>CM044444.1:32514088-32601228 GCA_024363595.1 Xenopus borealis | reverse complement strand
CCCCCCCCCCCCCCTATTAATAAAAAGTTAAATAAAAGTGAGCCCAATACAGAACCCTGTGGCACCTTGCTTAGAACCCTTCTTCAAATAGAGAATGTTCTCTTGACTACCTCCTTCTGTGCACTCATTACCTTTTTTAAACATTGGAATTATATCAGCTTTCCTCCAATATATAAATACCATATGAAAGGGAGTCTAAGAAAATCAGAATAAATCAGAATAAGTGGCCTAGCTAAAGCTAAACTGATTTCAAGTTTGGGATTTTATATCACCCACAATGCTTATATAATTTTTCATGCAGTCCATTTCCTTGAGTTTCTTGTAGTTACATCTATTTTTGTATCTGTTCACTATTCAGTTGTTCTTACTTGTGCCATGATGCTCCCTCTTTATCTGTAACAAACAGCATGACATTGGTTTTGTATCAGTGTAGCTGTTGAGAATACCTAATGTTATGTGTATATATTACTCAATAAAGTCCTTCTTACGTAGGATTATTGCATCAAATTTTAATTTCCTCCCTCAAGTAACGGACTGTCAAGCTTGTCGTTGGTGAATAGCTGATAGAAAGTGAAAAGGATGTATAAACTGCAGTAAATTACTGCAAACAGATATCTATCAGCTTATTGACTGGGGCTAAGAAGTCAGAAATAGGATTTTCGTCTTCTAGATCTACCACTGAAACTTTGCAGAAGCCTTGATTCCATTTCCTATGGGTTTTCCAGCAGCGACACTAGGTTGTGATCTTTTCTTAACGTGGAAATATAATGAAGTTTATAAAGTCAATTATTTTTATTTACTGGTAGTTCAGCACCTTCACTTTAAGTTTGAATCAGATAGACCAAAAATGTGTAAAAATCTAAATGCATGTGGTGGGCCATTACTGACTAATTTTCAGTTGCATCCTTCTTAGTAAACTTTGATTGTTCATTTTATCAATGTTTTATAACATTCCATTGCATTCTTTCTCTGACTCGGCCCTGTGAAAGAAACACTCACAAAAAATTATACTTGCATAGATCTGTGCTTTGCCTTATTTTAAACATAAAAAAGAGGTCCTTCTAGTAGAGCATAGTGCTTGTTGAAGGTAATCCCAAAGAACAAATAGACCCTAAAGAGGACTAGCATGTGTATGGGAGAAGAGAAATCCTTCCCCTGTTTTTCTGTCTGTGACATCATTCCACCCAGTTACAGGCTGGAGAGCGACCCGATTGGCGGGACACCACAGTGCATCCTGGGAAGAGAGGGTGTGCCAGACTGTGAAGCTGCATGTTTATGCCTTGGAACTGTGTGTGCAGATCAGGTGTTAGAGTTGAACACGGTTGTGGAGTAAAGATCTAACTGGAGCCAAGACCTTGGCTGTTCAAGCTGTGAGATCTGCAGGAGTGCAGAAAAAGGGTTACTGTTCCCTGCCACTCTGCTAAAGCTTCAGAAGAAGAAAAGTGCCATTGGTGGTAATGATTCTGCAGTGATGATTCCAGTGTGATCTGCCTCTGAGAGCAATCAGTGAGGGAATCCCTTCAAGAGAGGATTTGGCACGGATACAGTATTGAGCCTAACAGGAAGACAGGCCTTGTGCAATTTCGCCTGCTATGTGGGAAGTTGCTACTTTCCAAAGTAAAAGGTACTCTGGGGAAAGGTAGAGCTACCAGGGAATAAGAGCACTGGGGAAAGAGACATTGCATTTTGAGAAGTGGGACTTTGATATCCTAAGGACTGTGTTGAACTAGCAGTTAGAACCTTCTAGGGATTTAGGTAGTGTCCCATATATTCCCATATAGGCATGACTTGTGTATTTGCTGTTATATAAAGTTAATTTTTGTTCATCAGCAAACTGTGTGTTTTATTTTTCCTAGTAGATTCTCCTGAGGTAAGTTCCTCAGTGCTCCCTAAGTGGAGGCACTGCGCTGTAATTCCCAGTTCCCAGTACTTTTCATACGCAAAAGGGACTCAGGGACCCTGAATTACAAGGCAGATTATATTTAAAGAGACAGTAGCCCAAATTAGCGTTACACATGTTTACTATTTCTATCCATTTGTAAACATCATATATAAGATTTTATATATTGCAAAACCCTTTTGCAAATGTTGATTACTCACAGGACATAGATTACTAGACTTCTGGAGCAGTGGTGGAAGTTAAAAACTTTAGTTCCACTACACTTAAACGTGTCCTTGTCCTGGAAACATCTCCCCCCCCCCCAACCTGCAAATTGTTGTAGATTGTAAGTTTAAGATTAGCTGCTCTGTAATGTTACTATTTAGATATGTAACTCTAAATTAACCAGATTTTATCAGTGATTGCACCTATTCAAATTTTTCAGTCTGGTTCTGATTTTCACCTTATATCCTTAAAGGGCAAGGAAAGTGTAAAATAGAATAAGGCTAGACATGCTGTATTTTGTATACTAAACATAAACATGAACTTACTGCACCACAAGCCTAATCAAACAAATGATTTATGCTTTCAAAGTTGGCCACAGGGGCTGTCATCTTATAACTTTGTTATACATCTTAGTCTGACACTGGCACTGCACACGCTCAGTATGATCTGTGCTGTTTAGGGATCGTCATAAATTATCAAAAAACAAAGCTGCTTGAGTTCTGCATGGCAGGTAAGTAAGGCAGGGGCTCCCCCTGCTGTTCATAAGTGATTGTTTCCCTGCCAGAAGCACTAAATGAAGGGAAAATTTCACTGCATACAGCCATGTTTCTTATAAAAACGGTACACATTTTAAAATTAAAGTATATTGGAGATAGATTTCTTTTTCATTAAAGAAAGTAAAAATGGAATTTTATTTCTTTGCCTTTCCTTGCCCTTTAAACAAATAAAGCTGTCTCTTATAGTTTTTTTTATCAAGATGCATACTCAATCAAATCAAATACCCAGTACTGTGATAGAAGGGTATTTGAAGAAAGGGATTCACCCCTAACACATGTACTCAGATCTTGGAGATCTACTCAGATCACTGAAATGCAAAGTTCTATTGTTGAACAGTGCTTAATTAGACAACATAGTTTAGATATTTCATTCCTTTAAGTTGTTGAAATGCTATTAAAATATTGGAATTCCAGTAACATTTTTCTACTTTAATAACAATTTCAGTCAAACACTGAATATTTAACTTCCCTTGGAACTCCAATATACTTGTCATGATCAGCTCCCTAAATCCAGAACAATTCAGGGGATGGACAAACAGCATAGTCAGGCAAGCCGTGGTCATAACGGGCAGAGTTCAAGAAACGTCAGACAGGCCGGGTCAATACAGGCAGGATAATCAAGGATAATCAGACAGGCAAAGGTCTATATTGGGTTCAGAATAGTCAGACAGGCAGGGACCAGGAACCAATACACATACCAGGAATCACATAGTTTCACACCCAGGATACTAACAAGTAGCCCTAACAACTGGCAATGGGTTTGGATACAAAGTCCCTTTAAATATCCAAAATTCACACCAAAACATCCTGACGTCCTGACTCTTGCAATGTGTAAAAAGCTCTCCGTATGCGAGTACTTTTCTGATCTCTTTGCAGCTATATTTTCTATAAAAAGGTTAATGCACCTTAGAGTATATGTTTTTACCTAGGGATCAGGGTGTACGGCACATTCTAAGCTGATCTTGTCTTCTAGGGCACCAGAATACTTTTACTCATTAATTGATATTGTGCAAATATTTTGCTTGTGATGAGGCTTTCAACCAAATTGTGCTTAATCTGGCATAAAAGGCAACTAAAGGTAACTCTTCTAACACATAAGTATTATATTTATACTAAACCTAGTGCTTGGCTGTATTCTTTGCAATGACAGTTGGCTGTAATGGTTTTTCCATTTACTTCTGGGAGCATACAGCACCAGAGAAATCACTTGGAATTCCATCAGTCTTCCCTCTAGGTGGGAATTGATGCTTATGCTTACAGCGCCCTGCAGTTATATAAAGATACTTTATATGATGTCCCCCAGAGTGATCACTTAATAAGAACCTGTCTGCCATTTCATTTGGTGAGGCTTCTTACTTTCTCATCAATGCATCCGCACAGGTCCTAAAATCCCTGATATAATCTTCTCTAAACCAGTGACCAGAAACAGTCATCTAAATGTCTTCCACTTTCTCAGTGTTGATTGACTTGTGTAACCCTAAAGTGCCTTCATATGTTAACATGTGAACAGTAACATTGAGTGAAGCCTGATGCTTGATGGTGCCTCACATGTGTAGTGCCCATGTCTGTTTCAATGGTAATGTGAAATGTATGTGGTCAAATCTCATGATCCATAATGATAACTAGTAAATATTATTATTTTGTGACTTACAGTATATGATTATATTACAAGTATGGCACCTGTTATCCAGTATTCTTGGGACCTGGGGTTTTTTGGATAAAGGGGTCTGTAATTTGAATCTCCATACCTTAACTCCACTAAAAAAAAAAATCATTTAAACATTAATTAAACCAAATAGGTTTGTTTTCCCTCCCTAACACTGAATGCTGTCAAGGTATGGTGTTATTATTACAGAGAAAAATTTAATCATTTTTAAAATCTGAATTATTTGATTAAAATGGTGTTAATGGTAGAGATGGTCTTCCTGTAGTCCAGAACTTTCTGAATAATGGTTTTCCAGATAATGGATCCCATACAGGGTGAGCCAAGGCCCATCGGGAGTGCTGTTTCAGGGGCCCAAGCGGCAACAACTCTCCCCCCCCCTTGCCTTTTTCCTGCTTGCAGTCCGGACCAGGGCAAGGAGGGTGGTCGGGTGCAGCAGCAATAGCAAATTTGGGCCAGTGGGGTTTTTCATCTCACCAGCCAAGTTTGACCCTACCTGTATATACAAAAAAACTACATGCTAAATGCAAATAAATTAACTTTAAATGTAGTAGCAATGTTTTTAATTTTTTACAATCTGCAGTCAGAACAAATGCATCACTTTCCTTTTACAGTAAAGTACCAGTGTAGAAAGCTAGGAATTCTCACTCCCCCAAATCCACACCAAACCTTAAAGAATTTTGTTTTGAACACATAATCCATGAGACCTGCCACAGGGTCCTCAATACAGCAGGGCCACTGCATCCAGTGTCTCTGTCACTATGTGTAAGAACTCACCCTGGTGGTCTAGTGCGCCATTCTCCTGAATGCGCATACTTTTGGGTTTTAGAGTTTTCATGTTAACTCTATTTTGACCCGGCCTGTGATCCGATTAAGCTTCTTTCTTCTGTTTTGTACTGCCCTGCCCATTAGGTATATTGAAGTGGCTTGTGACTTTGATTACATTACCGCCTCCTGTGATGTCCTAGACATGAGCCCACCATAAAACAAATTTGGCATGAGCTTCAAATGGTTAAATATGTGTAAATATTAATAACATATATTTAACAATAATTTACCAGTTTAAAAGTTTTAAACATAATCCCACATGGTGGGTGGTGCTGAGGATGTAGCTTCATATTAATAATTTGCCAGGTAAAACCAGGAGAAGTAGACTTTAGGGGGCAGATTTACTAATGGTTGAATATCGGAAAAAAAATTGAAATTACCGTACACCATTTAATTTTTTAAGGGCTTTTTCCGATCAAAAATTGACCTTTTTCGTTCAAAAAGGTCTGTTCAAATTGTCCGAATACATTGCTTGATTTAAACGATTTTGGCAAAAATCCTTTGAATTTCAAAACATTTCAAAAACACTTTTTAAAGGTTCCAGGAGGTCCCCCATAGGCTAAAATAGCAATTCGGCAGGTTTAAGGTGTTGAATTCGAATTTTTTTAAATAGACAATCGAATTTTGGCCTATTCGAAGTAGCCAAAAATGACTTCAAAATTTAAATTTTTATCATTTGAATTTTCACTTTAACCCTTAGTAAATGTGCCCCTAGGTGAATGGGCAACATATTGGAGAGTTTACGTTTTGATTAAATTGCAGATTAATGATTGTTCACCTGAGTGAAAATTATACTGGTGAAACAGAGCAAAAGATTTCTTATCATTTTCCTCTTCACCCTTCAGTAAATAGGCGATGTTGTGATGAATGATCTTTTTGTCACATTTTCGCTAAACATGCACAATTAGCCCTTTAGTAAATGTGCCTCAATGGAAGATGGCCTTTCAATAAGTCAGAGTGTTCTGCATAATGGATTTCCAGGTAAGGGGTGTAATAAAATGTAATATAATTTCGATAAAACAGGCATATGGTATGTGGTCCATTTATAGGAGCTAAAAAGGCTAAAAGCCTAACATATTATATAATTTTTTGCATAACTCCTGTTGCATTCAAATCTTGTATGTTTATAAAGCATTGTCCTCAAACCTCAATCGTCTACTCTATATCAAAGTATAAATACACATACACCTATTATTTAACTTATTTTTTTTTTGTAGCTTTGCACTGTATAAAACATTAACAAGTTCCCAGACATTCTAGTACTATGTTGCCCTTAAAACATTAGCTTGTTGGTGTCATTTAATGTATGTTCCTAATCTGATAAAATTCACTTGAGCTACATGTTAATGTATATGTCTCAGGAAGATGGATTATACTTCTTGTTTCCCCTGGCTACTTTCCTCTTTTTATTATTTTCAACCTAATGGAAGTTATAAGAATAAAAGAAATAAGAATGAGTTACAGTCTCAGGGGAAACTGTTTAAATATAATCTATAGTTTTCTATATGTATTCATCTAACAATAATATGACCTCTTTCAAATTTGAGCAAACGCGATATGATACAATCATACATTTTTTCTTTTCTAGTGCTTTAAAATGTATAGCACAGTTGTCCAACACTTATCATTCTGAGCCACTCTTCTATGTTTGACAGGCGACCAGAGCACTGTCAGATAGAGCGACACTTTCACCTAGTCATTTAAAAGGAGAAATAGTCTCCTTTAACAATGAAGGATTTGGAGTTCCTATCTCTTCTACCAGAACAGTGAATTAAAGCCCAATGAATTTGTTAGATCTGAACCCTGAATCTTGATTACATCTTTCTTGCTTCATATTTAATTTTATTTCCAATTTTTATTGCATACCTCCCCTTTTGCAATAAGTACCTTTCTTAGTTGTATGGAAGCTTTGGGAAAGCCTTCACACGGGTGATTTACATTGCCTGTGGTAAATGCAAGACCCAGCAGTTCTATGTTATTCAAAGGTCAGTGACCAAGGATTTATGGCTCATCCTTCATCATCAACAAGTATACACTATGCCGGGAAGCTTACTGTGACAATCCTAGTTGTGAGAATGAAAGCAAGTGTGCAGTTAATAATGTAGCCTTCCTAAGAAAAAAAGGGTAATTGTTGAAATAAGTCCTTTAAGTACTTGTTATTACAATATGTCTGTTATCATTTTTATAGAATGTGTTCCTGAACATCGCCAGGAGTTTAATGCTGATTTAGAAAACACAAACATATATACGTACATACATTCATACGTACTGTATATACACAAT
Organism: Xenopus borealis; assembly: GCA_024363595.1. Classification (NCBI taxonomy): domain Eukaryota; kingdom Metazoa; phylum Chordata; class Amphibia; order Anura; family Pipidae; genus Xenopus; species Xenopus borealis. The sequence continues at coordinate 32,593,793 of CM044444.1, read as the reverse complement.
TTTTTTACTAACTTTGCACTTTGCATATTGAACAATGTTTACAAATAAGCCTTTATGACTGAGAGATTTTACAGGGCCACTGCTCTTCACCCCTTTTTCCTGAACAATTCCAGTGTTATGGTGGCCTAGAGGCTGGTGTAATTGTACTGAAAGATCACCCAAGCTTCAGTTTTTAGGAAATTTAAATACATTCTTGTTCAGTATTTGTCTGTATTCTACAAAATCCACACATCTATTTTAATAAGATGCCCAGTCCCGACTATGAATAGCAACGCCATAGCTTCATACTACCAACACCTTATGTGAATTTAAATTTGAGTTTGGCCTGGTCTGTTGAAGGGTGCCTCAAACCATGTGAATAGACACACAAGTCAGAGATAGGGCTTGTTAGTCAAAGTTAAAGCAATATGTCTTGCAAATTATCTTAGTTAAATCTAACACTACCCACACTTCATAAAGCACTTTGCCTACCATATGTAATAAGTACTGATTTGTAGACATTCTGCTGTGGGACTTTTTTTTCATCAACACTAGACATCTCATAAAAACAGATGGTAGTTCTGCTATCAGTGAGTGAGCAGTTCCCAGTAAGATTTCAGCTTGAGAAGTATGGCATAATGCCAGGGCCCACAGAGTTTTTTCCCAATGTCCTGTCCAACCCAGTCCAACCCTGTTTATTGGTACAACATTTTTTGCAGTTTGCATGTTGCCTATTGTGTTGTAGAAACTGCTTTTTGTTTTGGACCATTGACTATTACTTTAAGTACATCTAACCACCTGTCCTTCCCCGTCTGAATGACAAACAAATTAGGGGGCAACAGAGAATGCAGACTGGCCTGTGCCCCTTGAAGTACCTCAAGACAGACTTTAGTCAGCAAAGCCATTTTTTGCAGTACTGCTTGAAAGAAAACTAAGGGGCATGTTCTGGCACTCCGTCATGCTCTTGCACTTCTGAGCAGAGGAAAAAAAATAGAAGAACTTCAGTTTAAGTTTTATCATTCATTATTAAAGAAGGACCTGAATACTTTTCATGGCATGGTATGGGACTGTAGAATGCTCAATATTTATCTCAAACTTTCAGAATATCCCGTAAGAAGTGATGGGCGAATCTGACCTGTTTTGCTTCGCTGAATTATGAAATTTCACCAAAATCCATTGAAGTCTAGGGGTGACTAAAAATTTTTGACACCTATTTGTCTGCACAATTGGAGCCAATAAAATCACCTTTGCAACATTCAACCCTAGTGTGCTACGGTATATTGGACAAGTGTATGGATTATCTGACCAAGTGGCAGGTTGGATCACACCGATTAAGCATCTAACCCAAGAAGGGATTTAATCACCTGTGGTAGGAGCACTCCAGTATTGAGCAAAAATTTTTGACACGTGACAGATTTTTGATGGGCAACAATTTTTTTTTCAGTTATTAGAGTCTATGGGCGTCATTTTTGCAGCAAAACTTGGCTAGACATTTGGCTCATCACAATCAGTAAGTTTATGGTGTATTGGGGTGCTTAAATTGCAGCCAGAAGGGTGTATAAACTCCAGTAATTTTCCCTGCTGTGCATGTCATATCAAAAGTTAATTCATATTTGTAACCCTTTCTGTTTCTCCTGGCATACATTGGTGGAAACAAAGCAGTTGTTGTTTCACAAGGCAGATGATGATATATATCTCTATAACACAGAGAGCTGAAGCAACTGCTTCTCCCTGCCACTCATTATATATGCAGATTCCAGATCTGACCTTTTCTGAACCAGATCAAAATAAATAAATTTTTTTGCAGCCGTGAAACAGTTAAGAAAACATTGTAGCAATAGCTCTTGCGCTATGCATTCATTTCAATTCTGTTACAGCCGCAAGCTGTGCAGTTAAATGGAATAAATATAGAATTGCAACTCTTTTTGTATTCTGCTGGTTTCTCTACTTAGTTTCTGCTGAAATACTCAACTGTATAGATTTAGAATATCTTAATAGTCACATAGTGGCACTCATTTTATTTACAGCCATGAAACTGTGTACTTATTAAGTCACTGCTGCATAGAAATTAGATTCTAGTTCATGGTGCCTGAGGTACAAATATTATAGATAGAATGTGAAAGGCCACAGACATTCAAAACCAGACTTCAGTGTGCCAGAATCGGAGCTTGATCACAGTAATAGATCTGATGAGAATCAGTTAACTTAAAACTTTTTTTTGATCCAGTTGGTAAGAAAAGCTAAAGAGGGTGCTGCTATGGCACAGGAGCATGATGTGAAAATACTTACATATTGAAAGTGATTCACCTGGCACTTTATCAAGCTCTTATAGGTGTGTACAGGGCCGGGCCAAGGGGTAGGCAGAGTAGGCATGTGCGTAGGGTCCAAAGCTTGGGGGGGGAGCCAGGCACGTACCTGCTCTGTCGCCTACCTCTTGTCTGGTCCCCTCTCTCCCCAATTGTGCTTCTTTATTGCCTCTCTTCTATAACAAAGCACATGCATGTGCCAGATTCAACGCACACACTCTGTGCATGCGTGCCAGCGTCAACCCCCTCATGTGCATCAGCTCTCACTTGAGCACACTCAGCCGGCACCATGCCTAGGGTACATGACTGGCCTGGCCTTGCTCTGGGTGTGTAACCTCATCTAGGTTAGAGCTTGTCTGGCTAGGAATCAAAGGACCCTTTATATTAAAATCCCCTACCCCCTACCCTACATAGACCCCCCTCCCTTGCTCTTTACTTTCCCCTCATTGCAGATTCAGAGCATTAGAGTCCATGGGTGCCATCTTCTTCTCTTCGGTAATCTTTGTGAACTGAGAGTCGTATCAGTGCATGCACAGATGTAGCAGTCTTCTGGTTTTTGACAACTGTGTATGCGTCAAAAGTGACAAAATTTGCCAAAGCCCCGGAAGAAGACTCTAAGGTGAATGAAGAGCAGAAGATGGTGCCCATGAACTCTGAAGATTTGAATCTGCAACGAGGGTTAAGTTAGGGGCATTTACCAAGGGTAACTAGTGATGGGCGATCTACCCAGTTTTGCGTCGCGAAAAATTCACGGCACGTTTTTGACGCGTTGCGCCGTTTTCGACACGTGACTCTTTTTTTAAGCGAATTTTCGCCAGGTGAATTTTCGCTTGGCTTTTCGCAAATTTATTTGCCCATCACTAAGGGTAACACTTAGGCTGGGGGGGTCTATGTAGGGTAGGGGGGGTAGGGAATTTTAATATAAAGGGTTTGGTTCTCCTTCATGCAAAGCACAGGTTGCATTTGACCCTCTCCCCATGATGGATGCAGGAATGGTGTTGTGAAACTAAACCTCATTGTGTGACTAAATTAAAGAATTGGATGCCAGACAGGCTTTCTTCTCTTAAAGTGCAAATCAGGGTTTTATACTTGCAATCCTTTGAGGTTTAGAACATTGTACTGCACATGCCAGGTAACCTCACAGCAATTCAGAGCCAGCACTTGGTGACATCCCATACCACATGGATAGATACACTCTCAGAATCTCTGTACCCTAAACAGGATCCCCACATGTTTAATCAGGGGAAGCACTAAAACTATATCCCTATTAGGCTATGATCTCTACACTACAGGCCAGTCTGGCCTGAGGGGAGAGCTACTACTTTGTAGGGATGCACCGAATCCAGGATTCGATTCGGGATTTGGCAAGGATTCGGCATTTTTCAGCACGATTTGGATTCTGCCGAATCCTTCTTCCTGGCCAAAGCTGAATCCTAATTTGCATATGCAAATTAGGGGCAGGGAGGGAAATTGCATGGCTTTTTGTTACAAAACAAGGAAGTAAAACATTTTTCCCCTTCCCATGCCTAATTTGCATATATTATTGCATTGCAAATTTTAATTGCACATTGCCCACTTTTAAAGGAACAGTAACACCAAAAGATTAAATAGTTTTTAAGGAATGACAATATAATTTACTATTGCCCTAAATGGGTAGAACTGGTGTACCTGACTCAGAAACACAACTATAGTTTATATAAACAAGCTGTAGTGTAGCCATGGAGGCAGCCATTGAAACCTGAAAAAGGAGAAAATGCACAGTACAGCTAAGCTCTATAGTATACAATTGGATTCTTAAGAACTACTACTGTGCATCCTGTGTTTTAATGGCTAAAACCATGGTTAACATTCCCCCATTTGGCCATTTTTTTATTGGCATCTTTTTTCTGCTTTGGGACTACCAATAAAAATTAGGAGGGCAAAATCACATGGCTTTTTTTCACTGCCACACACTTGCCCTACATTGTTAGAGGAACTCCTATGCACTATGCTACAACTGTTTTTTCAATAGAAAAGACGGCTTCCAATTTCTTAAACACGTCTTTGATTTTTGACATTTCATCTGCATGACTGGTAATGGTATCTACTATTAAACTTAACTCTGTTGCTGTTTAACCAAAAAGTACCATCTATAGAGTATATATTACTAGCTTACAAACACAGCCATATCTAATATTAAATCTGATCACCAACTGGTGCTTTGTATCCCACATTAAAACTAATAAAACATGTATTTATGTGTATATCTTTATGTAGACAGTGGGAAGGCTCAGATCCCTTTGGTTGATGTGGAAGGAGAGGGGAAGGGCAAAATGACGTTTGCACATATTTTTATTGCTGCATATTTTTTTTTTGTCCTGCAAATTAATACAAGCCATGTGGTGATTTTGCCACCACTGAAACCCGGATGTTTACATCGAATCTGTACAAGGCAAATTTTTCGCTCATCACTAAAAACACACAAGCTATTTTTGTTTCTATTAACTGGTGAAGGCAGGTGTTTGGTACTGGGCTCCCGTAAATCAGAGTCTGGTGCATCTTGGGCAAACCTGATGCAGCCAACCTACTTGAAATGGTGATAAGTATCTTTTTATTTTACAATAAAGTAGCCTAACCATCCATTCATAAGCAATACATCACAATTTATTTATTTTTGTGGCCTATTTTCCAGAGTACTTGTTGTTGTAACTTGCTCCTGTGCGTAGTTTCATACACATCCAAACATTGCATGAAATAAATGTAAACCGTTACAATTGTTAAGAGGCTCAGGCATGGTGAAGTGTCACTGGAGGAGGAGGATATTGATTCATATGTCATACAATTAGACCAGCATACCTCCCAACATTTTGGAAACAGAAGGAGAGAAACAATAAGTTTTTTGACCATGGCCATTTTTGAGGCCATGAAAAAGAAAGGAAAAGAAAAAAGAGAACCCCACTTAGCCTTTTATATACTATTAGTCAATGGTAATATACCCTAGTGCATAAAAATTTGGCTAGAGAAAAGATTTTTCAGCCAACTCAAATTAAATCACGTGAAATTTCACTTAATTACCTCAATTCATTCGTGGCTCATTTAATTTGAGCAAAATTTAAATTAGGTATCACTAAAGTGCAGTGCTTAATTCATATATTTAAGTTAATAACAATTATTTAATGCTAAGATGATTACCAGCTCAAAAAATTGTTTAAAAGTTTATATAAATAGTGATTGAGGATAAATTAATAATTTAGTGAATAAATAGTAAAAAGGTAATTTAAGTGCTAAAAAGATTTTCAATAATCAGGGTATATCAATTCATCCAAGGACTATAATTCATTAGATAAAAGCATTACAATAATTTAGTGCTCAAGTTCATACAATATAGACAGAAAAGGAAATAAAGAGAGGTGGAGTTGTCCCAAAAGCTGCTACCTATTCAATTTCTTCCCTGGGACACCACAAAGCTGGAGAAGGCAGAGAATCCGGGACTGTGGTCTCGTAATTTAACTATGCCCTATCTTTTCAGCAAGAGACTACAATATCCTAAAAAACCACAAATCCACGGCCTCCTGGTGAAAGAGAAAAAGTTTTTTTGTAATCCCTCGAGCACTCTTCAATTCCCACCCCTCAATTCGACCAAAATTATTTAAAAATCAAAGATTATAAACCGCCAACGCGTTTCGCTAAATATCGCTTAATCAAGGCGTTCATACAGGCTTCCAGGTACACGAGGGTTTAAAAACCCTTCCGTATTGTGCGTCACTCTGTATTTTTCTCGCGAGAGTCATGCGTCAGTATGAACTTCTCCATCTCGCGGTAACTCCCGTATTTCCCTTCCGGGCTACGCAACCTCGAGTCTCTCTATACGTAAAGTCCCGTGCTTCAGTCATCTCGCGGGAAGTAGTCTATTCCTCTGGTTGCCTGGATACCCTGTGACGCTCTGATGTCTTTCATTCTTTCCACGATCATCATTTATTTATATCACTACCTGGGGCCTTATTCATAATAATCACTCCATAAAATAGATTTTTTTAAAAGAAATATCTCACTTTATTAATTCATATTAAAAAGTATTGTGTTATAATCAATTTTCGAAAATGAATGATTATTAAATTTATAAACTCATGATTTGTTGCTATCACTAGAATACATAGTTATATTTAATCACTTAAGAGCACTTTCAATGTTTTTACATTTTTACCTTTATTTATTAATAAATTTATTTATAAATTATATAAAACCATGATTAGAATTAAATATTCATTAATGTATTTATAAAACCATGATTAAGATTGAATATTTGTTAATGAATTTAAAAAGACACACATAATGCTCATAATCACAAATAGCTTCTTATTAAATACTTCTTATTAAATAAATGCTGTAAAAAGATTGTTCTCATTTATTCCTTTGGGGGATATGGTGTCCATTTTAAAAATCCAGTAACTTTCTCGTTTCATTAAGGCTTGTTCCAAATTTCCTTTACGGATTCCCAATTCCACTTTTTCTAAAGCCCAAAATTTCATTTTTGCCGGATCCATGTTATGAACTTTTTTAAAATGTTGAGCTACTGTTGAAATCGTTTTGTCACTTCTATTTTCATTCCCTGCGTTTCTGATGTTACTACAGTGTTGTTGCATCCTGGTCTTGAGCATTTGTGTAGTCATCCCTATGTATTTTTTATTGCAAGGGCACTCAATGCAATAAATCACTCCCTGAGTTCTACAATTTATGTAATTTTTAATTGTATGTGTTGTCCCAAATCGATCTGTGAAATTAGTGGTTTTATGTAATTTATTGCACATATTGCAGTTGCCACATGGGAAACATCCACCATTGCCATTTTGTGATGGTCTGTTCTTTTGAAAATGGCTTCTTGTCAGTATATCTTTAAGATTAGGGCTTCTCCTATAACATATTGATGCCCGTTCCTGTAATATGGTGCATAGGGTATTATCTTCTCTGAGTATTGGCCAATGTTTGTTGATTATTTTCTCAATTTCTGCACTATTGGTATTGTAAGTTGTTATAAATCTGACATTATTATCTGGTTTGTGTATTTTATCTTTTATCACTAATAACTCTTTTCTGTCCCTGAATAGTGCTCTATGGTAAGCTTTTTTTACAAGCTTTCCTGAGTACCCTCTTTGTTTTAGTCTCATTTTTAAATCTTTAGCTTGTTCTTTAAAGAATTCATTAGAGGAACAGTTCCGTTTGAGTCTTAAGAATTCACCAGTGGGAACAGATTTTTTGACCGAATGTGGGTGGAAACTTGAGAAGTTCAAGAGAGAGTTCGTGGCTGTAGCCTTTCTATAGTTTTTTGTAGTTATTCTTCCTTCCTCAGTGATTTAAATCTGTAAGTCGAGGAAGGAGATAGCCCTCTCAGAGAAATCCATGGTTAATTTGATGTTTTTATCATTGTTATTTAATTCAGATACAAATCTTAAGGCTTCATCCCTAGTGCCATCCCATATTATGAGTATATCGTCAATATAACGAATCCATTTAATTACTTTGGATCGATATAGTGACATAACATCATGGACCATGGTTTTTTCCCAAAATCCCAAAAATAAGTTAGCGTATGAGGGAGCGCATGAAGTGCCCATTGCTGTCCCTTGTGTTTGTAAATAGAACTTATTATTGAAGGTGAAATAATTATGATTAAGTACAAATTCCATTAGTCTGCATAGGAATTCTATCATCTGTTTTTCTTCCCCCAGATATTCAGTTAGAAAGTATCTTAAAGCTTGTAGGCCTAAATCATGTTTAATGGACGTGTATAATGACTCCACATCTAGAGTCATTAAACAAATAGATTTACTCCCTTCCAGTCTATCTAACTGAGATAAAACATCCAGCGTATCCCTTGCATAGGAATCCAAGTCCTCCACCATGGATCTTATTCTAAGGTCCAGATATTGACTGGCTTTTTCAGTTAGATTACCATTGCCCGAAACAATGGGTCTTCCCGGAGGATTGGATACATTTTTATGTATTTTAGGGAGTAAATAGAATGTGGCTACTCTAGGACTTTCAATCGTTAGAAATTGTTTTTCTTTCTTGGAAATTAGATTTTCTTCAAATGCATGTCTTATTAGGGTATCATATCTCTGTTTGAAGTTTTCTGTGGGATCCCCTAGAATTTCTTTATAACTAGTCGATGATAATTGTTTCTCAGCTTCATCCACATATAAATTATTGGGCCATAGAACAATGTTCCCTCCTTTGTCGGAAGGTTTGATTTGTATATCTTTCCAACTTTTAATATCTTTAATTGCTAATTGTTCTTCCCTTGACAAATTATTTTCATATACCCGGGGTTGAATAGTCAAGATGTCCTGAATCACCATATTTAGAAAGATATTCACATTAGGGCATATGTTTGCTGCTGGAGTGAAAGTAGACTTATTCTTTAATTTAGTTTTCCATTCATCTATTAGGGAAGTTTCTTCGATACCCATTAATACATTATCAGTATTTTCCCAGAGTAAGTCCTCTAAATCTTGTATTGCTCTTATTTCTACTTCTGTTAGATTATCTGTTTCTTCGGTTTTATCTTTCCCAAAGTATTTTTTAGGAAGTAGTTTTCTGGCTAGTAAATTCAAATCTTTAATAGTCTCAAATATATCTAACTGAAAAGTGGGTGAGAAGGATAAGCCCTTACTGAGTGTATTTGTATGTATTGTTGTAAGATTGTGGTCAGATAAATTGATTACTGTTAACGTCTGTTCCTTTTTTGATAATTTCTGGTCAGGGAGTAATTCACTTTCGACTTTTCTCTCAAATTGGGTTGTTCTTTCCCCCAGTGTGGATCTTTCATAGGATGATCCGTTAAGTGTGGTGTCTCCCGTAGGTTCCTCCCCTGTCCTAAAAAAATAGGATATTGCGAGGTATTTGTTTCCCCCTGAGATCTGGATTCTATAGGTGGATTACTTTTATCCAGAGTGCTAGTACTAGGTACTTGAGTTATGTGTTCAGTCTGAGATTTATCCCTTACATCTCTATTGATTTTATTTATATCCTTTCTGACCCAGGGAGATCTTTTTTGAAAAGTGTTGCGATTTTTATGTGCCCATTTATACACTTGATTAGATGAGTAATCTTTAATGTCTCTAGAGAGTTTAGTTTTCTTAGTCTCTAGAATAGATGTTTCCAATTTATTCACCCCCTTCATTATAGCTTCATATTTGGGTGACAGTTCTTCTTGATTGGTCATATTATCCAATTTAATATATATCTCCCGAATTTCACCCTCTATGGTGGCCAATTTCTTCTCCTCCTCTGCAATTAGGAGGTCCATTAATTTAAAGGAACATTCATTTAGAACTGTCTCCAAATTATCTTTAAACTGTGTATTAGATATCTCAAAAGTTGGAAAGATTTGAACCCTGAGTCCTCTGGGGATCAGACCTTTCATCTTATATTTCTGAAAAAATTGTAGGTTCCACCAGGATTTACATTGTTTAGTCATTAATCTCTCAAAAATATCGCAGGTTTCTCTAAGTTCACCATTCCCCCCTGGACTTATTGTGTTATGAGATTCGAATATCGAATCCAAATCTTTTAATCTATTTGATGTGATAGTATTTAGTTCTTTAGTTAGATCGATACAGGTGGCCATTTATACGTAGGATTAAGAATAGAGGAAAGGAAATCCCCCAATATACTTAGAAATTAGAACAACAATATATCCTATCTATAAATGATTATGTAAATGATGCTTTCTATCTTAGGACAAAGTGGAGACTTGGCCTCAGGCCAATATCAGTTAATTGCTTGAAAAAGAAAGGAAAAGAAAAAAGAGAACCCCACTTAGCCTTTTATATACTATTAGTCAATGGTAATATACCCTAGTGCATAAAAATTTGGCTAGAGAAAAGATTTTTCAGCCAACTCAAATTAAATCACGTGAAATTTCACTTAATTACCTCAATTCATTCGTGGCTCATTTAATTTGAGCAAAATTTAAATTAGGTATCACTAAAGTGCAGTGCTTAATTCATATATTTAAGTTAATAACAATTATTTAATGCTAAGATGATTACCAGCTCAAAAAATTGTTTAAAAGTTTATATAAATAGTGATTGAGGATAAATTAATAATTTAGTGAATAAATAGTAAAAAGGTAATTTAAGTGCTAAAAAGATTTTCAATAATCAGGGTATATCAATTCATCCAAGGACTATAATTCATTAGATAAAAGCATTACAATAATTTAGTGCTCAAGTTCATACAATATAGACAGAAAAGGAAATAAAGAGAGGTGGAGTTGTCCCAAAAGCTGCTACCTATTCAATTTCTTCCCTGGGACACCACAAAGCTGGAGAAGGCAGAGAATCCGGGACTGTGGTCTCGTAATTTAACTATGCCCTATCTTTTCAGCAAGAGACTACAATATCCTAAAAAACCACAAATCCACGGCCTCCTGGTGAAAGAGAAAAAGTTTTTTTGTAATCCCTCGAGCACTCTTCAATTCCCACCCCTCAATTCGACCAAAATTATTTAAAAATCAAAGATTATAAACCGCCAACGCGTTTCGCTAAATATCGCTTTATCAAGGCGTTCATCTTGAGGCCACACTTTGTTATTTTAACAATTACATTGTTAGTTTTACACATTTACCAAGGCATGAAAGTTTGAACCCATTTCTGTGGTTTTTATATGTTATTACAGTTTTGCTAATGAAGGTGAATTTCCCTTTACTTCTCCCAAGAGACCTCCTTATCTAAAACTGTTTCAAAAGTATCAAACTAGCTATTCTGGGCTCTCTGCTAAAAACCAATTAAGTTAGAAACTTTGTATCTTTTTCTGGCTGTTCAGTGCAGGAGATCAAATACAAAATTTGGACATTTAAATACAAATGTGGGACTGGGGGTTGAGCTGTCAAAAGCAGGACTGTTCCACTCAAAACGGGACAGTTTGGAGGTATGGACTAGATACTCTTCCCATAAGGGCCAATGCCCCAACCATAAGTGTTTTGTTCTGTCTGTCATATGATTTGCAGGGTGGGCGCCCCTAGGCCATGCACTAGCGCAGGAGCACCGGGGAGCAGCACGTCTTCGGTGCTCCTCATAGAGCGGCTGGATGGCATGCCGTCCCTACAAATTTGTCGCCCTAGGCCGAGCCAATGTGGCCTCGCCACAAATCTGGGCCTGCATGTATTCATACTTTTTGAAGAAACGCATAACTGTGATGCGGATATTAGGGGTTTCTGTGTTATGTTGGCTTCTTTATAAAATTTTGGTTTGGAAGCCAGAGTTCCCATTTAATATAATTTCATCTTTTGTCTTGAATTATAGTAAATGTTCACTATATAAATAGGCTAATAAAAGATATGTTAGTAGGTTGATAAACCCAACTGGTATGTGCATAAGCCTTTTCCTGACCTGACTCAGAACAGAGCTGCACTTCCATGTGGTGATTTGGTTCACTGCTCCTTCATCAATTGTTGGTATCTATACACTTTAGACAAAGGATATGCACAGGGCTCAGTTGCTACGTAGCATTAAAGTTGACCTCTGTATAGTGATTACTTACTGTATAATCATAAGCATTTCAGTATGATTTCTGATACTGGCCATGACTGATATTGTACATATGTTTGTATATTTTCTTTTTACAGGGAACAACAGTACGAATGATAACTTCTATTGACCAAGACAAAGGACGTCCCAGAGGAATTGGCTACACTATAGTTTCTGGTAAGTTATCAAAGCTTAGGGAACATTTGCTAGTAGTTAAAAACTGAATTTTAGTGCCTACCTAAGTAATTGATTGAATAATTGATGTATAACTGAATGTTACTAGGCAATGAGGATTATCGGAATATGTGTGTCTTGCTTTATGTTTTTCCTTTCAAGGTTCAAATCATAAAAATAGAGATTATAACCATTTTGCTAAAATCAGAACAATACTCATAATCAGAATAAATACTCTGTATGTATTACAGCATGCCAAATGAGTCTTCCAGGGACATTTGTCCCTGTAACTTGAAGCAGTATTTTCTTGTCCCATTTTGTACTTCTGGTTGTTATATAAGGATGCCAAGGAACTGGGACCAATGCCCAACTGTAGGACTGTGTCCAAGTTCCTTGGTGCGTTATAATTTACTGTTTTTCAGGTTTCTGACCTCTGGCCTGATCCTATACAATACCTCTTGATTTTAACCTATCCCTGACCAGTGCTTGAAATGTAATTATTATTTTGCTAAATCCTTCGGATATCTTGCTATTGGACTTTTGTCTTTTTTGCCCCAATACCTCCTTACTCCTGACAGAAGTTGTTTAGGATTACCTTTAATTTTTATTTGGCAACATTTTATTTTTGGCTTTATATAGCTAGTTTATTATCCAATACACCAGAAGTTGCTTAGGATTACCTTTAAATTTTATTTGGCAACATTTTATTTTTGGCTTTATATAGCTAGTTTATTATCCTAATACACCATTTCTTATTTATATTACTGATAAAAAGACTAGTTTTCTATAGTCTTTTGGCAGTGCAAGATATGAAATTATTAAATAATTAGCATGGTTTGAACACAAGCAACATATGATGACAATTGTGATAAATGGACAACATTTCTGCTCATGTACTGAACAGTTTTATGCAAACTGACATCTATATGAAAAGGAAAGACTAGACACTGCTTAAGGTTGCTGTTAAAGGTAAATAAGATTAGAACATTTTAATTATAGATTTCCTTTAATCCCCTATCTCCCTAAGCGAGAACTGGCAAACTCTCTGGTGCCAAAGGTGTTAAGAAGTTTGCTAAGAAGTTTTGCTATCTGAATAACAAATGTGATTTACTTATAGAACCTTCCTATCAAAAACCTAATCAGAAAGTCTTCCTACCAGCTTTCTGTCTTGTTAAGCATTTCATATCATCTTTTTAAGCATATTTATATTGCTCATTCACACCTCGATGTAGCTGCCTGCCTGACAAGCAAGCCTTAATCCTGACCAGTGGGTGCAGCTCAGCAGGGCCAGCTATCATGGGAAGGAATCATGCAAAAAACATCTAGGGCAACAGTGATTAGCCTGTTTTTTTAGTTTGAGCATAGCAGGTCTGACTCCACTTACATTTTTGGGTAGGAGGAAAAATATTTGAGGAAGTATTTACCAAACAGCTGCAGAACATCTCCTGTGGGAACTGTTGGGAAAGTTAATTGCAAGTTTTTGCCAAGGACATGGCAGACATCTGTGGTGTTACTCCATGATAAAGGGGTCTAACGGTTGCACTTTTCACCTTCCTATCAAAAACCTGATCAGGAAGTCTTATGTTTGCATTATTTATTGCAGGATTGTAATTCCAACATAGGTTTTGTTTTCTGTACTGGTAACTTCAGTTTTACAGACTAGTGGTCACAACATTCTTATGTTTTTATTCCATCCACTTTGTCCCTTCTCCTTTGATTAACAAATATATTAAAGTGATTACAATCTTTTTACTGTTGTCACTTTATTTTGCATGTAGCACTCCCGTTGGTGGGCCTGTGATGTGTGGAGATAGTGGGAGTTGTTGACAGTGTACCCAGGTTACCCTTAGGCTGTGGGCAAATCCCTGCAACTCCCATTAGTGTGTATTGGCCCCTTTAAGCACCTTAACCTCAGGTGGATACTGGATGTCTCCTGGTGCACAATCAAGCAGGCTGAAAGTAACAGCAATCAAGTCCAAGAACTTATGTATTGATCAGTGCAGAAATCTTGATCACAGCTTTCAGGCAATAGCATCTTCAAAGACATTCAATGCAAATATTGGAAATCCTTCACACTTGGTATACTTAGTAGTAGTAACTCAGATCAGTCCCTCTCAGGGGTACTACCGCCTGTCTTGGTTATGTTCCCCAGCGCTAGGGATCGCACAGGGTATCTTGCTCCTTGGTCTTTTCCCTGCTCCTCGGTTCTCACACTTGTGCCCCTGTCTGCCAGTAGCTGGATCACCACAAGGGTGCTGACCCCAACTACTCTCCTTGTTGGAGGCAGAAAGTGGCTCACTAAATACACTGCCTCCTAGAGCGACTATTACACAAACTTATGCTGCTAAATAAAATTTTCCTTGCCAGGGTCTGTCACTGCTCAGACCATCTGCTGTACACACTTCCCCACAAGGTGGGATCCAGGAAGAGAGCCTTGAACACATTTGTGTTCTACCTTTTAAACTTTTTAATACTTCTGGGAAAAACCTTGAACTACAAAGGGCCCAAGAAAAGGGACATAGCTGCCCGGGTGACCACTTAGGTGTCCATACACAAGGGAGTAAAATATCTAACCCTCAGGGTCTCTACATACAAAAAACATTGTAATTATCAGCAGCAATAATCTAGCAGGTTAAAAAGAGGGGATTTTATGTCAATTATTGAAGGTATAAAATGAAGCTTGGCTCCTATGCAACAATGAACTTCTTATGCTTTAGCTTAATCATCATTTTTTAAACCTGCTATCTGTATTACATTGGTTCCTGTTGGTATACATTTAGGTTGTCATGGAGTAAAACACCATGGAGTCCTGTTGCACAGGATTTCTTTAAGCAAGGTACAGGTATACCTGTTGATCTGTTTGGTACAGTAGCAACAATCCCTGCTTCTAGCAATCAATAGGAGCAAGCATATGCAACCTGAATTCTAAACCACAATTGCAATCACTCTAAGCCAGTGATTACCAAACAGTAAAGCTAGCCCTGTAGCCCTGTAGACCCAGAGTGGTAGAAGCATCTATGCTGAATAGGACGAAATTCTACCGTAATTTAGTGCCATGTGTACTAAGGGGGTTGTTTTTAAATTTTTTTTCTTTTTATTCATAAGATGAAAATATGACCTTATTGTCTAGTTAAGACTCATTCACAGGGTCTCTGCTCCCTGACCGATCACTAGAGGCGGAACAGCTTTACTGGGCCATGTTGATCCCGGGCTCAGTGAAACAGATGCAGCTGAGTCAGAAACTAAAGGCGAAAGAGAAAGATTCATCCCTAATCAGACACTTTGGTGTCTAATCAGACACATAGAGTGGATCGGTGTTGTTAATCAATAATTGTAACCAAATCTCATCTCAATTGCTACTTCAATAGCCAATTAAATAATCAGGCGTTGATCATTTAACACTCTCTTCTATTTGTTCCCCAACAGTGCTGCCGCCTGTTTATATAGTGGGACAAGTGGGAGCTTCACATTCATCATCTGTCTTTACCACCAGTGGTATATAAATGGGAAGGGCTTTGACAAATAATAGTGAGAAAGTTTCATCACAGCCCAATTGCTGAAATCAGTCACCATCACCACCCTTCTCCTCCCTTCCATTCGTCCCCCAGTGCTTTTTGCTGATCTACGTCCACCTATGCCACCCAATGTATTTCAACGATAATTCAACTTCTTCAGGGGCATAAGTACCCGGGGTGTGACAAATTTAAATAGGTAGCCAGTCTTGTGTGTGTCATCGCTAATTTGCACGTTTCCTCATGCGTAATTTCCGCTGAGACGCATTTGAAGTAGATTCTATTGTGCAGGCGTTGCCCATACTGTCAGGGCTGTTTTAAGGCCTTGGTGGGCCCTGAGCAAAGAGGCAACTAGTGGGCCCCCCATACCCCTGCCAGAAAATTTTTGAAACCGGTCCCGCCTCCTCTCCCTCCCTCTCTCCCTGTGTTTCCGTCTTCCGTCTTCCTGCGTGTGTCGCCGCTCTCCCTGTGTGTGTCCCCTCCCTTTATCTCACCCCGCCCCCTCTTTTATTTATTCTATTTTTCGGTGCAGTGGGCCCTGGGCAGACATCCAATAACTTGCATACCTGGCCCTGCATACTGTTCACGAATGAATGGAACAGACCGCATGTTCACTGTACCCTCAAGGTCTTTCAGAGTAATACATATCAGGAACTCTTTTTAATTAATATCAAATGGGCAAGTTACTTAGGTTATTCAAGACTCGTTACTTATATTATTCACATTGCTATAAATATGGCATTATAAATTGCCAGTACTCACTTCATAACTCTATTGCGCATGTCTTGCCTTTAACCAGACTTGTAGTATTGCCTGTAGTGATGGGCGAATCTCCCGAGATTCGCTTCGCCGAATTTTTCGCGAATTTCTAGAGAAATTCTAGAGAAATTCGCGAAACGGCGAAAAATTCTTGAAACGAGTCGCGGGACGATTTTGTCGCGCACCGCGTCAATTTTGACGCGCGTCGCGGCAACTTTTGGCGACTGACGCGCGACTCGTTTTCAGCGAATTTTCGCCAAGCAAAATTTCGCTGGTGATTCGCGAATTTATTCGCCAGCGGCGAATCGCGGGAATTCGCCGCGAATTCGACCTAGGCGAATAAATTCGCCCATCACTAATTGCCTGTACTCATATTATAAAAATAAATTAAGTACTGTATGTAATATACCAGTTTCATTGGTTATTAATGCCTAGGGACAGACAGTGACTTTGTTTATTACAGTCACTGTTTAAACTTTCCAATTTTGACCTCCCACATTGTTTCCTGAATACCTATTAGGGATTAAAGGATAATTTTCACATATAGGTTATCTCAAAAACATATCAAGAGAAGTACTTTGTATTATTTCTATTATTTTTTATGCTATACGAAGGGGCTAAATTTAAAGCTATCATGAAGGCCAGTCGGAGCTTTGCTTTTCAACCAATACATTAATTGAGCTACACACTGTAGTAATTTCCTGTCAATGTTTCCAATCATTGTTGTTAATTTTATATGTTCAATGGCAGTGAATCACTGATATATGAACTCATTGATATGATTTACAACTGATGTGCTTCTTTTGTGTCTAACATCACCTACATGTTCAAGTATTCTTCTGCTAAATTCTCTTAGCATTTTGGCCACATATATTTTGCCACATTTGCATATAATGAAATACACTACACCAGGGTTTTTCAATTATTAAAATGTTTTATAGTGTATTCCTTGATGTCTGTTCTGCCAATATATACATGGTGGCTTTGTCTATAAAAGGACAAGCCAAACAGTCACCACACCTATAACATCTCTTATTTCTATTCGAGAGCCATGTTGATTTAGTTGGATTTCTATAATGGCTCTGTATTAGGTGATCCTGTAGATTTTTACTGCGTCTGCTAAGTGATGTGTGGATTTTTTCCTATGACCTCTTTAAGGTCAGTATCTTGTTCTAAAATAAGTTTGCAAAGGATTTGATATGCTCAAAACTAGTCACCAATCATTCTGATTTGCTTGTTATTGCTTAGTGTGTTAGGAGCATCACGTTTTTAGGGATGAGCAGAGTGTTCCTATCTTCTTCTAAAGCCGTCTTATATGAAAAGAGAATTGCCTAAATCTGTCATAAAGTTTTTTGCCTCCATTTTTAAATCACTTAGGGTACTACATAATCTCCTTCTTCGTAAATATTGGCCTGTTGGTATTCTTTTAATCAGATTTGTGGGATGCTGACTTTTCATGGATAGTAGATTATTAGTGGCTGTCTTTTTTTCTGTAGACCAAAGTACTGTATGGACATTATTATCATGATCAAAGTAATCAAACCACAAATAAGGTTAAGAGAGAACTAAACCCTAAAAATGAAAAGGGCTAAAAATGTCATGTTTTATATACTGGACTTGTTGCATTGGCCTAAAGTTCAAGGTTCTCAATAGCAACGATGATCCAGGACATCAAATCTGTCACAGGTGAACCCCCATCTTGGAAAGTGTCTGTCTGACACTCACATGCTCAGTGGGCTCTGAGCAGCAGTTGAGAAGCTAAGCTTAGGGGTCTTCTTAAATTATCAAGCAGAAAATGAGGCTGGCCTGTACTATAAGCTGATGCTACAAGGATATTAAATTATGATGCTAGTTGCACTGGTTTCTGTGCTGCCACATAGTAATTATCTGTATTAATTACTGATCAGCCTTATACTGTGAAATTTCTATTCTATGTGTACTGCATATTTTGAGTCAGTCCCTAAGCTCAGTAAGTGACAGCAGCATGGAGGATGTGCAGTGAATTGGCAGAAAAGAAGATGGGGAGCGACTTGGGCATCTTTGGAGACACAGATCTTTACTGCCAAAGGCTTTGGTTTCCTTGGGCTGGTACAGGAGCTCAAAACATAACACAATGTCTGCGACTGGAAGCAAAAAGCAACCCTGGCAAAGGTATCAAAGCAGCCCATGTATTTACATGCATGCAAAGTATGATTTATATTTCCAAGCCCAAGGTTAACAAGAACCAGTGTTTATGAATAGATAATTTTAGAGTCCATTACCATATAATCCCCAGCAAAAGTATAGACCCTATGTGCTGTAACTGGTCCTTGCAACAAATATCTCACTATATCACTAGTCTTTATCACAACTATTCTATCAGTTGGATTAGTGACCCTATACTTATAGTATAGTCTAAATTGTCCTTTGTGTGTCCCCAGCTAGACCATGCACCCTGGCAGATAAGTGGACTTGAATTCCCATGTGTATCACAGGGCCAAAGTGTGGCAAACTTGAAGAGACTAGGCTTTCTCATGTAATTAATGCTATGTATGAAAATTCTCTATATACAGGCTGAAATGATTGTTCTGAGTACAGACCCTCCAGTTGCCAACATACCTATCATAAGCATAAGGGATTGAGTATATAGCAGGCAACTCATAATATTACTAACTGAAGTTGGTCAGAATTCCTGGTATTCCACCCATATGCATGTGCATTAACAAATGCAGGCATCGGCTTAGCTCTGGCTAGCTGTTATGGACAGCTCATTTACATTTCTAAAGTGAGTGACTCATTTACATATTAAATACACTCCTCATTTGAATTTTTAGGTGAGAAGCCAATTTACATTTTAAAGCACGTGGCCCATCAGGCATTTGCCCGAACCCACAGATTGCCATTCTGGGCATGTACAACATTTCTAGCCTACTTCTTAAGTTTAACTTTACTTGTCCTTTAAGAAATCTCCCCCTGTGCACCAAAAACAGATATCCCATTAATTACCATAGACTACTACATCTACTGCCTTACATGAATATATAGCTAGGTTTCTAATATCTGCTCTATGTTTTTATGTGATTTGCTCTGATAATCTAATGTATGCTGGGCCTCTTCTCTTTTAGTGTAGCATACATTGTTTTAATATCGGATAAATTGTACTAGGTAGGTACTCTGTAAGGCCAATAAAATCAAGAGCTTCCTGAGGTCAAGGCTTTGTTGTAAGTAGAGACAGTATAATTATTCCCCTCAAGTAATCTACAAAACATTTTGGCAGATTTATGAAGAAAGTCTTGAACCTAAGTGACTTTACCTTCTCATCATTCATATCTAGACTAAGTAAATTACTAATTTTGTAATAAGGTACACTTTACAAAGTTAGAAAGCATGAAATATAAGTCCAAGGGTTGCTAGCACTCTTTCACTAACAATGCATACAATGTTAAATTGTTTATTGTTTTGTTTGTCTCAAAATGCAAACTAAAAACTTTTTTTTTTTAAATAAAGCTACTTGAATTTGCCTGGGTGCAGTGCCAATAAATTACCCATAACTACTACAAAAAGGTCCACACTCTGAGGACTTATAAAAATCATACTGTTTATTATAAACGACTACTACTATATATAACAAACAAAGGAAAGCTGTGCTCACCACTAATTTTTAAAACCATTTGGCAGGGTGCAAGGAGGCTGTGACCACAAAATACATATAGACAAATACAAGAGGTCCTCTGCACTCAACCCATTATCAATATATTTAAAACATTTTGTGCATACAGCTACTAAAAAATGCCTTACTCTTTAACCAAAACAGGGATTGTTTGTCCATATATTGCAATATATGTAAGCTGGCCAACTACGTCAAAATCATCCCATATCTGGCCAGTCCTACTCTCAATTTTCATCTGATTCATTAAGAATTCTATTACTTCATTATACATTTTACAAAGGGACTAAGTTTTACCTGCAACTTACTTGCTGCTTTCAAAGTAAAACTCCCAGGGTCTACTCAAAATAATGATAGGGTGAGCACATTTTCTAATAGCAACGCTCAGCAACATCATACACTATTTCTCTCCCAGTGAGGTCCCTCAGTCTTAAACTGATTTCCGCCATCATATTTAGCCTTGCCATTTGATCCTTTTTCAATTGAAATGGCTGTTTAGATTCTGCAGAAAGTCTTTGTAGAGTTAACTTTTTCCCCTTGCATGCTGTTATTGACTTGTATAGTGTGAACTGAGGGAAAGCTTTATATGAGTCAATGGTTTGCAAGGTGGAACTCAAGGTTAAGTAAGAGAAATGGCCCTAGTGGCTGATGAGATATTTATGCACTGAAAAGTGCATCTGTTGCAAATTCCATGAACCACGTCAAGATGCCTAGATTCATTTCAATGGAGTGTAGCCCTGACTGAGCAGGTTTGAATTAATGAATTATCCTCACCTGTGTACAGAACACTGCAGGCCAGGCTCATGAAAGTCAGTGCTTCCTAAGCACTGTACAAACTGTCCAAATATCCACACATTTGAAATTGTTTAGGCAACAGAAACTTATATTATCCTGTACAAATAAGGTGCAATTTCAGGATTTTTTGATTCTTAAATTGTGCTGCAAATATTTTCTAAGTGCTAATCAATTACCAGTGTATCAATATGTGGCATATAGTGAATTACAAAAGATCCTACAGTTGCCAGTTGTCCATGCTCTGACGATGAGAACTCCTACACACACCTTCCAAAGTCCCCCAAAGTAGCTTATTTTGTAATCTCATCCATCTTTAAGAATTGTACACTTGTTCAAAAATAATATTTTAGAAAAAGAATAAGCAACCTGTGGCATGTCTGTTATTATTATCATTCATTTATATAGCAACAAAATATCTTGTTTTATATAGCAACAACATATCCTGCAGGGGTTTTGCAGAGAGTCTATGTCCATTATTAATATCAGTTCCTGCTTCAGTGGATCTTATAATTTAATGTACCTATCAAACACACCTACACACACTATGTTATTAGAGCTTGCTAACCTGTGTGTTTTTTGGAAGGAAGTGTGAGTACCAGGAGGAAATATGCCAATTCCCAGAATCCTGCCCACTTGGCGCTACCATCACAGATTTGATGAGTTCCCTTACTAAACTGGGCCCTTTATGGACTACCAGTAAGAAAACATGTCTTAGGGTCACCCTTGTACTTAATACTCCTTTAATACCCTTGTACTTACACAATACTCCTTTGGGGGGAACACTCAGCCTCCTAGCTTTCCTCAATGTCACTCAGACGGACACTCATGGGCTCACTCTGTTCCTCACAATTGCAGGCAGATCCCCCAGCCCCTCTGGGAGTCTGTTACACAGCCTGCTCTGTGCCCTGCTAAGAGAGAGTTTCCCAATAGAATTAAATAAGTTTCCATAGGACATGGATTGAAGTACCTGGCTAATAAAGTCTTTAAACAGAGAACAATTCTCTGTTTATTAAAACCTTTCTTGGAGCATACCTCTCCCACTATGGAGAACTTAAAGGGGATGCAATATATGGGGGGGGGGGTTTGCACATTTGTGGTTATAAATATGTGGATTAAACCATTTGTACTTATCTTGATAAAGACCCCAGTGAGGGTCGAAACAACTTTTTTATTTTCATAAAGTCCATTGAGTGCAACAGCTTTTCTCTAGGGCATTGTCTCTACTTGAAGTGTGTGCAGCAGTCCTACTAATTCTTTTATATAGTAGACTTCTGCACTGAAATCCATTTCTCAAAAGAGCAAACAGATTTTTTTATATTCAGTTTTGAGCTTTGACATGGGGCTAGACATTTTGTCAATTTCCCAGCTGCCCCAGTCATGTGTCATGTGACTTGTGCCAGCACTTTAGGAGGGAACTGCTTTCTGGCAGGATGTTGTTTTTCCTTCTCAATGTAACTGAATGGAACGCAGTAGGACATGGGTTTTTACTAATGAGTGCTGTTCATAGATCTACCAGGCAGCTGTTATCTTGTGTTAGGAAGCTTTTATCTGGTTACCTTCCCATTGTTCTGTTAGGCTACTGGGTGGGGTAAAGGGAGGGGTGATATCACTCCAACTTGCAGTACAGCAGTAAAGAGTGATTGAATTTTATCAGAGCACAAGTCACATGACTTGGGGCAGCTGGGAAATTGACAAAATGTCTAGCCCCATGTCAGATTTCAAAATGAAATATAAAAAAATCAGTTTGCTCTTTTGAAAAATGGATTTAAATGCAGAATTCTTCTGGAACAGCACTATTAACTGATGCATTTTGAATTTTTTTTTTTCCCATGACAGTATCCCTTTAAAAATAGGTCAACGTTTCAGTCCATACCTAAGACCTTTCTCTAGACCAGGGATCCCTAACCTTTTGAACCGGGGAGCAACACTCAGAAGTAAAAGGAGTTGGGGAGCAACACTAGCATAAAATATGTTCTTGGGTTGCCAAATAAGTGCTGTGATTGTCCATTTGGTAGCCCCTTTGTGGATTGCCAACCTACATTGAGGCTTTGTTTGGCAGTACAGCTGGTTTTTATGCAACCAAAACTTGCCTCCAAGCTTGGAATTCAAAAATAATCCCTTGCTTTGAGACCACTGGGAGCAACATCCAAGTGGTTGGAGAGCAACATGTGGCTCACAAGCTACTGGTTGGGGATCACTGCTCTAGGCCATCCACATAGCAGTACAGAAATTCTGTGAATAAATAGCTAAAACCAATTAAGCTCACCCAATCACGTGCTCCCAAATAACCCATGTGATTAAAATATATCCCCACATCTAGGGGCTATAAAACCGCATGAAGCACATCAAACAATGGACAATAATATTATTTTTTTTATATGAGCAATTCTTTTCTTTAAATGATGTAACAAAACTATTTAAGTATCAAAAACTTCAAACAATGTTTCCAGGAAAGTTTTTTAAGTATATAGCTACACCATGTAACAATTAGCTTCCTGTCTAGATAACCTCAACGTGTATTTAGGAAGCATAGGAGGGAGCAGTGTTTGTTTAACCAGTAACGGAACTAGGTGGGGGTGGGCCCTGGTGCAGCCAGGCCCCCCCACCCTAGTCCGTGATTGTGATTGACGCGCCGCTGCAGTGATTCAAGCCAGCTGCAGCGGCGCGAGACTGCCGGGGGGGCCCTGGCGTAGTTACACCCCCTGCTCCCCCGGTAGTTACACCCCTGTGTTTAACCCTGCTGGTGCCAGAGTATTTAGCTTCCTGATCCAGAATACTTCTCTTTGGAGCAAACGTTTTGATCTATCACCTCCTCTACTAAGTGGGGGGATATAATCAATGGCTATATAGCGAAATATGGGTAGATTATGGCCAGCTTCAGGAAGTGTTTCACCACCAGTTTATTGTGCTATGCTGATGGTTGAACAGTGTCCATCCATCCATGTGTAAACGTAACATTTGCCCACATAAGATAGGCCACATGGGCATGTCATTAAATATATAATGTGATGTCTGATTAGAAAGCGTTTACCGGTATATGGATGCAAAAAACTATTGCCTGGTGTCATGAACCTACAAGACGTACAACTAGGCACCTAAAACAACCTGGTAAGTTGTTGCAGAGCCACATATTTTGTTTTTTTCTGGTAACACCCTACTGGGTCTGTTTTAACCAAAATAAGGATAGAAATTCTGTATTTTGTATACTAAACATAAACATGAACTTACTGCACCACAAGCCTAATCAAACAAATCATTTATGCTTTCAAAATTGGCCTCAGGGGGCTGTCATCTTGTAACTTTGTTATACATCTTTGCCTGACACTGGCACTGCACATGCTCAGTATGGTCTGTGCTGCTTAGGGATCGTCATAAATGATCAAAAAACAAAGCTGTTTGAGTTCTGCATGGCTGGTAAGTAAGGCAGGGGCTCCCCCTGCTGTATATAAGTATGATTGTTTCCCTGCCAGAAGTTAGGGACCGTCTGACAATTCCTATCCACAGCACTAAATGAAGGGAGAATTTCACTGCATACAGTCAAGTTTCTTATAAAAACTGTACACATTTTTAAGTATATTGGAGATAGATTTCTTTTTCATTAAAGAAAGTAAAAATGGTATTTTATTTCTTTGCCTTTCCTTGCCCTTTAAGATTTATGCCCCGATGGTAACTGGTCATAAGTTTCTCAGAAACCACACTATTTAAACTCTCGTCTGCCTGAATAATACTCCAGTAGTTCTCAATCAATTTCTTTGTCACATTAGACCCAGTGGTATATTTGGTGCTACAAACACATTGTGGGGCTATCACCCTCTGTCTCACCTTATTGGAACTCAGTGTTGGATGGCCAGTTTGGACGTGGTCAATCTTTATACTTGTATTCCCCATGAGACAGGGTTGGAAGCAGTGAGGCGTTCACTCAAAGAATTTTACAGATGGATGGACACCGTTCAGCCATCAGTACAGCTTTTCGCGATGGCTGCACAAATAAACCGGTGGCGAATCACGTCCTTGAAGCTACATACTCTGGCACAATCACAGCACTAAAATGGACACAAATTCCACACCTATTGGCCAAAAATGCATACATGTGCAAGTGTACCTATACAGTAGATGCTGGGAACCCATCACCTACTGCAACCCTGAATGTGATGGTCATTTTTGGTTCCCGTAGTGTTTTTCCTCAATATGTGCATCTAAAAAAAAAAAATCACACATTTATGATGTTTTAACAAAATTCACTGAAAATGACACAAACACTCTTGACTGCAGCTTGTGCCCAATTCATATTCAACATATGGTCAACTGTGGGAAAAATACTGCATTTTACTTTAGGTATAAAAAAAAGCCCTCCACACTAGTGATTTATTAGTCAATTCGCGAATTTCACTGGAAATTCGCAAATTTTTCGGCGAAACGGGATAGATTCCCCATCACTACTCCACACTGCACTGGGTTTGTAAATGATCCTTTGTTTGACCCTTTATACAGTATGTTTTAGGTCTTAATATGTAAGTAACTTGGGGGCTATTGCTCTGTAAAACTAATAACTCAATTTCAAGTAAGGGTAAGTAGAAGATAATATGCCAGTTTATTTTCAAATATTTTGAAGTATTTTGAGTATGTAAATATTGATCCAATATTAGGAGACCCAAAACCATCACCCAACACTGTGGACTTTTCTCCTGCTTCCTTCTGCTGTTGTGTTTTGTATATCCGTGACCTTTTTAACGTGGTGTTATTTGTTTTAATTGGTGTAGGCTATATAAGTTTTTCCCTGTAGGGGGCGCTCAGGCTTCTGATGAAGTGACTAACAAGGTCACGAAACGCGTCAAGCCGCGTCTCCCTGCATGATACTTTTAATATGAAGCAATAAAGATTTGGATTTTAAATTTGTTTTCCACCATTGGATCTTTTTCATCGACTCGGATTCTGCATATGCGCTATCTCCTAATTTTCTGTTTCATATATTGTGTCAGAGATGCAATTCAATTCATAAAAAGTCGAAGGAACAAAACTGGAACTGAATCTGGAGAAAAGTTTTTCTCCTCAATTTCAATCTTGTCCGTGAGTTTTCACATAATACACCATCAGATAATTTTTTCTCGCATACAGTGAAACCTCAGTTTTAAGTCCCTGCATTTTAAATTTTTATTTGTGGTCCCGCCAGTTTATAATGCTTTTCAATGGGTGCATTTCCCTGATTTTAAGTAATGTTTTCCCAGATTTTACCAAAAACTGTTTGTTTCCTCTGAATATTATTTGTGAAATATAGAGGTTTACAATACTAATCAGATGTATATTTTGCACTGGTTCTGCCTGTAAATGGTCAATTCCAATTAGTATGCCCCTTATACAGTCCTGCACCAATCACTTATTGCTTTAGGTTGTGTATGTGACTGACAGAGAGACTTGCACATGCTCCCAATAGTGCAAAGCTTATCATTAACACAGTAAATATTGTAACTCAAAGTAAAACTGACTCCTGTGCTTATATCCTTTCAATACTTGAAGAAAAAGTTATTTTAACACATATCCCTGAATTAAAATTTTCCTGAATTTTACATAATTTTTTCCTGGTCCCCTGAAAAAAACATATGGGGGGTCTACTGTACTGGAATCTGGACCATATTGGTTAAGGTTACTTTTAAATAGTAACCTTAGTAGATATTGATAGCATGCCTGATAAAAGCTCAGTATAATGAAAATATGTATAATATATTTAGGGGGGTGGAGAAATTACAGTATTTAGTAGTTCACAGAATATTTATGTGATTGTGGTCTCTTCTCATCAATATGGTTTAATTATGTAGACATGCTTTTCTGAATGGCATGTTTGGATTATCTAACTGTGCTCAATGTAGATACATGGTGGCATGGTAAGGCTATATAGAATTAATTCTTTTTACAGTTGTCATTCCACAAACCTGGTATAGGATTTTTATTAAATGTAGCTGCCAGCTGAGATATAATAGTAAAGTTATTAGGGCTTTGGTTATGACAAATAGGTGGAGGTGATATACAGAATAGATTATTACAGACGAAGCAAACATTTGCCTGCAATGTCAAACTAGTGTTCCTTTCCGTTTAAATACTGAATGAAGGCCAGTTTTTAAATGAAAAATAAAATATCAAATAAGCCCCATTAAATTGTCCATTATCCCATTACTTTTTATTAAAATGTTTTAAAAAGTGGTGATCTGATTAGTTAAGTCTCAATCAGTGGACCAAAGTGTGCCTCACTGGAGGGATTTTTAAACCTGCCCAATTTACAGTAGTTGACTCATGCAAGGGCTAATAATTTTTTTGTATGGGGCCTCATAATTTCTAATGGCGCCCTGTTCTCACACTAATGGCACTTAGAAAATGTTTAGCACAATTGGCTCCAATATGTGTCAAAATATATCAGGCTCATCTCCCTCTGATAATGTTAAACTGGTTTTACTATTCCTTTAAAAAATAAACTTCAAAGAGCATTTATCTCCAACTTGTAACATTTTGCTGTACAGGTATGGGATCCATTATCTGGAAATCCATTATCCAAAAAGCTCTGAATTACAGGAAGGCCATCTATATTATAATGAAATAATAAAAATGTTTTCAAAGTTGTGGTGTTTGTGCAGGGTGCCTGTGGGTGTCACTTTGCACAAGAGTATACTGTGCATACACTGTACTTTCTATAATGTTAGAGCTTTAGAGTTACTGTTGAAATGGAATGGCAGTATGAACCTGCTAATAAAGCACTGTTATACTCTCTTATACTCTATACACTGTGATATACCAAAATATAACAAATTGGCGATAAGATGTCTCTTCTACCCCTGCATCAGCCTGCAGCTTTTCTTCCGAACCCTGGTGAGCCTACTATACCTTTTACTGCTTGGATCAGAAGCTGCAGGTAAAGGTAAACGTCACATTTTTCAAAACTGGTTTGTATTGCATTTTGTAGTTGAAATTCAGTTGCCTTGCTGACCATCTAGCTATACACATTCCAGCTCTTCCTAGTCCCTTTGTTGTAAGCAGTGTAGTTCAAGGAACAGTTCAGGGTATAATTAAAAACTGGGTAAATAGATAGGCTGTGCAAAAAAAGTGTTTCTAATATAGTTAGTTAGTAGTGATGGGCGAATTTATTCACCTGGGTAGAGTTTGCGGCAAATTCCAGCGATTCACCACAGGCGAATAAATTTGCAAAACGCCAGAAAGATTTTGCCTGTCGAAAATTCGCCAGTGTCTCGTTTTTGTCCAAAAAATGGATACCCATGTCCAAAACAAGACGTGGCGTTTCACAAATTTTTCGCTAAGCGAAGCACCCCAGATTCACCTATCACCATTAGTTAGCCAAAAATGTAATATAATAGACTGGATGTCTAAAATAACAGAATACAAAACACCTTCCTGCTTTTCAGCTCTCTAAATCTGAGTTAGTCAGCGACTTGAAGGGGGGCCACATGGGACATAACTGTTCAGTGAGTTTGCAATTGATCCCCAGCATTCAGCTCAGATTCAAAAGCAACAGTTATGACCAATGTGGCCCCCCTCAAGTCACTGATTGGATACTGCCTGGTAACCAGGGTAACCAGTCAGTGTAAACAAAGAGAGCTGAAAAGCAAGAAGTAGTGTTCTGTTTTGTTAGGTTAGACTTACAGTCACTCCAGCCTTTATACATTACATTTTTGCCTAACTAACTATATTGAAAACATTTTTTATTTTGCGCAGCCTATCTATTTACCAAGTTTATTTTTATACCGAACAATTCCTTTAAAGGGCTATGATCTCTGCATATGGTAAATTCTCTACCATAGGTAGGTTCTCCATTTTTCTGTTGCCCAAACACATGCTAGAGCTTCTTTTTCAACAGTTGAATACTTATGCCCTGCCTCTGTAAGTGTTCTGGATTCAAATGCAACAGTTTATCTGCATGGATCTGTGTGAGAACTGCACCAATCCCATAGTCTGAAACATCTGTAGTGACCATACGGAGTAGAACAGGATCAGAACAAGCTAGTTCTGGACTGTTCACAATATTTGTTTCACTATTTCAAAGTTATTATGAGCAGACTCTGACCAAACCAGATTTTAAGTTCCACATAGTATTGCTCTAAGTGGCTCCACAACTGAAGCATAGTTGGGAATAAACTTAGAATACCATG
The DNA here is from genome assembly GCA_024363595.1 of Xenopus borealis. Classification (NCBI taxonomy): domain Eukaryota; kingdom Metazoa; phylum Chordata; class Amphibia; order Anura; family Pipidae; genus Xenopus; species Xenopus borealis. The sequence goes on along the minus strand of CM044444.1, from coordinate 32,564,963 downwards.
AAGTAAGACCTAAGAAAGCTTGTAAGGTCTGAAAATCATATGGAGTTGGTGCTTGTGTAACAGAGTTGACATAGTTGATTTGCCAACGTTACCACCCACAAGGTTACTGTCGAATTACTACCAGGCACAGGCATCACATCGCTATTGAAAGAGATAGACACTAATGGTGATTCACACTCTAACGCCAGGCTGCAAATGTCTTTTTTGTGCACTTCCAAAGTAACACTAGCGAAAATTTGGCAGCATTCGTCGCCCAGGACGAAACTTTGCAACTTAGTAAATTTGCCTTGTCTGAGCAAATTTTCACCTGGAAAAATTTTGCGATGGCCGCAAAGCTGTTGCTGGTAAATTTTTGCCCTTTAGTAAATTTGCCCCATTGTGTCTAAAACAATATAAAATCATTGTAGACCAGCGTAGCTCATGTAGGACAAAGGATAGCACTAATAATATACGATTCTAAAAAAAAGCAATTGAAGGGAAAACTTAAACCAGGGAATCCAACAATCTCTTTGATTGTAATTAACTCTTCTGTCTATTGTACAAGAACACTTGAAATTGACCATCCTAGATACCATTCTATATATATGGAAATTGTGGCATGATGGTGGAGATTGAGAAGTTCTGAGACAGAGAGTTGGAATCCATACATATTAATCACCAAGGAGGATGTGCTGCTTCATCATATTGAAGATATCAGAAATTGAAAATCTGGATTAAGTAAAAAATCCACATACTGAGAATGAACAGTGATTGGACTCTACGAAAATTAGACTAGCTCAAACTTCTCATCTGGAAAGATATGTTATGCTTTTAATCTACCATGTTTTTCTAGATGATTATAATGGATAGTGCATATGGTGAATTTGGCTTTTAGCCGAAATTCTGAAATTTGCCCTAAAATTAAGTCAGAAGCAGTGTTTAGATCGAAGTAGAGAAATTGATATAATTTTGATATACTACACAACAGGTGGCAGACTGCTATAGTTATTGAGATAAGTCCAAACAAATATTATGTTATAGCTAGTGATGGGCGAATTTATTCGCCAGGGGCGAATTCGCGGCGAATTCCCGCTATTCGCCGCTGGCGAATAAATTCGCGAAACACCAGCAAAAATTCGCCAGCGAAAATTCGCCAAAAAAACCGAGTCGCGCGTCGTTTTTGACGCGACGCGTCGAAAGCGCCACGCGCCGAAAATTACGAGACGGAAACGACGCGCGACTCGTTTCCCGAATTTTTTCGCCAATTCGCGAATTTCACTGGAAAGTCGCAAATTTTTTGGTGAAATGGGTGAGATTCGCCCATCACTAGTTATAACTGTTAATCCATTGTGAGTTATGTTTTGTTTAATATGTTCTTTAGTGACAGTAATAGTAATTCAGTGAGGAACAGAGAGATAATTGGGTTTTGTAAAAGAAAGTTCATATTTATTTAGTGTAGAGAAATCGAAATTCAGTTCTTTAATGGTAAACTCTGACTACTGTACCTGCAGTTTATGAAAACAATCAACATGTTGCCCTGAATCTCACTAAGGCAAGTGTGTTAATTATTCAATGTATATGGATGGAGTTGTGAATTGTGAAATCAGTGAAGTTAAAAAATGTGAATGTGATGTCTCAAATGCCACCCGTATAAGGAAGTGTGTTCAAACTTGAGAAAAAGTGAGAAAAAGTTCTCTTATGTTTTATCATGTGAAACCTCATGGATGAAATTCAATTTCAGGAGAAAAACTTTTCTCCAAATTTGTTTCAGTTTTAAAAGAGATTCAATTCAGTGAGAAAAGTGTTTATCATGTAAAAATCATGGACGCAATTCAATTTGAGATGCTATTCAATTTAAAAAAACTTAAGTCATGGTTTATTATGTGCTTATTTATACATGTTGTGAACTTATTGGGAAATGCAATAGAATATCAAAACATCTCAATAAATGTTGTAAAGAGTGTACAGTGTGAATATGAGATTTAGGGACAATAGTAATTCCCCAAAAATTGTCCTGTTCATGTTTATAGGTGGGACAAAGCTGCAACACAGTTAATTCCAGTTGTAGATCACAGGAAACAATGCACAATTATTTAACCCAGCCTGGATTTCCAATTTGGCCAACCCTAAGCCACAGGGTCCTCACATGAGTGCCTGACCCCCCCAAATCTAGGCACACACTAAAGTCCTGCAGTGGGTCGGGTACCCGCGGGTTACCTGCAAAATCCTGCGGGTTGCTCGTAGAATTTCTGGGTGCGGGTATAGAAGCGGGCCGGTGGTTCTGCAGGTTGAGGGTCGGGTCGCGGATCCTCGCTATAGCGATTTTTACTCCTTTTTCTGAGCATTTCTACTACTGATGATGTCACATCCGGTTTACAATGACAGCACTTCTTGTTTTACTCCTTTTTTTCTGATCGTGGCTACTTCCGATGATGTCACTTCTGGTTTACAGTGACAGCACTTCCTGATTCTTGATGGTCAGCGGGTCACAGGTCCAGGTTGCGGGTTGCGGGTATGGTTCGGGTCGCGGGTCCAAGCGGGTAAGAATGCAGGTCCGGGTTGCGGGTACGGGTCGGGTACGGGTCCCAAAAAATGGACCCGCGCAGGACTCTAGCACACACACATAAGCTGATTCCTGCTCCTTAGCATGCCACCTTTATAATCTTGCTGCACTGGCCTTGCTACAAATCTGGGCCGGAGTTCCATATACTAATATAAAGTAAAAAAAAATGGAGAAAACTTAGAAGGAAAGTATTTGGCAGAAAAAGGTCATGGCAGGATGAATTTTGAATACCAAAGTGGGAAAACTAAAAAAAAGATAGCATATAAAAGTATTTTTTTTAACAGAAATAATATAGACATGGAAAAAGAATCCAGTAGGTATTGAGTAGCAAAGACACAACAGCAGTTAATGTGTATTGTGTGGTCCCTAATGCATCTAGTTGTGGAACATCATACTTAAATTTTAAACTGCTGTTTTCCCCATCTAAATACTTTCCTCCCAAATAGTTTATCTACTTATCTCAGTTTGCTCTATGTTGGTATAAAGGCAAATAGTATTGTGAAATAGATTTATACTGCACTGGGAAGCATTGTTACCTCTTCATAAATATAGACTTTACAGATACTGAAAGCCAATAAAATAAAAAAGCAGATATCTTTTTTTGTGGAAATATAAAGTTACTGCAGACCCAATGGGAAAAGTACATTATGATTCATATAAATCATTCTGTAAATATGTAACATACTGTCAAAAAGATTTATGAATGTCAGTCCTATAACTATCAATTCTTTGTACTGAAAGCTTGATGGAAGAAATAAAGATTTATACTTTAGACTTGACCATTTTACCTGATGCAGAAGGCTGTATCAACTATATGATTACTGATAGGGCATGTTTTCTTTTTAGTTCCTGTTCTGAGTCACCAGCATTAACATACAGTATGATATGGTAATTTTGTCACACCCCATGTATTATAGATTAATCCATTGTGATACGGTCTTAAATTTTAGTTATTGGATACCTTGATTAAATATAAAATTTAAACCTTAGGTTCCATAGGCACACATCATTTATCAGATTATTTCTTACAAATCTGCACTAAAGTGATTAGAAAATCCTCTTGTAGGGTAAAGGCCTCACAGAGTGTTACTGTCAGAATTCAGTTTCTATGAGGTAATATAAAAATTAGTGACTGGTGATACATTTTATAGGGTCAGCAAACAAGAAAAATCAAAAATTGAGGTCTAGCCAATTTTAGATATTTTCAAGAAACATTCATTGTTTCAAATATGCCTGGTAGTGGGGCCTTGGGCTAATTTGACATAGAAGGATCTAAGGCACACAGGATTTCAGCAAGCAAGGAGATCCTTGCACGTTTATTGTGGAATAGTGCAACGTTTCGGGGTCACACCCCTTTGTCAAGCATACGGTGATTAGTGCAAAGAAACATTTATAGTCTAAGACACACAGTGATTGGTGCATTATAGTAGTATTCATTTACATAGTTAAGTGATATGTTGCCTGCAAGGCCTGAGCAGAAAGTAATTAGTCTAACAAACACAATGATTGGTGCATTTTAGTGGTGTTCATTTACATAGTTAAATGCAATGTTACCTGCAAGGCCTAAGCAGAAAGTAATTAGTCTAACAAACACAATGATTGGTGCATTTTAGTAGTGTTCATTTACATAGTTAAATGCAATGTTACCTTCAAGGCCTAAGCAGAAAGTGATTAATCATTCTTATATGCATCCAAAAAAAGTATCACAATGTGTTAAATGTGTAAGAACATACTGTTCTAGTAAAAGTTCATTATAAGAGTGAAGTCTTCCAGGTGGCAAATCCGTATTAAAACCTAGTACATAAAAAACACAAAACAAGTAAAATCACCTAATATATAGGTCTTACTACAAAAAACAGTTAAAAACAGTTAAAAACCTTTTAAAAGGTAAAATACCTCTCAACCTATACCCCAAGAATAAAAGCTTATCACTGACTCACTTAGAAAAATGTTTATCGGGAATAAAAATCTAAAGAAAACAGGCCAAATTAAACTCCTCATTTAAGCCTTTTGGATATCTGGTCTGTAAAAGCCAGATCCAGTAACATTCCCTCTGGTGTAACAATTTTTTCATATCGGGCCCTGCACGAGGTAACACTCGTTCCAATATCTGCCAACGTAGCTGCGCAACCCGGTGGCCATGGGAGAAAAAATGCCTAGCTAATAAATTTCCTTTTTGGTTTGTACGGCCTTAGGATCAATAACTGCGGGCTTATAATTTCTTATCACCGATTTATGTTAATTTAAACGAACCTTTATAGGTCTAGAGGTCTGACCCACATAAGTAAGACCACAGGGACATTTTATAGAATAGATGACATTAGCCGTATCACATGTAAAGGAACCTTTGATCATATGTTTAGTGCCTTGGGACGGATGCATAACCACGTCCCCTGGAATAATGCCGTTGCAGTGACCACAATTTCTGCAGGGGAATGTCCCATTAAACCTGGAAACTCCACCAGAGTTTCCAGGTTTAATGGGACATTCCCCTGCAGAAATAAAATGCACCAATCATTGTGTTTGTTAGACTAATTACTTTCTGCTCAGGCCTTGCAGGCAACATATCACTTAACTATGTAAATGAATACTACTATAATGCACCAATCACTGTGTGTCTTAGACTATAAATGTTTCTTTGCACTAATCACCGTATGCTTGACAAAGGGGTGTGACCCCGAAACGTTGCACTATTCCGCAATAAACGTGCAAGGATCTCCTTGCTTGCTGAAATCCTGTGTGCCTTGGATCCTTCTATGTCTATGATATATTGAGGTGGCCGTGCCTCTACCAAAGAGCACCAGGTATCGTTACTTATCTTTAGGGTGTGCGAGTCCCTATTCTAATCCAGGCCTTGGGCTAATTTGCCAGTTGATGGGAAATTGCCATAAATACTTTTGCAGTTTTTCAGTGGAGAAACTACTCAATCAACACAAAACAATGAGATTTGCTTTCACTATTCTGCAATTTCTAATTAGTTGGTATGGGTTACTGCACTGGAGCAAATTGGCCCATCACTAGTAATACAATAATAAAAGATGATGGCATGACCTAATCTCTAAGCATTTCCTACAGTCAATTCTCTGTTATTGCTGTACTTTCTCTAAAATCAAATTTGGTAGAGAGCTTTGTCATTGCCAGTTGTTAATGATGAGTATCTTAATGATTGTTCTCTTGGCAAAAATGTTGATCATGGAAGCAAGGATTCTCTTGGAGCCTGATATTATATATTTCTACAGTTTGCTAGAATACTGTTTAATAACCGGAATTTTACTTTGATGCCTTTTAATGAATCATTGACTTCTCTCCAGTGCCACAATAATGATATCTGTTTAATCATGTTAAAATATTGCTCCATGCAATTTATACCCACTGAAAATGACTATGATGTAAATTATTGCTTATTCCGTCTGTTCTGAAATGATGTGTTTAGTTTCCATAAACATAATTAATGTTTATAGATTTACTGAAATTCACTATGGTATTTTAGAGGCTGTACAGATTTCAGTTTTATGGTTTGATGTATAGATGCATCAGAATACTGGAGCATTTATCTATGATTTCTTCCCTTCAGGAAACACTAACAGCATCTTTGCTCTGGATTATATCAGTGGTGCCTTAACACTGAGTGGGCAGTTGGACAGAGAGAATCCGTTATACACTGCTGGATTCTTACTTACAGTCAAGGTAACTACCCTTTGTATATTTTATTGGAAGAATTATCAGGAGTCTTGGCAGGTTAATTAGGTTTAGTAGGAAAGACCAGGAGCAAGTATATGAATAGAGGGTGATTGATGCAAACAGATTTTGAAGGGACATGATTATCACATTAAAATTATAGACATGAAATGTACATTGTTTAATCTGCGCAAAGAGTTTTATGTCTTCAGTTTTGATTTGAGGAAGTATAGGATCAGTTACAGGGCTGGATTTGTGGTGAGGTCACAAAGGCCCAGGCCTACGGCGGCAAGACTGTAGGGGCAGCATGCCATCCAGCTGCATTCTAAGAAGTGCCACTAGCTCTCTGGTGCATGCGTGCTAGGACCCTGCAGCATGAAGGTGATGGGCACTACAACACTTCGGTGCAAAGACAGCGGGCGATAGGGGCATAAATCCGGACCTCCATATCTTAAAGTGATATTGACACTAAAAACTACTTTTTTTTAAATATTAATTTACATTAAAAGTTACCTATAGGTCATGCTGAGAGGATTTTTTTGTAAGTAATTGTTAAAGTTCCTAAACCTGACTGTTTCACCAACCTGACTGTCAGCCTGTCAATTAAAGTTTCTAATGGACTCCTGCTCTACAAATATGGCAGCCCCCTCATAGAGCATTGGGCAAATACTTTATGGCAAAATTATAAGAAGCTGGCAAAATCAGTTTTATGGTAGATGGGAAAAAAAGTTACCGTACGTTTCTGGTGTCAGTATCTCTTTAAGTCTGCTTCCAAACATTTAAACATTTAATAAACTCAATAGGATTTTTGCCACCAAGGCTTAGTAATGATCAAGTGCAAGGTATTGTATTATTACTACTGTACAGAAAAAAATAGTTTTTTTCAAAATATATTCTATTTTATTAAAACACATAATTGATCCTATACTTAAACTAAACTATAAACACATTAGCCAGACAGTTAAGAAATATCCTGTCTGTTGTAATTGTACTTAAAGGTGATTGTTCTAAAAGGTTGTTTAGGACCCCCTGACCAGTGATTTGCAGTGTAATGAGTTAAGCAACATGGTTGGTTCATTTTTCATTACTTAGACTCTGGCAAGGGAAATACTATGTTATGTTGGTTGCTACATTTTTATATGTGTACTGTAAAATAAAACACATTTTAAAAAGCTTTTGAGGTATTGCAGATAAGATCCGCTCAAGCTGTAAATCTCAGAAGGCTTAAAAAATCATTTTCACTTTGACCAGTAAAAATTTTGATTCACCTCCACTTCAATGCAGTTCTTTTGGATGTTTATAAATAGCTTAAAACATGTTAAAATTAAAATCAGTTAAGGTAAATTAAAAGGTTTCTCCTTTTGATTAAACATGCCAGCCTATGTCACTCTCTTTCTCTTCTTCCTTTTTACATACTTGTTCCCCAGTATGTTAAATCAGTATCATTGCCAGGGGTATTACTGAATTCATTAAACCTAGAGAATGCAATGGAAATGTATTTATTTTTTACACACCGACTACTATTGCACTGAATTAATTGTCAGTGTACAACAGGCAAATGTCATAGCATAAAAACAAATTTATATAAACATACACTACAAAGACTTCATAATCCTCATCAGGCCCGGACTGGCAATTTGTGGGTTAGGGCAAATGCCAGATGGGCTGCTATAAGGTCCCATAGAAAGTCAGTATTTAGAGGGCTGGTGGGGACTGTTTGGGCCTCTATGTGAGCTGATTGGGCCTCTGTGTACCTGAAATGCCAGGGCCTATTTTGATTCTCAGTCCAGTCCTGATCCTCATGTTATCTACACTTGAGGGGTTATTTATCAAAATCTATTTTTTCTGACTTGTTAAAATAAAAATCATGCTAATAGAAGAAATCGTAAAAGGGGAGGAATGACTTGTTTTAGGTCAAAAGAAGATCATTTCAGTTTATTATGGTTCAGTTTAAGATGGCATTGATTCTTCTAGGTGGAGATTAAAGATTTGAGTCAGCTGTTAATATATAGATGATAAACATATTTGGATAATATCAGCATAAAACATAAAACCAAATAAGTATATGCATTGCTAGTTTTACTTAACGATTTTGAATAAAATCATGTTTGCAATTTTTATTGTAATCAGGAACACTGTTCTAATGGGGTAATGTCATAAAAGTCAGTAAGGGAGAAATTATTCTCACTGCGAAATCCCCTGTGTAAAAAAGGTTTCCATTGGGCAAATGTGATATAGCATTTGTGAACCTGGAAAGCATTAGGCATCCCATTCACCAGTAGAAGGAAGATATTGGGGGGAATGTAATTAAAGTCGCAAAGAGAAAAACATTGTGCACCAAAAAGCGTTAAAATTCAGATCTTGCAATGTAATATTGTTCCTTAAATGGTTATTGCATTGCGAATAGTTATTGTGCATTGCAGATTATAATTGCGCACTCTTAAGAAGTGCTTGAAGGTGTCGTAATCTTTTGGAGCAAACATTGTGACTTTTTCAGTAAGAAGTTTTATTACATTGACAGTATGAAATTCGCAAACGGCCTTCCGCTGGTGGAAGTGGTCTCTAAACAGTTTCCGGGTTTGCAAAAGGTATATTGCATTCGCGCAAAGCAAAATTTGTTCGCTCAAAGGCTTAACTTTTCACATAGTTTTTGTGTTACCGACATATATTACATTCCCCTAATTGAGTTTTCTAGTTTGAACCAGTGCACAGTATAATGCATAATAATGCATTTCTTCCTGAAAGAGTCAAGAGTAAGCCACTTTTAATAAGGTCCTAAATGTGCTCAATGTGCCCTTAAAATTCAATCTGTAATAAATATATAATAAGGATTACATTGCAAAGTGTGATTTTTTTTTTTCTTATTATTTTACATTTCCTTCCATTTAGTACCATAAGTCAACTAGATCTGAAAGACTCTGTATGTGCTTTATCGGATCATAGTTCTATGATAAAAATCAATAGGCAGCTAGCCCGTTCTCAGATGTGCTTGTTATGGGACCTTCTAATGGCTACAAATCAGGCACATCTGAGCAGTCCCACTGATTGGGACATTTTCAGGCTGTGCCAAAGGAGTACAGATCATCTTTCAGCTCCAGTAGGGGCACAGCTTTTGTGGAGCTGAAAAGTGACACATAATTACAGCACTTGACATATGATAAGATTCTCTTTAAGGCCCCCATACACTGGCCGATACAAGCTGCCGAGAAAAATAATGACTCTCATCTTCTTGAATGGGACAGAACATGCAGTATTGTGACAGGAAGCAATGGAAACAGCCTGCTAAAGGCCTTTCTCCTTATAAAGTCGTTGGTGTCATTGACAAGGTCTTGTCTGCACAATGATCAATTTGCCAGTTCAACTGAGACAGCGATTGTGCCCTTTTTTCTTTTCTTTCTGTTTACTTTTCTGTAAATCGAGATGTTTGCCTAGAGTGCACATCCATTCTGAAATAAATATACTGCAGTTTCTGTTGTAATTCAACTTTGAGGTTGAAATTACTGTAGCTTATTTTAATCATTACTATTGGTGATTACAAACACAATTTAGATATCTTTGCAGACCTGCCTGTAGACAAAATGGAGCTTGACACACATTGCTGATACTTCTGCTATTTCTCTGCCAAATATTTTTTTTAAATTTTATTTGTGGTCCTATTTTGTAACTAAAAATTATATTTTCAGGGAAGTGAATTTTTGGAATTGTTAGTATTTTGTATCATAAGTATGTGAATCCTGCCAATTCATTAACAGCAGCTGCAATTTTGTGCGGTTGCATTTATGACATACTGTACAACATAGGTGTGGTGTTTTGGTAGCCAGTTCATATGGTGTAGTAAATGTATATTGTTTCAGTAGTCCTGGTTTCTTAATTCTGACTACAGATCCAGGCTGAAAGTGCACTTCTCTTGCAAGTTTTCTTTCAGCATAAGCCTTGCCTTTGGCTTGTTTATGTTTGACAATATCAGCAGATTATTTTGTAGGCACATTATTTTGTGGACGTTTTCTGTCTGCAACATGTAAGTTAGGAAGCATCTGTCTTCCATGTAATAGTTCAGCTGGATATGCTTGGGTTGTTGCATGGCACATTGCTCTGTAGTTATGTAGGAACTCTGTAATTACTTTCAAAGATGTCCCAGTAAGGTTTGCTGTTTATACTGTTTCTTTCAGACTTTGGTTGAATTGTGCAATTTCTCCATTTGCTTGTGGGTAATACACTGAAGATTTACTATGCTCAATATTCCTCTCTTTCAGAAAGATTTCAAACTCAGACGAGACAAACTGCTGTCCATTGTCTGATATTAACTCCTTTGGATTACCTTCTCTGCTGAAGACTGTAGACAGAAATGTTATTACTGTAGCTGATGTTATATGAGAAACAAATACAATTTCTGGCCATTTGCTGTAATAGTCTATCAGAGTTATAGCAAATCTGCAGTCTATAGTAGCATCTTCAAAAGGACCCACAATATCAATAGCCAGTTTCCCATGCTGAATCAGGCAATGGTACTGGCTGAAGTGGTAGTGTATGTGTGATAGCTGTTTTGTCGTGATTCTGACAAGTAACACGAGAATGAATGGCAGTTACCACATCAGCATCCATTGCTGGCCACCAGTATAGTTCTCACAGTCTTTGTTTTGGACGTACAATTCCTTGATGACTCTCATGTGCAAGTTGTATGAGGTTTTCGTGCAAGGTCTCTGGTACCAGTAAACAATGAGCTCCACGGACAACATAGAAATCTGCTTAAGACAATTTGGTGTATATTTATCAAAGAGTGAATTTAAGAGTGAAGTTCTGCCACTAGACTGAAATTCCGCCACTCTCCTTTAATTTCTATGGGATTTTTAAAGGCGTATTTATCAAAGGGTGAACTTTCACTTTCACACTTTAATAAATACTCCTTTCAAAATCCCATAGAAATTAATTGAGAGCTGCAGAATTTCACTCTAGTGGCGGAACTTCACTCTTTGATAAATTTACCCCATTGTATCTAATCCTGTAGTAAGGTTGAAGATCAGGACTTTTGTTTGTTTCTTCTCAGCATTTGGCCATTTGCTTTGTAAGATGTCTCTTAGTTTTACTTGAATTGGACATGCGAGGCAAGCTTGCTTAAAATCAGTAGCTGTAACTATAGATGAAACTATATTGGTCAATGCTTCAACTTCTATGTCCTCATCCAGTGTATCAGAAGCTGCAGGTAAAGGTAAACGTGACAATGAATCAGCAGTAACATTTTTCAAACCTTGTTTGTATTGCATTTTGTGGTTGAAATTCACTAACCTCGCTGACCATCTAGCTATACGCATTCCAGCTCTTCCTAGTCCCTTTGTTGTAAGCAGTGTAGTTAGGGCTATGATCCCTGCATACGTAGGTAGGTTCTCCATTTTTCTGTTGCTCGAACACATGCTAGAGCTTCTTTTTCAACAATTGAATACTTATGCTCTGTCTCTGTAAGTGTTCTGGATGCCAATACAAATTTCTCTCTGAATGATCACCATGGATCTGTGTGAGAAATGCATCAACGCCATAGTCTGAAGCATATGTAGTAACCATAGTGGGTAGTGCAGGATCAAATAAAGCTAGCACTGGACTGTTCACAATTTCACTATTTCAAAGCTATGTTGAGCAGTCTCTGACCAAACCAGATTTGAAGCTCAGAGTGGCTCCACAAGTGAAGCATAGTTGAGAATAAACTTAGAATACCATGAAGTAAGACCTAATAAAGCTTGTAAGGTCTGAAAATCAGTAGGTGCTTTTGTTACAGCGTTAACACGGTCAGGGTCAGGCAGTAATCCCTCTTGTAAAATTATATGACCCAGAAATTACAGCTGTGTTTGTCTGAAGTGGCATTTGGAAAGGTTCAGTTTCAGTCTTGCAGAATCAATGCATTTCAAAACCTTTTCTAGGTACTTGTCATGAAGATCCATAGTTGGTGCGCATCCAAGTAGCATTATACACCAGATATGTCATGGAGTATAGCAGACCTCAGTCTTTGAAAACAACTTGGTGCTGCAGCCAGTCCATAAGGTACACATTTGAACTGAAACAACCCATCATTGGTGATGAATGCAGTGAGGTTTCTGCTTTCCTCATGCAGAATTACTTGATGATAAGCACTCTGAAGATCCAGGGTGGAAAAAATTTTTGCTCCTATGAGTTCTGAAAATATTTCCTCTATCTGTGGCAAGCGATGATTATCCATAACAAGCCTGCATTCTGGTTTGGGGTTCTAGTAGTTTTTAAATAAAAAAATCGCCCCCTGCAGGCGCTGGCTTAATCGCAGCTGGAGGGAGCTCCCGGTGCGAACCACCATGACAGTGCATGCGCATGTTACCTCATGTGCATAAGCCAAAAGAAGCTTTTCATACTGCGCATGCGCTTCCTAAAACATGGCGATTCGCACCAGGAGCTCCCTCCCGGTGCGAGTAAGCCAGCATCTGCAGGGGGCAAGAACCCCAAAACCAGAATGAGGGCTCTATCAGCCCGCACCTTCAGTTTGGGGAAATTTTTTCGGCCCATAGGTGCTATTTAAGTAACTGACCAGTCTCAAGGCAGGTGCAGCAAGCCTATCTTTTTCAAAGTATTTTAAGAAAATATACTTTGGTAGTATAGAAACAGCTGAACCTGTATCAAGCATCAGGTTAATAGTGTCCCTTGTCAGCAGAAGCAGTAATGATATTGACAGTGCATATAAACTTGTCTGTAATAAATACTGCAACATTTATAGTAGTGACTTCATGTACATGTTTAGAAGAACTACAGCATATTTTAGAAAGTGTCCTACCTTTCTGCATTTGCGGCACTGTACAGCTTTTGCAGGGCATGTTGCATAATTTGCAGTGTGTTGTGTTGAACCACAGCGGAAGTAGTATTTTTTATTTGTATTTTCTGCACTGTTTTGCAGTGAATCCCTTTCTTTAGCACTGTATTTTGCCCGTGACTGTGCATTATTAAGAAACAGTATTGGATTCACAATCTGTACATTCCCAGTAGTTCCCTGACTGAAAGTTTTAGCCTCTGCCACTGCTGTTTAAATAATCTTTGCAAGGGTTAAATCCTGCTCCAGGAGCAGTCTCTCTCCAATGCAAGGTGAGTTTGTTTTTTCCACTATTTGGTCTCTTAGCATTTTATCTGTTAGATTCCCAAACTCACAGGTAAAAAACAGCTCTCTCAAAGCTGCTACAAATTGTACTGTAGATTCACCATTATATTGTCCACGTTGGCGGAAATGATATCTTTCAGCAACCACATTTACTCTTGGCATGAAAAAATTATTTTTAGCAGTAAGAGCAGTTTCGTAAGTCTCATCAGGTAACGGTAATGTTTAGAATATGCTGTCCCTCTGCTTCCAGGCAGTTAAGTAAAGCACGCTTTCTAGAAGCATAAATCTCCCCTTGGTCAGCAGCAATAATATAATGTTTAAACATAACGATCCAAGCAATAAAAGGTATGGTAGGCTCACCAGGGTTTGGGAGAAAATGTTCAGGCTGCTGCAGTGGTAGAAGACACAACTCATCAACAATTTGTTGTGTTTTGGTAGCTGAGGATGAGCACAGTATAACAGTGCTTTATTAGCAGGCTCACAGTGGTGTAACTACCAGGGTTGCAGAGGGTGCAATTGCACCAGGTCCCCCACCCCCTTGGGACCCATCAGAGCCACAATAATGGTTATGGTAGGTGGTTATCTAGGGTTAGATTTTACAGCGCACATGCCATCAACACTCCAGCATGCGATTTATAGAGGTAAGGTGCCCATCATGTACCGGGGCCCACCAGGGAGTATTTATGCCAATGCAGGCTCATGCAGCCATTACATAAGAGTAACATAAACTCTATCACTTTTTAAGCAGTCCAGAAGGTACCATGTATACACAGTATAACTCATGTGCACAGTAACAACTACTGGCACCTTGCACAAATACCACAATAGGGAAAGAAAACAGAGAGGCTTTCCTACCCTAAAAAGAAGACAGCTTAGCTCACCAAAACCCCTGACTTATCTATGTCTTCATACAGGTATGGGACTTGTTTTCCAGACCTGGGGTTTTCCGGGTATCTTCATACCTTAAGTCAACTAGAAAATCATGTAAACAATAAATAAACCTGACAGGCTGGTTTTGCCGCCAATAATGAAAAATATCATATTTGGACCAAGTAAAAACTACTGTTTTAAAAGGAAATAATTTTTGAATTATTTGATTATTATAATGGAGTCTATGGGGCAAATTCACTAAAGTCCGAAGTGACTAATGCTGGCGTAAATTCGCCAGCGTTAGTGCAAATCGTAACTTCGCAAATTCACAAAATCCATCGCTGGCGTAAATTTGCCAGCGATGTAGATAGTCTAGCGCAGTGGTTCTCAACCTGGGGGTCGAACGACCCTTTCACAGTGATCACTTAAGGGGTTCCAGGAGCAGGTTCATCGCTCTCTCTCCACTAGCCCTGGGGCAAGGTTGTAGCTCTCTGGGTGTAGTTCAGTAACCTGTGTAGGGAAGCCAGTTGCACTACAACTTTCTATATCCCCTTAGTAGGGACTGCCATACAGCTCTCCCTGCCCATTTAGAATTTGTAAAATTAACATGGTAATTTGGGTGTGGCCACAAAATGGGCATGGCAAAAAATTTGCTGCACTATGCAGAGAAAACAAACCTTAATGCAGCCACGCTGTCTCCTGAACTTTCCTAACAATCCGCTCTGGGCTGGCAACGAAAATATTTTTATATTTTCTTGGTTGGGGGTCACCACAACATGAGGAACTGTATTAAAGGGTTGCAGCATTAGGAAGGTTGAGAACCACTGGTCTAGCGCAACTTCGCACACTAACGCTGGCAAAGTTGCACTCTGTCGAAGGGGGCGAGAATTCCGAAAAGTCCCAAAATAGTTGAGATTTTTTTCTGTCCCAAAAAAAACGCTGGCATTTTTTCCTTAGCGTAGGGTGATAGAAAAAAAAATTAACGAAAATTTTTTTTTGGGTACCCTGCTCCGCTCTTAATTTCTTAACATAGGGCAAATATACTCGACTAGGGGTACATGTGTAGGGCAATAAAACAACTAGATTAGGCTTAGTTCCCTGGGCTTGTGTAGTGTAATGTTTGAAGTGTAACATATTACTCCATTCAAACTTACATGTTCCCGCCTTATGCAAATTAGCCTTTGCTAGCGCAACTGCACTTTGCCTGGCGAATTTTCGGTAGCGCAATTTCGCTAACGTTCGCTTAGGTGAACGTAACGTTGCTTTTTGGTGAATTAGAGGAGCGCTGGCGAAAATTCGCCAGGTGAAGTGCGGCGAAGTGCGGGGAACGCTGCTCTTGCGCAGCTTCACTTCTAAGTGAATTTGCCCCAATGGGAGAAGGCCATTTTGTAACTCTGAGCTTTCTTGATAATAGGTTTCTGCATTATGAATCCCATACCTGAAATAAGCTTTTATCACCATGGTTTATACAGTGCAGTAGTTTATAGAGTGGGTTTATAGAGATCTGTATATTATTTGTTGTAGTTCTATATTTGTTTATCATGTTATGAAATATTTATGAAAAATATTTCAAATTGACCCCCTTAACCATCTAACATCTGTTTGATTTTTCTTTTTAAGGGAACAGAACTGCTTGATGACCGCAGTCCATCAGATGCTACCGTGACTACCACATTCAACATTTTGGTTATTGATATTAATGACAATGCTCCACAGTTTAATAGTTCAGAGTACACAGTTAGCATTCCTGAGCTGGCTCAACTTGGCTTTGCATTACCCCTGTATATCCAAGTGCAAGACAGAGATGAGGTGAGTGTGTGCTAAAATACTGTATCTGCAATAGATTAAAATAATTGCACATGTGTTTTATGACTCTTAAATCTCTGTGGTTGTCAGCTGGAGCTCACTTTATTACATGGATTAAACCCTGTTCTGTAGTTGGTAATTATAATCTGAATTTTTATATGGGATTAATACTTCCAGTCAGCAATTTGGAATTCTCTATTACAAACTGTCACAATTATCAGGGAAAGAAGGTTAACTTGATAAGTGTACCAATAAATATTTTTAATACAGCAAAAACTTTAAAAAGTGAATATAAATTATTTGTGAGAATGATTTACTGAACACCCACTACATCTTGAGTGTTTTTTTTTTTACCCTATAACTATTAATAACTATAAACTTTTAATAAATCTCTATTAATGCTTTTTGCTTACTCGACTTTGAACCCTTCAGAACAGGGGATTAGGAAGTACAAAAATATATAAATTATCAAATAATGGTGTGCTTGCCAGAAATTGGCAGTGCAGTTATATGACACCTAGCCAATGCCAAGCCAGTACAAAGAAAGCAAGTACAAATTGAATATCTATAATAAGTTTACTTGCCTGATAATGTATTGCTTAGCCACCCCTTCCCCTTTTTAATACAAACTCATTCAGTCAGGCTTATGTAGAAATTGTGCATAAACACAAACCCCATCTGTAAAAAAAAAAAAAAAAAAGCACTAATTTTGGTGGTTTTCTATAGGTGATTAGACCAGTGGCAAACCTTTAATTAAATTTACCTGTATGCATCTTATTTTAACACAGGCATAACTTTTTCCACAGATTCCACAGAAAGGAATCCTCGTTAGTCTGTCTTTGTGTTTGCTGTCTGTGTGCTTGTTGGTTCCCCATGCTCACCCACAAACCAGACTCTCACTATAACCCAACCCTCCATTATTTTAAGTCTGGGGCTTGAAGTCCCTCTGTTTTCTCACCATACACTATGGAAATCAGAGGAAATTCACATCTAGAACTCAAAACTTCACAATGGAGCAAACTGAGAAGAGTGATTTTGTGAAATAGCTCAATGGAATTATCTTGGTTTTCTTCAATCAGTTGTGTCTGTGCATAATATCATATGACTTAATTATTATCATTATGCATTTTTTCTACCTACACCCAATTTATTTAACTCATGTCAAAGGGGGGGGGGGGTGTTAATGTTCACTTAAATATTTCTTCAAAATGCTTGGTGCAACACATCTCCATAAGATTATCCTGAGCCCAACATTACCCATTTCAACCTATATCAGGCCACGCTAGATGACATAACTCATTATCATGAGTTAACTAGTAAGTAGTAGTAAGGCCACTGTACTACACAAGAGTAACCTGTATAATACATATCCTTAAGAACAATTCTTAGTGATGCCACATGGTGCACTGAAATGTGAATTTATTATGGAACGGTTCACTCACTTTTACTTACAATAGTGTGTATATTATATTTCTGTATGCACCACCACCAACACAAATATAGCACCACTTTTTCTGCCCGCGTTTATAACATTTGTGATCATTGCACACTAGCCAGGGCCGCCGTGGGCTCCGCCCACCCAGGCACCCAAGTGCCGCCCCAATCCCCGCCGAATCCACATCAAAGTTAAAAAGACCACACAGACATCAGCACTAAAAAAGTAAACCCCCCTCCAGGGCTCCCTTATAAGTTAAAAAAAAAATTGGTGCCAGGCCCCCCCCATAAAAGTTTTTTTTTTAAAGCATTGGTGCCAGAGCCCCTCATACAAGTTAAAAAAAATTGGGGCCCCAAAAATATTTTTTTAATAAAACATTGGTGACAGGGCCCCCCTTACAAGTTAAAAAAAAATTGGGGCCCCAAAAATATTTTTTTAATAAAACATTGGCGACAGGGCCCCCCTTAAAAATTGGGGCCCCAAAAATATATATTTTTAAAAAGATTGGTGGCAGGGCCCCCATTAACAAGTTAAAACAGAAATAAAAAATTGGAGCCCCATAAAATATTTTTTTTAAAAATTGGTGACAGGGGCCTATAGAGTATTAAAATAAAACATTTGAGGCCAGGGGATTAAAAAAAAAAAAAACCCACATTGGTGTCGGTAGAATTGAACTTGTGGCTTCAGGACTTCAGCATCAGCTCCTTTCGTGACTTCGCCGCTTCAGAACTTCAGTTTCAGCTCTTCGTGACTTCAGGTCTTTCCGTGACTTCAGTGTCGGCTCCTTCACGTCTGTTCGGCACTTCCGCATAGGCTCGGCGCTGTTAAGGGGGGCCCGGCTCTTGGGAAAATGCAGCACTGCGGGTCCCCCTTCAGCCCCGGCCCGGGACACTTGTCCCCCCTGTCCCCCCCTGATGGTGGCCCTGACACTAGCTAGTTTGTGAGCCAGACCAATATTCTTTTTTTCTCCTTCTTTTCTGTTTTAGAAGACAGGAGATCTGTCAGATGGTATCATGAGAGATTTTTCAGGTCTGGAGTTACATCTTTCACTTGTTGTTTTCACCTAAGTCTCCCAACTGCAAATTGCAAAGGTGTACACCTTCTGCATGGATACTTGTAGCACTGCTTATATTCTTCTAAAAGCTTTCACAGATGCCTGGGTGACAAAGCATTTGGTGAGATGTCACACACACAATGAGCTGAATTATAATTTTACAGCAGTAGGCAGAGGAAGTGCAGAGTGAGAAATTTGCAATACATGGACTACACTAGCAAATTGCCCATAAAGAAAGAAAATCAATCACAAGGAAAAGAGAGATAAGCTAACGTGATTCAGGCTCAGATTGATTTGGGCTGCACCAGCTTGAAAGAAAATTAGAAGAGAAGTGAAAGAAAATGCAAAAAATGAAATCAGAGCAACTGAAATGTTTAATCTAAATACAATCATTATAATGTGCTGCAGACTGATTTCTGTCCTTACAAAGTATCATACAGGCTATGGCAGGTCACTGTCTTTTGAAGGAGCTGTGTTCATTGTACCCAAATAGGCTCTTGTGACATACGTACAGGGCCACGCAGTTTTATTGCATTTTTTAGTATGCCCTTCAGACTTTCTCTTTGATGCACAATTTTTCAACTTTTGCTAAAACTAACCCCTAAAATGAATACAGCTAAAAATGCCATATTTTATATACTGAGAACTTCTATAGAAACAATTATCCAGTTCTTGAAAGTTGTCACAAGATGTTTCCCATCTTGAATTTTGTTCAAATGAATGTCTGCGGCACATGCTAAGTGTGTTTTGAGCAGCTGTTGAGAAGCTAAGCTTAGAGGTTGTCATAAATCACCTAGCAGAAAATGAGGTTTGTCTGTCATAAACGCTGATGCTACAGGGCTAGTTATTAAATTCTGATGCTAATTGTACTGGTTTCTGAGCTGCTATGTACCAATAATCTGAACTATTTACTAACCAGCCTTATATTGTGATATTTATATTATATATGTCCAGTATATAATGTATAAGTCACTAAGCTCAGGTAAGTGAGAGCAGCACAGAGCATGTGCAAGGAATCAGCAGTAAAGAAGATGGGGAGCTACAGGGGCATCTTTGGAGGCACAGGTTTTCCCTGATAAAGGGCTGTTGTTAGTGATGGGTGAAACGGCGCGTTTCGCTTCGCCGAAAAATTCGTGAATTTCCAGAGAAATTCGCGAATGTTTCGCCGATTCGCGAAACGAGTCGCGCGATTTGTTTTTGCGCGGCGAATTTTTTTTGGGGAAATTTTTTGGCAGTTTCGCAAGTTTATTCGCCAGCGGCGAATCGCGGGAATTCACCGCGAATTCGCCCCTGGTGAATAAATTCGCCCATCACTAGCAGTTGTTGCCTTGGGCTGTTTTAAAAGCCCAAAACATAAATAAATAATAATAAAGCTTTAGTGCTCCTTTAGTGCTGGGTATAAACATGCTTAAAGAAGAAGTAAACCCCCCACAATGTTAAGAACCCACTGGGCCCCCCTACCTGCCTCCCCCTGCACAGTCATACCTCTGAATTATATCCCCTCTTCAAATAGTGAATCTTTGTTAAGTGAATGTTGTATTGGCGCATGTGCAGTTGGAGCAATCTTCCGGTTTTGCATGCACCGAAAGAGACGGAAACTGCTGAAGTGATCAAGACACAGATTACCAAAGAGAAGAAGATTGCTCCAGTGAGCTTTGCTGTGCTCACTCTGCATGTGCGGTCACTATTTCAAGAGGGGACAGAATTCAAGGGTAAGACTGTGAAGGGGGGAGGAAGGGATGGGCCAATGGAGGGGGTGCAGTGGGGACGTAACATCACGGGGGGTTTAGTTCCCCTTTAATGTTGCATTAAACTTTTATTGGTCACACACATTGATGTCTGGGTAAAAAGCAACTGTGGAAATAAAATGAAAAGCAACATAAGACCTGCTCCAGAAATTGCTAGACAATAAATAGTCGCTTTTGTGTGAGGGTCCTCGAGCTGCAGACCCTTTTGCTAATCATGACCTTCCTAAGATTGTAGATGCAAACAAGATCTAAAATTTGAATATTTGTCTAACAGCTGATTTAAATAGCTCATAATAGCAATGTGGGATGAGCTAGACTGACAACAATGTGCCTAAATTCACTGGTGGATACATCTCCTAGTCTGACCTGTGTTTAACTGTAAGGCTAATCCCATTGTGGTCTTGAACCCTGATTTTACAGAACTACCTATGTCATCTAAATTTTAATTTCATTAAGTTAATATACAGCTATCTTGTGGATGTTATCAGAGAGCAAGTAAAAAAAGTAGAAAGCTGAAGTCTAAGGCCTCATACATTTCAGTCTTAAATAACCCTCTTTGCTATTCATGCCAATACTGCAGGCATATATATGTTATAGTGCAAGAAAGACTTCAACATAGGTGAGTAACCATTTAAGTAAACTACTTTTTTTCCCTTCACCACAATGAACTAAAATTTTCTGCTTGTCCATCCAAAATCGGTCATCCCAATTGGCATGATGCAATCTTTCTGATCTCAGCCCATTGATAATTGTGTAGGAGACTACAAGAATCATATCCACCGCTTAATGTCATTTTCCACCTGATCCTAGTAAATATTAATCAGACATGGTATAGATTGGAACCTTTATATGGGTCAGCAATATGCTGTCTAGAGTTTTGCTTAAGGAGTTTTTCCTGAAGCAAAGTTCCTAATCCGGGTATACAGAACAGAGTGTCACATCTCATTTCACTTTGTTATAATACACAAAAGCCATGATTAGCCTGTAAATTAGTGATGGGCGAATTTATTCGCCAGGGGCGAATTCGTGCGATTCACCGCTGGTGAATAAATTCGCGAAACGCCACCGAAATTTCGCCTGGCGAAAATGACGCGTTGTGCGCCGAAAACTACACAGGTTGACGCGGCGCTCATCAAAAGCGTGCCACAACTCGTTTCGCAAATTTTTCGCCAGTTCTCAAATTTCTCTGGAAATTTGCTAATTTTTTCGGCGAAGCGAAACTGGGGAGATTCGCTCATCACTACTGTAAATTATATCCTTATAAATGGCTCTTAGTGATGTCATCAGTTATAAACAGAACTTGGTGATGTTATTTTTGTCACTCGACTAACTAAAACTTATATACTAAATAAGGTACCCTTTGTTGGAAAATATGAGGGTATTAGAAGTAACCTTGGAGTTTCATGACCTGGACAAAAGCATTTGGTCTCATACATGTACTTTTATATGGTCATGCAGCTCATCTATGACTTATACTATACTTATTTTACAACAGGGGGAGCTCTATTCAGTTTATCACATACAGGGCCGCCATTAGAAATCATGGGGCCCCGTACAACTAAATTCGGGCCCCCTGGGCCCCGCCCACCCTAGCACGCAAGCCCTGCCCCTAATCCCTGCCCATGCCACATCAAAGTTAAAAGACCACACAGACATCAGCGCTAAAAACGTAACCCCCCAAGGCTCCCTTATAAGTTAAAAAAAAAATTGGCGCCAGGCCCCCCATTAAAAAATTGGTGGTCAGGGCCCCCGACAAGTTGAAAAAAAATTGGGCCCAAAAAAATATATTTTTTAAAAAATTGGTGGTCAGGCCCCCCCGACAAGTTAAAAAAAAATTGGGGCTCCATAAAATATACATTTTTTTAAAAATTGGTGGTCAGGCGCCCCGACAAGTTAAAAAAAAAATTCAGTGTCGGCTCCTTTCGTGACTTCGGGTATTTTCGGCGCTTCAGGACTTCAGTGTCAGCTCCTTTCGTGACTTCGGGTATTTTCGGAGCTTCAGGACTTCGCAAACGTTCGCACTTCCGCCTTTTGCGCAGGACTTCAGCGAGAGGTGAGCGCTTGCTGCTGCGCTCGTAAGGGGGCCCCGGCTCTTTGAATATTGCAGCGCTGCCGGGCCCCCCTTCAGCCCCGGGCCCGGGACACTTGTCCCTCCTGTCCCCCCCTGATGGCGGGCCTGATCACATACATTTGCTAAGGTCCCCAGGAAAACATTTTTTTTTATTGTATGACAAGGGTTAACAAGATATTAATATGGCATATAGTACATTTGTGGGAACACTTTTACAAGTCCTTTGTTCTCTTATCACAACATAGTTCATGTAGAGATTTATCTTACCCCCATGAATACTGATTTATAGTATAACCCAATACCTTGCCTGGCTAATCCTGAAATGAGACAGAGAAAATTAGGCTGTAAAACCAACTCAAATCTATCACTGTCTATCAGTATAAATGTTACCCTAACAAAAGATTTTTTACAGCTAGACTAGTGATTTCTACTGCCAGCACTTTTCACTTTTAATAAAATCTATTTAGATATAATGTCTTTATCCTCCTTGTATGGGAGGGAGGGGGAGTCAATTTACTTGTGCGGATATTTGATCGGTTTTAATTAAAATGTAGCTAAGCAGAAAAGGGAGTGATAAAAGGAACACAAGTCTATTTAGTTTGATTTTCTGTCAGTTGGTACAATAGATTAGAAAGACATGCTTATCTAGGAAACACAAAATTAACACTTACCTGCACACAGCCATTCAAGTAAACGTAAAGCCATATTTTTAAGGGCATTAAATTGATATGAAGGCTAAACTTGCCATTAGCTGGCATACAAACTGTCATGTCATACCATATAGGAACCAATTTTCAATTGTAGGTAGTGGTACCTGTTGTCTGTTGCTTTTTTCTACTGCATATGGTTACAATCCCATAAAGTGAGTCTTCTGTCTCTTTAGTTGCATTCTTGACAATAACTCCCATTACTTGTACAGGATAGTACAGGATAATTGCAACATAAATCATAGCAATTTCTAAATCTACTTGTACTGCTTTCTGCAGTCTCGTGGCAATGAGCATCCAATGGTAATGCGTTCTGCTACATTCCTTCATGTGGGCATCAATGTTGATAGTGAGTAACCACCTAAACTACTAATTTCCCTTCATCACAATAAACCAAAATTATTGTCTACTTGGCCATCCAAGTAGCAGTATAGATGCACAATGTGATGGATGTGCACACGTTGCATATCTCTGCTATGTAGATGTACACACACAGTATATAAGATATGTGATGAGCAAATTTTTTCGCCATGTATTGTTTCGCTGTAAATGTCAGATTTTCATCACTGGCGAAAGGTTTCATGGAACAGCTCCACAAATATCCGAGAAAAAATGTTGCACAGTACACAAAAATTATGCAGTAGACAAAAAAGTCACCTATAGACTCTTATGTATTTTGCTACAAAAAAAGTCACACCAACAAAAATGTCACCCATAGACTTTAATGTGCAGACTTTACTGTTTTGCCAGTTTTCTCGTAGGTTTGCAAATTTTACAAGCAGGACAGATTTGCTCATCACTAATTACCACTGACAATATCCAGAGGACAGTTTTAATCTAATTAAAGAGGTTAGATTTAGATGCAGTCAAAAATGGGGTTGCAGTAACATGATTAGTGGTGTCTGCATCAAGCATAATAGACACAAAATGAGAATCTCGAATACATGTTCTATTACTGAATAGATAGCACTTATACTTGCTATATAAACAGTGTTGGTATGACCAATCATGTTACAAGGAAAACCTCCAACGGACCTGTTTACCAGTGGGCCTCCTGCTCACCGAAATATTTGGTCTTGTATGTTATTACTAAGGAAAGCCCATATTCTTTACATAATAATTATGGGCAGAGACATAAAAATGACCTCTTAATGTACTTGTGTAATACAGGCCCATGTATTCAAAGTTGCAGAAGGTCTATTTTTATGTCTTTAGATTGCTTTAGTAAACTACAGTACACTGGAACTCGGCTTCCGTAGGGGCAGGACATGTAGAACACTAAAGCAAAAAAACCTGAAAAGTGCTAAAATGAGTCAAGAGCCCTTTACGATGCAAAATATCAAGTGAAAGCCTACACCCATGGCACTGCCTTAAAGGAACAGTTCAGGGTAAAAATAAAAACTGGGTAAATAGATAGACTGTGCAAAATAAAAAATGTTTCTAATATAGTTAGTTAGCCAAAAATGTAATGTATAAAAACTGGAGTGAGTGGAACACAACATCCTGCTTTTCAGTTCTCTAAATCTGAGTAAGTCAGCGACTTGAGGGGGGGCCACATGGGACATAACTGTTCAGTGAGTTTGCAATTGAGCCTCAGCATTCAGCTCAGATTCAAAAGCAACAGTTATGACCCATGTGGCCCTCCCTCAAGTCATTGATTGGTTACTGCCTGGTAACCAGGGTAACCAGTCAGTGTAAACAAAAGAGAGCTGAAAAGCAAGAAGTAGTGTTCTGTTCTATTAGGTTAGACTTGCAGTCACTCCAGCTGTTATACATTACATTTTTGCCTAACTAACTATATTCAAAACATGTTTTATTTTGCACAGCCTATCTATTTACCCAGTTTTTACTTTTATACTGAACAATTCCTTTAAAACCAAAATTTAGTGACTTTATTTAAGAAAGTATGCGGCTTTTCGTGAATTTGTCCCTTTTTGCTTCGCTGAATAATTTGTGACGTTCCCACAGAATTCGCAAAAACAGCAAAACATTCCCGAAACGCTGATTTTGATACCTGCAGCAATCTAAGGACGTCAAAATTGACCAGCGACAATTTGCCACATGCCTATCTTGTCCGACTTGACGCTAGCATCAAAAAAACTATTTCTGCTTGGCGTCTGCAGCTTTTCATGGCAGTTTCATAAATTTATTTGCCTGTCGTGAGAGGTGTTCCGGGCCAATATGTCAACTGACCGACCCCACCTCTCCCTACAACACTCACCTTTTCAGTGCTGGCTGAAGAGGATCGGGGGCGCTCACTGCACTAGAAGGGCCGAATTTCTGGGTTGAAAAATGGAAATTCAGCTCTTCGTTAACAGGAGTGCCATTTTTGCCGCCCCTGGCAACCAGGGGGGCACTGGCACCTGAGGCGAGTGGCTCAACTAGTCACTAGTGACATTTGGAATCCTGTCACTGCATAGCAAATGGATGGAAAATTGGGACCATATAAAGATAAGAGGCTTTAAGAATATAAAATACAATATAAAAATCAAAACTGGAAATGCTTAGGAGAGTAGGTTATGGTCTAAGGTTTATTCATTGACCCTTTCACACCATTCTGACAGTTTTTATAAACTTCCACAGTCTGTTAATAAAAGAGCAAAATAAAGGATTAAAGATCTCTTAATTAAAGAACTGGTCAAGCTCCACTATATAACTTTCATTCAGCGCTACAAAATACTTCAACATCTAATGCACAGTAGCCCTCACTGTTTATTAACAAACAACGGACAGATTCCATTAAATAAGAAAACATTTTCTAATGGTTTATCAGATGAAAACTACATTGTAGTCCATGGAGAAAATCTAGGATCTAGGTTTTTTCCATTAATTACATCTGGACCAAATTTTTTTTTAAGGTTCTCTTAATGGGGAGAAAGGTGCAGGTCACTTTTTTTCACCACCATTCAGGATGGTCCTTCTAATGCCTGGCTATCACATGGACTTATTGTATCTTGATACACACTAGATAGTTGTCCTTGTACACCTGATAAATTACTCTGACACCAGGAGCAGAATTAATAATAAGCAGCTGACACTACAGAGCAAAATGTCTTGTATACACTTCATTGTAGTGACCTACAAGGCTAGTGTGGAAAATATAAAAGCTAAGATATTATGGAACTGACATTTTTCTTTGAACTGTCTGTGAAAATCATAGCATGCATGCTTACTTCCATTGCAAGAGAAACACAGTAGATATACTCACACTACTCAGTGAGAAAGAGAGTAGATGCAGGTTTCCAATAACCATGACCATGGTACTCTAAATCCAACAGCATCCATTTTCCTGAGCATACAGTTCCTTTTTATGAAAACCAAGTAAAGATTGCATATAAGACTGAAGAACTGGCAGTGAGTTGCAAATATATGACCACAGTAACAGATAATAAACCAGTCAGAGTCTCATCCTGGGATTTATTGGAATATCCTTGGACCTTGTTTTAGCATAAAAAATCGATACAATATGTTATATTATAACATTATAATATTATATATGTTATATTACAATATGTAATTTAATATACAGTATGTTGTTTTTTTTCAGATGTGTGTCGTTTCAGAGGTTTTTTTCAACCTAGACTAAAATCTTTTTTCAAAAAAAGCAGAAATGTCTTCTTATTTATTCAAAAAATCTCAATATAAAAAGAGAATAACTAAAATGTAATAAAAATATGGAACAAATAAGACAACGAAAACCGTGAAATCCTCGTTATTGTAAGAATGTTAATATGATTACAACCAAAATAAATGCCGAAAACCTCTAACTATAAGTTAAAAAATATTTTACAATTGGATATAAACATCTCTATTTAACTTCTACATGACCTTGCTAACTTTTAAGTTTTGTTTTAGAGTTTTTAACACTTTTTACACATGGTTTACAGTAATTATTCTAATACCAAAAAAAACATCCTTTTTAAAATCCATTTTGGCCTTGAAAATGTACAGGCAAGTAAAATGTAGTTAAATATTCTCCAATATCTCAGCAACTCAGGCCCTCTTCTTTCCTTGGCTTACATAAAGAGAGGCAAGTGATGCAATGCTGGAGGGCTGGAGAAGATGAATGAGTGGTAAATACTAATCCCATCAAACCTTGCTCTTTTGTGGGCTGCAGATAAACTTTAAAATAAGGGAATCGTTTTTAGATTTACGGCAGGGAGCCTGAAGACTTCCGTGCCTGCAAGTAAGCAGAGAAGTGAGAGGGTGAAATCAATAAACAAACAATGAATGGTTAAGGTTGCAAATGAATTTGAGAGATACCATTACAAACAAGGAGGACTCTAGCTGGTAATAAAGTTGTGGGCAATGTGAAATTGGCAAATATGACAACTGTGTTTATCAGGAAACGTTAAAACATGCAGAATCTTTACTTTGTAGCTAAAAAAGGGTTCATTATTTGATGTTTGTTTTTTAAATTGTGCCATTTTTTTAAATGTTGTGTAAAAAGTTGAAGCATAGATACAGTTCAGCAGGGTCGTCTGGGGGGTCTGGGGCCTACCGGGCCTGCCGTCCAGGGACCCCTCTGGACCCCCTGGCCCCCACTGGTGAAGCAGCTTGCATACGAGCCACACTGCACACTTAGGAAGGGGTGCATGCGCACAGGAGCCGAGAGGGGGGTCTGAACCAGCGGGGGGGCCATGAGGGCGACCCTCCGGGCCAGTTCGACCCTGCAGTTCAGTAAGTGGGGGAAAAAAATAAAGCATTCATTACCCCAGATATAGATGGAAGCCTAATCTGTGGCTAAAGTGACCCTTCTACAAGCAGTATCATGGAAGGAGGGAGGCCACATGCCCATTTTTCAATTTTCCAAACATTAATGTAGAAGAGAGTGTTTTTAAAGTGATACTGACACAAAAATTTTCTTTTCAAAATATTAATCTACATTAAAAGTTACCTATAGGTCATGGTGACCCTTTTTTTATGCTTTTGTAAGTAATTGTTACTTTATTTTCCTAAACCTGACTGTTTTGCCAACCCTTCTCAACCTGTCAATTAGAGTTTCTAATACTAACAGACTACTGCTTCGCAAATATGGCAACCCCCTCATAGTGGAACATGGGTGTAAGAAAGGTAATGTAAACGCATCAGGCAAATACTTTTATGGAAACATAAATACCATTCAAAGATAATGTTTAATACATATAAAAAAGGTTATTTTCTGATGTCAGTATTTCTTTAAGGTAGCCATATATATTTCAATAGAGACAGTTGTGTTGGCTGATAATTTCTGACTGCTAATCATTGTTGTATGTACAGTATAGTTACTTGTATATGATTCCTATATGTTTTAGATTGTCTGTCCAATAAGAAAATATTGTCTGTCAATACCTGCATTTGGCATGTTTGTGTGGCACTAGCGGATCAAGCTCATGTATGTCTTCGCTGTATTTTGTTATAACCTACAATACTGCATTTACTGATTCTTTGTAAAGTACTATTAAATCACTTGCACCAACAGAATATTTCAAGCTTCTGCTGGTATTAAACTTTGCACTTGAAACCAGTTAAAAGTCTATATTTTATAAGTTATAGTTTGTGTTTACAAATGGTAAAACACGCCACAGCGTAAGGGTGCTAGAACATATGTAGTCAAACATTTATAAAAACAGAATTGTTGTAGGCGAATTCACTAATGTGCGAATTCAGACTATCACCCACAATGCTAAAACACACCACAGCGTAAGGGTGCGAAGTTGCGCGTCTATCTACTTTGCTAGCATAAATTATCACTCAATGGGAATTGAACACTAAAAGCACTGGTCAGAGGCATTTACCTTATACACTTCACAACAGGCTTCCATTGTCTCTATTCTAAGTACTGGTACTGATAGCATTAGCTAGTGATTGGCGACCTCTAGTGGCCAAAACTGGTAAATTCGGTCAGTATGGCACATGCGCAGTAGCAAATTCCACGGACACAGGGACGCAGAGACACTTGAACTTTATTATATAGGATACAGTAGAACCTCCACTTTACATATTTCAGGGCACCATAAAAAATGGTGCAAAATCTAGAAAAAATTTAAATAAGGGAAATGTATTATGTATTATATGTAGGTGGGACTACAAAAAATGTAATTGAGGAAAAATTTTAAATCAGGGGGTGTAAAATTGAGGATTCACTGTATTCCTTAAAGGAAAAGTAAATGTTTTTCTTTTTCTTTCTGTAAATTTGCTCTAAACAGCCCCCCAGATTAATGTACCCTAGTCCCTGCTGCAAGTCTGCTCTGGTTTCTGTGTTATCAGCAGCTTGTTTCCCCTTCTTCCTGGTGCAGAGGGAAGCCCAGCCCCTTAGTTTACTGAGCAGTCCATTTGCTGCTGTTCCACAATAGAGAGGAAGAGGGAGCCAGTGTGTGCATTAGTAAGCTAGTTTCCCCAAGCAAAAGGTGCTAAACACACTGGTTTCTGCTATGTCATAGTATGCAAATGATCTCCAGGACTAGTCCAAGAGATAAGGTCAGCTCAGTAAGCTAAGGGGCGGGGCTTCACTCTGCACCAGGAAGAAGGGGAAACAAGCTGCTGATAACACAGAAACCAGAGCAGACTTGCAGCAGGGACTAAGGTACATTAATCTGGGGGGCTGTTTAGAGCAAATTTACAGATAGAAAAAAAAAAGGTTTACTTGTTCTTTAAAGCGGTTTCCTTTGCAACAAACAGAGCTGTGCAAAAAAAAACTAAATTAGGTGTTTTATTCATAACTTAAACGTTTTAGGGGGAAATGTAATAAAATGTACAAAGTGAATAAAAATTTGCATGTAGCAATTCTTAATTTGCCTTTTATTGCATTGCAAATCTTAATTGCACATTGCAAACCTTGAACACCTGCTTGAAGGTGGCATAAACTTTTGGAGCAAAAGTAACAACTTTTTCACTAAGAAGTTTTATTACATACACTATGCAAACTATAAAATTGTATACTATTGTCGTATGAGGGGCAAAGTGTTTGCAAAGGCAACATTTTTCACTTTGCTAACATTAGCTACCAATATAACAGTCCCACATATGTACTTTCATGTTGGCTGGACTATCCTGACCAATCAGAATTCTCATTTACAATTGCAGTGCAATGCAAAATTTTTCAACAGTGCAGTGTTTTTTCCCCAGATTTCTAGTGTCACAGTATCAACATCAATTACTTTCAGGATCCAAAACACACACACTACTGCATGTCTGTTTTATCACATGCAACTATATATAGTATGGGGTTATGTAAGGGGCACTCACTCACCCTGGTGGTCCAGTGGGCAGAGATGCCTGCCGCATAGAGCTTCCTCCTTGGTGTCCTGCAACACTTTGCCTTAGGGTGCGTGTGGCGCGCACTTCCGGCTTTTCTGTGGGCAATTGCACTGGCCTGATTGCATCATCGTGCAAAGGCACAAAATTCAAATGCATTTAAAGGGACTCTGGTGCTATGACCATTGGCCCGTTAATTGTTTCATCTTTGTGAGTTCCTGGTTGCTATTCCTGTTTGTCTGATTTTTGTGTTTTGACCCCTGCTTGATTGACGATTCTGACTTCTGTGATCATGACCCCTGCTTGGTAACCGACTATTCCGTAATCTGACACGTACCTGTCTGACCATTCTGATTGATCATCAGGTTTTGACCCTTGCCTGTCCAACCTTTATTGTACTCAGCCTGAACCGACCTCTGCATGTCTTACCACGCTTTTGCCTATCATTTAAACTGTGACCTTCTGACTTTTGCTATACGATCGTGCCCCTCTGCTCGTCCAGAACCCTCACTTGGCTCCTCTTTTTATAAGACCTGGCAGCATCCAATTAGTTGAGGGCTCCTCCCAAGGTGAAAGGTGGCTGTTAAAGGCAGAAACAAGAGCCGAGACCAGAGAGCCTGACATTGGTTCTGTACTCTGGATGCAGTTCATGACAGTATAACGGGCCCAAGATTTACGCCAAAGGTCATGCTGCCACTCCTCCTGCCACTGAAGCACTCCTCACCACTCTTCCACAGCGCTTGGAGGTACAGGAGCAAGATTATCTGGTTCAAGGACTGCACAACCTTTCCCGCAGGTTGGATGCTGCGCAACAGATGCCAAGTCCTGTAGTTCAACCTCCTGTTGAGGGTCCTTCTGCAACAATAGGCAACAGCAGTAAAACCCACTAACCTAAAATCTCCTTCCCCGATAAATTTAGTAGTGATAGGACAAAAGTTGATGTCTTCCAGGAGGCATGCAAATTATATCTTAGTTTCTTCCCCCACTCTTTCTACTGGGGAAGAAAACATAAGTTTTTTTATGACCTTATTACAAGGCAACCCACAAATATGGGCGCTAAGGTTACCCCCTCTGACCCTGCCCGTTTCTCCCTTGAAATCTTCTTTAGTTATATGGCCATACTTTACGATGACCCGGATCATGCTTCTTCAGCTGATACTGTGATTTGTAATTTATGCCAGGGAAAAAGGGCCATAAAGGAGTGCTGCACTGAGTTCCACCCGTGGTCTGTGGAGACCGATCGGAATGACATGGCTCTCCATAGCTAGGGCTTTCTGAAGCTGTAAAAGAGCCTAGTAAATTACCCTATATCAGCTACCCTGGATGATTTAATGCCTTTAGCCATCCAAGTTGATAGAAGACAAAGGGAGAGAAGGGCTGAAAAGGGCACTTCTTTTCTTACTGGGTATACTAGTGTTAAGCCTTCTAAACCCTCAGTGCCTCTGCCTCAGGAGGAACTCATGCAATTGGCCCACAGGCGGTCTCTGGGTCTGTATATATATTGTGGGGATATGGGTAATTTTCTTAACTAGTGTCCTAAGAGGCCTGGAAACTACAAATCCTAAATGGAGAAGGGGAGCCCCATTTGGGTTGAGAAGTTTCCTCTCTCCAATTTTTCTCTAGGATCATGGTACCTGTTATGTTAACTTGGCCCATGGGTTCTGTTAAGAACATTGCTTTTGTGGATTCTGGAGTGGCTGGGAATTTCTTGGATGCTGCCTTTGCAGTAAGGTGTAACATTCCCTTATTCCTCCTATGAGAATCTTGGCCATCGACAAAAGCCCCTTGGGGTCAATGTTTGGTAACCAAAATATCTGTGGCATTAACCGTGTGCACTAATAACATGCATTTTGAGGAGTTATCCTTTCACATTATCGAGGGTTCTTCATCTTCTCCTCTAATTTTATGGCTACAGGTACACAATCCCCATATAGATTGGGTATCTGGGGAAATTATTCAGTGGGGTCTTAAATGTAAAGGCTCCTGTCTAAATCCAATTAAAATGGTGACAGTTACGTCCTTGGAGGGTTTGCCCGCGGCATATGCAGAAGCCACTGAAACTCTACCCCCACAGAGGTGTTTTGACTGCCCTGTTGACTTCATTCATGGGTCTACTCCCTCTAGAGGGAGAACATATCCTCTTTCTTTGCCTAAAGCCCAGGCAATGAAAGATTATATCAAAGAAAACATTGAAAGAGGTTTCATTAGACCCTCTAATTCCCCTGCAGGTAAGCGGTTCTTTTTTGTGGGCAAGAAGGATGGAGGTCTTCGCCCATGTATAGACTATCGGGGACTTAATAACATTATTATCGAGAACCGCTATCTCCTTCCACTAAATTCTGAGTTATTCAATCAGGTTAAGAACACTACCATCTATACTAAACTTGATCTTAGAGGTGCATATAACCTCATTCGTATTAGGGAAGTGGATGAGTGGAAAGCGGCCTTTAATATCAGAGATGGCCACTACGAGTATTTGGTCATACCATTTGGCCTATGTAATAATCCTGCAGTGTTTCAAGAATTTGTCAATTACATTTCCCGGGACTTACTTCGGTTATACATAGTTGTAAATCTTGACAATATTTAAATTTTTTCATCTAACCCAGGTGACCATCAGCAACATGTTCAGGAGGTTTTGCTCAAGTTAAGAAAGAATAATTTAATTGTAAAATTAGAGAAATGAACCTTTGAGGTTTCTTCTTCTGTCCAATTTTTGGGGTGTAACATTTGTGGTAAGGGATTAGAGGTAGATCCCGAGAAGGTTAAGGCCGTATTGGTCTGGGCTCAGCTTCTTTCTTTAAGTGCAACCCAAAGGTTTTGCTAATTATTATCGTCAATTTATTATAAACTTTTCTCTCGTGGTGTCTCCAATTACAGATCTAACCAAGAAGGGTGCTGATCCAAGTATGTGGCTTCCTGAAGCTATTCAAGCCTTTGAATTCCTGAAAAAAGAATTTGTATTTGCCACTGATATAACTGCCTCAGAAGTTGGGGCAGTCCTTTCTCAAAGGCATCCAATAACCAACAAAGTGCATCTATGTGCATTTTTCTCTAAAAAAAGTCTTGTCTGCTGAAGCCAATTATGACATCGGTAATAGAGAATCGTTGGCTATTAAATGGGCCTTTGAGGAATGGTGACACTTGTTGGAGGGGGCTAAACATACCATATGGGTCTATACTGACCACAAAAACCTGTCTGCAAAACGGTTCAATCCTAGGCAGGCTAGATGGGCTCTATTTTTTACTCAGTTTAATTTTTCTCTTACATACAGGCCTGGTTCCAAAAATACTAAGGCTGATACTGTGGGAGTTTTGTGTCAAACGTGTCTGAACCTTTAGAGTGTGTGGTGGCCTTGGTCTGTCAAAGGTTAAAATCCTCTAGGGACCTGTCACAGGGATTGTTAATTCCTGATAGACCCTGGTCCCATCCGTCTATGGATTTCATAATTGATCTTCCTCTATCTCAAGGGAAGACATTAATTTGTGTAGTTGTGGATAGATTCAGCAAGATGATTAATTTTATTCCCCTCCCACACCTGCCATCTGCTAAAACTTTGGCCAAATAATTTTTTTCCAATATTTTAAAATTGCATGGTTAGCTAGTCAATATTGTCTCTGACAGAGGAGTTCAATTTGTTTCTAAATTCTGGTGAGCATTTTGCTGTTTGGTTGGGATTGACTTGTCATTTTCCACCGAATATAACCCTCAAACCAAAGGTCAGACTGAGATGGAAAATCAGTCCCTTGAGCAATTCTTAAGATGCTATGTTTCTGATAACCAATTCTATGAGCTGAGCTATTATCATGGGCAGAATTTGTTTATAATAATGTATCTCATGCTTTCTCTGGCCAATCACCATTTTTTATTGTTAATGGTTTACATCCAAAAGCTTTTTTTTTCTGGTTACTTATCCTCTCTACCTTCTATCAATTCTTCTGTTAAACAGTTTGCCAAGATCTGGTCTGGGGTACATGATTCTCTTTCTGCAGCTATGGTTGCTCAAAAACAAAAAGCAGCTGATCTCGTAGGGAGGCACCCAAGTATCGTGTAGGAGACCCGGTATGGTTATCCACAAAAAATATGAAACTTAAGCTTCCCTCACTCAAGTTTGGACTCAGGTTTGTTGGTCCATACCCCATTATTGAAATAATCAATCCTTCTTCTGGTCGTCTCAAATTACCTGACAATTTTAAGATCTCTAATTCATTTCACATGTCTCTCTTAAAACCAGCCACACAGGTCCATGTACAAGCCTATCCTCCACCAGTGTTGGTAGAGGGTCAGCCTGCATTTGTAGTCCAAGAACTCCTCTACTCACCTTGTGTGTGGGAAGTGGCAGTATTCAGTACAATGGAAGGGTTATGCCCCTAAGGAGAATTCTTGGGTTCCAGTTTGTGATGTAAGGGTTGATCGTCTCAGGAAACAATTCCAGTGGCCCTCCTCGAGGTTCATGTAAGGGGCACTCACCCTGGTGGTCCAGTGGACCAGTGGTGATGCCTGCTGCACCTCTGGCGGGGATGCCCGCCGCGTGGTGCTTCCACCTTGGTGTCCTGCAATACTTTGCCTTAGGGCGCACACAGTGCACACTTCCGATTTTTCTGTGAGCGATTTTGTCATTGCACAATGGTGCAAAATTCAAATGTTTTTAAAGGGACTATGGCGTGATCATTGATTGTTATTGTTTCATCTTTGTGAGTTCCTGGGTACTATTCCTGTTTATCTGATACCTGTGTTTTGACCCCTGCTTGATTGACTATTGTGACTTCTGTGATCCTGACCCCTGCCTGGTAACTGACTATTATGAAATCTGTAATCTGACCCGTACCTGTCTGACCATTCTGATTGATCCTCTGTTTTTTACCCTTGCCTGTCGGACCTTGATTGTACTCAACCTGAACCAACCTCTGCCTGTCTGCCCACTCTTTTGCCTATACTTTGAACTGTGGCCTTCTGCCCAAAGACTTTTGCTCTACGATCATGCCCCTCTGCTTGTCCAGAACCCTCGCTTGGCTCCTCTCTTTATAAGACCTGGCGTCCAGTTAGCTGAGGGCTCCTCTGGAGGTGAAAGGTGGCTGGGAAAGGCAGAAACAAGAGCCGAGACCAGGAAGCCTAGATTGGTTCTGGATTTGGGTGCCATTCGTGACAGGTTGGCTTAGTTTCCATCTAGACCATTAGCAAGCCATTGTCAATGGCATCAATAATGGCATTAGCATGAGATTAATTTGGCGCAAGCCAGTGGCAGCTATTACACAAGCAATGTGGCAACCCTGGATTTTTTGGCATGCTGATGGTGAAGATAATTCCAGGGTTCCTAGTGCCAATAGATGTGCATGTCCACTATTCAAAATATACAGACAGCGGACAAGGGAAATATTAGGGAAAATAATATAGCAAGAATATAAAATTTTTTCGTTTTCTGTCCAGAAGAAGGAGAAATAGCTGCTTATAATAGTGAATAGCAGGAAAACAAAGCAAACACATCAATAGTAGTAGTCAATACATAAGAATATTATGTTAAATATAGCATTATTATAATAATAATAGTGGTAATAATAATGATGATGATCATAATATTTTTCTTGAAAAATATAATTCCTTTATATATGACCAACAAGAAAGTATTTTACTTCCAATAATAGTTTTGACACATAGGGGCAGATTTACTAAGGGTTGAAGTGAAAATTCAAATTAAAAAATTTAAATTTTGAAGTAATTTTTGGGTACTTCGACTACTGAATAGGCCAAATTTTTATTCAAATTGAAAAAAAGTGTAATCGAATTTTAAAATTCGACCATTCTAAAATCAAAGTACTTTCTCTTTAAAAAATTAGAATTTGACCCTTTGCCACCTTAAACCTGCCAAATAGCTATTTTAGCGTATTGTGGACCTCCTGGGACCTTTAAGCAGTGTGTTTGGAATTTTTTTGAAAATCGAATTTTTTTGGGTAAAATCATTCGAACGATTTCTATTCGATCGAAAATTTACCTATTCAATCAAAAAAGGTCAATTTTCGATTAAAAAAACACTTTCGAAAAATTTTGATTTTAGTAAATCTGCCCCATGCAGTGTTGTGTTAGCCATACATAAATAAATAAACTGAAGATAATAATGACACTGTAATTCTAACATTTTGTAAAATATTGCTAGTATGAGGGGAAAAAAGGCTTATAAGCAGCAACTGAGAAAAAGTGTTGTTAATAATGCTTTGGGATCCTTTATTCCTGTTATCTAGAAAGTTCCAAATTATGGAAAGTTAATTTCCCAAAGAAGCCATTATAAGCAAATAATTAGATTTTTTTAAAATAATTTATTTTTTCTCTAAAACAGTACCTTGTTTGTGATGGTAACTAAGTTAAACCTCTAGCCCCAATCATTAATGAAAATAGATAGTGATGGGCGAATAAATTCGCGAAACTGCAGCAAAAATTTGCCTCAAAAAATTTGCCAGCAAAAACGAGACGCACCGAAAATGATGCGTCAAAAACGTCGCGCGACTCGTTTCGCGTATTTTTCGCCAATTCGCAAATTTCTCGCCCATCACTAAAAATAGATCCTATACCAGTACAAAATAAACCCCAAAAGAATGGTGAATTGGAATAAATTACATCTAAAGATGGAGAAGACATAGTTTTGGCAGTGTACATGAAATCATGACAAACATGCATTCATTTAATTTGGAAGAGGTGCTATAATGATCCATATCTATGATCTGGTTAATTGTCTGAACTTAAAGGGATACTGTCATGGGAAAACGTTTTTTTTTTCAAAACGCATCAGTTAATAGCGCTGCTCCAGTAGACTTCTGCACTGAAATCCATTTCTCAAAAGAGCAAACAGATTTTTTTTATATTCAGTTTTGAAAGCTGACATGGGACTTGTGCCAGCACTTTAGGAGGGAATTGCTTTCTGGCAGGCTGTTGTTTTTCCTTTTCAATGTAACTGAATGCAGTGGGACATGGGTTTTTACTATTGAATGATGTTCTTAGATCTACCAGGCAGCTGTTATCTTGTGTTAGGGAGCTGTTATCTGGTTCCCATCTCATTTTTTTGTTGTTAGGCTGCTGGGTGGGGGAAAGGGATGGGGTGATATGCAGCTAAACTTTTGGCCTATTTCATGGCCATTCCCTATTTCTATGAGAACAAAGAGGATAAATAGATGGAATAATTGATTATAGTATGTAAAGAAAACAAACTAGGACAATAGAGGTTGATTGAGGAGATGAAGAATATTAGTACTGAGAGTGGGCCCCTGGTCTAAGGTTTTTGGTGGGCCTCTAGTGTCCCAGTCCGACACTGGTGATATCACTCCAACTTGCAGTACAGTAGTAAAGCGTTATTGAAGTTTATCAGAGCACAAGTCACATGACTTGGGGCAGATGGGAAAAATATGTCTAGCCCATGTCAGATTTCAAAATGAAATATAAAAAAATCTTTTTGCTCTTTTGAGAAATGGATTCAATGCAGAATTCTTCTGAAACAGCACTATTAACTGATGCATTTGGAATTTTTTTTCCCATGACAGTATCCCTTTCATTAACATTATAAATTAACAGCTAAATGCATGTTCCTCCTATAGCTTTATTTCACCAAGGAGGTCTGCCTTTATGTAGCAAATTACAGCAGTTAACAATGCAAAAACAGTGCACTCTTAAAAATAAAAAGTGGTTTCTAGCCCTGATGACCCGTAATTTTCTTTATACTTCCTATAAACTATAGAAAAGTTCTGTGTAGATTGCTTGAACAATGTTATAATGAAACAATCAAAATAACTTGCTAATGCAATATACTGTATGGCATTTTAATCTATATCTTTGCTCTTCTTTAAGTAAAGTTAAAAAGAGTAGAGATTCTTTATGAAATTGTTCTACTATATTTTGTTCCAGTGTGTAATAGAGAGTTTAGCTTTTTTACCCTGCTACATTTATATGACTGAAGTGGAAGGGTTGAGAGCAAATTCTGATCTCGTCTCTAGCTCCCTGCTGTTGCGCTCAGGTAATATCCACCATTAGAGTTCCCTCGGGCATTTAATTGAGCAGCCCTCCTTAAAGAAGTTTGTTCTGGGGGAAAATTGCAAACCGGCAGCTATATTAGTAGGTACAGTGCACTCAACACTATTGGAACATGCAGTACCGGTCCAAAGATTTTCCTGGCAGTGATAAGTGTTAAACTTGCTCTTTTAAGCATAAAGCTGCCTTCCAGGTATATTGTTAATAAAGGTTTTGGGGATATGCAGACTTTTAGACTTATTTATTCTACAGGTGTCATATTTATCTATGTGAGTGCAGATGTCAGAATCACTGGTCGATATTTCCAAATTATTAAATAACAGAATTATATTTTCTTTACATATAGTTTTGCAGAGTATAAGGTTAAAGGCTTAATAACTCAACTACAGCATTTAATTGCCAAGAAAGCTTCCTTAAAAAGTCACCAGTGACAAGATAGGGCCCTTACACACGGGCGTTTTTACCTCCGATCCCCTGCGTTCCGTTTTGCTGCGTTCAGTCGCAGGGGAGCGCAGGTATAGACGCACTCAATTATTTTCAATGGGGCTGTACTCACACGAACGCATGTAGGCGCCAAACGCAGGAAAAATGCAGCATGTTGCGTCTGCACCTGCGTTCGGTGCTTACACGTGTCTCGTGGGTACAACCTCATTGAAAAGAATGAGGTGCGTCTAGACCTGCGCAGGTCCAAAACACCCGTGTGTAAGGGCCCTTAAGCACACACTTGGAGCAGGGAATTCAATATACACCTGGATTAGAAAGAAAACATCCCTGCCCTTCTGTATACAAGTAGATTAGAGGCAGCTTGCAGAGGCTGAAATCAGGTCTGCTAACATCACCCATAGTTGAGTGATGTTAGGTAATTAAGAACACCTGAAAATAAGTGCCATCCTTTTCTTCCACACCCCTACTGCAATCCAAATGATTACTTCAGTAAAAACACGTTTGGGAAAATAATATTAAAGAAGCCTTAACTGATGATATCTTATTGCAATTTGATGCTTATAGTGCTGAGTATATTGTCACGGTAGATGGAAACTTGCATGCTTTCTGTGACATTGACTTCAGAAAAAAAGAACTTAAAATTCCTGATTTTAAGGCACGTTTTGGATGCACAAAGACTTCAAACAGAACCTCATGTAAGCTGTTAGACCACATGGGAATACCAAATAACCAATGAAGCCCTTATTAGGCAACCCCCATGAACATTTAGACAAATACAAGTGGTCCTCTGCACTTATATTTAAGACATTGAGACATTTTGTGCATACAGCTACTAAAAAATGCCTTACCCTTTAGGGCCCTTACACACGGACGTTTTTACCTGCGCTCCCCTGCATTCCGTTTTGCTGCTTTCAGCCACAGGGGAGCGCAGGTATAGATGCACTCAATTATTTTCAATGGGGCTGTACTCACACGAACGCATGTAGGCGCCAAACGCAGGAAAAATGCAGCATGTTTCGTCTGAACCTGCGTTCGGCGCTTACACGCGTCTCCCCTGCGGCTGAACGCAGCCAAACGCAACGCAGGGTAGCACAGGTCCAAAACGCCCGTGTGTAAGGGCCCTTAAACAAAACAGGTATTGTTTGTCCATATATTGCAATATATTTAAGCTGGCCAACTACGTCAAAGTCATCCCACATCTGGCCAGTCCTACGCTCAATTTTCACCTGATTCCTTAAGAATTCTATTGCTTCATTATACATTTTACAAAGGGACTAAGTTTTACCTGCAACTTGCTTCCTGCTTTCAAAGTAAAACTCCCCTATAACTATAACAAACAAGGGACGGTTGTGCTCACCATGATCATGCGTGTGGCTCCAAAATCCTTATTTCATTCATGCATAGCTTTTGTCAGGACTTGCCTGTTCTCGT
Organism: Xenopus borealis; assembly: GCA_024363595.1. Taxonomy (NCBI): domain Eukaryota; kingdom Metazoa; phylum Chordata; class Amphibia; order Anura; family Pipidae; genus Xenopus; species Xenopus borealis. The sequence continues at coordinate 32,524,825 of CM044444.1, read as the reverse complement.
ATTCCACCCAACTCATTTACATTAAAGGGGAACTTTCTCGAAAATGTAAAATTGTAAATTTCTGAAATAATCATGTTTACAGTATCTTCACTATTCCTCTCTCAGCATCTGTTTCTCCTCATTCTGTCTTTATTGTATGAATGATCCAATATATCTTATAGGGGGGAGGGGGCTCCTTTCACCTAGAAGATATATTAGAGCTCACTCTATTAAAATCACCAGAAGCAACTCCTAGTTGCTTGATCATTGAAGCCTAAGATCAAGATCTAGTGTTAATCTTTTTCTGTGTTTCTTGATCCTGGTTCCTGTCATTGTTCCTGATTCCTGCCACAGATCCTGAGTCCCCACCTGGTTCCCTGAACCTGCTCTGTGCCACTCCAGTTCACATTGCTTGTTGGATCTCATGGTATTGACCTTGGCTAGCCTATTGGACTCTCCTTGTCAGCCGCCTGCCTATACCCTCTGCAAGTTTTCGGACTCTCCTTGTCAAAAGTCTGACCAGATTAGAGTTGCGACCTCACCCCTTTAAAACCGAACACATATGGAATCCACAGCTTGCATGGTTAATTATCAATTAATTTAGATGAATGCTGCAAACTGAACTGATTTATGTGCAGCCATGCATCATGCAGCTAAATGAATTGCTAATTATCCATGCAAGCTGTGGATTCCTTATGTTTCAATTGCAACCCTAGCCCAGACCCTCTGCGAGTTATTGTACTTCCTTTGTCAACTGCCTGACTTCAACTATTGGTCTGGTAAAGGTCTTGTGTATTTCCTTGAGTCTGCATTCATTACTGCTGTATTGTTGCCTTAAATAAATCTCCACATTCTTACAACATGTCAGCTGCCTTTCAAGTTCTGATTTTATATTACCCACATTACACAGAACATTAGGCTCCTACCTGCCAGCCGGCTCAACCTGACAGCTTCTTTTTCTTGTCGATCCTCTCTTTCCATTCTATAAACCAATGTGGATTCATTATGTTTAGTTCAATATTACAGTCACCTTAAAATCATTCTCTCCAGAGTTTACATGCAAATCAATAAAACTACTGCATGTCACATTTTCCTAATTGTATTCATTTGTCAATATATGCCGTTTTCTTGCAGTGACAATGCATTCATGCTTAGATAAAATAGTTGTTAAACTGCAAATGAGTTGACTGGATTATATGACGTGTCATTGAAAGTAAGGGTAAAATATCTGGCACAGAAATGCTTCATTGTATTACAGTGCCTTTGAGATGCCTATCCCATTTCACTTTCTTAGAAATTGCTTTGTTGCATTTAAGACCTGACTTGTGGATGTATATGGATAAAGTTCATACTGACCAAGGAGCATAAGATCTTGCATAAAATTTGGTGCTTCAGAGTTTGTCACACATACATAGTAGTTATACTTTGTGATTTAATCATGAGAGACATTAGTGCTAAACAAGGCAGCAGGAAGGCAAAAATTACTTTCTTTCCATGGTACCAGCTGTAAGGACTTGCCTGACATGGAAATGGTAAACAATGCAGATAAAACTATTAATAGATGAAAATATATGTATACAGGTAAAGGGTACATTATCTGGAAACCCATTATTCAGAAAGCATTTGTTGTTTAACCTTTAAGTGAACTTTAAGGGCCAGGGAACACAAGGCTACTAGGGGAGATTAGTTGCCCAGCGACCAATCGCTTCTTCAGGTGACTAATCTCCCCTAAATGCCTTTCCGCTGGCTAGAATGTAAATCGCCGATGGGATGGCACTCAGAACACTTCTTTTTCCAAAGTTGCCTCACGAGAAAAGTTCAGGCGACTTTGGAAAGCTGAAGCAATTCGAGAGCCATCCTGCCAGCGATTTACATTCTAGCTGGCGGGAAGGCATTTAGGGGAGATTAGTTGCCCGAAGAAGAAGTGATTTGTCGCTGGGTGACTAATCTCCCCAAATACCAGCATGTGCCACCACCCTAAGTATGTTGTAGAACTACTAGGAATTAGTTTTAATTATTTATTTTTTATATATTTTTAAAGTATTTGCCTTCCTCATTTGTCTCTCTCCAGTATTCAAATGGAGGTTACAGACCCCAGCATCCAAAACTATTGCCCTAAAAAATAGAAATGAAGACCAATTGTATATGGTCCTAGAATAGTAATATCTCTACATCTACTAAAAGTTGGTGGACCACCCCTTTAAAATCATATTTGTGTTTTCTCTGTAATAACAAAACAGTACGTCATACTTGATCCTTGCTAAGATACAATTAATCCTTATTGGAGGCAAAACAACCAAATTGGGTTTAATTAACATTTAATCATGTTTAGCAGACTTAGCAAATGGAGAGCCAAATTACAAAACTTCTCCCTTATCAGTGAAATAAACCTTCTCCAGTGCAAGCCTCTAGGGGTAAAAAAAAAAGATTCCCCTTTCAGGCTGTGAACCCAATATTGAGCTGGGGATGTGACACCTGTGATCACACTACAGTGGAGTGGATGATGCTTTTTCACAACAAGGAGTGTGTTTTGACAAAATATTATTTTGATCTTTTCTTGCTAAATGTAGAATCAGATGCATTGTGTATATTATTTTGTCTTAAATTATTTCTTAACCTTTTTTCTTAACCTGTTTTCTTCCGTAGGGGTTGAACAGTGCCTTTGAAGTTTACTTGGCAGGGAATAACTCAAACCATTTCATCATATCCCCAACCTCTGTTCAAGGGAAAGCAGACATCCGGGTGCGTGTCGCTGTTCCACTGGATTTTGAGACAATACCACGTTATGAATTCTCGGTAAGAATCATTCATCCACTTGTGTTTGTCTTAAATTTATTATTATAATTATTTTAATGAACAAAATGCTAGAAAGATTGGCCAGGAAAGCTGGTCCATTACAAGGAGCCTACTTTTATCACCCTGCAGAAACCAAAAGTAAAATGCTGGTGGTGTTTGACTTTTGTCAAACGCCAATAAACAGCAGTAAATGGGGCTGTACCCTAAATAAAGAACAAGTGCTAGGCTCCCAGTCACAGCCCAGCTACTGCCTTTAGCAACCGCCTTTGGCTTTGGGAGGAGCCCTCAGCCCTCAAGCCACCAGGTCTTAAAATGAGAGGAGTCAAGAAAGAGTTAGCAAGGTCTTGGCTGGAAGGCAACCACACAAGGAGTAGACAATAGCGAAGTCAGGCAGGCCAGGGTCGGTACAAGCAGAGTTCACACCCTAGTGATACCGGCATTAGGGAGTAGAAGGAACAAGAGGTGAGCATCTCCTCCAGTGGCATGGAGGGCATCCTTGCCATCCCACCAGGCCACCGGGGTGAGTGTTCTTTACAAGGGCATCACAAAAAGTATGTGATAAATGTTATTGAGTACTTTTATCAAACTAGAAATTTTGTATGATTCCTAGTCATCCAGACTTGGTAATAAATCAATCATATCAGCTCAATGAATTTTATTGACTCGGTCGAAAATCCAAACATTCAAGTATATTAATAGTTCAGACCTTCAATTGGTCTGAGGTGTTAGCTCAGTTCAGTTCGCGCCATCCCTACTTGGAAGATGCTAGCCTGTTTAACAGAAACACAGTATTGTGAAAAGGGTATTGTCCTTGTGGACCCAGTATCATCTGCTGATAAATTCTCATGGGCAAATAAGGAGACACTTGATGCGCCTATAACAGAACAGGAAATAGCATTAACAGTGCAACACTTGAAAAATGGAAAATCGCCAGGCCCAGATGGATTCAGTGTGGAATATTATAAAATTCTTACATCAGAACTCACTCCCATACTCACCGTATATTTCAATAATGTACTACAAGGATCACCACTATGGAATGATGCGAATGAAGCTAGGATCATTCTCATCTCAAAGGAAGAAAAATATCCTACCCTCCCCTCTTCATACAGACCAATTTCCCTATTAAACCAAGACTTACAAATACTGACAAAAATTGTGGCACAGATTGCAAACAGTTCTTCCACATATACTTACCACATACAGATGAAGCCACTTTGGATTGTGTGTTTGACACAGAATAACTAAACTCAAACTTCACACTTGTCTCATTTAACACAGAAAATTGAGGCACAGCATAACATCTAATTAAAGTGTTCATCATTATAAACAATGGTGCTTTGGTATGCCAATGAAAAGGTTAAATGCATTAAATGAGTTAAGATAACTTTAGATAACAGTTTCTTCAATAAGCCCTGAGTCATGATGCATTTAACACACAAATACAAGTGGCTGCATCTGCATCAGGTAGGATTTCTTAAAAACAGTAACCTTGTCCAAGCCATACGGAATGCAATTGCAATCATATACCAATGCAATCTGGAAAAAATAAATCATGGCATGTTGATCAATTTAGACATGGATAAAGCATTTGATAGAATAACTCACACACACATTGAAAGACTGCTCAAATTCCAACACTTTGGTATTCAAATGTTCCAGATTTCAGATTAAAAGAGGGACGAGACAGGGCTGTCCCCTTTCACCACTGCTCTTCAACCTTACTTTAGACCAGGGGTCCCCAACCTTTTTTGCTCGTGTTTATTCACTATCAATTATTCTAATGAATTCTCCTTCTATGAATTTTTATTGATTAATCTGATTAAATCATGTATTAATATAATTTATAGGCTAATGAATTCAACTTATGAATGAATTGTGAAGTCAAGACACTAATTTAATAAGCAATCTATTCACTTTAATGAGCACCAGCACTTTAGAATAATTAAATTGCTTCTCAAGAACCGCCTTTTTAAAATACAGGAAAACCTTTCTCTCTGTTTTAATACGGACAATTAGTCCTTCAGTTAATAAAGTTGTAACTTATGGTATCGATCGATACGTAATTTTTTAATCTTAGCACTAAGATCCAAGTGGGGGTTATTATTTATCTTTTCTTTCCCTTTTTGTAAAAATATAGCAGAATACAATGAGGCAGCTCTTTTGCAATTTGTGGGAAACTGGCTCTACCATAGGAATGTATATACTATAATATCTATAGATGAATCTCTGTCAGAAGTACTCTCTTTAAATTCTATTTTACATACACCATTAAAGGCTATCACAAAAAATATGCAAGACAACCCACTATTCATCCATACATATAAAACCTGGCACAATATCCCCAAAAAAGCAAATCTGTCCACTTTTAATTCCTACATCTAACGTGGATCAAAAATAAGAATTTTACCCCAGGCATAAACAGCGCTACGTTTAACTTATGGCAACTAAATGGTTTACAGAACATTAGCGATCAGATCACAGACAAATTTACCTTGCAACCATTCTTGGAATTAATACAGAAGTATCCTTTTATACAATCGCATCAGTTCTCACTATTTCAACTGCCCCATTTCATTACACAGCATCTGGAAAAAAAGACAAAAACAATCCGATAGAATCCCTATGGCCTAGACGCGACATAATTAAAAGAACAGCACAAATACATAGACAGAACAGAAAGAACTTACATGTGGATAATTCCCATTTCAATTTCACAACAAGGACAATGATAATTCCACAAGCAGAAAACAAAGATATTCTTCAATTACATATACAACCTACAGTATGAAGAATTTACCAGCTAGCACTTATCAGGAAAGACCCTACAAATATTACATCATACATATCTAACACTGCTAAAAAGAAGTCATATTGGTACGGCCCATTCGGATAAGTGTCTAAAATGTGGAGAAGCAAAATTTTGGGAGGAAGTTGCCAGTTATTGGAATAACATTTTTGGGAAAACAATGCCTATTACAGCTTCTTAGCCCATATTGAGTAAATATCCACCTGATACAAATATTTCACACCAGAAAAAGCACTAGCTGAATGCTTAGCAGCAGCAGCTAGAAAAGCCTTACTATACAAATGGTTAGATCAATCTTCTCCACCTTTATCTCTAGTCTAGTACTACAAAAAACTGCATTTTTTCCCCATATGGATTTAGTGAAAACTCTGACAAACAAAGAGACAAATACGGAAAAATTCATTAACACATGGTTTACATGTATAAATACGTTACCCCCTATCACTAGACATTTAACGATACAAACATTTCAACATACCACATGGTATGATTCGGAATTAATACATGGAACCGACCTTGTCCAGGAAGCCAACCAACTACCCCCAAGGAGTCATTACCTTAATAGACTGCTAACGGGCTAACCATTGTACATATGAACATAACTAAAGATCCACCTATGCTACCTACAGAAACAAATTGATAAAGGTTGTGTATACTAAATTCTTCTGGTAACGGAGAGGCTTTTGTACTTAAATGGTGGTCACTTTGGTAAGCGGCAGAAATTTTAACTATTACTCTGAGCTTAATACTATTTGAACTCACTTGACAGTTATTTTGTTACTTTTTTATTTACTTGTTTGTAAAACATAAAAGAAAATAAAAACATTATTGGAAAAAAACTCTGCTTTCTTTCTTTGATATCAATGTAGCCCTGGCACTATAGTGGGGACCTGAGAGTTTGGAGTATCTGTCATTACTTTGTGTGTTGCATTCATCATAATAAAAGCCTGTTGAGAGATTACTAAGGTTAGACAAATGTCGGGATGAATTCACCAGAGACCTGGGTCTCATCAGCATGTTTTATTTATTGTGAATGTATTGCTCAATTAAAAGCCTCTCAGCAGGAATAAATCTTTTTAACCACTTTCTATCACTTTGTGATGGCTACTTGGTATGTTTCTTGAAATTTCTGAGCAGTAAAATAGTATATTTTATAATCCTGCTTTTACCAGTAATATCAAGACTAAAATTTTTTATAATAAGTAACTATTCAATAGTTTAAAATCATCCACAGCAATCTGATAGCTCACTGGTTGGTGGGTTTACTCTACCTCTGCTATCCTGCTGAGGGCAGCATTGCTAGTATTTAAACTGCGATACTGCAGCTGCTATTTATTTTTGACAAGTAATTGAATGACATCATGAAGGAGCTCCTATAGTGTAAAAGTTTATTAAATACAAATATTACACTTGTAGTACAGAATGCTTATCAGAGGATGTATTATTTGGAATGCTTATTTTCTAGATAAGAGATTTTTCTGAGCTGCATGCTTGTCCTGAGTTAATCCTTAAACTGGCCATATACTATAAGATCTGCTTGTTTGATGAGGTCACCAAACAAGTGGATCCTTCCCCAATATCGGGCTTAAAACAGTCGTTGACTGTAGGACCAAATCATCAGGTAACAGTGGCAGGAATAGAAGCTTTCAGATAAAGGGCATCAACTAGTCCATATGCCCTCAATCCACCCAAAAGTCAAACCTGATTTTCAGCCAGATATCAGTCAGATATATGGAGTTGGAGTGCCCCATGCATGGGCAGATAAACCTCCAAATCTGTCTAAAGGAGCTGAATCGGCAGCATAGATCTGCCTGTTTATAGCCACCTTAAAGACTAAGAAGAAGTATATCAGGAGATGATAGTAAATGTCTAGGGAGCAGAATAATTCAGAGCATACTTTAGGTTTAACATAAAAGTGTTGTTTAGTTGAGTGTTACAGGGCAACCCTTTGGAAATAAAAAATAAAATGGTATTACCTTTATTGGCAAACTAATATAATCATAGCAAGCTTTTAGAACATTTTAGTTCCTTTTTCAAGCTGATTACAAGGAAGCTGGGGTGTTCTCTAGTATATATATCCAACATTCAGCTCATAGGTCAATTGACCAACAAAAGGAAAATCAATCTGCTTGTAAGGTGTAAGGTCATTTACAAGGGGAATTTGCAAGAGACAAGCAGATAAGTTACAAGATAGGGTGGGTCATAAAGGCTGAATATAAATTAGGGCTGAATTAATGGAGTGTGGAATAAAAGGAATTCCATATGATCTCTTAGTCCAGATCCATACATGTTGGTATTTTTGACCCGGTGCAGGCCTTAATTAGCCATAGTAGCTGAGGTAATACCAGCTTTAAGGATGGAATGTAGAGAGTGTTGATGAAAATCTGGATAAGGATACAAGTCAATGTTCTATCTGTATATGGGCATATGACATTTATTTCTGATGCTTCTATGAAAAAACATCTCCATGTCATGGATTTCATTTAGGTAGTGATAACAGTAGGGTTAAGGTGGACTTGTGTGTTAATAGTATAATAGTAGGACAGGACAAAGGATTTGATGCTAATCACCATGAAAGAAATCATTGTTTTCAACATGAGCACAGAAATAATAGGTCAAACATTTCATGTTTAAAAATAATTTTGGTTTCACAGACAGGGCTGTATATACCATATAGACACCCCTAGGCTTACGATGGGGGGGGGGGGGGGAGAAGCTGCAGGGGAGGGCCACAAGTACATAAAGTATATGGTAGATGTAAGAATTACATTAGAAAAGTTCTCACAGCCTGGCCACCAGATTCTTGCTACTAAATTCAGTGTCAGAGTAAGGTGGAGAGGCCTTCCCGAGGACCGGTGCCTGCTCACAGGCTTATGAGAATTGTGGTATGTACTATACCAAAAAAGTTCTCTGAGTTTGAGTCTAGGAATATTTAACAACAGAAGGATCTGTTTATGAAACAAATTGTCAAAATATTTTCTGTCAGCTTATAAACTGCACACAACTATTGTCAATAAATATGCTGTAAACCAATATTCTTATGATGCAGCCAATTACAGGTAAGCAATTGCTACCAAAAATGTAGTTGTAATTTATAAATAATATATTTTTATGTATTTACTAAATAAATATCCTTTATGTCATGTCATTTATATCCTTTTGGGGGTACTGAAAATTTGTTAAAGTAAATCCTGACATGGTTAGCCTTAACTTGTGTTGTTTGGCAATACTCCCTAAATATTGTTTTGTGTTCTTTGTTTGATAGCTCTTTGCAAATGAAAGTGTTTTAGACCATGTTGGATATTCTCAAGTGAAAATTAACCTCATCAATGAGAATGATAATCGCCCCATCTTTAGCCAGGCACTTTATAACATCAGCCTTTATGAGAATGTTACTGTTGGAACCACCATTCTAAAGATTCAGGTAAGGAAATCAATGTATTTGCCATATTGCAAAGATTTTCTTAGTAATTTAATTAGTATTGTAGATTTTTTTTAACGAACTAAGGTGTTTTACAACCAAATAGATGTTCATATTTTGAAACAGCATTACCCTGTGTCACTTTGAAGGTGCTGTTGTCTGGTTCCTAATCAGGGCCAGGCCAAGCATACCGGGTGACCCTAGGCAACCAGGTCATCTAACCCTGCCCCCACCCCCCCATGTGCATGCATACAATATAGGTGCAGCGAAGGGGAAGTGGAGGGGCAGTTTGGGCTAGGGGAGAAAGTCTGGACAGAGCAGGGAGGGAAGGACAGAGGAGGAAAGGAAGGACAGAGGAGTGAGCAATAAAGGACACCTGCAGAGGATTAGGCAGAAGAATCTTGAACAGGCACCCGCCCAGTGCCACCACAGTGCTGTGACCTAATCAGGTGCCTCTTCTGCCTACCCCTAGTTCCAGCCCAGTTCCTAATTATTAACAATGACAGATGAAAGATTAACACAAATCTCACTTTTTATATAGAAACAAGAAATGGATTTCCTCAAAACTCTTTACTCAACAAACTCAAAAGCTTCTTGTATGTTCATTTCAATCACTTAAATTGGAGTTTTAGTGTATGCAGGGCTGCTCCAGCCATTAGGCAAGGTGACAACCTTGCCTCAGGTGGCACGGAGCGGCTGGTTAGTTGCGCTAGTGTTACTTTGCCAGGCAAAGCACAGTTACACTAGCGATGCCTAATTTGCATATGGCGGGAACTTAAGCGTATAATAGAAGTATACAGTAGTTACAGCCACTACATTCCATTACACAAGCCCAGGAAACCTTTAATAAATTAAATAAAGTTGTCCTATTGCCCTACATGTGTCCCCTGTATAGTTGTTTTGCCATTTGTTAGGAAATGTAGGGGGGAAGGAGGGTAACCCCCCCCCCAAAAAAAAAAACAATCTTTTTCAGACTATCACCCTATAATGGTAAAAAAACGCCAGCGTTGTTTTGGGACTTAGAAAAATTTTCCACTTTTTTTTTTCCAAACTCCTATCTATTGTATTGAACTTCGCCTGGTCTGACCAGGCGAAGTAAAGTCTAGCATAAGTGGTAACGTTCCTTCGTCAGTGCACAACTTCGCCGGGCGTAAGGGTGCATAAGGGTGCAAAGTTGCGCAAGTCTATCTACTTCGCTAGCGAAAATTCACCATAGTCGGTGTTGGTGAATTTCCGAAGGTGCGAAATGACATCATGCTGGCGAATTCGCGCTAGCTTTAGACGCTTCGCGCTTCAGGGAATTTGGGCCTATACCCAGTGGACCCTTGCAAAAGAATTGTATTCCTTTCCTTCATTGTTTCAACAATTTCCAATGCATGTTGTTCATTGAGGAGAACCAAACGGACACCTAAAAATCATGTAAACGCTATATTTATAATTATTTGCTTTTTTTATAACGCTGCTGTATTAGAGTATAAGCTAGGAAAAATGGGGGAAATATTGCTGTAGGCGTCATGATGCTGTTTACAGTGTTTAGTAAGTACTGTACTTTGTGAAATCAGGTTTCAGAAAAGTCTTGCCACATCAAATGTCACTAGATCCCTGAACATTCAGTACTGGGACTATTAACATATCAGGATTTTGTTTCCTATGGTAAATCATTCATGGCAAGGTGTAAGGTCTGCAGGCTCAGGAGGGGATGCGGACCAAGGAGGGAACAAAAGTCCAACAG
>CM044444.1:32440203-32499862 GCA_024363595.1 Xenopus borealis | reverse complement strand
GACGCAAGTCTTTTTTTCAGCCTAACTTACTATGTTACTATGTTACTATGTTACTATGCTATATATACAGTATATATAACAGCCATACAAGCATAGGTATATATATATGATATATAGATAGATATATTATATTGCTTTTCAAGCCCCTAGCATGGCATTCTTTACATAGGTTCTTTATAATTCGATGTTCGCCCTTCTGATGAAGCCATTGTTGGAGAAGAATATTACCAGTGTTTATTCATTTACAAGAGTCAGCATTTATGCAATTTTGCTGCTGAACACCAGACTTTTCCAGCAGTTCAATAAATGTATACTTTGCCATGTTTTAAATATATATCCCTATGTGCACCTATGAAGGTGTCCTAATTATCATCATCATGAGTTATTATCATCATGAATTTATAATAAAAAGCAGCAAATGTTCCGTTTTAAATTCCTGACCAGTTTTTAACAGGCCGTGCCAAAAGGTGCTATGTCTATACATGTGCTTTTCACAGGCAAAGAAAAACCGTCCTCAGTGTCAGCACTTATCTCTGCCCCATGAAGGTGACAGACTCCCAAGCTCCTTCAATCAACTTCATGGGGGGTAAACTTATAATACTCAGCTTTTAATGGCCAAATGCATTTGCAGCACAAAGAGCAATACTAGCATTGTCATAGGAGGAGCTGACATAAATGTTACATGCTCTTTCTCTGACAATGAATCTTACCCTGTATTCCTTCTCTCCCTGGACAGGTGACCTAAGACCCTGTGCCCCAGCATTTACCTGTGCCTGCTGTCTGCATTTCTCTTTAATTCCATTGGGGGGAAAATATTTTGTAAATACTTCTTTGCACACGAAGTACACTGTATTGGTTGCACACGTCCTCAAGCGCTGAAACATTCCTACTTTCACATTTACAGCCAACGAATCTTTGGCAGAGGCACAGGTTAAATTGTTGCTTAGCAGTCAACTGATGTAGTCAATTTACTAATTAAACTCTCATCACTGGATTCATTAGGTCACCTTTTATGTGCTCTGTGCAGTCACAGCCTCTCTGCTGCTGTCCCTTCAGCCCTCAGTTTTCCTTTCTTTGCCTAATCGATCTCACACCAGGACCTAGAGAAATCAATCTTGAGTGTTCTTTTTTTTTTTCTCTCACTTTCCCATTCTATTTCTTCAGCCAGCCACAAGCACTAGGTTGAAGAAATATACGGATAATACAATGTCCTCACAGTGAGACAGAGAACAGCTTATTTCAGTAAAGAGCCATTTAAAATGCACTAGTCCAAATTCCTTTATCTACAAAAATGTTAAATATAGACAGTGCCATGCCAATTTGAAATTAAGGGCCATTAAAATTGATAATAGATCCACAGTTGTTTAGACTCTGTACTACTTTCCTTTAGCTTTTGTCTAGCTAGTTTTGCTACTATGTTGATGAGGTCTGACAAAAAAGGCCACAGGTAGGGATCCACTCATAGTGACTGTTTAGATATTGTGGCATGCTTTTACATTTATAATAATAAACATTGCAGTAACAGTATAATTGATCATACTGTGGCATATGAATATTTGTATGTTATCACAGAAAAATTAGTCATACTCACCAGCAGAACCAATACTTGAATGCATAGGTGTGCACATATAAATACATGTACAGATAAAGCCAAGTTCAAGCAGATCAAAATACATATCAGACCACGAGAGAAGATTAAGATATGTTTCAATTAAAGTATGTTCTGTAAATGCAAACTGGGTGGGAAGATATAGAGCTAATTGTATGAACGAAGTCATGAAGAGAAGTCATCTTTCCAAGGGTAAACACCATACAGTGTCAGATCCCATTTACTAAAAATACTAAATATGTGATTTTATTTCCCATATACCTTGAAGAATTGTGTTTTTTATATGTTTCTCTAAAAAATTTGAGATTTATTAGGTGTAAAAATCACAAAAACCATGGGAGCTGCACTGATCTCATTAGATTGGATAGCTTTTAATCAATTCAGACTTTTATACATTTTTCCCCCTAGCAATTGTTAGAAGAACTCTTTTTTTAGAGGTAACCATATTTTTTTTTACCAGTGGCTCAGCACTTTTTTTTCCTTTGTACTTTTTATATAATATTCCATGATATTGGTGTCTTTAGAGAAAGTGAGTTTAATCATGGTTTAAAAAAACCTCTAAAACTGCTAAAATACAGTAAGACTCTATAAAAATTCTTCCACATATTGCTCTGGAGAAAGTTTATACATTATGCTTACATCCAACTTCTTGCCGAGCTTTCCCTGGCAGACCTATTACACACAAAATGTCTTGTCAAGCTCCCCTCGACAGACTTATCACATACGGAGATAGAAATAAAACACACACACATTGATCACGATTAGATAAGAATAATATATTGTAAGAAAATGAATACATTACCGATTGAACACAACGCAACATCTTGCCTAGCTTCCCTTGGCAGATTTCTGAGAGGAACATCAGCTGGGGGACCCCGAGCCAAATACAGCGAACTCTCAAAGCCAGATCAATCAGGCAAGGTTCTTACACAACCAAAGTTCTACACAAAACGTCTGCTTGTAGATGAAGTCCCCTTAACTGGGTTCCCTTTTTATACTAGTGTGACAATAAAATAATTAATCATAACAGAATTTGGTCTTAATCCTAATGGTGGATATATACCAAAATAATGGCCATATGCCCAGAACTGTGACCATGAGAATGAAAATTATAACCACGTGAATGAAATATATGCTTCCTCCTTGATAAACATGTTTATAAGTTTGAGGTAATTACCTCAACTTCTGCTGTTCTCTTGTCTCCAGCTAATGCTAATATATCCATATTAATTACCTCAACTCCGGTTGTTCCCTTAACTCCAACTAATGTCAGTACATCCATTTTGCAACTAAGGAGCTATATTGACTGCACTTCATCACACTCACATTCATACATGGCCTGCCATGTCACATTTGTATCACACCAACACCACATAGAAAAATAGAAAATGATGAAGTGCAGGTGGATACAACTGGTACAATCCTTCCAATATCCAAAATGTAAAGAGAAAAAATTCACTTGCAACCAAAAAAGTGAGCATTTATTTTGTGAGATCATGATTAGACACCAATTCATGCCAAATGCAACGTTTTGCGTGGTGTGTTACTGTGTTGGTAATTGTTGTTGTTAATAAAGTTGTCATAGAAAAAGAAGCACATAGCCAGCTTCACAAGGAGAGGAGACTAAGCTGTACAGTCAGAGATCCATGCTCTTTCATGCACTGTAATTTAGTAAATAAGTTGCTGTTGCGAAATTAAAGGGGTTGTTCACCTTTGTGTTAACTTTTAGTATAATGCAGAGAGTGATATTCTGAGACAATTTTCAATTGGTTTAAATTTTTTATTGTTTGTGGTTTTATAGTTATTTAGCTTTTTATTCCGCGTCTCTCTAGTTTGCCTTGTCACCAATTTGGTTTCTAGGGTACAAATTACCCTAGCAACAGTGCATTTATTTAAATACGAGACTGGAATATGAATAGGAGATGGACTGAATAGAAAGATAAGTAATAAAAAGTAACAATAACAATACATTTGTAGCCTTACAGAGCATTTGTTTTTAGATGGTGTCAGTGACCCCCATTTGAAAGCTGCAAAGAAACAGAAGAAAATTGCAAATCATTAAAAAACTATGAAAAATAAATAATGAAGACCAATTGAAATGTTTCTTAGAATTGACCCTTCAACAATATACTAAAAGTTAGCTTGAAGGTGAACCACCCCTTTAAGGAGTGCAACACATGGTACCAGAAGTGAATCCACTCAGGAGACAGAGCCTGAACTTAGTCAGAACCTGCAAGAGGTACAGAGGATGCAGCAGGCCCATCTCAGCCTGTGACTGTAGCAGTCTCTGCTCAGATAAGGACAAACATTCTACATCCACCTGCTCCAGTAAAGTTTGTGGGAAATGTTGGGGAAGCAGGAAAATCTTTAAGCATAGACTGTTACTATACATGAAAGCTAACACTATAACACCAGGCATGTTTCGGGTATTAAAGGACCACTAACATCAAAAAATTAAATTGTTTTAAATTAATAAAAATATAATGCAATGTTGCCCTGCACTGTTAAAATTGCAGTGTTTGCTTCAGAAGCACTATTATTGTTTATATAAATAAGTTGTGTAGCAATGGGGGCAGCCATTCAAAGGAGAAAAGGCTCAAGTTACACAGTAGATAGCAGATAAGCTCAGTAGAACATAATGTTATCTGTTATCCATTACTTATCCTGTGCCATATAGTCATTCTTCAATTTCCACCATTGCTACTCATCAGCTTGTTTATATGAACTATAGTAGTGTTTCTGAAGCAAACAGATCATTTTTAACAGTGCAGGGCAACACTACATGATATTTTCATTACTTTAAAACACTTTCATTTTTTGGTGTTACTGGTCCTTTAACCTTCAGATCGCCAAAGCGGGTCTGGTTGGGGCAGCACCGCTAGCAAAATTGCGTTCTCTGCACTACAAAAGCCAAATTTCTGGTTCAATAACCTAAAATTCCGTTCTGAAAGTTACCAGGAGTGGCTTTTTGTCGCCCCTGGTAACTTCTGAGGAGCTGCTGCCTGAGGCAAGGTGCTCAGCTTGCCTCATGGCAGAAACACCCCTGTATAACACTGCCCAGTGTACAGAAAGTGGCCCTTTTGCTAACAATAGCAGGGGAAGAAGCCTTTCAAATCTTTAATTCATTTCAACTTGATGAAAATGACAACAAAAATGTTGAAGTGGTTATGGGAAAAGTTGAAAATTAACGCCAGAGTGCATTCTCCTATTGAAAGCATAGAGGAATACATAACAGACCTCAAACTGAAAAGCAGAACATGTAACTTTGGTCAGATAAGTGATTCATTAATCAGAGACAGTGTTGTAATTGGATGTAATGATCATAAAGAGTAAACTGATGCAAGATTTACCAAATACAAAGTCTGTAATAATTAATTCATTTAACACCTGCCCGGCTTTTTGTAAACAATGCAAGGTGTGTGGCAAATATAATTACTTTGTCATGCAGTGTTATAGTAAAAGCAAACTAAATGCAGTGATGGACAGCAGCATTGAGAGTCAAGAGGAGATCTACTGTATGTGAGTGCGCTTTGGGTCCTACGGGAGAAAAGCGCTTTACAAATGTTGTTTGTTGTTGTTGTTGAGTGCTGTCAGTAAAAGGAATGGAAGTGAAAAAAGATAGACATTGATACAAATGTTTCCCTGATTAAGTATAAAGTGGAACACGGGCAGTAACAAACATTATCATGGAAAAAACTATAAATGAAAGCAAAACTTAAAAGTAAAACATCAATGCTTAAGCCATACAATGAGTCTGAAATCCCATCAGTAGGAAAATGCATACTCACTCTTACTTACAAGTGCAAGGCAAGCAAGTGTACTAAGCATGTACACGGCAACTCCTTTCCCAAGATGGCGGCTGACGCCATGACCCCGCGTTTTGGAGCCAAATTTGAAATATAAGGATGCCATAGATGCTTTTTAAATGCCCGATTATAGGATTTTTCTGCATTCCTGGGTGTTCCTAAATTCTTGCTAACTTGATTCCTGGACTTTGACCTTGCCTGAACCTTGATTTTTTCTCCTATTCTGCCTGCCTACTGAACTACCAACTAGATTCTGAGTATGATTATTCCTGATCCCTATTGGTTACCGCAAACTTGGACCTTGCCCTAGTGCTTCCTCCTTGGTCCGGTCTTGTCCAATACTGGAGACCTAAGGCCCCTGACAGCAAGCATGAATTTGCCATAGTCTCTGGTAATTACTGTCCCCTGTTAGTTGCACAAATATGTGAAAAGTTGGGACGGATTTGTTGTGGAAGAATCACCACAAAGCAACATAGATATACTGCTAAGTGAATATAAGGATGTGTTTGCAGGTCTTGGAAAACTGACAGTTACATATGATATTTTATAAGCTGATGCAAAACCAGTTGTACAAGCCAAAAGGCATGTGCCAGTGGCACTGAGAGAAAGACATAAATGTGAATTGTAGTGCCTGACTCAGGCTTCAGTCATGATGTTTTTGTTGTAATAAATAATTTTTTACTAAATCCATATTTTGGAGTGTGTTCCGGTTTGTGCCAGCCCATCATCATTTATTAGTTGCCATATTGTCTTTTTGAGCTGAAAGTTTGGGGTTTTTGTGCACCCTTAACCCCAATTTCTTCAGGGTAAGTTAACCCCCAAATTACTACTTTATGTGCTGACACTGAACATTTCCTTTTTGATATATATGTTACATTAACCCCCCATCTAGGAGGGTCCAGTGGACCCCCAGGTTTCTCAATAAATTTAAGGTGGAATTGTTTCCGGAGACAATCAAAACTTACATCACAAAAAGGAACCCAATAATTCTCCTCAGGGCTGTAACCCTTCCATTGTACTAAATACTGCAACTTAGGTGAGAGTCGAGGAGTTCTTGGACTACAAATTGAGGCTGAAGCTCTACCAATACTGAAGGAGGAAAGGATTATGGACGGACTTGTGCGGCTAATTTTAAGAGCGACACATGAAATGAATTCAGATCTTAAAATTGTTTGGTAATTTGAGACAGAAGAAGGATTGATTATTTCAATAATGGGATATGGACCAATAAACCTGGGTCCCAACTTCAGTGAGGGAACCTTGAGTTTGATATACTGTGTGGATAACCATACCAGGTCTCTTACCTGATACTTAGGTGCCTCCCTACGAGACCTATCAGCTGCTCTCTTTTGAGCAACCGTAGCTGCTGAAAGAGACTCGTGTACCCAGATCTTGGCAAACCGTTTAACAGAAGAATTGACAGAGGGTACAGAGGATAAGGAACCAGAAAAAGAAAAAGCTTTTTGATGTAAACCATTAATAATAAAGAATGGGGATTGGCCAGTGAAAGAATGCGTTGCATTATTATAAACACATTCTGCCCAGGGTAATAGCTTAGCCCATGAGGATTGGTTATCAGAAACATAACACCTTAAAGTGATACTGACACTAAAAAATTAATTTTAACATATGAATGTACATTAATTGTTACCTATAGGTCATGTTGATAATTTTTTGCTGAGAGCTTTGTTTTTGTATATAATTGTTAGCTGAAATTTCTAAGCCTGACTGTCTGACACTCTTTGCCAACCTAACAATCCCATCTCAGCCTGTTAGTTACAGTTTGTAATGATAACAGATGCCTGCTGCACAAATATGGCAGCCCCCTCATACAGGAACATGGGGGATCAGACAGGTAATGTAAAAGCATCATGCAAATACTTTATAACAAAGTTAGAAGTAGCTTTCAAAGCCAGTTATTATAATAGAGGTAAAAAAGTGTTTGACTTCAGGTGTCAGAATCTCTTTAAGAATTGTTCAAGGAACTGATTAACCCTCTCAGTCTGACAATTGGTTTGGGGGTGATATGCGGTAGAAAATGACCAACCAAACCAACCAAAGAGCAAAATGCTTGCCAGAATTTAGAAACAAATTGTACTCCTCAATCATCGACAATTTGACTGGGAGCCCATGTAATTTGAAGATATTCTTCCCTTGAGAAGGAGTAAGATCAACAATAAAATCCATAGATACATGGGACCAGGGTCTATCAGGAATAGGCAATGGCTTTATCAATCCCTGTGACAGGTTTCTGGAGGATTTTGACCTTTGACAGATTGGACAAGAATTAACAAATTTTTTGACATCCTGTTTAAGGGAAGACCACCAGACATTACAAGACAATAAAGAAAAAGTCTTAGATATACCTAGATGTCCCAGCATCTTTGAGTTGTGAGCCTTGCCAAGAACCTGTTCACTTAAATTTTCAGGCGCAAATAATCTCCCAGGAGGAGTATCTACAGGGGCAGAAGATTGTGCTGGAGATAAAAAAAACAAAACTGCCGCTATCCTCTCTCCGGGAATTATGCGAACACACTCCATAGGTTCAGAACTCCTAGAGAGTGCATCTGCCTTAGTATTTTTGGAACTAGGCCTGTATGTAAGGGAAACATTAAACCGGGTAAAAAATAAAGCCCATCTAGCCTGCCTAGGGTTCAACCATTTAGCAGACTTAATGTAAAGCAAGTTTTTGTCACCATTCCTCAAAGGCCCATTTGAGAGCCAACAATTCTCTATTACCAATGTCATAATTGGCCTCCTGGGAAGAGAATTTCTTAGAGAAGAATGCACATTGATGCACCTGGTTGATCGCATGCCTTTGAGAAAGGACTGCCCCTGCCCCAACTTCAGAAGCATCAACCTATATAATGAAGGGAAGAGAAGTAGCAGGGTGACGTGGAATGGGGGCAGAGAAAAACTCAAAGGAAACTTAAGGAATTCAAAGGCTTGAGTAGCCTCGGGAGGCCACATACCTATATCAGCACCCTTCTTGGTCAGATCTGTAATTGGAGTCACCACTGAGGAAAAGTTTTTAATAAATTGACGATAGTAATTAGCAAAACCTAAGAACCTTTGGGTTGCACGTAAGGAAAGAGGGTGAGCCCAGTCCAAAACGGCCTTCCCTGAATCCAAATTGGACAGAAGAATCCTCAAAAGTGCATTTCTCAAGTTTTGCAAGTAAATTATTCCTTCTTAGCCTGAGTAAAACCTCCCAGACATGTTTATGGTGGTCACCCAGGTTAGAAGAGAAAATTTAAATATTGTTAATATATACCACTACGAATAACCCAAGCAGGTCCCAGAAGATGTCATTGACAAATTCCTGGAACACGAATGAGGTTATATGCACCTCTGAGATTGAGTTCAGTATAGATGGTAGCATTCCTAACCTAAAATGAACCCTAACCCTAAAATTAGAGGAGAAAATGAAGAATCTTTGATTGCATGGAAGGATAACTCCTCAAAATGCAAATGGTTAGTGCACATGGTCAATGTCACAGCTTTTTGGTTACCAAACCTGACCCCAAAGGGCTTTTGTCAATGACAAGGATTCTCATGGGAGGAATAAGGAGTGTTAGAGGAATAGTATACCTTACTGCAAAGGCAGCATCCTAAAAATTCCCCACTGCCCCAGAATCCACAAAAGCAGAAACCTTAACAGAACCCATAGGCCAGGTTAAATAAACAGGTGCCATCCTAGAGGAAAATTGGAAGAAACTTCTCGACCCAAATGGAGCTCCCTTCTCCATTTAGGCTTTGAAGTTTCCCATCCTCTTAGGACTCTGGTTAAGAAAAATGAATAAACACCTTTGCAGTTAACCTGCAAGTGCCTGGCTCTATTTTGCATTGACTTATACATAAGCCTTCCATGGACAAAGGCAGAGTCTGAGGCACGACAAAGGCATTACACTTGTAAACCCAGTAGGAAAGCCCAGGTCGGTTCAGGCAGGATACAAGCAGAGTTAAACAGGCAGTGGTCACACCCGGGAGATCAGTCAGAATGGTCAAACAGGCACGGGTCGGATAACGAATTTCAGAATAGTCAGATCATAGACAGGCAGAAGTCAGGATCAAAGAAATCAGGAAGAGTCAGGCAGGCAGGGGTCAAAACAGGTATCATAATAATCAATAATCTCACCCAGGAACTCACAATAATGAACCTATAACAGGCACTGGACTGGACATTGATTTCCCTTTAAAAAGATTTGACCTTTTCACCGTTGTGGACGTCATCATGCATGAATGTGGCTAGAAAAACTGGAATTGCGCGCTGTGCATGCCCTAAGGAACTGGCATCAGAAAGAAGAGGAGCAGCATGGGTGTCCCCGCTAGTCCACTAGACCACCAGGGTGAGTTGTTACACAAACACGTGTTATCAAAAACCATTAAGACTAGTTGAACAGTGTTAAAGTGACATGGTCAGTTGTTTACAGTAATATAATTATAGCAAATCACCTGTACTAAGTTACAACTATTAATGGTTTGTTGTTATTAGCACCATTGAAAAGTTGTTATAGAAAAAGAAGCACATAGGCAGGGCCAGCATCACATGGAGACTGAGCTGTACAGTCAAAGAGCCATGCTTCTTTCATGCACTGTATTTTAATAAATAAGTTGTTGTTGTTGCAAACCCCAGAATCCCATTATTACATTAGTACAACACGGTTACCCAATCCCTTCCTCCAACGCCTGTCACTAATTTTTACAGTACACTACTTATTTCATTCCAAGTCATTCCAAAACTATGATTAATATTATCTGTATCAGACACAAAATACAGGTATCACACATCTTATCTCTCTAATAGGTGTTATAAGGTTGATTTAGAGCAGGACTGTAACTAAAGAGGGACTATGGAAAACCTTTACATCTGATTATTTTTATATAGTTTCACAAAACATATAAGATTAGGAAATTATTCTTAATTGGATTCCCCCATAATTTGAAGATTAAAAGTGTGAAGGTAAATTTTGTGTAGGGTTTCAGTCCTCTACCTTTGCAAAGATATTAGTATCTTTATGTAATATATATTATATTTTTTCATGAAAAACAATCATTTTATGTAGCACTGCTAAATGTACTCGTCACTGCACGTATATGCCTATGTATTTCAGGCCCTGTGAGCCTCTGAACCTTATATCTAATAATCTAAACTTTAAAGCCTGAGGCACGTGGGGATTAAATTACTTGTATAAAATTCCAAGGAGTTGAAAGTGGGATTAAATAATAAATGATATGAGCAATGAACCATTGATCCAGTCATTTGAAAAATTTGCCAGTGGTAAACAGTACTAATTAGAAGACACAAAAATGTAATATAAAATCAATTCAATTCAGCAGTTACATTTATAGCTCTAAATAACTGGACAAATTACGTGACCAGAATATTAATTTGCAGTTAATTACTATGTTATAATCTGGAAAAGCTTAAGTCTGAAATCTAGTATCCTCTGTGTGTTTTATTTATGGGTATATGTTTAATATATGCATTGTTATGATTGCTAATGCAAAGTACCACATCCCTTCTACTCTATTACCAGCTTTTACTGGCTGTACAATTGACTTCGACTATGAATTCATGGGTGCGATTGTATCACAGCTGCCTTTTATCCTAAGGCATGAAAACCCCAGTGTGTAATGCCGTATTATATAAAACATGGCAAAGAGCATGCTGTGATTTTTGAAAGGTCAGTAGATTAATAGCAGAAAACATGGAACCCCCAAGCTATCCATGGATGCTGCTAAAAGAAACAGAAAGCCAGAATCAATAGATTTCTTAGATGAATTCTGGCTAGTGAGCCTGTCTAACATAAGGCCTTGTGAACTCAGTCCTGCTCCTGGAAATGTGGATAATTTTACATGAAAAAATTCTGTTCATCTAGAATTCTTCTATTTCAATCTGCTATAATATGACAGGAGAACATTGGAAAAACAAATTCATCAATAATGGTAAGGAAAATGTAAAACGCAAAAGAAAAAATTTATTAAAATCTTTAAAATACCTGATTTCATCAGCTGTTAGCACAGTAACAAAAAATATATATGCCTCAATCATATTACTTGCCTACTTGGCAGCTAAATTGCTGCTACCAATTTATTAGGCTTTTTCGAATTAATCCGCTGATACAATTTGGAGTAAGTCTGGATGTTTTTGGCCAGTAGAATATACTGCACCTGTTCAATTTATACTTGTTAGAACCAATTGATACACTGGCTGATTCATGCTCTTTTTGAATTCCTGGCAAGTTTTGGTTGCATAAAAAACAAGAGCCAAACAGAGCCTTCTGTAGGCTGTGTCAACTTATGGGCTAACAAATAACTTTCGGCGTGCGCCACTTCATTTTCGGCATGTCTAATTTTTTTGAGGCCAACAAATTTTTCGGCAGGCGAATTTTCGCTGGCGTTTTGCAAATTTATTCACCTGGAATTTGCCACTAATTTGTGCCTAAATTCGCCCATCACTACTCCCCAACTCTTTTTACATTTTAATGCATCTCACAGGTATAAAAGGACCCCTGCTGTAGAACCACCTACAGTTAAAGTAATTCCTAATTCTTCTCCCTTACATTCCTATGCTCAGAAGCATAGAAGCACCCAAGCGCAGGTGATATGCAGAGGTTAGGAACAGGTTACTCTTGCATTAAGCTACCCAATGCAATGGATTTGGTCACTGTTAAAGTTCTTCCTATACCTCTTATCAACCCATTTGCCTGATTACATTATTTTGATTATCTTATCATTAGAAATCACATTTGTTGTACAAATGTCTGAGCTAATAGTTTTTAATGCTTGTGTATGTAAAGATTATAAATTTTCTAAGTGCCTTAACTAACCTTATCCCATTTATTTCTGCCTGTTCCATAAGGCTTGCTTCATGACACTTATGATAAATTCATTCTGTCAGCCATGGTTTGTTATATCTCATTAGGCCTTATCATGTTTACAGCATAAAGTTAATATTAGCAAGTGATCAAATACGTGTTTTCATTTCCTAATATTTTATGCTTTCCTCCTTTCCAACCATATGCATTTGCCACCATACATCTGTAGAAAGTATTTGCATTTAACCTCTTACCTAAATTTAGTAACTGTCAAAGGATATAGAGTCAAGTACATTATTGGTGTTGGCTTGCCAAAATTGTACATACAGATATACCCGTTATCCAGAAAACTTTGAATTATTGGAAGCTGTCTTCCATATACTCCATTTTAACCTAATAATTCCAATTTTTAAAAATTATTTTATTTTTCTTTGTAATCGTAAAATGGTACCTTGTACTTTTTCCTACCTCAGTGTGTCAGTGGTACTTTCTTTGGCAATTCTGATGCCAACTAACTATTGCTCATCCAAACACCTCAGGAGACAATATAGTAAAGGCACAGAATTGCCACCTTTATTTTGCTTGTGGTTGGCTTGACTGTAAGCTGTACATGGCAGGGACCTCTTTTCCACTGTGTCTCTTACCACATAGCACTTAAGCTCTTTGTCCTGATATGAACACTGTATACCCGTGTATACTTTTATATATATATATTTTACTTTCAACATTGGACAGCACTGGCAAGGCCGCAAAGTTCTGGGAATAGGGCGGCAAAATATTAGTTGCAGTGTGCCGTCCAGCCGCTTTCAGGAGAGCACTTGGGATGCGCAGCTTGTGGAGGGTTAGTGTGGGCAGGCGCTATGAAGGTGAGGCCCAGAGGAGCACTGGAAATACATACATACATACATACATACATGCCAGTTATTCTTTGCCTCAGTTTGGCTCAATACCAATTGGGCATTGCTCATGTACCATTGTGCTCCTACCAGGCTTTCTAGGAGTCTTAACTTTGTTGTTAGACTGTGTTCTGATGTGGAACTTCATTGTTCTCCTCTGGAAATCCACAGCAAAGACATGCGGGCAGATTTACTAGCTGAATTTGTGCCAGCATGCATCTCACACCCATCGCAACACTTCTCCAGGTGCAAATGTGCTCAGACTACACCAATTCACTTATAAACTACTCACCAGGTGCGAATGTACTCAGACTATACCAATTCACTAATATGCAGAGTTTCATCCTGGGTGCTGAAAGCTGACAACGTTTTGTGAGCATTTCAAAGTGAAGCTGTGCTAGTATTAATTTGAAAAACCACAACTGAAATTAGGCTAAACCTCCACCAAGTCTTAGACTTCACAGTAATTAATTAGTCAAAAGTGACATTGATATGTAAAAAGCTATTTTTATTCACCACCATGCCTGATTATTAAAACATATTAAAACCAAAGCAGTAGCCTGGGAGACGGGATCCCGTTCCTTTTGGTATTTAGGCCGCAATACCCGATCAGCAGATCGGGAAAGTGACCAATCAGTTACACCAAATATATACTGTAAACAGTCTAACGACCATAATATGTAGTATGAGACAGATTATGTTTTAGAAGCACTCCATATATATGTTAACATATTCAAGCAATAAACTGGTATGGTTTCTGTGTCATAACTTGTATACAATATGCATCACTGACGACATCCACAGTCTGATTACGTATTCAAAAAAGATTTCACACGGTATATAGTTCCAAAGGAAGGTAAGTCATTTACACCCAAACGCCATTTGGATAGTGAGTAAATATCAGAATATGGCTTTATCTCCTCATACACTCTGGGGAAAGAAAAGCTTTTGGAACACCCAGTGTTATGCAACAAGCACCTTGGGATCACTCCTCATGTTGCAATAACTGGCGGTCACACTGGAAGTCCATATAATGGCTATTGTGTCCTTCCAAATCTGTGGGAGCAAATGTCCTCAAATTATGTTCAAAGTGCAAGACTGTTAGCTCGAGAAATATCCCATACTCACGAACTCTTTTCCGTGCAAAAAGTTATCTTAGATATACAGACCAAATTCAGGATGTATATGACCACCGTTAGTTGCTTGTTTGTAACGCTGAGTGCATCTGTCTGCGGAGAGGGGCCCCGTCTCCCAAGCGCCTCCAGAGAACCTCGACAACCGTTTCGCCGCCCACCGCGGCTTTGTCAAGAGTATTAATTTCTTACAAGCAAAAATTCACTAGTGATCTTGCGCTTAGATGATTTTGCATTGGGCGGGAAATTTAAAGTTGTATGGACGTCTTTATTTTAAATGTTGGTGCAAATTTCACTTTTTAAAACACAGGTCCAGGGAACCTTAATAAAGACAATAGAGTTATTATAATTCCCTACACATGTGCTCACTGTAAAATTAATGTTCCATACATTTTAAAATGTATGGGGAAACCGGTTACCCCAAAAAAGTATATGATGTAAGTGACAGAATATTGAGGAAGAACTAACTACTTTAATGCACTTCACTTGGTCTGAGGTGGGGAAGGCAACTCTGGCGAAAGAGGGAACGTTCAGTTCAAGTGTGAATCACCACTAGCGACGGTCTCTTTCTCTAGCAAATTGGCGCTAGCACCTGTCCAATGTCCCTGTGGGTGGCAATGCTAGCGTTAGCCACTTTGCACCTTAGTAAATCTGCCCCATAGACTCTTCATTAAATTGAGATTTCCTTTGTCTTATTGTCAAGCTCCTCTTCGCCAATGAACTGGGGGAGAACTTTGGTGTGAGAAAAATGCAGTGGAAAAAACTGTCTGACTCTAATGCCTTTTGCAAAATGGATCAGTTTTACACATCACTATTTGCTATATGTCCAACAAGCTCACAAACTTTTATAGGTCTGTAGGGACCCATAGGTTTCTATACGGCACCTATGGAGTTAATCCCTACCCTTTAGTATGTTTTCTGTTATTGGGTGTAACTACCTGTAACACTTCTATCCAATACCAATTATTATTGGACAAAGGGTGCAATAACCACTCCCTGCCACTAAAGCTTTATATTGTGTGCAGGGAGGGGCCTCTGCCTCTTTGGCTGCTGGTACTGAACAGGCTGGTTGTTTCCATTGAGCCTGGGATCAACAAGGCCCCAGCAAGCCATCTGCCCTAACAGGACCTCCAACTGTTAGAGACCTGAGTCGGGAACCAGGCCATTCCGTGAATGATGATTAGCAAGATACAGGTTAGCTTTTGTAATAGTCTCTCTAGAGAGAGAAAGATAGTCAGAGTTATTTAGTATGAACAGTTCTATGTTCCAACGAGGAGAGTTAGCAGGAAGTGATCTTCCTTACAAAGCTCCCCAGTGAAGCTTTTAGTACAGGGATAACATTGTAATGAGGATTAGGGCACTTAGCAGCAGCTACCCAGCCTCATCTGGTATTCCATTAAGTCACAGCCACAGGACCTTTGTATGAGAATTGATGAACCATGACTACCCTACCTCTGAGGATATTCTTTACTATGATGTGTGTATGAATAATTGCTGACACCTCTACTACCTGTGTAACATCTGCTAAGATCCACTCCTGCGTGAGTATCCTAAACCTGTGGACATTTGCCTTGTGCATAATAAACATCAGTTACTGTTTTCATCACAAGAATTTCCTGGCATCCATCATTCACCATTATGCATAGCACCATAGCTTGTGAGTTGTAGTTACGCTACCTCATCTGAACGGAATCTTCCACTTAGCGAAGGCCCTGACCCTGAAGTGTGAGTCCAATGTAACCCATGCTCTTCCATTAGCTGGACACCTTAATTATTTTGTGCTGTATAGCCCAAAAAAGCGTTACAGGTCACTAATGTCAGGCCTGTAACTGTTCATACATTAATAATGAATCTTTAATGGAGCTAAAACAATCCTATTGAGTTTATTCAATGTCTAAATAATTTTTTAGTACCCTTAGGTTATGGAGATCCAAATTATCCAGAAAACTCCTGGGCTGTTTGAATAACAGTTTACTAAAATGGCACATAAAGAACATGTAGTAATAAAAAAGTATATGGGAAGGTGTGCCATAGGACCAATATAGGTTGCTCCATCTGTGCATGCAGTTTACAAATTGCCCATTCTTAAATGAAGCATCCGGCACGCATCACTCCCTATTGCTTTTGCTATAAATGGCATGTTGTGTATTTTCAATGCAGGAAACATAAATGAAGTGTCTGTGTATACTGCATATGGAATCTGAAGCTGTGGGGGGTTTTGTCAAATGTTTCATGCCAACAACATCCAACAGTTTAATGAAAATATCATCCAAATAAGAATTTATTTAACATACTGTATAAGACTCTTAAAATTTAGCCTTGCAAAAAAAAAAACCCAAAAAAAACAAATGAATGCACCTGAACAGTACTTTAGAGACTTTCTGATGCATATAAAAATTCAGTTTCTAAACTGAAGCTGAACATTTCTGACTCGTGATGAGCACCCACTGCCAAACCATCACATGAAACACACTTGCCATCAGCACGGAAAAAACAGAAGGTGAGAATTACAATTTTTTGCAGGTACCATCTAGGCCTCCGTCTGTCTTCCTTTCTGACCAGCTTTAGCATCTTAATTGATTTTCTTGTTCAGTGCCTTCCCCAGGGTCCAGAGTCTCCAGTTGTGCTTGAGGAGAACAAAATCTGTTGTAATTTCTTAAGTGTTTAAAAGAAAACTGAATTTATCAGCTGTCGAAGGGAGGGGTCAGAGGAACAATAGACAGCAATGTAAAGCTGTAAATAGGAAAGTAATCAGAAAATATTAAACATTTTTGAGTTTTCCTGATTCTTTTAAAGGGATTCTGTCATGGGAAAACATATTTTTTTTCAAAACACATCAGTTAATAGTGCTGCTCCAGTAGACTTCTGCACTGAAATCCATTTCTCAAAAGAGCAAAGAGATTTTTTTATATTTAATTTTGAAATCTGACATGGGGCTAGACATATTGTCAATTTCCCAGCTGCCCCAAGTCATGTGACTTGTGCTCTGATAAATTTCAATCACTCTTTACTGCTGTAATGCAAGTTGGAGTGATATCACACCCTGCCTTTACCCCACCCAGCAGTCTAACAACAGAACAGTGGGAAGGTAACCAGATAACAGTTCCCTAAAACAATATAACAGCTGCCTGGTAAATCTAAGAACAGCACTCAATAGTAAAAACCCATGTCCCACTGTGTTCTATTCAGTTACATTGAGAAGAAAAAAACAACAGCCTGTCAGAAAGCAGTTCTCTCCTAAAGTGCTGGCACAAGTCACAGGACCGAGGGCAGCTGGGAAATTGACAAAATAGCTAGCCCCATGTCAGAATACAAAACTGAATATAAAAAAATCTGTTTGCTCTTTTGAGAAATGGATTTCAGTGCAGAAGTCTACTGGAGCAGCGCTATTAACTGATGTGTTTTGAAAAAAACATGTTTTCCCATGACAGAATCCCTTTAAATATTATTATCAATTTATCTCTGTCCAATCAAGATGGAGTGAGACAAGGGAGTAGTTACTGCCTCTAACAGGCTATAGATTAAGGGCAAGGCAACACATGGTTTTTTGCAGAGTTTTTACATTGTGTTTTTACGTTGCATTTTAAAAAATGCTCCGTCCGACGTAAAATGCATTACCATGGAAACTAATGGAAAACGCTCTATTGAAATTCACACAGGGCGCTTGCAAACTGAAATCTGCCACAGGACACCAGTATTTAGTATTTTTTAGCAAAAACGCCAATAAGTCAAGAAACTGCCAAGTCAATATGGGATCTGCACGTTTGAATCCACACTGTGTAAATATGCAGCGTGTGAGAACAATGAGAAGTGCATGTTGGGAAAAGAAACCTACGTGCTGGAAAACGCATGAAAAATGCATTGTGTGGTTTCAATGGCGTATTTACACCAGATGGAGCGTTTTTTAAAAATGCAATGTAAAAACACTGCAAAAACGCCATGTGTGGCCTTGCCCTGACCACTTCTTGCTCAGAGCGGTTTTATCTCTATCAATGCATAGAACTAGGGAAAACAATCTTTTAATGCTGGATAGTTGCATGTCTGGTTTTGCCCATTTCAGTGATACATAAATATTGTAACCATTGCATTGGCTAAGACGTCAATGGCTAATCAAGTTTTTCACAAACTATTAATAGGCCTTGCACACTAAATTGCATTTAGATTTTATACAAAAGAATTTCTTAAAATTGAACAATAGGGGTCAATAATGAACAGTGAATGGACATTGGGGCCCATCTACAAATGATCATGTATTAGGGATGAGCAAATGTCTAGAAAGAAAAGGTTGTGAATCAAAACTTATATGACACAAAAAATTACACCTTATAGAAGTGGAGGTTTGGTTTTACTTGATACAATTGACTTGAATTAGATGAAAAGAAGTAACGTGCTCAAATAGTTACCGCAGTGAATTATTACTGATTTGACAATTATTAGAATTTAAATTAATTAAATAAAATCTGTGATGAAATTCATTAGCTAGTCCAATCAATTAGACTATAATGGATCAATTATTAAAAAACACTAAATTATCAGAAAAAATTGATAATTAGTATAATGCTGAATAATAAAGTGCTTCGTGCTCCGCTGACAACAGCAACATAAATATTGTGATTATTGTTTCTCAATTAATCAAAAAACAATTGATATGAATTTTTCTCAAAGACCACTAAATGTGGTTAATTCCCAACTTATTTAAGTATTGACCAAATTCATGGATTTAAAATCATATTATGTGTAATTAGATCTATATATTAATTATTGTTGCTGAATTCATCATATATCAATAGAACAATGATATTGATTCACATAAGTTAGATAAATATATTCAATGTTAAAAAACGGCTGATAGCCAAAGGTGCAATTCAATAAATTAATAACCCAGCATTTAGAGAAATTCAAAGATGGAGAAAAGGAAAATAGATAGAAGGTGGAGAAGTCCTAGAACTACTACCTGTTGTTTTTCTAGGCCCTGGGACCCCACAAGAGGGAGTGCGGCAAGCAATGTGGGCTGTGGTCTCGGTTTTTACCTTACTATCTAGATAGAGAGCTAAGCTTCCCTAAAAAACCACAAATCTCACAAAGCCATGTAGTAAAAGTAGAATAAGAGAAGTTAAATGTGGTTAAAATGGTTATAAGAGTTCTTCGTGAATTAAGGAAAATAGAACTGGTAAAAACAAATTGCAGGAATCTTAATCCAATTGGTTTTTGCCAACGCGCGTTTCGCCAAGGCTTTCTCAAGGCAAAAACCAATGCAGTTGGAAGGAGACAACATGAGGAAAAATGCCCAATTACTGCAATGCATTTGGTAAGAGGGGAAAAAACACTCATTAACGTCAGTACAAGAGAAAAGTAAGAAAAACATCCATTGTGCATTTGGCACAAGAAAAAAAACGCCTATTGACTCAAATGAATTTTGCTTAAAAAAACAAAATCATCCACTGAAGCCAGTACATTTTGGTGTGAGAAAAATGCAGTGAAAAAATTGTCATTGACTCTAATGCAGGAGTACCCATGGGCCATATTTAAAGGGGTGGTTCACCTTCAAGTTAACTTTTAGTATACTATAGAATGGCCAATTCTAAACAACCTTTCAACTGGTCTTCATTATTTTTTATAGCCTATGAATTATTTGCCTTTTTCTCCTGACTCTGTCTAGCTTTCAAAAGGGAGCCACTGACCCCCTCTAAAAACGAATCCTTTCTAAAGCTACACATTTATTGTTATCGCTACTATTTATTACGCATCTTTGTGTTCCAACCATCCCCTTTTAATATTCCATATTCTCATTCAAATCAATGCATGGTTGCTGGGGTAATTTGGACCCTAGCAACCAGATTGCTGACACTGCAAACTGGAGAGCTGCTGAATGAAAAGGTAAATAACTCAAAAACCACAAATAATAAAATATGAAAAAAAATTGCAAGTTGTCTCAGAATATTGCTCCCTACATCATACCAAAAGTTAACTCAAAGGTGAACAACCCCTTTAATTCATTAATGCCGAGTCTATTTTTTGTGATGGTGTCCCATTATTATCTACATTAATGATGGGCGAATAAATTCGCCCCAAATTTGCTCATCCAACAACTCCAAAAAAAACTTTTCCAACATATCACTAGTGGAAAACCGGTACCCCCAGAAATGAACAAAGCCAGAATATCAATAATTCCAAAACCCAATAGAGACTCCCTGAACCTCAAAAATTACAGTCCAATATCACTGCTTAATTTAGACATAGCCACCATGCTAGCAAATCGTCTAAACAAAACCTTAACAACAAAGCAAACAGTATGGGGATACATATATATATATATATATATATATATATATATATATATATATATGCAGGTGCAAGAACTGTGATATCCTCTTAATGTTTCCAAATTGCACCAATTTGTAAAATTTTGTGTTATGCAGCAAGAACCAATACAATCTGTCAAGTGTGAGGTGCCTTAGTTATTTACCGATTAGCAGCCAATGAAGAACATGGAAGCTTCTGAAACATACTGTAGCTACATTTTTGAGAGACCTTTGTGACAGATGTTGTGCTGTTAAAAGTAACAATTTAAGGTTCAAACCAAATCCGTTATTTATGTCCCCCAAATCAATCGCACTGAGGGTTCAAGAATTTCTGAAGAAAAAGTTGTAGATTGTACCTCAAAAAATGAGAGGAGACAAAATAGAAACAATATAGTGCAGCATTCGTAAATGAGCTAACATCCCATAGTGAAAATTACGTTACACTATCAGTGCACAAAATCCCTAGGGGTTATTTAACAAGTGAATATAAATATATAAAATAATAAAGTTTGCAACACCATCAATTTACAGTGTATATAGTGCTTGCGAAAAAGGGTTCTAGATCGAGATGAAGGATGCCCACATAGATTATAGGTTACTTCTGATATCAGTCATACTCACAGACGTTCTGATTCAGTATTAGCTTATCACAATATTATCATCTGGATCCTTTCTTCGGTAGAAATAAGAGTGGCATGTGCGGAATCATTTATAAAACGATTTTAATATAATAAATTGCACTTACAAGAAGTTCCTTTCTAAAATCGCCTTTAAAAAATAATGCGTGAAATCCTCCTCCAACTGGTGCAGTTCCACGACGCTAGCGTGACTTTCTTCCCATATAGCAGCTCTCACTTTGTGTTCCAGGACTGGTACAGCGTCTTTTGGGTCATTCTGTGCATGTAATGCACAGGTGACGGACGGCGGAAGAGATTACATGCGCCGAAGGACCCAAAGGACGCTGCACAAGTCCCGGAACGCAAAGTGAGAGCTACTATAGGGGAAGAAAGCTGTGCTAGGGTCATGTGATAAGCTAATACTGTATCAGAACATCTGTGAGTATGACTGATATCAGTAGTAACCTATAATCTATGTGGGTATCCTTCATCTCCATCTAGATGCTGTGCTGTGTTAAAATAAAACGGGAACTATTGTGAAAATGAAAACTTTCTGAATACAATCAATTAAAAATGCTGCATTGTTTCTGAAATAATCAAGTTTATCTTCACTTTCCCTCTCTCAGCATCTGTTTCTCTTCATTCTGTCTTCATGCAGCAGTTGAGTGTTAGATGAATGATGCAATATAATCTTATAGGGGGGGCTCTCTTTCCTAGCAGATGTATTAGAGCTCATTCAACTGATTCCAGTACAAACAAAATCTAACCAAATAACTGCCTTTTGCACAAATTCTGCATGTAGAGAGACATGATTTCTGGTGATTTTAACAAAGTGAACTTTAATGCATCTTCTAGTCGAAAGGAGCCCCTCATAAGATAAATTAGATATTCATCTGACACCTGAATGAAGACAGAATGAGGAGATGCTGAGAGAGGAATAATGAAGATAAACTTAATTATTTCAGAAACGGTACAACATTTTTAATTGATTGTATTTACACAGTTACTTATTTCAGTGTGCTGAAGCTAATATTACATTTTCATTTTCACAATAGTTCCCCTTTAAGTTCAAAAGGCTCTGCTCTGGACAGGCAGCTTGGGAAGTAACCTTGTGGACTTCTGGGGATAATAAATGCCAGGTTACCACATGCCCTGTCTAGTTTGGATTAGTATATAATACATCTTTAGCATTTCCCATGTACAGCAATCTTCGCTACTTTATTTAAGTCCTACGTTACAGTTTATAGAGCTTGGGAATGGGCTGGCTGGATCAGTTTTTTTAGGTCCCTTTGCAAATGGGAAATGGTTCTGCAGCTATTTTGAGTTTTTTGGATTTGAGTCACCCTTTAATATTATTGACAGTGAAGTGATCATTATGGTCATTATATTAAATAGATGAAAAGGAAGTAAAGAAAAAAACCCCACTCTGGTGTTTTAAAAGGTTACCAAAATAAATTAATATTGGTGTAACTATAAATTCACTTAATTCATTCATTACAATCAGTGATGAAATTAATTGGTTAGTCCAATCAATTAAAATGGACTAATTTTGATTATTGAATAATCTATTAAGTAATCAGTGAAAGTTGATTAAAGATTATATTGATTCTTTAATCAACTTTCACTGAGTGGGGTTTTTTTCTTTACTTCCTTTTCATCTATTTAATTTAATTATATTAAGTAAATTACACCTCGACCCTGCACAAGGAGCAATTTTTTAGCAATATAAGTTCTGATTCACAACCTTTTTCTTTCCATTATGGTCATTATTTTATAAGGCATAGTAAAAATTCTTATACAAAACTAATAATACAATAGCCCTAATAATTATATAGAACTGTACAGAAGAAAATCTCTGCGCATGTCTGCATTATGCTTTTTCAAGGTAATATTAGAGGTTGTGAACCTTATATTCCACATTGCAAACATTGCATGTCACAGAGGAAAGAATGACACCACTTGCCTCTCAATTGGATTTTTTTGAGTTTCAAATAGTGCAGCAACTAAGATGACAAATAATTTTAAAATATCACAGGGGTCAGTAAGTTGATTTATACTTCCCATGCTGGACCTTGACCTTCATTTATGGTGTTTCAAAGTTCCTGTATACATTAGGGACCTACTAGAGGTGTGATTAAGATGTTGTCCAGATTATTGTGTGGTTTCTTAAATATATTACATGCAAGGTTTGCCATTTAAGTGGACAACATGAGGATATGAAATCAATGTGGTAAATTAGCAGAAGACATACTCTGGCAATTTCATTAAGCATCAATAAACCTGGAGATTGTCTTCTTCATACTGTGTCACCTTGGAAAAATGACAGGGATAAATAATCAATTTATGTGCAAGTAAGAGAAAAAAAAAACAGAAATAAGTGTTTGGTTTCAGACTGTCTAAAACTGAATTGGATACAGGTTAACCTGAAAGGTTAAATATAGAGATGGCAAATATGTTGTTAAACCTGAACCATGTGCAGGCATTTGTTTTCTATCCTGGGACATAAGATTCCTAATCAGCATGTTGAATGTATAAGTTAGAAAACATGTTATTTTTACATTAAATGGTATGTTTAAAGGGGTTCCTCACCTTACAGGGGCAGATCACTGTTTAAAGAACACTATACCCCCCTAATAATATAGGTCTCTATAAAAAGATATTGCTTAAAACCACTCATATGTAAAACCTTGCTTCATGTAAATAAACCATTTTCATAATAATACATTAGTAGTGTGTGCCATTGGGTAATCACAAATAGAAAATTGCCATTTTAAAAAATTACAGCCTCCTGGGATCGTGCAATGGTGCACACAAACATACCTACTGTGCTACCATTCCATACCTTTGCTTTGATCAAGCATTTTAATTTGTGGCTTTTTTGCATTTATTATGCTAAACATTTGGGGGCAGATTTACTAAATTCACATGAAGGATTCGAAGTTCGGTCGAATTTTCAAAAAGAATTTGAATTTTCTAATGTATTTGAGGACCACTTCAACCAGTGAATTTAGAAAATTTGATCGAATCGAATGATTCAAATAATTTGAATAAAATTTAATTTGAATATTTGACTATTCGACTGTTGAAGTACCCCTTTAAATTTTTATTCGATCATTTTGAACGATTTATCGAACAAATATTTCCTATTCGATCGTTCAACCAATCGAATTGCTGTAAAATCCTTCGAATTTGATATTCGAAATCGAATCGAATATTCGAAAAATCGAAGGATTTTACTTTAAATTCGATGGTCAAATTTTAGGATTTTTTAACCCTCGAATTAGAACAATAGTAAATCTGCCCCTTGGTGTTTTTTCCTTACATTATCAACACATGTCAACATGGAAAAGAAAGCTCCTCACATAAACAACTTGCAGCACAACATAATAAGAGGTTTCTTTTTGGCGTCAACTAACAGAACTCATACTCATAAATTACATATTGAGGTGACTGGCCCCTGACATATTGCACCTAGGGCAATGGTGCAAAACCACTATTGTGAAGTAACAATAAAGTATATTAATAGGTTCCTTTTATGAGAAACAATTCTGTATCCCGGGGCATTTCTTGATCTATAGCCAAGTAACCACTATTTAAGACTTTACTGGCACACCCTTTGTCACAGCTGGAATTGTAGAAGTGTAGTGGTGATAATTACTATCTGGGAAAAGTCTCCAGAGAATACAAATTGTTGTCATGGTCTACACCTCTTGTTTGGCACATTTATGGGTTTAGTTTTCTGTCTAGCCTTTGTCTGCTCATAGATTTATTCTGACCCTATTCTAATTGCCAACCTTATCTGTCTACTGGCTGTCCTAACCTATGTGCTTTGTCTCTTTAGTATGTTATTTTCTTCCTCATCATAACTGCAGCTCATACCCAGCTATACAAAGCTCTCTGACACTTTAGTGCTTATTTAAAAATGCAAGTGCAGTTCTGGAATCAACTCCATGTTTTTAAACTGTAATGCAGCATTTTTTCCCCATAATTGAATCTGCAAATTGAATGGCTCTTGCAATTTTTTACAAATTGAATGCAATTTCATTCAAAATTGTAGGAGTGCCATGTCGGTCATTTCACAAGTTTGGCATGCAAATTATGTCTTTGCTTGATTATTTATGGTTCAGAGTATGGTCCAGGGTATTCATGTGTCAGTGGGTGTACTTGGATGTGATGAATCTTTACACAAATATGTAGATGTTTTGACAACAACTGCATCCATTTTGCTGTGGTTGCACTCCATTATGCATAGGGGTCATCTCGGTGTATTAAATACTGGTGGAACATGACAGGACCCAAAGGAAAAGAAAGTTGTTTTAACAAAACACTGGAAATGGCTTCTTTTGAGTTTAAGGGAAATGTCCTGCATAATCTGCTGAATAGGAACAATACCTACTTTAATTATATCTTAGATGTAAAGTTTTTTTATACAGTAGAAAGAGTGGGGCCTGGCAGGAAACACAAGTCAGCTGTGGTTAAAGAAGTGCGGAATATTCTGATCATGCACAAAACATGCGAAGAGCAGGAGACACTGATTTCTCAGATGCTATATGGTTAAACCCATTTCAGAGCTCTTACTCTCTTCAATTACCACTGTAAGCTTTTCAGTTTGCTACAAAACAATTTCTTTCCCAGTTGGGTGCAGCTGGAATTCTTCATCTTTCAGGCAAAAACAATGCTTTTTCACACAAATAATGTGCAGTAATACCAATGCATGATCCACAGAAACAAGACACAGCACAGGACAATGTGTTGTTTATTTAAGAGTCCTTGTCTAGCATTTATCTTTTTTTGGAAAGTGTTTATAGTTGACAACTTAATTGGACAGCCCTTGTATGGGTTTTTGTTTTAGTGCAAAATACCTGCTATTAATTGCTCCTTAATTGCCAATGGCCTGTAGAGACTTACCTATTTCCTGTTAAATAACTAATAACAATAAAGATATTTGTGCAAAAGATATTTTGTAAATTGCTGCTGGATATTTATAACGTAATTTGAAATAAAAATCTAGTCTGCTTTGTAGATTTATTACTTAGGGGCAGATTTACTAAGCGTTGAATTTCGAAGGGTAAAAACTTTGACCATCGAATTTTTTGGGGCGGGTCATTTTCGATCAAATAAGACGATTGTTCGAATCGAACGATTGCATAGTTCGAATCAATTGATACGTTCATATCGAACGATTGAATCGTTCATTTCAAACAATTTTTAAAAGAAAATTACATTTCTCAGGACAGGTTCTAGAAGGTGGCGAATAGTGGAATTCAAAGAATTTTTAAAAGGCCAGTACTTAAAAATTCGAATTTTAGAATTTTTTTTCAATTCAAATCGAATTATTCAATAGTTGAAGTAGCCCAAAATTACTTTGAAATTCGAATTTTTGAAGTTCAAATTTTATTTGAATTTTCTTAGTAAATGCGGCCCTTAGAGTTACTTACATTTTATTTCATTGTTTAAACTTTAAGAAGCAAAGCCTTAAGAACATTTCTTTGCACTAGCTTGTATAATTTTATGGGGTTTATGTCAACTGTAGGTTTCCCCATAAAGTTAGCTTGTACAGTCTAAAGAGGGAGCTCCCCAACATTTTTCAGTTGGGGAGCAACACAAGCATGTATAATTGCACTGGAGGTACCAAATAAGGGCTAATAATTCATTGCTATTTGGTAGCCCCTTTGTGGACTGGAGACCTACAAAAGGCTCTGTTTAGCAGTACCTGGCATTTATGCACCAAAACTGGCCCCCACACTTGGAATTCAGTAATAAGCACCTGCTTTGTTGCTACTGGGAGCAACACCCAAGGGGTTGATGAGCATTATGTTGCTCATGAGCTACTGTTTGGGGATCACTGTGGGGGCCCCAACCTTTTTTTTTACCTGTGAGCCACAGGCTTGGATTTGTGGCAAGGTCACAAAGGCCTGGGTGCCAGGGTGGGATAAATTAAGGGGTGGCAAGCTGCCCAGCCACATGAGTAGTATGCTTCATTCTGAAGCACTAAGTGTTAGGTGCTTAGTACTCAGTACTCATGTGCCTGATCATGGGTGCCAAAAAACGCTGGCTTCCAGGCTCCCTCAGTGGAGATTGGGCCCTTCACATTCAAATGTAAAGAGTCAGGGAGCAACACAAGCATGAAAAAGTTCCTGGGGTGCAATGTAAGTGCCATGATTGGCTATTTGGTAGCCTTTATGTGAATTGGAAGCCTATAGGAGGCTCTGTTTGGCATTACAAACAAAAGTTGCTTCCAAGCCAGGAATTCAAAAATAAGCACTTGCATTTACGCCACTGGGAGCATAATTGAAGGGGTTGTGAGCAACGTGTTGCTCATAAGCCATTGTTGGGGATCACTGCCTTAGGAAGTGTATACTAGGGGGAGAGCAGTGGACCACTTCTTGTTTGAATGACAGAAAGCCAGAGGTTAACTACTTCAGAGAGGTGCCAAATTGGTAGACCAGATCTGTGGAGCAAACTTTGGTTGGTGAGAAACAGAGATAACCAGTTAGCTGAGCAGCTGAGGCTCCACTGAAGAGAAAGGAAGGGGTCAGGATGCATTCATACCTCACCAGTTATGGATCCACTTCTGTTCATGTAGAGAGGGCACCCCTAAATGCTGTTCAGAAACTGTTAGAGAAAGAGTACTGTATCAAGAAGGTAGGCAGCAGGAGAGGGCCAAATGGCCTTGGAATCCTTGTGTACTGTTTTACTATTTATAATATATTGGGAATTATGTAAATTACTTAAAAGTGGATAATTTGTGATAGTGGCTATGAATAAAGCTGTTATGTTTGTCTGCAAGACCACATGGCCCGCCAATATATTCCAGTATAAGTATTCAACAAAAAGTCCCCTTAATGGTGGTGTGTTCTCTTAAGGGTTACTTACTTGAGCTCTGTTACACCACATTACGAACTCTGGTGAAATAAACATATTGACACTAGAGTTTGCCTGTTAAAGAAAGACCTTACAAAAGTATATCATTGAAATTCACAAAAGATCAGTGAATAAATGTTCCCTTTATTAGCCATTGCCTTTCTTTGAGCCTCAAACAACATACATTTTTCTGTTAACATAAATACATACAGCAACATGTATTAACATGCATATTGTTTTACAAAAAACACCACATAGTCTCCTTTGGGTTAAGAGACCATTCTGTATTCTGATGCATGTAGGGGATGCCTATGCCTTTGTAGACTTAGCTGTAAAGCCAAACCCTGATGTTTTACAGAACAAATGGCAGAAATATAATTGGTCTCATACTTATTAGTGATTCTTAGATCTCATGAAATCATAACTTTAAATTCTATCTGAATGTGGTTAAAATTGTTAACTTCATACAATATATACTGTTTGGGCCAGAAACATCAAATTATGACCTGTCTAATAAACCAAAGTCAGCAAAATCTATTATTTACTTAGGATACACTATGAATAATTTACATTATTAAATAAATGTGCATGAGAATATGATAGAAGAAAATAACCATAACCTAAATGCTTACATGCCTAAATAGAGCTATTTTTATGGTTACACCTGTGGATGCACCTCCCTTACTTTTCTTAAAATGCTGCAGTCTTGTTATGCTTCATGGCTGAGATGAGATTGTGTTTTTTTTTATATTTAAAACATATAATTTTGACAAGGCTGTTATGGATCCTGTCCAAAATATATTGTTTACAGTACTGCCAATACCAGCCTTTAGAGCACATAATTATAAAGATGTTGAAGCAATTATGCTTAACAGTTACTATAACATCACCAAGATTATTCCTGAAAAATAAACTGTTACTAGGACAACTGTAATATTCTGTTTCAAAAATTATAACAAGTTTCCAATTGTGTAGGGCAAGATCTAGGCCCATTAATAGGCACCAGGATGCTCACTGTGAAGTACTGTGATACAAGGGTGGTTTGATTTGTTACTATGACTAGCCTAGATAGCATTACCATTAGACAAATACAGAAATTAAAAGGCTTTTAATTATATATACATTTTGTTTAACATTCAGTCAGCATGAACACAATACATTGTGTTTGTTTTGATATGTATCTGAATGTTTTGAAATTAAAAAAAATATCTTATTTTTTTAAGTAATATAAACTTATCATTGCTTCATTTTTACCCCCTAGAAAGGGGAGTTTAAAGAGAGAGTCCTTTATACATGGGGTTTATTTGCGAAGGGAAAAGTGTGCTTCATATAACAGTTTCTCTGAACATTCTCTGTCTCATGGTGTCATTTAGCCAGTAATTTACTAGCACAGATGATGAAAATCAGCAAAGAAATATAACAGAGGTAGAGAGGCCGTTTTTTTGTACCAGAAAAGATTGCAACTAAAACAATGGGTGAAATTTTGCTACTATAAGGAAGTGGTTTTCTACTGTTTTTTGTTCGGACCCTTTGAGGTCAAACATTTGGCCAGGCCACCTACTGTATACAAATATACAATATATGTACAGATAGAGTCACTTGGATTTGTAAGTTAAATGCGTCGTGACTCAGCATTAATTGAAGAAACTGTGTTATCTAAAGTTATCTTAACTCATTTAATGCATTTAACCTTTTCATTAGCATACCAAAGCCCCATTGTTTTCAATGGTGAACTCTTTAATTGGATGGGATGCTGTGACACAATATTCTGTGATAAGTGGGATAAATGAGATAATTGAGTTAAGTCGCGACGCATTAAACTCACCATCCAAAGTGACTGCATCTGTATACATTGCTTTAAAGTGACACTGACACTAAAGATTTTATTTTCAAAATTTTAATCTACATTAAAAGTTACCTATAGTTAATGTTGATAGTTTTTTGACAGTAAACCACAATAATTTTTCCTAAACTGTACCGTAACTGACATTTTAATGCAGCGGTTCTCAACCTGGGGGTCGGGACCCCTTTGGGGGTCGAACAACCCTTTCACCGGGGTCACCAGGAGCAGGTTCATCTCTCTCCCCACTAGCCCTGGGGCAAGGTTGTAGCTCTCTGGGTGTTGGTGCTGGGAGTTGTAGTTCAGTAACCTGTATAGGGAAGCCAGTTGCACTAAAACTTTCTATATCCCCTTAGTAGGGACTGCCATACAGCTCTCCCTGCCCATTTAAAATAAGTAAAATGAACATGGTAATTGGGGGGTGACCACAAAATGGGTGTGGCAAAAAAATGTTGCCGCACTACGCATGGAAAAGAAACCTTTATGCAGCCACGCTGTCTCCTCTACTTTCCTAACATTCTGCTCTGGGCTGGTAATGAAAATATTTAAATATTTCATGGTTGGGGGTCACCACAGCATGAGGAACTGTATTAAAGGGTCGCAGCATTAGGGAGGTTGAGAACCACTGTTCTAATGTTAACATATCATCATCTAGGGCAGCCTAAATGTGCTTTCTGGCCTGCTGCAGATATTTGGACTAATTAAAGCTTGTACTGAAGTAGTGGAAAATTCAGAATTTTTTTATGAAAATTCCCCAAGAATTCAAGCACAACAGGACAATGATTTGAAAAGACATCAATGCATAGATATCTCACATATCTGTACTGTGTACTGGCATAAGACTTTGCAAGGGCTGCAATAGTTTTCATTGTCTTAATATCAGAAGTTTTAGAATTAACATTAAACGTGACTATAAATTCCATGCACAAAATCTATGCATTACCAACATTTTACCTTTTAGTGATGTATATTTTTATTAAAAGCATATTTTAGTACACAAAGTAGTTCTTCTTTTGCATAAAAATGCATAAAAGATGTTTCAGTGAAAAGTAGATAGTCATTTTAATGTAAACAGAGTTTCTTTTTAAATATTTTTTCATATTTTAATTGGTATC
Organism: Xenopus borealis; assembly: GCA_024363595.1. Lineage (NCBI taxonomy): Eukaryota > Metazoa > Chordata > Amphibia > Anura > Pipidae > Xenopus > Xenopus borealis. The sequence goes on along the minus strand of CM044444.1, from coordinate 32,468,859 downwards.
TTCTTCTTTTGCATATCTAAACAAAATATTCAACAACCATAGCTAGTTGGTCTACTGCCCTCCAGTGCTTATTGACATACTATGAGATGATCCAAATCCTTCAGACTGACAGCTTTGTAGGGATAATAATAATAACCATGGGTCATTTCTGATGCCTTGACACATTTCTGACATTCTGTAATTGCTTTTGCCGCTACTACTCTTTTAGTGACTGTGTTTCCAGACGAGGCAATTTGTTTCCCATCAATTCCTGTTTCTGGTTTTTCCACTTCAAATAGATACAGAAAAAGGGATCTAAAAAGGACAAGACTGGAATGTGAATATCATACTGTATATTGGATAGGCCCTCTGATTCTAGTTGCATGGAGTCATTTGTGCAATTACAGTTTGGCACTTGGCAAAATCATTTGTTTTGTTTTTTTTTTGTGACTGTGCTTCTAAAGCAAAGTATTTGTATTTGGGCTCGCTCATATCAGCTAAAATTCTTTTTTTGGTGTACTTGAATCAAGGTGGAAGAAAGAAACTAAGCCGTAGAAGGAAAACTGGTTTCAGGATATTATCCATTATAATTAAGGGGCTGTTTCAATTGTGATAGTAGGTAATGATTACTTAAAGTAACAATAATTTGATCATTCTACTCTAGCCCCTACTAAACCTTACATGGCAGCATGAATTATGAGATTAGAAAAAAGGCAGCAGAGATAAAAGAAAAAAATATTTTCTATTGTTGAAGACACTAAAAGAACAATTTGAAGTGTAAACCAGATCAGGGCAGATGCACAGCCTAATGGAATACAAGATTTGTGGCCATAGAAGGTACAGAATAATTTGAATTCACTATTTACAGAAGACCCAGGCCAGGATATAAATGTGTTTAGTATTTTAAACAGTGTAATAACAACACTAATAACATTCACAGGAGACATAAGGGTCAACATTTTGGTGTAAAATGCAGAAAAATTATAAAATATGTAGAGCAACCCACTGAAATGCATTCAATTCTTGTGACTAGAAAAAAAATATGCACAACTTAAAATTGGGAAGAATAACTTGAAGTTTGTAATTGCATTAGATATAAATATATCCTTATAGATATTATTAATGTAAGGATTCATTAATTAATTAAACTTTTTGTATTTGATTTTCTCTCTCTGAACTATTTAAAAAGAAAATAGAGTTTTAAAAGAAACATTCCTTATTTTAATATGTACTTTCTAGATTAAACTGTGACTACATAGATTAATGCTGTTGCTATAGATTTGCACACTTAGGGGCAGATTTACAAAATTTGTGTGAAGAATTCGAAGTTCGATCTAATTTGCATAAAATTTGAATCTTCAAATATGCAAATTAGGCCAAATTCGCCCATCAAATATTCAAATTCGAATAATTCGAATATTCGAATAAAATTTTATTCGAATATGTGACTATTCGATTGTCAAAGTACTTCCCCTATTCGACCACCTAGTTCGCTAGCCATTATTTTTGATTGAATAAAAAAATTGATCGATCAAATTGTGGTAAAATCCATTCAATTCAACTAATAAAAGGGGAAAAAAAAGAATTTGAGTTAGGCTTTTCTTAGGTTCACACAAAATTCAATGCTATATTTTTAAAATACCCACAAAATTTTGGAACTAAATTACATTTTAAAGGGGAATTAAAGTCTCGATTTTTTTTAACCAAAAGCCACTTGCATGTTTTCCTTTTACCTTCCCAATCAGGAGCACTTACACTGTAAACTTCTCTGCTGTGGAGCAGGAGACCATAAGTGACACTAAAACAAGGTTGCAGACACCCTCATTGCTTAGCTCTGCATTTGCCTAGTAGGTCCAGGAAAACCCATCCTACATGAGCAGCTGGATTGATGCAGTTGAGAAAGGGAAGAAGGAAGGAGCTATACAGGTGTTCTGCTATATGGTTACTCATTATGTTACTGTCTGTAGGCTTTGTTTGCCTTACATTGAAATAACTTCATCTTGGATATATGTCTGTGTCATGCCCTATATAATGTATAACCTTCTGTTATTACATGGACTCTCCAAATTGTGTATGTTCTAACAACATATTGAGATAATATAACCAACAATAATAACCCCAAAACTACATTCATTAGACCTTCATTAGACCTTCAGCTTTCTTTCTAAACTGGATGAATGTTTGTTAAAGGTGATTCAATATACCACTGCTGCTGCAATGCTTTATATTGTTTCTCTTCTTAGATGCCTGAGTGCAGACAGAATGCATGGAATAACACAGGAATCACAGGAATCATTATTTGAACTACTTAATAATTAAATGTCTAATTTCTTAGAAAATCCTTATGTCAATATACATGAAGCATCAGCACAAAAAGGTTCACAGTCCATCTGTATAACCCCTCCATTGCTAGAGAGTTACACAATTCCCTCTTCTGCATGGGTCACTTATAAAATAATTAAAATAACTGCAATTGATCCAATAATACATTTAAAATAGGTGGCACAGTTATAACAGAATAGAAGCAGTGTGTTGCTTTAGTACTAGGGATGAAGGCAACAAAAATTGGATGCTATTTTAAATGTTCAACATATTCTTTAAAAAAAGTAGCTTAATACATGCAACAACATTATTTTAATTCCACTTTAGAGCACGTTTTTCAGTTATGGCCTTATGACCACTAAATAACTGTTGCGGCTTGCAGGTTTCATAAGGTAATACTATAGTGGCACATTCTACAGAATCAAATAAAATTTCAGGGTTCATGTATAAGTATGCTCATTAAAAAACAATAATTCCTAAAGTGTAGTGGGTACTTGAAGGGTATGAAACACATCTGTCTAACGCAGTGATGCATCTACATTTTTGCTTCGCTCTGGAACATAAATCACTGCCTTAAAACCTGAAAACTGTTTGACTAGTTCTAATTGTAAGAGAATGTTAAAATTTTGACTTGAAGGGCCTGACATATTAAAATGTGTTTAATCTATTGCTAAAAGAAGTGAACCTGTCAGCCATTAAATCTTTATTGCATACATTGTAAAGAGGTGTTAGTGCTTCAGAAACACACAGCTCCACGCATCGCCAGCCTCTTGATCCTGACACTTTTGTAATTGTTTGAAGTTGTAAATGTTCCATTAGTTTAGCTGTAATGGAATCTGAACCCGGTTCTGTAACTAAGCTAAAAGTAATAAGGTTGTAAATAAGGAAAATAAGGAAATAAGGAAAATAAGCAGGCTACCTTCACTTCCTGATATTGTATATGTTACAGAATCATAGCACAGCGGTTTAGTTGTAAGCATTGCTGCAATTGGGTCCAGCTAGTGTAGGTTAGAAAAAGTTTGAGTCTTGATAAAATTGACCATAGAGATAAATAATAGGCACTTTGTACACTGTGGCAGGGGTCTATATGAAGGATGTATAATCTCTATAAAGCACTGTGTCATGTGCTGGTCCTATATAAATTGAGGATAATAATACAAGTATAAGAACTAGTATCCAGAATTGTTTGGAAGGGTTGAATTTGATGGACTTTGGTCTTTTTCCAACCCAATCTAACTATGTAACTATATAAACCAATAAGATTGTTTTGGCACCATTATAAATTTATACACTGTAATATAACCAGCACAGGGGGGCCGTGTACAGGATGTGCAGCCAAGCCCCTGCCCCCTTCCAAACACAATCTTTACATACTTGCTGATGCATGAAGCTCTGATGGGCCCCTGAGGGGGTGCGGGCCCTGGTGCGATCATACCCTCCGTAGTTCCATCCCTATTTATACAGATTTGTTACTATAAACTACAACATACTGGTATTTGTTATTACAGACAAAATTTAAAATGATTAAAAATATTGAATAATTCAGAATTATTCAGAATTTATAAAAAAAAAAAATCCGAAATTCAACTATGGGAATAGTGGGTGAAGTAAAATCCTTCGAATATCGAATTTGAAGGATTTTACTGCAATTCAATCAATTGAACAATCGAATAGGAAAAATTAGATCGATTGATCAATCGTCCGAATCGATCGATCGAATTTTTTTCATTCGATCTAAAATAATGATTCCCGATTCGATAGCTTGGTTCTGGCGAAAGTAAGTGATCGAATAAAAATTTAAAGGGGAAGTAATTCTACCATCGAATAGTCGAATATTTGAATAAAATTTTATTCGAATTATTCGAATTCGACTATTCAATGGTCCAATTTGCCTAATTTGCATATTCAAAGATTCAAATTCGAAATTTAATTAAAATTTGATCGAACTTCGAATTCTTCATGTGAATTTTGTAAATCTGCCCCATAGTGTCAATACTAAAATAATTATGTAATACATAGACATATACAAAAGTATGCCATTGAGTAGCTGGTGCAGAAAGATGTGGTCATTTGCCATTAGTACAAGTGCAAACGCTGTGCGAATTGGCGAAAAATAAAGCATAATCTTCCATGACTTGAGACATTTTATAGGATTTGTTTTAGCTAACTGCATGCAGTACTCGTACTATCAGCAGGAGAATTTGTCTTCAGAGACAATGTGTATGCCTAGCAATGCTGAATACAACACCTAACAATACAGAACAAATGTATAATGAATCCTTAAAAGGACTAAGTGGCAAGAGAAAATGCAAAGTAATTATCCATTTAACAGCTGTCAGCATGTTATGTCAAAAAAGACTGTTATGTACCAGGTAGATAAAGATTTTTATTACAAATAATATAAAAATACAGTATGCAAGATGTGGCTGGATTATGCATTTCAATAATTATTTAATAATGAAAAGGAAAACTATATTTCTACATGGTGTTATGCCACCCAATGCAAACTTGGTAGTTAGTGCTTCCCCCATGCATTTAACCTTTGTCTTTTATTAAAGTCTGTTTACTTCAGTAAAAATTTTTAGAAATGACATATACATACAGTATATATAACACATGTAGCATTTAATAGGGGAAAAATCTCAATGGTACCATTTACCTTATAAATATTTATTGTAGCTTGCCCTTTTTTCATGCTTTATGTTCATGGGTTCCCCGCCTTCATGCTCTCCTTTTCTACTTGGGTTGCCAGTATTGTTTTCCTTGCTGCCTTTTCTTATTATCCGTGTGCCATTCTCCCCCTTAATCTTTGTCCCATGATTAGAGTTGCCGGGTGGCAACCCTACCCATGATCCACCCTTGGTCATCCCCCCTCATCCCATGCTGCAATCTAATCCCAATTCCCTCATCTTAACCGGCCTTTTTGTCACAAATGGTACTTCTCCCAATAATGGCAGTGCCTCTTTTATTCTCTCCCTTGTGCCAATCTTACCTCACCTCGCTTGCCACTCTTTCACCCATTTCCCACATGCATTTTCCTCTCACCTCATGTGCAATACTTTCTTCTTCAGTGCTTTCTTTTCAATTCTCAAATTCTACCCATTTTATATTTGAAATTTCCATCCATTTTTCCCCTCGATTAGATAATGTATGTTCCCAATCACATTTTTTATGGAATATCTCCCTATCACCTCTCTCCCAACAATTTGCCAATATCTTCCTTTGTCAGCATGTGACAAAAAGACAATAGCATTTGTGAGCATAAGTGTACAGGTCTCCAAATATTTAGACAATGATTGTGGAAAAATTTGCACAACCACAACTGCAGCTGTTCTTCATAAGAGTCCTAATTTCTAATCTCCTTAATAGTTGAGTAACATACTTTACTCCCAGACACAATTTGAAACTGTCAATGTGGTCAGCTGGAGGATGCTCTCCTTCCTTATAAACTACATGGCTGCATCTTTGTGCATTATCAATAACACCCATGTGTACAAAATATTAGGTGAGTTGCGCCCCTTCCAATATTGCACATGAGCCAACCCAGTATTTAACAGTCTCTTTTAGGATGAGGAAAGGAAAGGCAATCTAGCATTAGCAAATAAAAAGGCATATTTGTGAGCATTCCTAAAAAGTATTGTTACAGTATACAGTATTAATGTTTACTAGTCTCTGTTTCATTAAGGGTTAGCCATGTTTCGATTAAAAATTAAGAACTTGTTTTAATCCAATGTGATGTCTACAGACAATAAAGATTTGTTCAAGATTCATAAATGTTCCTTAGTTACATTCCATTGGACTTCAGGCCTTTGCTTGTTCACTATCACTATCTTTGGGACTCATAGTACTTGTTGATGTAGACACAAGTCAGATCAAAGAATTGTGACTAGCTGTCCCACACACAATACAATCTGTTCAAGTTCTTCTTTTATTCATACAAGGGGACATTTGGAATCTAGTTAGCAGTAAAGGAAGCCAAGCAGTCCCAGCTGTGCCAATCACTAATTGCCATGACAAGTAGGTGAACATAGTTAACATTAAAGTCTGAGAATACGGCAGAAGTATTCTATAACGTTAGGCTGATGTTCTATAACCATCTAGAATTGCTCCAAAATATATACAATTACAGCTTTCACATTTGTGTATGCATACTTCTGACTATTAATTGTTCCTATACTTCCTATTGAAAACAAGATCCTGTTGTTGAGCTTTACCTCCAAGGCTGCCTACAATAAAGCAGTCACATGGATTATAGTGCTAACATGACATAAGGAAATGTGTGTTATAGACATTAGGATAATGTTTAAATGTTGCCTTAACCTTTCCAATTTTTTTCTCTGCAATTTGTCAATATAAACCTGAAACAACAAAATGCATTTTAATATACACTGTGAAGTTATAAAACATAGGAGTGATGTACAATGCTCCAGTAGAATGGATTATAATGACTGACATCATGTCATAGTTTCTGTTGCTTAACTGTATACATGTTATGAAATGATAAAATGTCAACAAGATGGAGCATCTATTGAACAATGTGATTGAAAAGATGCAGTGATAGTTGATGAGCTGAAGGCTGCAGGTAGATGAATCAGAGGCCCTATTTAAATTCAGAATGCATATTCAAGGGATCATAATCATGTGATGGGTTATTTGCTCAGTTCAGTCATTTTTCTGATGATATGACTTTTACCTTAAAGTAATCGTTTTAAGTCATGTTTGTGAATAAAGTTCTTATAGTATAGAGCAGGGATCCCCAACCTTTTGAACCCATGAGTAACATTCAGAAGTAAAAGGAGTTGGGGAGCAACAGTAGTATGAAAAATGTTCTTGGGTGCCAAATAAGTGCTGTGATTGGCCATTTGGTAGCCCCATGTGGAGCCTACATTGAGGCTCTGTATGGCAGTGCACCTGGTTTTTATACAACCAAAACATGCCCCCAAGCCTGGAATTCAAAAAATAAGCACCTGCTTTGAGGCCACTGGGAGCAACATCAAAGGGGTTCGAGAGCAACATGTTGCTCGCGAGCTACTGGTTTGGGGTCACTGGTATAGAGGCACCTGAGTATAAGCATCATCAACTGTCCATTCTTGAAAAAAACAGATTCATAAGCAGGCAAGCAGCAATATCCATTGCACCAACATATACCAACAGTACAAATGATTTGAGGAGTAAAAGTAAACATTTTCTGCGTACTATGCTTGCCTCCTTGTGGGGTGCAGGAATATTACCAGTTGGTCTCTAATGGCATTGAAGGGAAATTAAAGCAATACAGATTTTCTGTCATTTTAAATGCATTAATGGGGACCCGACACCCAAAAAAAATATTCAAAATCCTATTTTATCACATTAGTCAAACCAAATTAACTTTAATTACACTATATAAATTATTTGGATCTTGTTTCCTTCAGTCTGGGAATTCATAATTATAGCAAACAGGCAGGAGCCATTTTGTGGACACTGTTATTAAGGCAAGCCTTGCATCATCTCAGAATCTTGTTTGTGCACAAGAATGGGGGCCTGATGTCCATCCCCATGCCCTGGCTACACAATTAAATGGTTAAGAGAATGGGGGAATGTGGGAAGTGCAGTGACATCTAGGAAGTGCTGAATGGAAAGTGAAAGTAATTGCTTGATCCGCCTCTATGCCTAAGGCATAGAGGAGGTGCAAGCAATATTTGATTGACAGCAGATATTTCTAAATTAGGTTACAACAGCTATGAATGCTTTAATAAAAAAAAGAAATTAGATTTCATATTTAATTTGAAAAGGACTTTTATTATACAGCTTTTTGTGTTTGGGTGACGGGTCCACTTTAAACTGAACCCTTTCCAAACATTTGCATATTATGGATTCTTTGGTTACCTGAATATTTAATACCACTTTTGTTCAGGATAATAGCACTCTGTTTAAAAAAGTAAATAAAGCTCAAAATCCTTATAATAGCTTTTATTTCCACATGCAAATGCATTGGGAACATTGCACATTCTATTCCATGTATAAAAATTTATCAAATTTGTGTTATTCTTTTACAGAAAACGAAGAAGAGGGAATATCAGGCTGTTAAAAAATAGCAGTGTTTTTATTTTTATTATTAAACCCAAACATTCACTGTATAAACTGAAAAAATGTTTCAAGATTTTGCTTTCCTTTGAATCACTGAACTAATATTTAGTTGTATAAGCAGTGTTTCTGAGAACTGTGTTGCATGGAGTCGACCGACTTCTGGTTGTTACATTCCACAATTCTTCTGCATGTCTTGGTTTTGCCTCAGAAACAACAGTTTTGATGTCACCCTACAAGTTTTCTATTGGATTAAGGTCCATGGATTGGGCTGCCCACTCCATAACGTCAATCTTGTTGGTCTGGAACCACAATGTTGTTTGTTCACTGGTGTGTTTGGGGTTGGTGTCTTGTCTTCAGCATAAGACAACATTGAATATTTTTATGTACTGGAACTGATCCATGAATCCTGGTATGCGATTAATAGTGCCAACATCCCAGTATGAGAAACATCCCATATCAGGATGCTTCACTGTCTTCACAGTGTACTGTGACTTGAATTCAGTGTTTGGGGGTCATCTGACAAAATGTTTGTGGTCCCTAGACTTAAAAAGAACAATCTTGTTTCCATCAGTCCACAAAATGTTGCCCCATTTCTTTTTTGGCCAGTCTTTATTCTTTGGCAAATAGTACAGCAGATGTCTTATATTCAACAATGGGACTTTGTGGGAACTTCACATAGGCATCTTTTAATTGTAACAGTGCTCACAAGTAACTTTAGACCTTTGATCTTCCTAACCATTGCCAGTCTTTCAATTTTGGCTATTCTTCTATCCATTCAATTTGAAGTTTACCTTTTTTCCCACATCTTTGAGGTTTAGGTTGCCATTTTAAAGCATTTGAGATGATTATTAGCTAAGCAGCCTATCATCTTCTGTACTGCTTTATATGTTTTCTCCTCTCCAGTCAACTTTTCAATCAAAGTATGTTGTTCTTCGTAACAATGTTTGGAATGACCCATTGTACTCAGATTTTCAGAGAGAAATGCACTAGAACTAGCATGCACACTATTTGCTGCCTTCCTTCCTAAAATAAGGTAATTGACACCTGTTTTTTTCACAGGATAAATGACCTCACGAATTGAATGCTACACTGCTATTACTTTAATTACACAGAATTAGCATCATGTATGTCATGACTGTTGGGTCTGTTAGGTTTCTATTACTCTGCTACACCTACTGTACTAGTAAATTATTTGCCATGTAGAAATATGATTTCTACCCAAAACAGTGATTGATCACGTTAGTGATGTCTGACTGACACGTCTTTACTTAGTTAATTTCAGTTGAAAAAATACCAAAGTCCATCAATCTGAACCCCTATAGCCTTGAATATTTTGCTTGGTCAAGAAATCCTCCAAGTCCCTCTTAAAAGCATTATCAGAATCAACATTAACAAAATCAGCCATCACAACATCACCTGGAATGGTATGCCACAACCTCACTGTCCTCACTGTGAAGAACCCCCCTATACTACTTCAAATTAAAGTTATTTTCTGCAAATCTAAAGGCAGCCTCTGGTGCGATGGAAAATATGTCCTGCTATCTGTCTATGATCCCCTCTAATGTACTTTTAAAGAGTAATCATGTCCTCTTGCAGGTGCCTTTTTTTGCAGCCCTTACCCCCTGACACTCATCATCATAATTTTAATCTTTCATCTCCTTAATTAAGTTGTACTTTGTTTATCTTTCTTTTTTCTACTCTTTTATTGTTTATGAGGATTTTTGTCACTGTATCATTGTATTTAATACATTTATGCATGCTACATAAAGAAAATAAATTTTTGTGTTCCTAGGACTCTTTTATGCTGCCCACCTAGCCTTTAAAAAAAAGCCATTTATTTCAGCTCTAGAAATGCCTCCTATTCAAGCCATTGAAGCTATGCTATTCAAGAAAAAGGCATCCTAATGTGTTACTTGCTACTGGGTATGGTAGGTTGGCAGTAGGTTCAGTAACTTAGTTTGCCCAATCATAAAAATACTTTCAAGTGATCGCAGACTGCTATGCATCTACAGTATGTGCCTGTGACCTTATTTTTATTTTTGTATTAGTGCAAAACCTTCATCTAGTCCAGAAATATGCTTAAAAAGTGCTGTGATGCCCAGTGTATAGTAACCACTTGCCTTGACACATTGGGTAAATATAGTGCTCTCTTTGCTTACTGTGCTCTGCTGTAATAGAAGGCTTAATATGCAAATAATCTGTCAACTTTTGGAATGTGTTACATACAGTACCTCACATCACAGTGATCTCTACAGCATGAAGATTGCTTACAGAGCCCCGTGCTCCTCATTCTCTGTAGCTCATTGATAAGAGAGCCCCACAGTGCTCAACACAGCACAAATATTATATGTACAGACCTATTAATACATTTAATGTGATGATTCCATGGCTTACAGTAAGTATAAGTTACTGGCACTGTTTTACCCTCTGCTGAAGTTCTATAATGAAAGATTGTATAAAAAATACAGTGTGTAAATAAAAATTAGCCACACAGTTTGTGCTTGCTTCGCATGATTCAAATTCCTCAAGCAAATAGGACAGAATTTTATATTCATGGGAGAAACTGCCTAAGGCAGTTTTCCAATTGTTTTTATATTAATTTTTGCACCAAAAGTTTCCACCAAAAGTTTATTTCATCTGATACGGATGAAAATAATTAAACCAACTGTTTTTCTTAAACCATGCTCTTTATCTAGCAGGAATCTCAGAAAGGTGCTCTATCCTTTAGGTCAGACTTTTTTCCTCCTCCAAGCATTGTCCATCATTGAAATAAGTACTTACAAATGCAATTACCAACTGTGCAGTGAGAAAATTAGTTTGGTGGTAATGGCAGTAGTCTGCTGCTCCACTAAACAAGCAATATATCATTGTATCCAGACAGTTGGAGTGTTGGAGAGAGCAAATCATAGAAATTTGTAAGCAAAAATCCATTTTAAAGCAAGTGTGTGTATTAGAATTATGTATAAACCTGGTGTAAAACCTATTTTATGTCCCACACTCTTTTAACTTTTATTTAGGATGCCCACCAAAAGGAAGTATCTTTAAAATGAAAAAGATCCCAAACAAACACTGATAATTAGGGCTGTGACATTTTTCAGTAATTGCAGTTTTGCAGCAAAAATTATTAAGGTGATGGTCAATGAAAAACACACTCCAAGTCAAGTAATAATATCCATGAATTGTAATATATTTACAGTATTTTGAGTAAAAAAAAAATAATGGAAGTATTATCATTAATTTTGCCCATGCATGGGCCAGAATTGTAAGTCAGCTCAGCCATTTGCATTAGCTCAATGGACAACTATCCATTACCACTGATGCACAAAAATAGAAAGGTTGTGAAGGAGTAAGATCTATGTGCACTGCTGCTGTACAATTGAAGGGTGAATGAATCACACACACACACACACACATACATATATTTATATTTAAAAACTGATACAGAAGGTAAAGAGGACCCTGCTTACAATAACCCCCATGCAGCTGGGAAGCTTAAAGTTTACTCTTGGATGATGTTTAACTGCAAATTTACAATACAGTGCTCTGCTCTAAATCCTTGGAGAAATTACCTATCCCCTCTGAAGCATCTTTTTTCTCAAAGTGTGGGCATGTAAAATGCAGCATTTATAACTGTTTCTAAAACTAAAGCTTCCCTTATTTGGGGAAATGTAATAAAATTTGCAAAGAGCAAAACAAAAAAATGTAATATTAGGCTTTTATTGCAGTGCAAATCTTAATTCTGCATTGAGAACCTTTAACACCTGCACTGGAGTTTTGTTGAATATATTGTCGCAAACAACGATTAAAGGGATTCTGTCATGGAATAAAACATTTTTTTTCAAAACGCATCAGTTAATAGTACTGCTCCAGCAGAATAATGCACTGATATCTGTTTCTCAAAAGAACAGATTTTTTCATATTTAATTTTTAAATATGACATTGGGCTAGAAATATTGTCAGTTTCCCAGCTGCCCCAAGTCATGTGACTTGTGCTCTGATTAACTTCAGTTATTCTTTACTGCTGTACTGCAAGTTAGAGTTAAACCATCCCCCTCCCTTCCCCCCCAGTAGCCTAACAACAGAGCAATGGGCAAGGTAACCGGATAACAGTCCCCTAACAAAAGATAACAGCTGCCTGGTAGATCTAAAAAAGTACTCAGTAGTAAAATCTAGGTCCCACTGTGATACATTCATTTACATTGAGTAGGAGAAATGACAGCCTGCCAGAAAGCAGTTCCATCCTAAAGTACTGGCTCTTTCTGAAAGCACATGACCAGGCAAAATGACTGCCTACACACCAGTATGACAACTTAAAAAAAAATACACTTGCTGGTTCAGGAATTACATTTTGTATTGTAGAGTGAATTATTTGCAGTGTAAAGTTAGTCTAAGTTAGAAATGAAAATATCATAAAAATCATGACAGAATACCTTTAATATTACATACACGGCAAACGTTCACAAAAGCAATTTGGTTGCAAACATGGGGGCAAATTCACTAAGTGGTGAAAATGTGCTAGCGTTGCCTTCGCTAACGTTCACTGCACTTCCCCAGGCGAATTTTCGGCAGCGCTACACAAATTCACAAGTTACGATCAGGTCGGCGGATGGTAGCATAGTTGCGCTAGTGTTACTTCGCCAGGCAAAGCGCATTTACACTAGCGATGTTAGTTGCATACGGCGCGAATTGTGTATAATAGAAGTATAATAGAAGTATATGTTACAGCCACTACATTACACTACACAAGCCCAGGAAACCTTTAATAAATAAAATAAAGTTGTCCTATTGCCCTAAACATATGTCCCCTGTATAGTTGAGTTGCCATATGTTAGGAAATGTAGGGGGAAGGAGGGTTAACCCCCAAAAAAATGTTGCTCTTTTTCAGACTATCACCCTACAAAAGGTAAAAGATGCCAGCGTTTTTTTGCCATAGTTTTTTTCAAACTCCTATCTATTGGAGTCTAGCTTAAGTGGTAACTTTCAGTAAAATGGTCATCTTAGTGAATTAGCGTAATTACGATCCTATGCAAGTGCGCAACTTCGCCTGACGTTAGGGTGCGAAGTTGTACTAGTCTACTACTATCTACTGCGCTAGCAAAAATTTGCCAGACTCGGTGTTAGTGAATTTGCGAATTTACGAAATGACGTCACGCTGGCGAATTAGCGTTAGACATTTCGCGCTTTAGTGAGTTTGCCCCATGGTAACAAAACAAGGACATTTGTGAATGTTTTGGGGCTAACTAAACATATTACATTCTCCCATTTATTTTTGACCGATATATTTCTGTCTTTTCCTGACTAAAACAACTTTGAAAATTCTCAGAAACTAAAACAACATTGTAAATTCTGTTCAAATTTTCTTTTTGCAAATCAACTTCGGAGCCCCCTAAAACAAACAAACCAAAAACCCTACAACTCAAACTAAGGAATCAGTATGGGAGAACTCATAGCTTAAAGGCGTTGTTCACCTTTGTGTTAACTTTTAGTATAATGCAGAGAGTGATATTCTGAGACAATTTGCAATTGGTTTTCATTTTTTATTGTTTGTGGTTTTATAGTTATTTAGCTTTTTATTCAGCACCTCTCTAGTTTGCAGTGTCAGCAATTTGGTTTCTAGGGTACAAATTACCCTAGCAACCCTGCATTGATTTGAATGAGAGACTGGAAAATGAATGAGATGGACTGAATAGAATGATAAGTAATAAAAAGTGGCAATAACTATATATTTGTAGCCTTACAGAGCATTTGTTTTTAGATGGTGTCAGTGACCCCCATTTGAAAGCTGCAAAGAAACAGAACAAAATTACAAATCATTAAAAAGCAATGAAAAATAAATAATGAAGACCAATTGAAAAGTTTCTTAGAATTGGCCCTTCTACAATACACTAGAAGTTAACTTGAAGGTGAACCACCCCTTTAAGACAAACACACTTCTTACTTGGAAGTGTCATTTAGTGGAAGACAGTCACTTCAAAGCTTAATAGAATATTATCATTAGTAAACGGGCATTTAATTTATAAAGAACATTTTATATACAGCATGGGCAGTAGATATCATTGGTTATGCATCACCTTGGGATTTAGGCACTATGTCAATGGGAAAGCATCCTGAATACATTTCCTTTCATGTTGTAGTGCTGAAACGGGTATTTACAACATCGGTTTCCTCTTTATGCTTGTGTTATTTGCAGTGTATTGTAATAACACAGTATATCTTTTCATTATCAATACCTTTTTTTAAATTTCAATACCTTTCATTATCAAATGACTTGAATTAGTACATATGTGGCATTAAAAATCAAATAATTATGTAAATAGACTAAATATGTTTGTGCTGGTCTGTGTTATAATATTTTTCTGGATGTGTTGCCTTGAAAGTGCATGAATTGGGGCCCAGAGAATGATATTCAGGGAACTGCAGTGTATGGGTCACTTCATCCATTGCACACAGCTTCATTGGCAACTGAAGTAGAATCTACTCAATGAGATAGATCAGTTCTAACATATGTTTGTAAGAGCGCGTTTTCTGGTTATGTAACAGACCAAGGGAGTTAGGGAAATGGAATAATATGTGTAGGCTTTGTTCTGAAACTTGTTTTAGAAGTGACTAATTCAGTAATGTGCCTTGTCAGTTCCACTGCTACACGAACAGAGTGTATTGTTAAAATAAATTACTTGATCTCAAGAGAACTTTATCAATGCCAACATTTTGGAAAGCGCAAAGAAACAAAGAATTGCCTGCCTGCAAAGTCTCCAATTCATAGGGAGGAACTAGCATTTTAATATATTTAACATTCCTGCCTTTCATTGCCTCTTTAGACTTTTTTAACCATACTGTATATGCATGGTTAATCTTCCACCGGGGCATTGGTTAATCAAGAACACAGTACATTATTTGGTGGTATTGTTAAGCCTGTTTATTGATGGTTCAGTAGATTTCTCACTAAGACTTGAATTCATGCATACATTTTAACACGGATATGTCAGTCATTTTACCTTTGAGTTGTTTGGTAAACTACATACTCATTCAGTCAATTGATTTCTTAGAATGATGGAAAATGTAGTTCATGGATTCCAGATTCGACAACCCATGTTTTGTACACATAGTTTGACATACTCGTGCATGCTTGCTTTCAGATGAGTAGGGAAAAGTGTCTTGGGGGATAAAGGGATATAAAGTGAAGGGCAGCAGATATAATAGGACAAGGTGGTGTCCAATTTCCACCATTTCTTCTTTTTGAGTTCCAAACAGAATGTTATGATAGTTGTAAAAAAAAATTTGTTTCTGGTGTCAGTATCTTTTTAAGATAAAATGTCACATATAATTTATTATGCCCCATACCTCATTGGCAATTAGTAATTGTTGGAAGTTCCATTGGCCTCCTGTTTGTTTTTTATGCATCCCACCAGCAATGAAGTGATTACATTTCTTTTTCAGTTTCCAAGATAAATAGTTACATAGTTACATAGTTACATAGTTAAATCGGGTTGAAAAAAGACCAAGTCCATCAAGTTCAACCCCTCCAAATTAAAAACCCAGCATACATACACACACACACACACACATCTCCACTCTTTCAAACACAAACCATATATGCACATAGCTATACTAACTGTAGAGTTTAGTATCAAAATAGCTTTTGATATTATGTCTGTCCAAAAAATCATCCAAACCCCTCTTAAAAGCATCAACAGAATGAGCCATCACAACATCACCCGGCAGTACATTCCACAACCTCACCGTCCTGACTGTGAAGAACCACAATACGCTGCTTCAAATGAAAGTCCCTTTCTTCTAGTCTAAAGGGGTGGCCTCTGGTGCGGTGATCCTCTTTATGGGTAAAAAGATCCCCTGATATTTGTCTATAATGTCCTTGAATATATTTGTAAAGTGTAATCATGTCCCCTCGCAAGCGCCTTTTTTCCAGAGAAAACAACCCCAACCTGGACAGTCTTCCCTCATAATTTAAGTCTTCCATCCCTCTAACCAGTTTAGTTGCACGTCTCTGCACTCTCTCCAGCTCATTTACATCCCTCCTAAGGACTGGAGTCCAAAACTGCACTGCATACTCCAGATGAGGCCTTACTAGGGATCTATAAAGAGGTATAATTATGTTATCATCCCTTGAGTTTATGCCCTTTTTTATGCAAGACAGAACTTTATTTGCTTTAGTAGCTACAGAATGACACTGCCCAGAATTAGACAACTTGTTATCTATAAAAACCCCAAGATCCTTCTCACTTAAGGAAACTCCCAACACACTGCCATTTAGTGTATAACTTGCATTTATATTATTTTTGCCAAAGTGCATAACCTTGCATTTATCAACATTGAACCTCATTTTCCAGATTGCTGCCCAGTTTCCCAACTTAGACAAATCACTCTGCAAAGTGGCAGCATCCTGCATGGAACCTATAGTTCTGCACAATTTAGTATCATCTGCAAAAATAGAAACCGTACTTTCAATGCCCACATCCAGGTCATTAATAAACAAGGTGAAAAGCAAGGTACAGAGGTACAGTACAGAGCCCTGCGGTACCCCACTAACAACACTGGTCCAATTAGAAAATGTTCCATTTACCACCACTCTTTTTTTTTTTTTCAACATTTTTTATTGGGTTTTCCAAAAATATACAGAAATTACTTTATCACAGTGTACATTGACTATGATTAAAAGAAATACGTGTTTATATTGTGCTGATTCCAATACAAGGAAATAAAACGTGTTAAAACATGAGAATTATAATTACCTTATTTAAAGGTAATGAAACCTAAGCCAAAATAATAATGTTTAGTTGTCAGAACTATTATCTAAACTAACAAAAGCAACACACAACCTACCACCACTCTTTGTAGTCTATCTTTTAGCCAGTTCTCTATCCAGGTGCAAATGCTATGTTCAAGGCCAACATTCCTTAATTTAACCAGTAACCTTCTGTGTGGCACTGTATCGAATGCAAAATAATTTGACCTTTAACTCTGGTATCTTGTTTTTTAGCTGCACCCCTCAAAATAATAGACTAGCAAAAAAATCCCAATTTATTATATACAGAACTAAAGGGAATTCTTGATTTATTATATTTTGCAAAAGTATGAAAATGGTCTGAAAAAATAGAAGAGAAAAAAAATATTTTTTAATGTCCTTTCAAACCATTTTTAAAGGCAAAATATAAAAACTAGCTGCTAATAACCTATACTGTATATTCTGAAAATCATACAAACACATTCATCTTTGGGAAGCATTGATCTTTATCCACTGTAAGTTATGAATGATTGTGGCAGTGATCTCAAGGACTTCTCATGTGAAAAAAACTCCACTGAGCTTTAGTAGAAATGCCTTTTAATGGTGCTTTACTGTTTCTGTGGATAAAAGTCTGGTTTGATTTTTAATCTTGAATAAAATGTTTTTATTTAATTTCCCGTAGGTATTGAATTCACCTATGTCTACCACTAAAATGACCATCTTGTCACTTACATTGTCAAGATAGGCAAATTAATAAAGGGATTGCCTATAGTCTATAATGGATAGTTAAATCCATTTACATCAGTGCATTTGTAGACTTTTTTTGCAGTCGCAAATCTTTGGCAAAGGAAAATTGGGTAAGATTCTTCGATATATCAGCTTCTTAAAATAACTGCCAATGAGCTATGGGGCATAATAAAATAAGATAAGGAATAGTGATGGGCGAATTTATTCGCCAGGGGCGAATTCGCGGCGAATTCCCGCGATTCGCCGCTGGCGAATAAATTTGCGAAACTGGCAAAAAAATTCGCCCAAAAAAATTCGCCGCGCAAAACGATGCGACACGCGTCAAAAACGACGCGACGCGCGTCAAAACGACGCGCGACTCGTTTCGCGAATCGGCAAAAAATTTGCGAATTTCTCTGGAAATTCGCTAATTTTTCGTCGAAGCGAAACGCGGCCGTTTCGCCCATCACTAATAAGGAACATATACTGTATAAAGAATACATTATGTGTATAATGAAGCAATAGAATTCTTAATGAATCAGATGCAATTTGAGAGTAGGACTGGCCAGATATGGGATGACTTTAAAGTAGTTGCCCATCTTAAATATATTGCAATATATGGACAAACAATCCCTGTTTTGTTTAAAGGGGAAGGCTTTTTTTAGTAGCTGTATGCACAAAATGTCTCAATGTCTAAAATATATTAGTAATATAAACCAAATGCTGGGTGCTAACCAAAAAATGACTATATAAATAGAGCATTGAAAGCACTCACAGCAACTGTTTGATAATGAAAAAATCTGTTTATACTATGTTTATGTCCGCATAAACATAGTATAAACAGATTTTTTCTTTATCAAACAGTTTTAAAAAGTTTGACATTTTATTTCAATGTTTCGGCTCACTAGCTTGGGCCATCTTCAGGAAGTTGAAATAAAATTTTCACTTTATTCTTCACCTATAAAAGATCTTGGAGTGCATTTTTTTGGTAAAGTATACATACATCTATGATTTGACCAGCACCCAGGCAGTTGCCTTTTAGGGGTCGCAAGTGCACCACTGTTGGCTATATATATATATATATATATATATATATATATTGTATATATATTCATTATTAATTCTATTAGAAAACATATAATTTCTTGCTGTCATATATTACTCCAGCTTTAAATATTTCAAATATAAAATTGAACCTGTAATAAAACAAATATCATTAATTTTTGTCAGCTTTGGCATAATGCCAAGCTGGCCATCTGGATCCCTTTGAACAGATGCATGGACCACATTTGTTTTGTGATCCGTATATATTAAAAAGCTGTGGGTCATAGAATGGGTCAGACTGGGAAAGAGTAGGCTCAATGATTGCAGTTCTGCAGCTTTCCAAATGGGGCAGAACACTGTTTTCCCCAGGTGGCACAGAACTTCCAAGAAGCATTAACAGCTTATGCCAGTACTGATCAAAATCCATTGTTACATTTCTACCTCTATTTAGAATACTGAGACCACACTTTATTGTTTGTCATGATGGGAGGTTTACCACCTGGAGCACCTTCTGAAATAATATGCTACATTCACCAGTTTCCCTTTGAAAGAATGCTGATTGCCGAGCTATTAACCCATATTGGCTAAATAGAGGCGTACTGAAAATCATGTAAATATACATTAGCTTTTATAATTTGTTATGCACAGATAAGATGAGAAATATGATACAATACAATGTATAACAGTGGCAAAAAGTAACAATAGCACATAAAAATAAAGGACGGGGCTTTATCTTCATTGCATTTAAGTTTAAAAAAAGATATAACTTCAGCACTTATGCATAAACTAGCCTAGTTCTAATTGAAAATGTAATTGAAATGTTGAGAAGTTTAGATTAGGCTAATTGAGGTATATTTATTTCCATCTGATTACATTATCTGGGGGTTCCATATGTCAGTTCTCCACTTGGATGTGTGGCAGAACGGAGGTGCTTTTTATAGTTAATAGTTAAAAGCTTAATTTACTGTACATATCCTCAGGAACTTCATGTTTACTCCAATTGTGTGCATTCTCATCTATTAATTACTGAATTAAGAGTTATTCATTTTCTAACAAATGTAGGAGTAGCCCTATATTTTAGTTGCTAACATATGCCCATTTATGTCTTTTGGGTGAGAGTGAGATGAAAGTGCCTGGTCCACACAAATGAGAATATACTCAACCATATTCAACCAGGAATCGTCAGGACTGGGATTATTAAATTTTGCTGCAAATTGCACTAATTTCTGAGCTGTAAAATCCTGGCTCTCATACACCCTTATCCCAATTCACACAGTGATGTCTGTGCATCATAAGGGCCCTTACACACGGGCATTTTAACCTGCACTCCCCTGCGTTCCATTTTGCTGCATTCAGCCGCAGGGGAGCGCAGGTATAGACGCACTCAATTATTTTCAATGGGGCTGTACTCACACGAACGCATGTAGGCACCAAACGCAGGAAAAATGCAGCATGTTGCGTCTGAACCTGCGTTCGGCACTTACACACGTCTCGTGGGTAAAACCTCATTGAAAAGAATGAGGTGCGTCTAGACCTGCGCTTCCCTGCGGCTGAACGCAGCCAAACGCAACGCAGGGGAGCGCAGGTCCAAAACGCCCGTGTGTAAGGGCCCTAAGATGTGCAAACCTTACTTTATATAACTCTGGTGTTTTTTTGCCTGAAGACATCTGTGTGTTATAAAACTGCCTGAAGTAAAGCGCACATTTAACCTGATGAAAGCTCTCCATTGACTTCCACTGTTTAATGTTTAATTAGCCATTTATTAGTTCTGGAGAATGTAGAGAATCATTGGCCTTTGTAGACTACAAATGTAATGTAATGTCCTGGAGTGCAGAAGAATGACAGACAATTTTCTCAAGCATATAACAATTTATTATATGGCACGCTAGAAATAATTATTGCTTTTATGTGTGTTTTGTTGCCCTGACCATTAGTAAGTGCTGAGATTTTGCTCAATTCATATCTGTATGTACTGTTAGTGCCTGTTAAAGACAGTAAGGATCCTAGAACAACAGACAACATGGAAAATCAAATCAGTTACATTTTGTATTTGTGAATGGGCGAAAGCAATTCACGTAACAAAGCATGAGTTTGAAGCTCTAAGATTTTAGCAAGTCACTTGATTAAATGCCTTGTCAGGCAGAATGCATCAGTGCCACTAGTAATTACATTTGTTGTCAAATTTATTTGTGTTTAGTTGATTATATAGTATCTCCAGAACTACAGTATGTACAACATTTTCCTTTCTTTAAATAAATGTATTAATATACTATATATCATTGCATTGCTTGATGCAGATGCTACAAGCATAATAGGGGAGAAGAAATATTTTGAAACATGCTCATTTAGAAACACTGGGCAATTTTGCATCTGGGCAGTAACCCATAGCAACCAATCAGTAATTAGCTTTTTTCATTCAGCTGCAGGGTGAACACTGAAAGCAATCATCTGACTGGTTGCTATGAGTTACTGTTTAGGAGCAAATTTGCCTAGTGTTTATAAATGAGCCGCAGTTGCAAGTTGGGGCAATTATGGATGCAGCATTGCATACTTTTTACTGTGAGTTCTCAGATATATTACCCATCCTACTAGGCTATTGTAGCCTCCTGGGAGGTGTACTTGGAATTATTCCAATGCTAGATCAGGCACTGAATCCCCCATTTTCCCATTAATAAATCTAAAGATCAATTAAAATATTTAATTTAGCAAGAGTTGAATAACAGCGTACCCAATTTCTGGTATTATATACACTGCTGTAAGTTACATAATGATACCATGAAAGATTTCAACGATGTGAAGTTGTCAAATCTGGGCACAAAGAAGATTAAATGCAAAACAATATCTATAAAATAATTTACTGCCGCTATTTCACTTAGCATTAACAAGGGACAGCACTGCAGTTTGTAGGATGTTTTTTAACGTGTGGTCTTTATACTCAGTAGCTGACATTATCATCAGTCAGCAGAAACTAGACTATTCTGTTCACTTCTGCAGATTCTTATTCAAAGCTAGTGAAGATATATATGAAGGGAAATGTAGCTAAATGCATTTAATTAGCTGCTTACACAGTACATCTTAAAAAAATACCTATGCTAAGGTTTAGTGTATTCATCATATATTCTGTACATTTTTTTTTCAATCCTCTTCTCTTCTTCTGTGGCTGGAAGGGCAGTTTTTTTCTTCTTAAAGGAACACCAAAAACAAATGAAAGTATATCAAAGTAATACATGTTACACAGCAGATAAAACACTATTGTGTTATGTAACCTGTGCCTTTTCTCCTTTTTTTTAGCCTCAATGACTGCCTCCGTGGCTAAACAACAGCTTGTCTATATAAACAATACTAGTCTTTATGAAGGAAACACACAACATTTACAAGCGCAGGGCAGCAGTCCATTATATTTATCACTTTGCTGCACTTTAAATTTTTGGTGTTACTGTTCCTTTAAGTATCCTATTTAAGTTACTGTTTTATGTTTTTTCACTTGCTTTGTTCCCATATTTGATGACCAGTTATCAGCCCACATGCATTTTTTCCTGGTGGCTGAGGCAAGAAAGATCCAGAGCAATACAAGAAGGGCAGACACCCTCCTCCTGGGAAATATATTTGCAAATGAGGGGTATGATGACTAATTCTCGCCAACTGTTGTTAAACTTCAGCAAAATACATTGGTGGGAGTACCTGAAAGAGGGCCCCTAAGTCGCAGTTCTGGTGGACCCCAGATGGCCTAGTCTGACTCTATGCCTTGCCAATTTTCTTTGTGATCTATTCTCTGTCAGAGTTACAATATGATACTTTATTTGAAAAGGATTGGATTCTTATCCATTCCCTATCCTTCTTTAAATATATTAATGCAACTACCAAAACCTACATGTCCTCTATAATATTGTCAAGACAACCTCTATTTCACTGCTAAAATTCATGCTCTTATCCTATTCTGCTTGGATTATTGCAACATCTCATTAACTGGTCTGCCAGGCTCCCACCTCTCCCCTGCAATCAACCTTTCTTAAACTCTGCTGCTAGGATCCTCCTGCTCTCTCCTATGATGCAACCTGTTTTGCTTCAGGCAAAATCTTTAGCATGACTGCCTGTTAAGCAAAAGATAGCATACTAAATATTTCTGCAAACATTCCAAGCCTTTTACCTCTCTTCAAAGCCCTTCACTGTATTTGCTCACTAGTGTCTTGTATGTTCCTGGCCATCTCTCCCATATCTCTCAGAGCCACTGTCTTTACACCGTGCGATTAGTGATGGGCGAATTTGTCCCGTTTTGCTTCGCCAAACAATTTGAGAAATTCAAGCTTTTTTCCACCGGCGTCAATTCGTGGGCATCAAAATGTACGTGGGTGTTTGGTCGTGGCAGTTTTGCAAATGTATTCACCGGTGGTGAAATGCGGGAATTTGCCGCAAATTCGTACCTGGTGAATTATTTTGCCCATCACTAACTGCCATCATTCATCTTAAAGTTTTCTATCTTTCTGTATCTTACCTCTGGAATTCTACCCCTGAATTCCTCTGTAGGGAATATTCTCTCAATATTCTCAAAAACAAAGTCAAATCCTACTGTTTGGTCTGATGACCAATATTTTGTGCCTTTATCTTATATTCCCACTTAGTAAAAAAAAGCTAATTGGTGCAGGAACTTATTTTATTTATAAAATTAAACATACTTATAACATTAAACACATATACTGTACATGCAAACATGCAATCATGTATGATATGCACCACTAAGTGCTTACACATGAGCTAGGAACTAATAGTGTTCATGGAAATAACATTTAAGCATTTCATGCAGTTTATAGTGTTTAGTATTTCTCTTAGCTTAGTACTTTTGTTTATGTATATTTAGTTAATGGTTTTGTTGCTTAAACAAGCAAATCTATTAATATTTGATTATGTTTTAACAGTCAGTTGAGATAGTTAAGAAAATGCCTTCAACAAACCAAGATTAAATAACATATTATCCTTTCACACAAATTGCTTTATATTTACTGTTATGATCAGTAAATATGGGAACTTAAAAATAAAGACATGCCCAAATAAACAGTGCAATATGAGCTCAACAATAATGCTAGCAGAGTGTATGAAGGCTTATTGTCATTTATTAACACAGGTGCAAATTTGTCCTGTGCAGTGACCCATAGCAACCAACCGGACTTGCTTTCATCATTCTATCTGCATTTGCTTGTATGTACATACTGGTAGGCAATTGTCTCTTAATGACATTTACTCAAGTATGTGCCTGTGTCTGTGTGCTTGTGCCTGTGGAACAGTACGTGGATTGTAAGCACCGCTGGGCAGTATATGATAAACAATCAGGTCGTTTTTATGATTTTATCAAGTCTTTTCCTTACCAGATTTTTTCAAGTTAATTCATTGGTAAATAAGGTAAAGATTTGGATGGGAGTTTGGTCGAAGTGGTTTAAAAAAAAATAATTAGAAATATTCAGATTTTAGTAAATGAACCCCAAATTGTGTAGAGGACAATAGCAATCATTTATCCAAGTTTTAGCGTAAATTATTGCTGATTTACTTCTCTAGCATGCAGCGCAATTGCAATAATAATTATTTGTATAAAAGATTGATTATCAAAGTACTATAATGATCAAATCCTACCTTTATTTTAGGCAACTGACAATGATATTGGGTCTTTTGGAAAAGTGAGCTACTTCTTCAGTGATGATCCCGACAGGTAAGGGTCAAAGTGTTTTGAATAGAATATTTTCTCATTAACACATACTGTATATGTAGATGTACAAAGCAGCAAGCTGATGCAGTCAGTGGATCCCACAGAAGAGATGTTACACTTTAGTGGCTTTAACTTATTTTTTGGCCAGAAAATTCTCAATGGGAGTTTAATTCTCATTAAACTGTGCATTTAAATGATACAAAAAGATAACGGGTATGATTTCTTGTTCATATGATTCTATTGGCAGAAGGGTGGTTGGATGGATGAAGTATGGGTTTATATGATGCATACATATTTGATTGGTGTCACTCTGGTAATGTTGTTGGATGGTATAATCATCAATCAATAAAGTTTGAGTTTTGAAGATGCATTTCTGACCATAAATGTCACAGTAAAAATTACCATAATTAATGCCATTATTAACGTCATAAAACAAGACTATTTTCTAGAATAAATATTTGCAAATGTAATTTGTCGCCAGAAAATTTGCAACAGACCCCTTAGTCATCTATTTAGTTGACATGCCCATTTCCAAGGTGATTGAAAGGAAAGTGATATAATAGCTCAGGACCTCTGTGGGACCACCCTGTCTATCAAAATGTTAGAGGTTTTCTGAATTTTTTTTCTGTACAAATTGTTAGAGCTTTTAGTGGTATTAGAGCTTTTTTTGGATTGTTCAGTGTTTTTGTTCAGTTGTATTATATCATACTTGAATAAGGTCCTAATAAGGATCGAAACGTTGGACTATGATAAAATAATAAAGTTAATCGGTGTGCCGGTAAAACGAACTTTATCTTTTGAGAGTGTTCCACAATGTAAAACAAGATGGAAACCTTTAAGCCAAGAAGCACTGGACTGTTTAACCCCTTAAGTTACATAGTGCTAAGACTGTAGATTTTGCTTTTCTGGGTTATTTTATTGTATGTTGGATCAAGAGTTGTCTGGGATCTTACACTTCTGCTTGTTAAAAAGAATGCTTTGAGTAAAAGATTAACCATAGGGAAAAAACAAATATAATTAAGGACTTCCTGACATGCCAAGCACTAGAGAGAGTCAGCCAGGCAACCATATAACCCCTTGCTAGACCTGTGTTATTACCTTTAATAATTACTGACATAATCCCTAAGAACAGAAAGTGTTCCTCACTTGTACCTATTTAAATGGAACCAAAAAAAAACTTTCGATCGATTTGGTCAGTATATGTGCTAGGATGGGGATAAAGGTGTTAACCATAGGTGGGTCATGGATGAATTGACTAGTTATTACATTGCTGGTATATATGTAATAATGGCTTTTGCCTTAGCTGGTATTTTACTGGCTAGGCCAGTGAAATAGAGCCAGATGGCAGTCCTACCTGCCTACTAGAAGGTAACACCTCTCCCTAAACTTCACTCTGTCCTCACTTACTGCACTTCCTGCTTTTCCTGGCCCAGTCATTTGCCTGCTTCATCTATACTGGACCGAAACCCCTATTACAGTGTAAAACTCCATTGGGCTTTTCAGAATGCTAAGAAAGATTCATGCGTAAGTCTGGCATTAAGTTTGAGGAACACTGCCCTGCAACTCAGCATGTACAATTACAAGGCTTCCAATTTGAGGACTAAATCTTTATTTGCTTTTTTTTCCTTAAATAAAAGTAACTGTCTTGTTTCTTATTGTTTGGATAGATTTTTGCTTGACCAGGACACAGGAGTAATAACCGTCATTGCCCGCCTAGATTTTGAGACCAGTCAGCGATATACACTCACAGTGATTGCCAGGGATGGGGGAGGAGAGGAGACAACAGGACGTGTCCGCATCAATGTTTTGGATGTCAACGATAATATGCCCATCTTTCAAAAGGAGTCATACCTGGGAGCAATCCGTGAAAATGAACCATCTGTAGTTACAGTTGTCAAACTCAGGGTAAGGAAAGCAAATTTAATGTTAATATTATTCTGTGCATTTAATGTTTTGCTAGAATGTTTTCAGCAACCAGTTCTTGGCAAACTTGGCTGATTAATCACGACTGGATGTAACAGCATAATAAAATCTTTTTTGAATAAACACAGTCTCCAATCAACAGTTTACTGAGAAACAATGACTTAATGCTGCTGTGCAGGGTATTTCAGCCAAAACTGGTATATCCATTGTATTACAGCGGCATTGATAGCATGTCCAAGCATTATAATATGGATGGGCAGTCTGAACTTAACACACAAGGATCACCAGTGGTTTTATTTACCATAAAACAGCATTTGCTGTTGACATATTTTAGGACCCTATTTATAAAGCATCAATGTGCGAGGTTTCATTCCAATACAGTTAATTCTATTAATTTAAAAAGAATTTTGGTATCCACTTCCAAAAAATTGATGACATTAGTTTAGCACAAATGTTATTGTTTCCAGCTGTTATGGCAAAGAGAATTTCTCGTAGTCTTCTATAGTGCTGTTAATGACAGCCTGCTGATTGGTGGAATAGCTCTTGGCTGTGTTTGGGCCCAGGGCACAACAAACATTGTGGGGTCATATACTGGGCACTATTCCACAGAAAATGTATATACCGGCCCTTAAAAATTGATAATAATAAACAGATGTTTTTGGAACTGTCTAGTATTAAAAGAGTGGCTCAATTAAAACAATTGTGGTTGTTGTTCCAGATCATGGAAATATGTATTTCCCTCTATTTATTCTTCCTGGAATGTAGCCATAAAAAGTAATGAACAGAAGCAACATAACACAGTGTATTTACATAGTAAATGTCACCAGCTATATAAAGTGTCTTTTTATTGCTGAACTAGGCAACTGATGAAGATTCAGCACCAAATAACCAGATTACATACAGCATTGTGAATGCATCTGCCTTCCAGAGCTATTTTGAAATGTCTATTTCTGAAGGTTATGGAGGTACGTGATGAGGCTTGTGTTCATGTTCAGTAAAATGCATGTTATACATAGTGTACATTTTCTTATGAAATCTTATAATGCAAATACAGATAGATAGCCTGAGTCTGTTTGGTAATAAATGATGGGAGAACACAGAACAATACCCTTGATATGCTGATAATCTTATGTTTGCTTAGCAAAGCTTAATCCTTAAAGTGGAAGAGCTGAAAATAAAACAGGGATTTTTTTATGTTTAATGCAAGGGCCACACATTGGTACATATACATGTACATATACCACTGGTTAGATTTACTGTGTTAAAATAAATGTTTTGGATGTAGAGATGTGCAGATATCTCACCTTAGTTTAATAACTGGTTTTACATGTTGCTAAGTATCCATTATATTGAATACTATACCCCCTTTTCACTTGAAGTTTGAATTAGATAGATATTCTGTGTTCAAGCATATTCTATACACAGATTTTTTATGCAACTTCTCAGTTGCTTTATGTCATTAAGTCACTGGGATTTTCAGTAGATTCAGTAGAAAGTGTCATCATTATTAAACTATAATTAATCAATTTGAGGAATGTAATAAAAGTTGTAAACAAAAATAAAAGAACGAAAATGTTTCTTCAGTTTATCCCGAGTCATGACAAATTTAACACACAAATCCAAGTGACTCCCAGCAGCTCCTGGTAGGCACAATATAATTAGACTTTATCTTCAGGTGGGGCCCCCACTTATGGTATGGAGGAGGAAGGGATTACCACGCTTGTATAAGCACACAGCAATCTTAATCAAATAAACTTTAGGTACCAGTGGTTCTTTAAAACAGCAGAACATTTATTGAGCTGATTGTACACTTCTCAGTAGTCTGTCACAAGATGTATGCTCGGACATTGCACTTCACAAAGCAAGTAGTGGCAGCAGGGCATTTACACATAATTGTATTACTCACAGATACTGTCTGATCCTTTGTTAGTCAGCATTGAGAATTGAGTCACCTTTCCTGCCTTTGTTGCACAATCCCCATTGAAGGTGAATCTCACAGCTGAATTTACACTCCAAGAATCTCTCTATCCCTGAGCTGAACCACTTGAGTCCTTAACCTGATAATCTCCTCGGTGGAGACTTGGCTGCTCACTAACTTTCCTGAACTTCACTATTAGGCTGGGGACAGAAAGGGAGATTCGGGGAGATTCTGTCGCCT
>CM044444.1:32395986-32437518 GCA_024363595.1 Xenopus borealis | reverse complement strand
ACATATTTAGAAGCACTCACGGATAATTCTTAAGTAGTCTTTTATTCAAATTTTCATATAAACTCCCACATCAATGCATTTCGATTCTCCCAGAACCATCGTCGGGATGTGATTCACAGTCAGCCACATGGTGTATAAATTCATATTAGCACCAATCAGTAAAAAGTGTTAATGATGACTGTGAAACTAATTTGCATATTTAAGTTGTGAACAGAGGAAGGATTTTGTTACAAAAAGAGGCTGAATTCGGACACTTGATACAGTGGCCCCTAGGGGCCTGAGTGAAATGTACTCACTTGCTTGTTTTGTATAAGACCATCTATATTGCTCTGCGGTTTGGAGTGTTTTTGAACTCTAAGAAATGTTCTGTCAAAAATAACTTTTGATAATATTTTATGAAAGATTTTAATGTTAGCTGAGATGCATTTGCACAGATTATACACACACTTTACACTCACAGGACATAAGCACTTTGTTGACACCTGCTAGAATAGGCTGACTATTATAGACATTGGCACTATCTTTAAACATTGATAGCGTTTAGAGTTTCTAGTGGCTAGTTGTGATTTGTGAGTTCTAAATCAGTGATTTTCAACCTTGTGCCTCCAGCTGTTAAGGAACTACAGGTCCCACAATGCAATGAAGGAGTCTGACAGCCACAGTCAGGCAAATGCATTGTGGGACTTGTAGTTTCTTAACAGCTGGAGGCACAAGGTTGAAAATCATTGTTCTAAATGTTACATTAATATGGCAATTCCCTGGGAGGTGGTGACATTATGGCACACCTGAGAATAATTAAATTCTGCGCCAGGATACAGTGTTGCCAAAAAAAGAGGAGGGGCAATCGATGAATAAGGGTGATTGATATGGTCTTTTTTGGCCTATATACCCTCCAAATATACTGCCACTATAATCGAGTGACAGATCTGTGTAATTAAAGTGTCAATGTTTATTTTATATAGGCCTTAATAGCGTGAAATATTGTTTGTTGTTGTCTTTCAGAGAATAAGCCGATAGACGGCTCTTCACTATTATATATTTCACCATTTACATTATATAATGCTTATGAATACTTATGAATGTTTCAAGGTTTAGGGAGTGATTGTATTTACATATGTATTTATTCATATTCACAACTTAAATATGCAAATTTGTTTCACAGTCATCATTAACACTTTTTACTGATTGGTGCTAATTTGAATTTATACACCATGTGACTCTGAATCACATCCTGATGACGGTTTAGGGAGAACCGAAGAGCGTTGATGTGAGGGATCATATGAATATTTCAATATCTTTGTCCAGTGCAGCTGCCCCTCTGTTACAATCTCATTATAGCTACTTATTACAGGTCTGAAAACTCTTTTGCAGGGGAAGGAATGTTTCTAGTTCAGATACATGGTATACATGACATTCTGATAAGTACTGAATGGACATTGTGTAAAAAAACATTTAGCAAAGACTGAAGCCTGAATAAGCAAATGTAATGGGGGGGGGGGGAATCTCTGGAGAGTAGTGATGGGCGAATCTACCCCGTTTTGCTTCGCCAAAAAATTCGCGAATTTTCAATGAAATTCGCTAATTGGCGAAAAAATTTGTGAAACGAGTTGCAGCACGTTTTTTGAGGCGCGTTGCGTCTCGTTTTTTTTTTTTTTACACCAGCGAATTTTTGCCAGGCGAATTTATTCGCTGGCGGCGAATCACAGGCATTTGCCGCGAATTCGCCCCTGGCGAATAAATTCGCCCATCACTACTGGAGAGCCATGTTGTTTTCATTAGGGATGCACCAAATCCAGCATTCATTTTATGATTTGGCAAAGATTTTACAGTAGGATTCGGATGAATCCAAGTGGCTGTCGAAACTGGATCCAAAGAATCATATGACATTTCCTCACACAAACATGGAAGTGGACATTCTCTTTCACCCCTCATTTCCCTAATTTGCATGCAATCGGTTCAGTATTTGGCTGAATTGTTTGTGAAGTATTCGGCATTCAGTCGAATCCTCAAATAGTGGATTCAGTGCATCCCTAGTTTTGAATCCACACTTTGCAATAAAGCAGATGGAAAAACTCCTTCTTTTTATCTTAATCCCCATTGGCATGTATATATATATATATATATATATATATATA
Organism: Xenopus borealis; assembly: GCA_024363595.1. Taxonomy (NCBI): domain Eukaryota; kingdom Metazoa; phylum Chordata; class Amphibia; order Anura; family Pipidae; genus Xenopus; species Xenopus borealis. The sequence goes on along the minus strand of CM044444.1, from coordinate 32,435,383 downwards.
TATATATATATATATATACATATAAATTACACAAAAGCCGTAAATATCTTGTAAATTATATCCTTATAAACGGTGAGTTCTGATGTCATCTCTGTCACATGACTTACTGAAACTTGTGTTTCGGCCTCATGTCATGATCATGAAACTCCTCAGTAACTTATAATATCCTTATAATTTACAAGAGGGGGTACTTTATTCACTATATAAAGTTATTTTCCGAATTATTTTCAAAATATGACTGCTTTTGATTTTTCTGTTCAAATTTTCCTTTATTATTTTTGTAGTGATATCAGTGACCCGGCCACTTGACTATGAACAAATCTCCAATGGAGTTATATCATTGACAGTCATGGCAAAAGATTCGGGTATACCCTCACTCAACAGCACTGTCCCTGTCAGCATTGAAGTTTTTGTAAGTATTCAGTCATAAGTGCATTGCTAGGAAATAAAAATGGTAATGTTTTTAATATATTTATATTACATCAGTAATATCATAAGCCGTGTCAGATCAATACTATGTGCAAAACCCTTCCTCCTCCATCAATCAGAAAACACACATTGGTTAGTTTTAGATTCACAAAAAACGCACTCAGTAGCATGCAAAAAAACTGGCATTTATAAATACATAAATGTTTGTAAGAGCCATACAGTCACAACTATATAGACACTCATATACATTTATCTCATTTACCATATTGAAAAAGGTATGGAGAGAGCAATCTCGTAATCCCCAAACTATTGAATCATGTTTCAGTTGTCCACTTAGTGGGTGTAATAATTTAAATGGACAGAATATCTGAGTTAGGAACCTTTTAAACTATGTGCATGTCCAATAATAAAACAGAACACTAGAAACAACAATGGAATCATGAACATAGAAATAATCAAGATCAAATCTAAAGGAAATTGTTTGTTTTTCTATGTTTCTTCTGCTGAGGGAAATTAACATGGGATTAATGAAATAAAGCAGGTAAGTGGAGATAAAGCTGTGGAAGTGGGAGGTTTTGGTGCAGTTGAAATAACTCTCTTTGAAGAGCATAATCACTTCAGTCTAAAAACCTGACTTGAAAAGGTCACTGGCTTCTTGTGTCTATCTAATGCTTTTCAAAGTAACTGTCAAGTCATTTGCTTTAGCTTTTTTTAAACCAACGGAATTCTAATGCAATAAAATAACGTTGAAAGACGGCTAAATTATCACCATGTAGGTGGTCAGAGGATAAAAAGACACCCATTTGTTAGATTCATTTTCATTTCCACTGGTGGCTGGATGCTAATAAAACACATTTCATTTGAAGATTCTTTGTCTCTCAATACTCCTTGTGTAGAGCAACTGCTAATAAAGTATAAAGTCATAATGAGGATCTGGTAAGCTCTACCCATATACTGGCCTCTGATAGAAATACATGCAAATTCTTCACATTGGCTCTTAGCAGTACTTGTGTAAAAAAGCATAATAACAAATAATAGCAAATAACATCTCTGTATATAGGAAGGACTATGTAATTTTCTGATAATATCTATTAGAAATCTTTCCCCAAAAGAAATACAATGAGGTATTGTTTGAGCTTTAATACTTCATGCACCGATGAAATGTAACACACTGTGTGATGCTCACTTCATTGTTCCACATGTGCTCATGCCAATAAAGAAGTGAATGGTATCCCTAAGCTGATTCTTTGCCCTAGAAAGGCAATCCATCAAATTGTAATTTTTTTATGTTTTTCATGAAAGATGACTTATTTGACTGTGCTTTGACCTGGGGTGGTATTCATGTATAAAAAAAGTTTTAAAAGGGTCAAACAAAAAAATGTCAACAGTATGTCTGGCAATAAATATGTACATAATGGATTTCTATTGCAGGATGAAAATGACAACCCACCCACTTTCAGCCAATCATCTTACGTCATTACTGTTCTGGAAAACATTATTGCAGGTGATGTTCATAGTGCACAAAAATTAAATTCCCTCTCCCTGCCTGGGCCCCTGCACAAAGACAAATAGAATTTGCCATCTTGACAATAAACCATGGGGTTTTCTTGTCTTTCGTCTTCAGGAGCAACCGTGCTTTTTTTGAATGCCACCGATCTGGACCGTTCTAGAGAATACGGACAGGAATCCATTATATATTCTTTGGATGGCTCCCCTCAGTTTCGGATTAACGCTCGATCAGGTGCAACCCTTTTGTCTACTTAAACTCTAACCTCTAGTAATATGATGGGTATGTGATAGGTGTTATATACAGCTATAGGATCTCTTATAGAGAATGTTTGGCACCTGGAGTTTTCTGTTATTTATTCTAATTTGAAGCACCATGCCATTGTATTAAAATATTCAAAACAGTAAAAAATATTAATAATTAAAAGAGGAAGAAGAAGAAACAGTGGGATGTTTTGCTGTCACTGGATTTTTATGATATCTTAGTTTAGATTAACAACAAAGTACTCTCTTATTACACAGAAAATATGATTGTTAAAAAAAGCAGTTGTTTGTTTAAATTGGGAATTATGGTGAATGGTACTGATGTATGTTAATTTTCTGGATAATTTGTTTTCAGACAACTGTTCCCATAAATTACCACATTTTTTGCCTTGTTGTTATTATTAGCCAGTTAATCTTCAGTTACAAAAACTTCAATTATTGATGATTGTAGCATTCACTGGCCTCCTAATTGAAAGCAAATATCCAATTGGCTGCTATAGGTTAAGGTGGGCATAGTCTCTAAGATCCACTCTAAATGAATGACTATGTGCCCTGTTTGGCCAACCATGCACTGTTCCAAATCAAGCACATTTGATTGTTGGCCACTCTAAATGAATGAATATCTACCCAGTTTGGCCAACCATGCACTGTTCCAAATTAAGCACATTTGATTGTTAGCCTGGGTGGCAACAATCGGATCATATAGAGGACCTATGGAGACTCTCCTGGCAGGCACTGAATCAATGCACTGATGTGGTCTGTGTCGAAACTGATATTGCAATCTATCCAATATCTGGACATTTTTTAGCCAAGTATCCCACTAACCGCATGATAATTTGACAGATTGGTCGGCCTTCCCTTTTTTGCGTCTATGGGGACCTTAACAGTCAAGCGATGCTCTCACAAGCCCAATACATTGACCAACAAGCTGCTAACTAAAGACTGAAAGGGACAAGTAGGCTTATACTGCCCTGTGTATGACAAACTTGACTTAAACTTCTATAAATTTTGTGACCTTTATTACATTACATCTGTTATAAACCGTGTCAGAAACTATATGTAACTAAGTATGGCATGGATAAAACAGTGCATTGTAAAAGGTGTGCCCATTTTGTTAGACATTCAATAAGACTATTTTCATTCCAGCTCAAACATTAGCCAGACTGCCTTTTATTTGTGTCTTAGCATTCTTCATCATATGTTTGTGTGAGTCATATAAACACATTAAGAGAAATGCTATTGAACATTAGGGTTTTTCAATGTGGCATCAAGAACACAGAAGACTAATTTATGTAACCTTTAGGTCACAAAAGCTGACTTAAACTGAACAGGCACTGAAGAAAACAGTCACTGTAGGATTACAAAAGTGTCCTAGCTGGTGAAATTGATTTTTAGAACAGTATTGGCAAATACAAAAATACAGAAGTGTAATGATGGGTCTCGTTTATCAAGCAGGTGCAATATTTTATCCACAAAAACATACAAGAAAAATTTGCACCAAACTAATGTTGTGAGTCTTGTTGAACCTAACTTCCCACCCATGGCCATAGTAACAAACCTTAACCTGAAGTTGCAATGCAAGGAAGTCCCTGAATTTTTTAAAACAGATTTAGTTCACGGGTTCTAAAACCCCTGGAGCTATGTACAGTGCATAATACATTGTGCCAACTGAATAGCTTGAAGATGACATACCTGATATGTGTTTAGCAATGCATGCACTTGCCATACTAGGATGCAAAGTTGCATCTGTATTGGTTTATTGTAGAATGACAGATTTTTCCGCTTTTCCTACTTTAAGTAAACAAGGCCCTCTGTCTTACAATAGTGCAGCAAACCACAAACTGCAGGGGAGATGATGCAGCAGAAATAATGTTTGAAAGTCGTACCTAAATATATATCAGCATTTAATGAAATGCTAATTTACAAAAGATTGTGAGCTGTGAAGTTGCTATTAAAACAACCCTTGATCTGAAAAGTATTGTTGGCAGCCGTATGCAATGCATTGCAGAGTGGACACCAGCTGATTTTTCAGCCTTTACACTGCTTTAAATCCTTTCAGCCTCCTCACAGAACATTAAACAACAGAGCAATAGTGCGTTCCCTCTGCTCAGACAATCCCGACTGCTGCTTTGTAAAGACATAAGTACATTTCGTAGGAGTAGAAAATTAGTCGCACCGGCTCTGCTAAGGCGTATTCTTAATTGGAAGTAATTTGGAGGACGGGTGGCAAGATCCATCATTAAGACATTTAAATATTTAAAGCTTTTTAAAGATTATTTTTTTTAAAGCCTGGTAATTAATTGATGGTGCAAAACTTTTGAAGCACGTATAGCCTAAAAGACCTGTCTGCATTTGTAATGTTCCTCCATCTGAAATAATTTGTTACTTGCCCTAGGCATCTTGCTGCTTTATCTTCTATGGGAACTAGAAGAGTGCTAGTCCTTTGTTCTACTATGTGATCCATATTTACTGTACTGCTCCTTTATTCATCCACTGACAATAAAATCCAACAACATTTCCACTCCTATAGGATTTTATTATGAGTAGGCAAACCTTCATATGCCAGCTGATGCATTCTACATTTACCACTATCCTCCCAGTTATTGTTCCTAAAAAAATGTGTAGTTTTAGCAGCGTGGTTAAGTGGTATAGTTACATAGTTAATTTAAATTGAAAATTGAAAATTTATCCGCTTCAAATAAACCTCAGTATGCCTATATAGGCATAAAAAGGCATGTACTGAATATACTGTACTAGTACCTAGACTAAACCAGCTGGAGATATTCAGATAAGTATAGTCTGTAGTGATGGGCGAATCTCCCGAGATTCGCTTAGCCGAAAAATTGGCAAAAAATTTGCGAAACGAGTCGCGGGACGCTTTTGGCGTTGCGTCGTTTTCGGCGCGCGGCGCGTCAAAAAACGACGCGCAACTCGTTTTTCTGGTGAATTTTCGCAAAGCGAAATTTCGCTGCCGATTCGCGAATTTATTCGCTGGCGGCGAACCGCGGTAATTCGCCCCTGGCGAATAAATTCGCCCATCACTAATAGTCTGTATATTATGCAAGTCCAACCCCAAATGGGGCTGCTCTTGAATATAATATCTTCTTATGGCCTCATGTTGGGCCTCGTGTTTTTTTTTTGCTTCTTCATTTTTCAGCATATTGCTTTATTTGTATGTGGTTGTTTCCTTTCCATTTATTGTAATTTATTGTGTAAATGATGTGTACATAATATATATTAATTTAGGGATACAGAAAAATTGTATAACATTACCATAATGCTAACACTAGACATAATGTAAGTAGGAACCTAACTGCAGTTTCCTGTGGTAGAATCAGCATTTGCCCATGCAATACCTTGTTACATACAGGCTACTTTTGCCATTGGAGCTGCCTCTGCCTCCCATCACAAACCTTTAAACCCAATGTTACATGAGAACAAGATACAAGCAAACTGGTATGGATTTCCCCATATTGCAGTATTTTTCCCCAGAAATACAGTGTTATTGTGGCTGGTTGATTTGTACAGTAGGTCTGATGCACTAATACATGCACTTATTGTATTGCAATTTGCATGTTTTTGTAAATCATGCACAAGTTATGGCAAACATTTGGATTGTGTGGCTGTCATCATGTTGGTTTTTCCATTTTATGCAATCTTAATATTGGCATTACACTGTGAGTTGTTTGGAACTCTAGCCAGTTCTGGATTTTGAGGGTGGAGGTAATTCCAGGGTCTACGTTGTGTTAAAATGTGCACTTATTTACAGTTCAGAGTAAGCTAGAGCACTTGCACTCCCGCAAATGTCCAAAAGTGCAAAGGGCATGTGTGGATGCAAGTGTCTATTTTGAATGTTGTTGATATTCATACAGCTTTGTGCAATTTGTAGCACAAAGTTGTGGTCATAAATAAGACACTAACTTTTGCATCAAATAATATTTCAAGCACTAAAAAAAAGTACTAAATTACTTTTAAAGTTCAAGCAGAACAGCTTTATAAGCTGAGCAACTCAAAAAATAAGATATTTCTGTTTTGCTATGTATATAGATGATAAGCTAAATGTGTGAAACAAGACATTATTGAATAAAATAAAAAAAATTAGGGCCATTGAGCTTCATTATTATTGTGGACACAACCGTTTGGTGCAAAAACAGTGCACTGTTCATGCAAAATGCCATATGCAGAGCCTATTAGGACCTTATGAGTTGGACAACAAACTGGGATGCCACTGGCCCACCAGAAAACATTAGACTGTGGGCCCACTTTCCAAACTATCATTCCTCCTCCCTCAACCTCTTTATTATACTAGTCCTTTATATCTACTTACTTTATTCATCGGTTATTAAGCATTTTTTCCCTCATAAAAAATAGTGAATGACTATGAAATAGGCTAAATGGTTAGAAGCAAGAGGGTGCACTGACACCTGGGCCCACCAGGAGTTTTCCTGGTATTCCGGTTTGCCGGTCACTGACGACAGATGATAACACATGCATTGAGTCCATGCATTCATGCATTCAACATTTTTGCACCTGTGAAGTACTGGGAAACTGAGGGACATTTTCATTTATATCTGTCTTACCCATGACATGCCCATTTTATAACAGGCCCAAACACACTCAACAATTCTGTGATAAGGTAAAAGTAAAACCCGGAAAACTGTGCCTGTTTTTTGATAGCAAATGAGGCCCCTTAATTTTATTTACCAAAAGCTATGATTCTATTGCCCCATTAATGGTAAATTATGTATTTAAAAAAAATACATGAAAAGATCTATACATACAGATACATGTACGTTGTATATGGTTCCCCTTTCCCACTGCAAACAGTTATAGAATAGCTTGTTACATTGCAGAATGCATTAGCACCACTGAGGGGCTTTCCTGTAATTCTAGGCATGCAAGGTCTCCACAATATATAGATATCAAAATGTGTTTGAAATTTCTCTTGGGTGTTTAGTTTTAGAGGTGCAAGTGACATTCCATTAAATAACCTACAATGGGTTCTTTTCAGGAAGCCGGATTAGGAAAAATGAACATTGCCTATAGAAGTGCTGATAAAGCTTTATATATTTCCTTACCTCTAACAGGGGAAATCACTACCACAACATTGTTGGATCGAGAGGCCAAGTCAGAGTACATCTTAATTATCCGTGCGGTGGATGGTGGAGTAGGACCCAATCAGAAAATCAGCATTGCTACAGTAAGGACATTTTTATAAATTACGAAAGGTTTGATATGTGTTTATACGTATCTTTATTACAAGATTGTTTAAATTTTATTATAAAAAGCATTTCTTAGTATTGAAAGAACTCAAATGTCATACAGCAGGAACCCCATGTTTCAAGACTCAGTCCAGAAAGTGGTAAATCATGTCTTAATCACTCTATGAATGTCCATTATTTACAAACGGAAGACACAAAATATTACCTTCTGGATGGAGATAAACTGAAAGATACATAGCAATAGAGGTTTTTAATACAGAATTGCCCTTATTCAGAATAAATCTCTTTCTGTTCCTTAATGTTTAATTCGTTATTTATTTGTAGTTTATTTATTTTTTGTTATATTATATTCTTTAAAGGCACGCATATATGAAAGCTGACAGTTAGGGTCAGATTTTTCATAATTAGATTAGACCTCAACACAGAAAAACTCAAAAATGTCTATTTATTTGTTTAACCATCTTATAATAAGATTTCATTTAAATGCTTCTATTACAAATTCTGGCATTTTAATTTGAAAAAAACTTTTTAACAATTCACAGTGATCTTCTTTCTGTTGCTTGCAGAAATTGATTCACCAACAGCCATTGGTTGCATGACATTTTAAACTGATACAGTGTTGGCCTGCTCTCCAAAACTCTGGAACCCCTCTCTGATTGTCTTCAAGTGGGGCAGCCAGTGGCCTCTGATAGATCAGGATCACTTCTGGAAGTAGTAGAAAGAGCAGTGGTGTAACTATATGTTACTGGGCCCCACAGCAAATACATTTTATGCTCCCCAAAATCTGGAGGCTGTCCTGTTTTATCAATATATATTGAAATTGCTCATTAATTAGGGGTTCATGGGCCCCACTATACCTCCTGGGCCCCCTGTAGTACAGAGTCTGCTTCCTCTGTAGTTATGCTCCTGTGAAAGAGGATAAGTAGGAATGGTAAAAAAATCGATTTAGTTTTTGTTAAAGGGATACTGTCATGGGACATGACTTGGGGCAGCTGGGAAATTGACGAAATGTCTAGCCCCATGTCAGATTTCAAAATGAAATATTAAAATATCTGTTTGCTCTTTTGAGAAATGGATTTCAGTGCAGAATTCTTCTGGAACAGCACTATTAAGTGATGCCTTTTGAAAAAAAATTTTTTTTTCCCATGACAGGATCCCTTTAAAACAGTCTGAAAATATAAATATTGAAAAAACTTAAACATAAAGCTCATTTTGGCAAGGAGTACTTGTAAATATCATTAAGACTATCTCTTTCTTTTAAATGTATCCGTGCCATAATTAACTGTTTATACTATTTTCTTCTTTCATAACACTAATAAATAAAGAAAAATGTATGACGTCTATGTACAGGATTATGTTAAAGGCACAGGCTTTTAAAAAGTAAAGATTCCCAGAAGAAGCCATAGATCTGGGATCCAGATTCTGTACTTTGTTCTAACTCCTTTCTAGTAGATATCTTTTTGCCACCAGGAGACCTGTAGTCTGCATTATGATCATATTACAGAGGTATAAAATAAATTCCCTTTAACTACAAGGGTAGATGCAACACTATTAAAAACACAGGACAGTGTTTCTTGGTGGGGCCTTGTGGGTCCTGGTGCATTTGGGAGAGCCATCTTTCCCTTGATTGTCCTAGGAGCAAAATATAAAAGCTATGTCTGCCTTAAATATATAGTAGTTTGTTGGTATAACATGCCTTATAGCATCATTATGTTAACAAAGAATAATGTGCTTGAATGGAAACATAAATTGCATTCATACAGAGAATATAATATAATTAGCCAACCACAAGAAGGAATGTCTAAATGATTAATTAGTTAGAATAAAAATGGGTTTCATTACTAAGACCACTCATATTCTATCTCCCTGTTACCTTGGACAGTTAATTTATTTTTCCTTCAACTTTCTTAAATTGGGTAATGCAGGTCTATCAATTTGCAGTGTGTTGAGTGCTGCATAAATTAGTAGCCTTGCAAATGAAAATAAGATAATCACAACTAATTCTTTTTCCATCTTCATAACTACTTGGCAACAGAGTTAGGCAGCCTTCTGTTGTAAAAAATACACCTCCACTAACTACAGTGTATATAATTGGTTCACTAAAGATCCTTATAGACACCCCTTAAAGATCAAATGTACTCAGGCTGCATCCCAACAAGTCTAATTGATAAGGGATTTACAGATTATCCCACTTCACACTGAATTCTCAACATGAACAAAATGTGAATTATCCCTCCCCCCCAAAAAGGTCACAAGGTCCCTAAAGGGAAACAACAGGAAATGTTGAGTCCATACCAGTTTTTAAGAATAAAAGTTTCATATTAATTACCTGGAACAGAATATATTTTTTCCTGGGAATACAGAGGAATACATTTGTTCAAGCTCTTGCTCAATAAGTCAAGCTCAGTCTCCTATGATTATAAAATTTGTATTATAGAAGGAATGAAGAATGTCCTCAGGGTTGTTTTCCTAGAAACTGGTGAATAGCTGTGTGCAAATAGGATGTGATACTTTTCTCTAATATAGGCTGTCTCATGAATGCCAAAATTATGCACACTATTGATTATCAAAAGTGTTCTAACTATTTTTTCTGTAAGAAGGAAGGCACTGGAACACACGGCAATTAAATGCAGGGTTACCCCCTTGCAGTTTATTAGGTGCGAACGAGCAACGTTTCGGGGCACAACCCCTTTATCAAGCAACCCCTTTATGCTTGATAAAGGGGTTGTTGCCCCAAAATGTTGCACGTTTGCACATAATAAACTGCAAGGGGGTAACCCTGCATTTAATTGTCGTGTGTGCCAGTGCCTTCCTACAGTCTACATTGGGGTTGCTACTGAGTGTGTGCTGTACTTGTTTTTGTTCCAGGTTAACTATTTTTCCTCCCCTTTTCATCTCAGAAGTTTTGACTTGCATTATACAATTTACACTTCTTACAAAAACCAGAAGAAAGGTTACAAAGAAGGAAAATTTGGCTAATGCAAGTCACACAACAAATACAAAACTGCATTGGTAATGGATGCACCACACTGAACTATTTTTTCCAATGGGGGAAATATTGTTTATATTAAAAGCAGTAATAATTTATTGTGTTGCTAGGGTCAAAGATTCATGTGCCTTTTTCTTTCTATTTTTCTATTCTAACAACAAATCCATTTTCTAGTGCACAAATATAAAAGAATAAAGAAACATGGTTTCTTAGATACTACCATCTGCAACATACAGTGCTGGATTTGAAGATGAGGCAGAAAGGGGATCCTTTTAGGCTGGGGCACCCATTAGCCCAGCCCTATCCTGCTTGCAGTCCCTCCCTTGCACAAAGCCAACCAGCAGCCCTAGGGACTGGGCAGGCAGTACATTAGCACAGTGATGTAAATGTCTTGCTGAATCCCCAGTGTAGATGCTGCCTAGGCTGCATGCTGGCCCTAGAATCCTGCCACATAGTCTTTTCCAGAAATATGAGCCTGGCAAAAGTATAAAAAGTATTTAGGTTAATTTCCCTTCAAAGCTAAAACAGTTGTGAACACACATCAACAATACGTCCCTCGCAATTAATCAGTGGTAGATTAGTAGCAGCAGTATCAGTAAGCATAGGGACCTGTGCATATTTTATGGCCTCTTTACATTATTAGTGATAAATTATCATTAGTAGCAAGTGTTAATGCAAATATGCTTACGTGGGTAACAGGAGCAAGCACAAGTTACAGGGCACAGTAGAAGTGCTATTCAATTAGCAGTTTCCAGGGATGTGTAAAAAAATTAATTTGTGCAAGTGATGACTCCACTTACACTGCTCATTTTATTAAATACTTTGCATAACCAGCAGTGTTAATTAAAATGAATACATCTGTGATGAATTACATCCATTCCTTGAAAAGCTTTCTTAAACCAGCACATCCGATGTTTCAAAAGTACAGTTTCAGTATTGTTTGACAATCTAAAAGTTAAGCTATTATTTGGAAATAGTTTTTGCTTTCTTCCCCATTAAACCAAAGATAAAGCTATTTCAGGAAAGCTGAATTAATCCTACATTCTATCTGTTAATATGTATACAGCTTCTCCCATTATGTTTCCAGACTGTCCTCACAACTTCCAGACTTGTCATCATTTCTCTTATAAAATCTTGTGTTTAGATATATGAAGTTATGTTGACATTTTCCATAAATATGCACGATAAGGGTGTTTTTTTTTTTCTTTTAGGTAAATATTACTTTGCTTGACATTAATGATAATGCACCACAATGGAAAGACGAACCATATCTTATTAACCTGGTGGAGATGACACCGCCGGATTCAGATGTCACTGCGGTATGTTGGAGATTATATTACAGCCACAGTACCAATACTGTTTTACAGGGGAGATTAAATGGGTATAAAGAGGATAATGAGTCAGAAACTTAATTTAAACCAGAACCATTTATAAAAAGTAAGAAACAGAGGTAAAGAACAGAAGCATAGGTACTGTCAATGTCTTAATTAAAGATAATATATGAAGTATAATCACTAATAGTCAATTTGATATAATCAAACAAGCCATGTATAAAATTTCCATTAGGATATCCTATACCTACAAAAATAAGCTAAGGAACGAGGAAGCTTTGTCAAACAGAGTTGCAAACCATCTCAGTATAGATCATGTTTCAAGCTAACTGACCCAATGTAGTTACAACTGTTTCAATTGAGCTGATTTATCAAAGGTTGAGACAAAAATATTTAGATTTTTGTATATTTAAAAACTTTTCTTGATTTGTCTCACCTATGTTTTTTGAACAAACATTTTGGTGATCAGACCTGCAGAGAAATCTTCAAATCAATGGCCACATCAGCTTTTTTAGACCTTGAACGTAAAGTAACTTTACAGTTCTCAATAACAATTGAGTTCTTGAGTGGCTTTACCATCAAAGTCTATGGAAACGTCCCTGCAATATTTGTTAAATGGCCAATAATGAAAAAAGGCAAAGAACATTCTGTGAAATTTCTCAAATATGAAGTTGGAAAAATTGAGAAGGATTTTCAAGTTGATACTTCTGTCCTCTTGGGATCATAATATGTTATCAGTACTATATAAGTTTAAAGAGAGCAAAACTAAGCTCTGACGCAGTTTGGGGAGAACTAGAGTTAAGCATCTGATATATCCTAGAAATTATGTCATTTTGATTATATTCTTATCAGTCACTGAAAGGGTTCCTAGAACAAAAATTAAATTGTGGCAGCAGGGATACAGAGATGAAAATAGGGGAACCAGATTCAGTCAAAGATTCTTGGGAACATGATCCTTAAAGTCACTGTTGCCCTGGGCTGTCTGATGCCAGTTAAAATGGTTGGCTTGTTGTTTAGAAAATGTGTTTTCAACTGACATTTATATGGATTTTCTATTGAGCAAATTCCACCTCCATGGGCCTCTCAATAAAAGCACCAAAGCCTTTAGAGAATAAAGGAGAATGCAAAGGAGGATAAGGACATGGGTGTCCGCAGAAAAGCTTTCAGGGTGGGGCACGTAGGTAAAAGTATCACAAGTAAAATGTCTACAAACATTTTGGTGGAAAAGACACAAATCTAGAAATTTTAATTGTTAATACACTTAAAAGAGAGAACTACTGGATAGCTAAAATGGTTAATTGGTTGACTAGCTTGATGAAGAAAAGAAATTCTGTGCTGAGGAAATTATATTATAATGAGTGGGGAGGTTATAAACTACACTGACTCATAGGCAATGTAGCCATCTTTATCCATTTAGCCAGCAAACCCATGCCTACGGCGCATAAAAGCAAGTGAGCCAGTGCATCAGATGCAACGGTCAGTAACCTTAGTTTGTCTTACTCACACATGCACCCACTCACACACTTGCACCAACTCACACACTTGCACCAACTCACACACTTGCACTTAGTCTCAGGCTAGTGAGAAATAGCTGATCTGATGGAATCCACTGGCTTTTGCATCTTCATTGATAGGCACAGTGTCAGCCTAGGTGTATATACACAGAGCAGATTTTTTGAGTGAAAATATGAAATTGTGCTGAAACTCATTCTGTGTTCCTTAACCCAGGCACTCAGTGCAGAGACAAAAGCTGTGGTGCTGGGGGGCTCCAGTAGCTGTGTAGGCACAGAGGGTGATGTTTTTGTTTGAGGAGGCTTATTACAGACACAGTGTATTTGTTTTTTAGTCAAATGGTACAAGGATAGAGTTTTAGTACCAATACCATGTAAATTGTCTTCATGTGATAACACAATAAAAAGTAGGGACAGCTCTGTGTATGATAGACTTATGTATAATAGCTTCCAGTGTAAACATGGTCCCAAATCAATAAAAAATCTCCCAGAACACAGGGGATGATAATAAAGTGCCATTCCCTTTTTTAATATAGATATACAAAGCAGGCATTAGAAGATCTCAAATCAGGAGCTTTCACAGTTAATAAACTTTAGTGATATTACCTTATTCCAAGCCTGCTGCTTGCAAAAACTGTTCATCTTCCCCTCAGTTTAGGACCGTTATACACAGGCAGCATGTTGCGTCTGAATCTGCGTTTGTCGCTTAGACGCGTCTTGTGGATACAACACCATTGAAACTAATGAGGGGCATCTAGACCTGCGCTCCACTGCGTCTGAACGCAGCCAAAAGCAACGCAGGGGAGCGCAGGTCAAATACGCCCGTGTGTAAGGGCCCTTAAACACTGAGATTTTATCTACATGCAGCAGGCTTGACACAGATCTTCAGTTCAGGTCAAAAACTCCAGGGGGGGGGCAAGCGCCCTCCCTGGTCCTTATTTTTGGATGCCAATGAATGAGTGTAAAAATACTTTACTTTGTCTATAGAGAGAAAGCATGGTATTATAGAACTGGGAAACACACATCAAGGAAGAGCTAAAAGGTGATCCCTAATGACTTATTATTGAGAAGAATTATGGATGAAAAAGTTACATAATAACTTCACCTGGTTGTTATTCACAGGGTTTCTTTATGGATGATAAGCAGAAATGCAAGGCAGGATAATGTGCACAAAATACACTTTTAAAGTATGGTACAGGTATGGGACCTATTATTCAGAATGCTTGGGACCTGGGGTTTGCTGGATAACTGAACTTTCTGTAATTTGGATCTTCGTACCTTAAATCTACTAGAAAATCATGTAAACATTAAATAATAGGCTGGGTTTGCTTCCAATAAGGATTAATTATATCTTAGTTTGGATCAAGTACAAGCTACTGTTTTATTATTACAGAGAAAAAGGAAATTATTTTTAAAAATATTTATTATTTTATTATAATGGAGTCTATGGGAGATGGCCATTCCATAATTCAGAGCTTTCTGGATAGCGGGTTTCTTGATAAGGGATCCAATACCTGTATTGAAAAAGAACATTACTCTAATCTCTCAGGAATGGGGGGGGTTAATAATTTTTAAATGGGGGGGGATCCAGTAATTACTATTTGTTGTGATAACACAAGTAAGGAATTTATAGCATTACACCCCTGCATTATTACTCTATTATTTTTAGTTATTATTGTGATTTTTGTGGCATGGATTTGCGGCGCAATTGAAAACTTCACCATCTACAAATGTTTTCACAAAACATTTTGCCTCAACAAAAAAGTGGCCAAGACAAAGTTACCAGTCTTGGCCATAACAAAACCTTTTGATGCCTATTGACTTCACTGTTTCAAAACGGATTTGCTCATCACTAATTGTGATTTAAGTTTAGAGACTTAATTTTTTTTTAAACTGCGTAACTTTTTTTACTCTCTGTTAGTTGATTGATGCTTTTTCTCTGCAAAACATGGTGAAATATTTTGATCATCCTTATGTCTATCTGACTCCAAAAATACTGTCTATAAATCCCTTTATCTTGGGTGGCAAATAAATGCAATTCTTATTAATAGAATAGCATGTGGTAGTCCAGTTTTTCTGTTTCTGATGAGCCTGTATTATTTTTTTTTTTTATTAAATCAATATAGTTGTATTTTATATATAAAAATATATAGAAAGTTTGACTCCCCTGATTTAGCAAATAACATTACATCTTATTTCCCAGCTTTGGGATTTAATTATAGAAGTTTACACAAACACCCTCTCCTCAGGGTTTTTTCATACTAACTGAATATTTGTTTTCTCCCCCTGAATGTTTATGTATGAACTTAATAGAAATTTAATAACGCATTAAATTAATTTTTATTTTTGTACTGATCAAACATCATTACTTCTTCCTCTAATTGTGTTTTAACAAGAGCAAGTGGCATTTATTGCACAATTAATTTTAATATAGCTTTCCTATTTTAAGGTTACGCCATGGTTAGGAACACCATGTGTCATTGTAGCATGGACCTGATTGTACTTCGTGAAGCGTATAGTGTTATTTGAGATGCCAGTGTTCCTTATTAGCTTTCTCCTACTTTTACTGGGAAAGTGGCAGGGGTGAAATAGTTTGATTTTTTTGTAAATAGAAGGCAATTATGCCCCTAATATTTATGCTAGCACTTTGCCGCAGATTTTTGCATAGAATCTGACTGACAGCTCCAAAGCAGCCTATATTAGCCGCAATCTATTAAATGGCATTAGTTTCATGCAATTGTTTACAAAGAATTGCACAGTTTTCATGTAAGAAGACAATACTATTCTTTGTTATTGTAACCAGTTGTTTTGAGCTTCAGCAAATATGAGATTTGAAGATTTGCTCAGTTGTGTCTGTGAGCAGAATAAAAGCTTGAGTGTACAACATAAATGAATAGATTTGCAAGCATAACAAATTGAGTCCTTTTAGGGTACCATTATATCCCTTGTTAATGTATTGTGAAGGAATGCATGTTGCTTCAACTCAAGATGGCATCTACTGTATTAACCGCATCCTCCAAAGAGATCACAGTTAAGAATTATTGAGAGAAGATGTTAACACTTGGATAAAAATGCTGCGTGCAGTAAAAATCATACTGATCTTGTTTTCTTATTTTTCAGTTTTGTTTTTCTACCGATTGTTGTAATATTTACCTGCTTTCAGTTATCAAATCCTAGTTAGCAAGTTAGCATTTCAATCATAATAGCGCAGTAGAGATAGTTGTTGATAATGAGCTGTGCTGTAAGTAATTCAAGGAAATGTCTCTGACCTGTGGGATTTCATAGAGCACCTCTTGACTGTGGTAGTGACTATTTCTGGGAGATAGCTGGCATAGTAAAGTGAAACAGTGTTTCACGCATTTGGTATAATATCTTCTAAGAAGGGATTGGGGCTGTGGGTAGACAGGTATAGTAGCAGTGACTAAAATAACATAAGCAAATTGATGTTTGGTATGGGTAGCATTAGGGTAAAGGTCTCTGGAAAGGGACTGTGGCTGTGAGGTAAGATCAGATAGTTGCTGGGTCATTACAGGTAGGGCTTAAAACAAATAAGCTCAGTATAGTTCTCATATGATATAGTTCAAATGTGATCTGCTTACTATGAATGTTACAGTTGCCACCTGTCACTTTTTCATCCGATGAGTGAAAACTACCTGTCTGGATTTGCAAATTTGTAAATCCAGACAGGATTTTGAAGGGAAATTGTACAGTAATCACCAGCTCATGGCCTCACCCCCTCATGTTACAGACTCTAACTGGCAATCTGTGGGTTCTGGCAAATGCCAGAGGGGCTGCTATAAGGTGCAATTGAAAGTCAGTATTTAGTAGGCTGGTGGGGGCTGTTTGGTCCTCTGTGTGGGCTGATTGGGCCTTTGTGTACCCGAAATGCCAGGGCCAATTTTAATTAAGTCCAGACCTGCTCTCCCTCTAAGGATTGCCAATCCTGTCCCTGACTTTATCCACCTGCCTGCCTGGACTCCAAAGCCACAACAGCTGGCAACCCTATCTTTTACAATTATAGCATACTGCATTCAAAAGAGAAGTTTTCCCCAGTAAAGTAACTCAGAGCAACAATCGCTTATAATGTCTAGAATTTATAGGTTATGGATTTATTGAACTAAATAAAACATTTTTTAACTCAACATGTACATAAGAAACCCTGCGGCAAATATTATTTGACTGATTTGCATTTTTTTACTGAATTGTAACAATATTACATCATCACTTTTAGATTGAACAACCTTTTTAAAGGCTTTGCAGTGTGGAAAATAATTGTCCAAATCGTTAATACCTAAATGCAGCGATGATTCAGATGCTCAGCACCGCCACTGAGCTTTACTGCCTAGTAATGCCCCATTGAAAATAAATGTATATGAATGCTCAAATTACTCAAACATGCTACTGGGAATCCTCTTCAATTCCCAAGTTCCATGAATTAATAAAAAAGGCCTTTATGTGTGTCACAAAGTTATTACCTATATGTTGTTTCATAACTGCTAGTTCAAGGCAAAGTATTTTTGGGGTGTCCCTACTGCTGGCAACCTTGTCCAAACACAGAAGGTCACAAATAATGGTTATTGTGAAAAGATAGCAAATCAGTCTTTGCATTGTAATTTAAATATTAATGAGTCACAAATGAGTCATAGCTTCCTAGTCAGAAAGACAGGACTTCAATTGTTTACAGCCCACAACATTTTTATTGGGCCAGATTCAATTTATCTCACTTTATTACATGAAAAATCTGTTGAATCTATGGGAAAACTGGGATTGAATTGGAGACATCTCAAATAGTCTCATTGGTGCAGGGCCTTGGCTGGGAAGGTGTGATTTTCCTCTATAGTTACACCAGTAATTCTGAGGCCCAGAATAGGAGTGGTAGTACATGCAGCCAGCATTTAGGTCCTGTACTTACCATTTACCCTAAGGCAGGCAGTAAGGACAGGGTTAGCTGCATGTCCTGACACTCATCACTGAGCACTAAAGTGTTAAGGGAATCAATCTTGGACCCCTTATTGCTCTTGCACTTGCCCCTAATATATTTTGCATGTGTAAATAAAATGATATCTATAGCAGCTACAAGTTAGCACTCCTTTGTAAGCATGGGTCGGCACCAGAATCTTTTACAATAAAGTAGTACACAAACATAGCATTCACAAGACTTTAAGTGAAAAAAAAGTGTTTGTTTTTTTGTTAAACCAACCTTTCAGTCTCAACAGAAACCTTTGTCAAGGTCCAAGGTTCAAATTAAAATTATCAAGTTTGCTAAAATGGACTTTTTGTAACAAAAGTATCCTTTAAACTATGTTGTAATGCATGAACTCTCTTATGTTATATACCCCCAGTTCTTCATTGGTGGGTGATTGTATATTTTCATAGATACAATAATATGATACTTCAGGACAGTCAAAACATCTGTAAGAAAATTGGCTAGACCAGTAAAATGCAAAAAGTTACTTGGACTTCTTTAAGAATCCTGTAAATGAATATCACTGCATTTCTGTGCCTGTTAATCAGTTAAACTACCCATTTAAAACACATGGCTCCTTTACATTGTAAAATAAATGAAGCATTTTAAGCGTTTGGATAAAAACATACCAGCCTCAACTATTTGCAGAGGATTTATAATGCGTAGGCCGAAATGTAATTACAATTTTTTCATCAGTTTCTATAAAGTAATGTAAATAAGGTAATTGGGCATTCAGTATCTAATGAGAACTCAGAATAAGCACATTTTAACTATTGTCTACCAAAAAGATTAAGAAATGGTACATTAAATTGAAATTGAGTTAGGAAATGAAGAATGCTCTTAAAGGAACAGTAAAATTACAGTTGAAAGCGCATTGGCTTAACCTGACATGCTATTTTCTTCTGTGAATGTAAAAATCTTTCCTTTGATGCAGTTTTTCACTGCAACATGTTTATTTGCTCAGCCATTTGGAGTAATTACAATAAATGTGTAGCCTTACAGAGAATTTTATTTTACACTGGATCAGTGACCCCAATATGAAAGGTGGAAAGAGTCAGAAGAAGAAGGTAAATAATTGAAAAACTATAAAAGAGAAAAAATTAAGGCCAGCTGAAGAATTGCTTAGATTTAGACATTCTATAACATAATAAAAGTTAACTTTAAGGTGAACCCAATTTTAATTCTAATAGCGACTGGTGAATATTCTTGCAACTGGGTTTGCAAAGTTTGTTTATCCATCACCTATTCATATTCAAACAATGCCAAAAGTTTGTGCATCTTGTTTTGTGGGGGAAAAATCATGCATTTGGCACAAGAAAAAAACATGGCAAAAATGGCCATTGATTTAGTAAAATTTCTGTGTTTCACAAACTCTTCCATGGTTTTGATTATCAATAGCGATTAACGATTAGGGAATTGAATTATACACTGCAAATATTTAACTGAACTAGATAACTACAGTTATGGTAAAATGTTATAGTAAATCACCCAATATACACTTTTCCCATTTTTTTTTAGCATGATTAAAATGTTTAGTAGTTTAAAATTACCTTTGCAATGTGGATATGAAAACATTCCTAGGTGGTGTGATTCTGTTTGGGTATATCAGTAAAGAAGAAACAACACTTAACATAGAGTATGTCTACAAATAATCACATGAAATTTATCTGCTATACATAAATCAATTCCTTTTTCACAAATGTTCTGGTCCAATTATCTCTACAATAGGTAGTTGCCATCGACCCAGACCTTGCAGAGAATGGTACACTGATTTACAGCATCAACCCGGCAAACAAATTCTATACACTGAACAGCACCACCGGAAAGATTCGCACAACAGGAGTAGTGCTGGATAGAGAAAACCCAAACCCTGTAGAAGCTGAAATGATGAGGAAGATTGTCATCTCAGTAACAGATCGTAGGTGTCCAAAAATGCTTTATTTCCTCTAGTTTGTACTGGTATAATCTAAACTGTGAATATGATTCAAAGTAGAGATTTCTTTTTTAGCCAGCTAAATTAGAAGGTTAATATGTGTTCGACTATTTTCTTTAACATTTTTACTGTGGAAATCAGCATCAACCACATTTTATTAGCCAAAAACTCAAAATTTCTAACTTATACTGAAAGCGTCTTGTTATCATATTAAATCAGACTGAGCCTTACAGCAAGTTTATATACACCAGCAAAGTGAAGCTTATTCAATTTCTTCTGCACCCCCCCATGTTTGTTTCATGTGTGTGTGTGTGTAAATGCACACTTAAGTGTTTCTGCACCAAAATTCAATCCATGGGGCTAATTTACTAAAAAGTGAATTATATTTTTTTGACAAATTTTTGCTAAAAAGACAATTCGCAGCAACATCGCCTATTTACTAATAGATAACTATTTACTAATGAAAAACCTCAGCACTAGAAAACTTTCTCCCAGTTTTGCCAACAATGTGTAAAAGTTTCTCTTCATTACCCTTTTCGCCGGGTTATGATTGGTGAATTAATAAGATGAAGCTACATCCTCAACATTATTATGTCATTGACATCAAATCAGGTGTTATAAAAAAAAGTAATAAAAAAGACAAAATGCTAGTTTTTTTTCATATTTATAAAGTGTGAATATATAAAAAAAAAATTGAAACTCATCCCTCTTTTGTTTAAGGGTAATCTCATGGCCTATTTCTCTAAAGTCTCCACTTCCAACAATTTCACCAACATCACTACAAAATACATACATATGATCTTTATATACCCACTTGAATTTAAATTGAAGTAAGCATAATAAGTTCATCAAGTTTTGCTAGGTAGAAAGAAATGCTAGAGAAAATTGACTATAAAATCTCGACAAAAGTACGCTTCTTTTGTTGAGATGAAATTACTTACTTTGATGAATACGCAAATTTGTCACAAATTAACATCTGACATCATTGTGCTAAGTATGGGGAAGATTTCAGAAGCAAAAATTCACCTGTGCCTCCGAGATCACTCACAGGTGATGCAGAAGGCATTGCATATATATACACCAACAGAAAAAAATACTGTTTGCTCGTCAGTCTACTGTTTGCCTGTCTACTGTTTGCCTGTTTGTGAATGAGATTACTTATTTTTTGGGAATTAATAGTCTAATGAACTTCCCATTTTCCTTTACAGGTGGAAGTCCTCCTCTTCGTGCCATCAGCAGTGCTACTGTTGTAGTAAACTTGCTGGATCTCAATGATAATGATCCTACTTTCCAGAACCTGCCATTCACTGCTGAAATCCTAGAGGGAACTGCTGTTGGAGCATCTGTATTTCAGGCAAATACCTTCATATTTATGCTGCATCCTGCTTTATGAAGGACAGAGATGATGCTGTAAAATTCATTTACATTAGAAATGAGATATTTATGATTAAAAACAGCTCAGATAAAAATATTTATTGATCCCTTGTTGCATGCTCATGGTGATTTGATTATATGAATCTTCGTTTTGTATGATTTTTGTGCCATGACAATCAGTCGTTCAGTTGATTCAGGTTAGAAAATTATGTCGGCTACCGATAATATTTCTGCATGTATTACCGATCTGACGATATCAGTGGGAGACTGTCATCGGCTTTTGTTGGGTATAACTTTTGTACTATTGCTGTCAGGTTGAGAACATTTTCTGGTCTTTTCTTTTACTACTTTATTTGATCTGAAAGGTTAGTGGCAGATCGTGACATTGCACCGCACAATCGTTCGTCCGACATTGAAGGTATATCTGCACGTCTATGGCCAGCTTTAATCTCAATAAAGGTGCTACAAAGACCTAACATTCTTTTAATCTATTCCTATGACAGGTGGTGGTTATAGACCTAGATGAAGGTCTAAATGGTCAGGTGACATATCGCATGCAAGTGGGTATGCCACGGATGGATTTTGTTATCAATAGTACCAGTGGGCTGATCACCTCTACAGCTGTACTGGACAGAGAAATGACTGCAGAGTATTATCTTCGTGTGGTGGCCAGTGATGCTGGAACCCCATCCAAGACTTCAACCAGCACCCTCACAGTCCGTGGTAAATATCATAATGAGGACTTTATGAGCACATACTAGGAGATAATGAATGATCTCCATCTTAAATAGAATATCTATAATATTCTATTTAAATCTATTTGTAGATAATAATGATTCCCTGACAGAATTGATGTGAAAAATCCAATAGTCTTAGCACTTGTACCTATAATGTAACTTAGGTGCAAATTGCATTCAAAGGTGCAGGGATGTCCTATATTTTGTACCTGCCTGTACCAGGGAGTAACTACTATAATGTAACTAAGGTGCAAACTGCATACAGAGGTGTAAGGAGGTCCTAAATTTGGTAATGTACCAGCCTATACCAGGGATTAACTACAAAATGAATTTTTGTGCATAGTGGCAGCATATGTGCATGCAGTCGAGGTATGTGTAAGAATATGCCCATGATCTCTTGCAAATCAGGATTTTGTACATTGTACAAAACAAGAATAAAACAAACTTTGTAGAATGTGTATGTGTCTAATATAGAGTCAGGATTCCTATGAATTCTTAACTCTCCATTCCAAATATTTTGGTTGTACTGAGCCCTACCAACCATAATGAGCAGTCAAGATGATCAGCTGAGGGAATGGCCCAAAATTCAGTTAAAAGTCAGTCAGTCAGTACACCATATTCTATCAGGGATGGCATGCTAGAACCCCTCAAACTCTGCCAATATAGTTCTGCAATGCGATGAAATATGCACAGCAATCTAGGTAGACCCCCCATAAGACTAGTTCCATGCATCACTGAGCAGAGGTATTTTTTTTAGTATCTTTGGGCTGCTGTACCACTGGGAACTTACAGTTTCCTATGACAGGAATTAAAGCCAAAAGTCTAGCCTTACTTGTATAGTGTATGAACATTCCTCTTACAAGACAACGTTTGTGTACATATGAACTTTAATTTATTTCAATTGTCAGTGTATCAGGATTGCTTTGCAAGATAATGTTGTTTCCATTTGCATTACGCAGGGAGACTTCATCTTCATTTACATAAAACATTTCATAAAATGTAGACAAAACAATATAACAAAACACACAAAGAGTGTGAGATAAGACGGCTCTGGGATCCCAGAAGCACCTTAATAAATTATTAGTAATTAAGATGGCTATTTAGATAGATGGCACTTTTTTATAACAGGAAATGCTAGAGAAAATGTCTGTGCTTCAATGCATTCAACATAAATGACTGTTTAGAATTCCTGTACATTTGAAAATATATTGGTTATCTGTGAAAGCAGCAACTACATCTGATGCCCTTTTCAAAACTAATTTTCATGTGTTATTGTATCATAAACACGCATAGCCTGAATGTGATAGCATTTGAACACATGCTAGATAAATCAGATGTATACAATATCATTCCACAGTAGAACCATGGATAGCACACTGATTTCATATACACAATGATGGCATGAAGGCTACAATTGCAGGCTTGACCCACTTGCAAGAATGTACAGTATGAATTAAATCATCAAAAGTGAAGCCTTTTTGCTTATTTTATGCTAGTTTCAGTAGGGGCATTCATTATGACACTGGAAACATGCAGAAAATGTAGCTGACACCTCATTGGAGACAGTATGGTTTCAAGCTCCTAAATGGAACTGCTCGTAGACACTATGGACAACTTAACCCTTTTTGGTGATGTATAACTGACCAATATTCTATCCGTGTCCTTGTTTTGCAGTTTTGGATGTGAATGATGAAAGCCCGACTTTTTTTCCCACCATCTACAATGTCTCACTACCTGAGAATGTCCCTCGAGATTATATAGTAGCACGCCTGAATTGCACCGATGCAGACACTGGACTGAATGCAGAGCTCAGCTATTTTATAACTGGTAGGACATTTCATCCATTAACACAATCCATGTACCAGCCATTCCATTATTTACTGTAAGGAATTATATTAAGACAGAAAAATGGACTAAGTCATTGTGATAATTGCCATGTAATATATTCCTGTATTTTTTCTCTTCAAAATGTTACGGTGTTGGGTCACTGTCATACTAAACTGCACCAGATATGTGCAAATTCACAAATTTGCCACTTGGGACAATGGTGCAATCTTGCAACAGGATACTTTGATTTTCATGCACATTTGTTTTGGTATCTTTTTTGTATTAATACCAAGCCAAGAAAAAGTAAATCTATCAGAAATCAGTCAAAAATGAAGGATTTTAAAAATGTATTGCAGTGAGCTTTCTGGATAGCAAGTTTCTGACTACTAGATCCCAGTACTGATATTTGAAAAAGCTTTAAACCCTGTGTTCAGTTTATTTTCACATCTGCAGGATTAAGTTCCATGTGAGCCTCTAGGCTGGAGCCTGCTTGGAGCCTGTAGGTCACTATCTGTTTGGTGCATTCATTTCATGACCTTTGCATAAAGCATAGCTAATTCTGCACAGCTTTTATAAAATAAGATTAGAGTAAGATTAAGATGGGGAATAATGAACTCTTCAGTATATTTTGGACGACAGGTGAACTTTTAGTTCAGTATTAATAAATCATTGAAATAAATTATTAGAGAAAGCCTTAAGACAACATTGACAAATGCATACATATATACTGTATTAGGGAAGCGTGTCTTGCTCTGTTTAGTTGAGGTCCAAATGTAGACAGGTATGAAACCTAATATGTTATCATACCTTAACAATATATATTCTTTTAAATACCAATGTCTGAAAAATAAGCTTGTTATTATTACAGTTTCACAGTGTTTACAAGGATCTTAGTGCACATACACAAACATTTTGTCCACCCTAAACACACACTACATATTTCTGTCCTGATCTAGAAAACGAGTGTGCACAAGTTAGAGACCAAATCACACTATGCATGTGTGAATCAACCAGCCATCTGAGAAGGGAGAGGTGCAGGTCATGACATATACCTGCACTTTTGAAGCATTTTGAATACTGGCTGCAGAAACTGTTTGGAAAGGTTTAAAAACTGCTATTGGAAAAAAAACCTCTAACATAAGGGATCCCTATATAGAAGAGGTCTTCATTTCCCTTTAAATAGAGAAGGACTTAGCTACAAATATGTAAACCTTAAAAAGATCATGCAAAATTTCTCAAGGTGCTCTTTTGATATTAATTTGTTTGTTGATTCAAAGCAATTATGCTGTTTTTAAACTACAGATTAGTGATGGGCGCATCTGGAGCATGTCGAAATTTCACAAATTTCTAGTAAATTTCTAGTCTAGTTTTGGACGTGGGCAAATGGGAAATGGATGCCGACGTCCAAAAATGGACAGCCGTATCCAAAACAAGACCATGGCGAATTTTCTACAGGCGAAATCACTACTACATTTTGTAACAACAACACCTGCTGATCAGTTGTTCTGACTGTACAGAACATGTTGAGAAGGAAAATAGATATCTGTTCTGACGTTGTTCCTCTCAGAAAAGACACCTCATATGACTTTTCTCATGTCTTTCCTGTATCACCAGATGAGTCTTCTGTTTTACTTCTAAACATGTTCTCCCTGAGTCTACAGTTGGTAGAACTGAACAGTAGCCAGTGTGGTTGCTACAGAATTTATTATATTAACAGTTTATAAACAGTTGAATACATTCATTTCTTTAACAGTTTACCTAACTGATTGATTAGTTCAAAAGAATTTAAGGTGCAAAAAGCCTGAACCTTTCAGTGCTCGGTGCAGCATATTCACACATTAAATAATAATCCCCACCTGTTTCTTGAGCCTATACACTGAAAGGAACATCCACTTACAGATTAACCAGCATAGTGTGCACTATATTGTTAATCCAGGGGTGTAACAGTCACTGCTTCTAACAGAGATTCTCGAGCAAAGTCTGGGCATGTGCAAAGTACTCACAGTTGCATTTTACTATCTTGTCTGGAGGGTTGGGTCAAATCAATTACAGTGCAGTAGTTATGCAAGTTAATTCAATGTCCTCAGATGTATCCATGTCTGCAGACTTGTCTTCCATTAATATGGGTAAACATATTGTATATAAATGATAAGATAAAACAGAGGCGCCAAAAGGATAAAATTAGCTAAAAACACTTAAAAACCCAATGGGTAATTCAGAGGAGGTAGTAGTGAACTTACCTCCTCCAGGCAGACACCAACGAAAGTGGTAATTTTCAGTAATAGTTTATTCACAACAATTGTGTTTTTAGCTAATTTTATCCTTTTGGCGCCTCTGTTTTATCTTATCACTATACCGAGTCCACCCCGAGTGGAGGGGTGTTATCCCCATTTTTCTTCCTTCTACAGAGAGCGACTTCTTATTCCTGAGTGGGGTCAGGGGAATCTCCCCACCTGCCTATACAATGGTTGCCTATTGGTAACCCTGGCTTGTGAGTATTAATTTGTTTACTCTATCATTACTCCTTGTAAAAACATATTACACTATTGGGGCTCTTGGTGTTCCTTTTTGTCTTCATATTGTATATAAATATTGACTATGAATTATATTGATGTGAAGTAGTTTATGCGGTGTGGCCTGCCTTTAACTGCAACAACAGATATGTGTCATTTACTGTCCAAACTAAAGAAAATAACAATTACATGGCTCAATGACTGGAAAATTGTGGAGACAGAGCAGATGAGGGAATAGAAGAGACTGGGTTCAGTCAGGCTGAAAAAAAAAAACAGTTAAGGTGGTGTAATTAAGTCATCACCTGGGAAAAAGGCCCTTGTCCTATTTTTTATTTTTTTGCAAGACCCCTGCAAACTTCAAATCTCTGTGTAACTTGCTGATGCCGTTGTAAATAAATGATGGTAAAGATGAAGATGTGTGAGCTCTGCCCAGCAAGTAAGAAGATGGGAATTCTTGTGCAGCTAAGAGAGCTGAAGGAAAAATCCTGTGAGCAAAACTGTTCCTAATGTTCTAGATGAAATGTTTTTAATAGTGGTTGAAGAACAGTCAAAAAAGTAGGTTATTGAGGTACTATGCAGTCTGTTCTGGTGTCAGACAGATTAACTTTAATTTGTTTATTGGCTTAAGACCTGTCGGAAACCCCCATACGAGTGCATGTCAAATTGGTCTAAACGACCGATATCGGCAGCTTTATGTGCATGTATGGCCACCCTAAAGGAAAACTATACCCCGAAAATGAATTATTGAGCAACAGATTATATCAAATTAAGTTGCATATTAAAGAATCTTATCAAACTGGAATATATATTTAATTGAATATTGCCGTTTTATGTCTGTTGCCTTGAACCACCATTTCGTGATGGTCTGTGTGCTGCCTCAGAGATCACCTGACCAGAAATATTTCAACTCTAACTGTAATAGGAAGAAGTGTGGAAGCAAAAGACACAATTCTGTCTGTTAATTGGCTCATGTGACCTAACTTTATAGTTTGTTTGGTATGTGTGCACCGTTGAATCATACAATCCAAAGAGGTTGGCCTTATTTTTTAAAATGGCAATTTTCTATTTATGATTACCCAATGGCACATGCTACTAAAAAAGTATATTATTATGAAAATGGTTTATTTACATGAAGCAGGGTTTTACATATGAGTTGTTTTATGCAATATCTTTTTATAGAGACCTACATTGTTTGGGGGGTATACTTTTCCTTTAACTCCCACAAATGCTAAAATTAATTCTTATTGTAATAGCCTATATTTTGTGTATGAAAAATTGTGTTGTGATATAATGCACACATTGTAGAAAATAAATGTGAAATTTCCTCCCTGATTTTACAACTACCTTGCTATTGGGTGTGGTACTGTGAGCTGCAGTTTTACAAGTCTTTTTGCTAACACAAACCCATTATATTACAATTCAACAAAGCCTTGTCTTTAGTCTGTGAGGCCTGAGATGGAAGTCTCACTGGCTCCATTTATTAGTGTCATTTCTAGCAGCAGGATGAAGTTCATTTCTCTCCTGTGATACAGGTACTGTAGAAGGCAGTATGCTGTGCCTGAGCTACATAATGATGACAAGGATTTAAATACCATCTAAATGCCATCAGAATGCAATCTACAGCAGAAATACTGCTCCTGCTATTTGGCATATTCCCATGGACTAGGGGTGTCCCAATGCCACATTGTTCAGACCTCCCAACCCTTCACATTCCAGCCTTCCAACAGCAACAGCATGTTCAGCTACCAGTGGTCTAAATGGCAACAAAATTACTTTTCTTAAAATTTGATCTCTTGTTAACAGTGTCACAAACAATGACCAGACCCAGGATCAGAAGCACAGATAAAAATATAGCAAATACAAATAATAATTGGAAAAACCTAGGGCCCCTTGTGACTCCAGGTGCACCAATGAGCCTGATTAATTATTGTATATTTCTAAACTTTTGGGAACGGGAGTAGCCTAGAAGAGGAACCTGCAGAATGTGTAGCCTATGGGCCTCAGGTCTCATGAATCCACCACTGTCAGTATCCATGAACCAGCTACTGCTGACAAAATGGAATTTCACCCACAATGGTGCCACCTGAAATGTAGTAACTCTAGTACATTCCTTGAACCCCCTTCCCTTTTCCTGTCCACACACATACTGTACAGTATTAGGGGGAAGCATGTATTAGGATCATATGAAAAATCAGGGACACTTCTATAAAATCCAGCAAGAAGTGCTGGAATGATTATAATATATCAGTTACATTTTTTGCAGCATGTATTTATTAAATTTATTAAGATGTCCTTATATTTTCAAGTAATCTGATAAGCAGTCAGAAGCATGACCTCAAAAAACTACAATGCATAGGAAAAAAATTATGATTCTGATTTTCTGAAGTTCCTCTATAAGGTAAACCCAGGAAATCTGTCAAAAATGCATTGTACAGTTTTAGGTAGGGATGCACCGAATCCAGGATTCGGTTCAGGATTCGGCCAGGATTTAGCCTTTTTCAGCAGGATTCCTTCTTCCTGGCCGAACCAAATCCTAATTTGCATATACAAATTAGGGGCAGAGAGGGAAAGCACATGATTTTTTGTTACAAAACAAGGAAGTAAAAAATGTTTTCCCCTTCCCACACCTAATTTGCATAAGCAAATTAGAATTTGGATTCGGTTCGGTATTCGGCCGAATCTTTTGCAAAGGATTTGGGGGGTTCATCCCTAGTTTTAGGCCCAGCTCATTTTGAATGCCGAGGAAGTAGAATTGCAGCCTGCATTCTCCTGTACATTCTCCTGTAGCAAACAGATTTTCTTGGGGTCAAAAATCATTCTGGCTTTAAAATTCAGGTGCCCTTACAACCAAAACTGCTGTGTTTTTGGGGAAAAAAGAACAGCTTTAAACATGTCTAATGAAAATACACAGTATTTAAAGGGGTTGTTCACTTTCAAACACTTTCTCCAGATATGTTGGTTTCAGATTGTTCACCAGAAATAAAGACTTTTTCCAGTAGCTTTTTATTTGTGACTGTTTTTATTGAAGTGTAAAGTTTAATTTTTCGCCTTCTAATGCAGCTCTGGGAGGGGGGGTCACAACTCTTTAAGTGTTTTAAATTGGTATATTTAGATGATGCATTTCTTTGCTTTGTCCCTGCTGGTAGAGTCCTGCAGCGGGTCAGGTACCCGCAGATTACACGCAAAAACCTGCAGTACCCTTCCTGACAGCACTTCCTGATTCTTGATGGTTTTGCTGGTTGTGGGTCGGGTCAGGTAGCGGGAAAAATCGGGTAACAATGCAGATTGTGAATTGCGGGTATGGGTCAGGTACAGGTTCCGAAAAATGGACCCACGCAGGACCCTACCTGCTGGGCAGAATCCCTGAGTTTCATTAAGGGCAGCTGTTAGTTGATGCATTGTTCACCAGTATGATATTAGCAACTATTGTATCATTTCTAATTTTATCACTTAAATGTAGCAAATTATAACAGTTCAGAATCTGCACCTGGATCACTAAGCTGCCAGACGGAAACACTAGAGACAGAAACAGGCCCGGACTGGCAATCTGTGGGTTCGGGCAAATACCTGATGGGCCGCTTGCTTTAAAATGTAAATGGTATGCTCACCTAAAAATGCAAATTAGGTCTGTCTTTAATATGTAAATGAGCCACTCACTTTAAAAATGTAAATAAGCTGTCCATAATAGCCAGCCACAGCTAAGCCGAGATATTTGTTGCATGGGTCAGTTGCAGCACATAGGGTGTGTAATATTGCTGGGGATAATATGGTAATGGACTCTTAACTTAAAATATCTATTAAATGAACACTAATTCTAGTTAACCTTGGGGTTGGAAATGTATATCATGCTTTGCATGCGCATGAATACATGGGCTGCTTTGATACTTTTGACAGGGCTGCTTTTTCCTCCCAGTCTGGCCCTGGACAGAAACATTAAACATTGAGAGCACAGTAAAAAAATTAAAGATGGAAAGCAATTGAAATAAGTATTTGATTATGATGAACAATCTGAAAACAACTGAACTGAAAAAAGTGTTTGGAAGGTGACTAACCCTTTGATCTTCCATAATTTGCTTATTTACTGGATATATTGAATATACAGTGGTGTGAAAAACTATTTGCCCCCTTCCTGATTTCTTATTCTTTTGCATGTTTGTCACACTTAAATGTTTCTGCTCATCAAAAACCGTTACCTATTAGTCAAAGATAACATAATTGAACACAAAATGCAGTTTTTAAATGAAGGTTTACGCTATTAAGGGAGAAAAAAAAATCCAAATCTACATGGGCCTGTGTGAAAAAGTGATTGCCCCCCTTGTTAAAAATAACTAAGAACAAAAGTAATTGAGATCTATCAGTCTGGTAAAGGTTATAAAGCCATTTCTAAAGCTTTGGGACTCCAGCGAACCACAGTGAGAGCCATTATCCACAAATGGCAAAAACATGGAACAGTGGTGAACCTTCCCAGGAGTGGCTGGCCGACCAAAATTACCCCAAGAGTGCAGAGACAACTCATCCGAGAGGCCACAAAAGACCCCAGGACAACATCTAAAGAACTGCAGGCCTCACTTGCCTCAATTAAGGTCAGTGTTCACGACTCCACCATAAGAAAGAGACTGGGCAAAAACGGCCTGCATGGCAGATTTCCAAGACGCAAACCACTTTTAAGCAAAAAGAACATTAAGGCTTGTCTCAATTTTGCTAAAAAACATCTCAATGATTGCCAAGACTTTTGGGAAAAAAGTCTTGGTGGTAGTGTGATGGTCTGGGGTTGTTTTGCTGCTTCAGGACCTGGAAGGCTTGCTGTGATAGATGGAACCATGAATTCTACTGTCTACCAAAAAATCCTGAAGGAGAATGTCCGGCCATCTGTTCGTCAACTCAAGCTGAAGCGATCTTGGGTGCTGCAGCAGGACAATGACCCAAAACACACCAGCAAACCACCTCTGAATGGCTGAAGAAAAACAAAATGAAGACTTTGGAGTGGCCTAGTCAAAGTCCTGACCTGAATCCTATTGAGATGTTGTGGCATGACCTTAAAAAGGCGGTTCATGCTAGAAAACCCTCAAATAAAGCTGAATTACAACAATTCTGCAAATATGAGTGGGCCAAAATTCCTCCAGTTATCGCAAACGCTTGATTGCAGTTATTGCTGCTAAGGGTGGCCCAACAAGTTATTAGGTTCAGGGGCAATTACTTTTTCACACAGGTTTGGATTTTGTTTCTCCCTAAATAATAAAAACCCTCATTTAAAAACTGCATTTTGTGTTTACTTGTGTTTACTTGTGTTATCTTTGACTAATAGTTAAATGTGTTTGATGATCAGAAACATTTTGTGTGACAAACATGCAAAAGAATAAGATATCAGGAAGGGGGCAAATAGTTTTTCACACCACTGTACCCAAAAACTGGAGACACAAACTGTTATTAAGCCTTTTGTCATGTTAGTTTGATACATTATGGCCACAGTTTCTGAAAGTTATTTTCAACTAAAATTTCCATCTCAACTAGCAAAATGATCTGTTAGTGCCCTCTAGTGATGAAAACTGATATTTCTAAACATTTTGCTTTCCCCTATGAATTTCTGACTTGCACCCAGGCAAGTATTATGCTAAATAATGGAGCCTAGTGTGTTGGGTGTTTTTTTTTTGTGTTTGTTTGTTTTGTATACAATAGAGCATTGAAAATAAATCATTTTTTAAATTGCTTTTTAGGAGGGAACCAGGATGGCAAGTTCATAGTTGGTTTCCGGGATGGAATACTACGTACAGTTGTAAATCTTGATCGTGAAACAGTGGCATCCTACACCCTGGTTTTGGAAGCTATTGGTAAGGGAACTATAAATACTCTTTAACATTTCTAGCTTGTGGCAGTAACTTTCAGGCTAGTTAGTTACAAAAGGCAAACATATTTTCTTATTCTAATATACAGGTGCTATAAAGATACAAGCCAGCTTCTACATCTGGATGCCCTCTCATGCTACTGCTTTTTTCCACATAAAGCATGCATTCGGATTTAACTAATGACCAGTCTGCTTCATAAAAAACCTCTTCCTATGTATGCCCTTAATGCAATTCACACTAACATAGAAAAAGAAAAACTGAAGCCTACATTTATATTTGTGTGGGAACCTAGCAACCAAAATGCAGATCCATTCTAAGGATGTATTTATATTGTTTGTTTATTAGTTTCATTAATAATAATTAGTATTATTATTGTTGCCATTATTAAATTATTAATAATAATAATAATAAATAGGTATACTTCTCTTCAGATGATCTACTATTTATATTCACATCATGGTTGAGCATTCAGGTGAAGGTAGTATTTAATCACACAAGGTTGAATGAAATGATCTATATTGAGCTAACGTATTTGCAGCATAAACCAGAAATGTAGACTTTATGAAAGAACATTTTCTCCTTAAGCTGTAGGCTCAGTGACACCTCCAAGGTCCAAAGTAAATGTGAATTTCCAACAAGAATGAGGGCCTTGGTGCCATGCCAACACACCAGCCATGCTTGTTAGAGGCAGTTGTACTAATGAACTAGAGGGGACAGTATATAATGTTGTTTGCATTACGACTTTTACAGATAATGGTCCTGCAGGAAACAGAAAAACAGGAACAGCCACTGTATCGGTCACTGTGCTGGATATCAATGACAACAAACCAATCTTTCTGAAGAGCAGTTATGAGGCTAGCGTCCCAGAAAATATTGCCTTTTCCAGCATTATACAGGTATGTATTAAAATGAATAGCAGGACAAATTTACTAAAATGGATTGAAAAAACATGTCCACGAAGTCCATTTCGTCTGAGTTATTGTTTAGTTACTGCAAAATCTTTCCAGCTGTAGACATACTTCTGACAAGCCTGTACTTTAGGCAGAGAATTGGATCATTTTGAATAATGCCCTTATATTTCTAGAAGGACAGCCAAAATGGTTAGGCAATCACAAAGCTAAGGTTTTGTAACCTGGAATGAGTATTACCCAGTCCCATTGTTTACTTTTACTTGTTCTAGCCCTTTTACTCTTTGAATGACCTATTCATTCTGTATTTTAGCATCCATGATTGCATTTTTGCATTCTTTATTGACCTACATGTACCTGATAAATATTTAGCTGTCCCAGTCAGCACATGGGATCAATCCAGCAACGTTGTTTTTCTTAAAGCCTATGCAGCCTCACCACAAATCCGGAACTGAAGTTGAAAGAGGACCACCTGGTTACTCACCAAACTGTTGCTCTGCTTAGAACTGCCCAGAGCTTAGCTTTGAACCTTCATATTTTAAGCAGTGAACAACATTACAAAATGTTTATTTTATAAAAGAATACATTTTTAGGCAAAAGTAGGCAATTACCCAAAATGAATAGAATGTGGCAGTTGTTAAAATCATTTTAAATTAAAAATGAACGTAATAGATCTGAGTAATTTTATATTTAAGTTCGTACTGTATATACATATGTACTTTATATTTTGCTTGTGTATGGTACACTATACAACAGAACAATACAATAACAGAAGAAATATAATAAAAGATAAACGCAACATATAGTTAGATCTTGCAATCTACAATTACATAGATTTCATTCAAGGAATTACATCACTTTCAATTCAACCTTTACAATATCATCCCGAAATGTGTTGACTAGTTGTTTCCTTCAGTAGGATAAATAACATATTTTAGCAAAATGAGTGAAGAATTACATTTGTTACATTATTATTACATGCTGAAGCTGTTTTCCAAGTTAATTCATGATATTTAAATAACATGATTTTAGAAACATTTTGCTACTTCAACTGAAGTTCCTGTTATTACATTGACTTCTAAGAAGTCATTTACAGTACTTTGCAAGTTTATATTTTGGCACGAATAGTGGAGTGCAGCCCACTCCCTCTTTCCCATGGACTATTTGTTGGCAAAAGTAGTTTTGTTTTTCCGAACTCAAAGTTCAGGCTCTAATAACTCACACCTACTGTGTGATAGGTACCCTTTAACATAATAACATAATTTAGAAATTAATGTAAGGTATTTTGATCTTCTCATGTTATTGTATTTTTACAACCCAAACGAGTTTCCCAGGAAAAAAAGAAAGCTTTTTGTGCTAAAGTACACAGTGATGTGCTAAAAGCCTTGTTCATTCTAAATGTTAAATTAAGATGATAAATGCATTTCAACTGGAAATAAAGCTTGGTCAATAACAAAAAAATGCTAAAGTGAAAAAAGAAGCAAAAATGAACTTGCGGACTTTGTTCAGCATCAGATTTCTTGTCCTCATTGACTGATGTTACTGGTCTTTAGGAAGAACAGATGAATGGGGGCAAACACTTTATTTGTGAAAAGCTCTTGGGTTTTTTTTTGCCTGTCAAAGCTGTTCTGACAAATATAAAAAGCTTTTTCTGGACTTGAAACTATGAGAGTTCAGACTTTTGACTTGTTGAATATGCAGTAGCAGAGATATGTTCTTAAGATGCTTGTTTATAGTTGGCTATATGGGTTGAAAGTTATCAAAAAAGATTCAAAATGCTTTAAAATATTACAGAGGACAAATAAGAGAAGACAGGTATGGCAGAAATAAAAATCAGGAAGTAGGTTATGCTATGGTGGTAAGGACAGAGCTACATAGTTACAGAGTAAGTTGAAAAAAGACACACTTCCATCAAGTTCAATCTGATAAGTCTACATATAACCTGCTTAATTGCAAGTTGATCCAGAGGAAGGCAAAAAAAAACAAACATTTGAAGCCTAGCCAATTTGCCTCAGATGGGAAAAAAATCCTTCATGACTACAAGATGGCAATTGGACCAGTCCCTAGATCAATGTGTACTATGAGCTATCTTCCGTAACCCTGTATTCCCTCATTTGCTAAAAAGCCATCTAAAGCCTTCTTAATGCTATCTAATGTAACAGCATGTATGACTGATTCAGGGAGAGAATTCTTCACAGCACTCACTGTAAAAAACCTCTTCTGAATATTAAGGCGGAACCTCCTTTCTTCTAATTGGAATGGGTGACCTTGTGTCAGCTGGAAAGACCTACTGATAAATAAACCAGAGATTGTTAGAAGATCCCCTTATATATGTATACATAGTTATCATATCCCCTTTAAGTACCTCTTCTCCAGTGTTAATAACCCCAACTTAGCCAGTCTTTCCTCACCTTTCCATACCTTATCACCTTAGTAGCCCTTCTGCACCCTCTCTAATTCAATAATGTCCTGTTTGACCACTGGAGACCACAATTGTATAGTGTATTCTAGATGGGGCCTTACCAGTACTCTGTACAGTACAGAAGAATATCCCCCCCAGCAAATTTATGCCCCTTTTAAAGCAACTCAAGACTTTATTTGCCCTTGAAGCTGCTGATTGTCATTCCTTGCTACAGTCAAGTTTATTATCTACAAGGACTCCAAGGTCCTTTTCCATTATGAATTTGCCTAGTGCAGTCCCAGTAAAGGAAAACTATACCCCCAAAATGAATATTTGAGCAACAGATAGATTATATCAAATTAAGTGGCATATTACATAATCTTACCAAACAGGAATATGTATTTAAGGAGGTGCATGACTTTACATTAACCAACACTGAATATAATTTTCCACTTAGCTGCCCAGATTGCCAGTTTGTCAAGATCCTATTGCAAGGATGCCACATCCTGGATGGAATTAACTGGGCTGCATAGTTTTGCGTCACCTACAAACACTGATGCTGCCTTGCTCCCAGTACTGATCTCTGCGTCTGCTGCTGGATTTTCAATTGAGTGATAGTGCAGAGGGCAGCTAGACCAAGCTTGGGCCAGAACTAGGGGTAGGCAGAAGAGGCAGTGTCTAGGGTGCAAAAAAGTCTGGACTTTGTTCCCCTGCGGAGTCTTGCCTTCAGAGTGCTTCTGAGCATGCTCCTCCCCTTTGCCTTTGAGCATGTGCTGGGAAGGGCAGGGTGTCTTAAATGAGAACTACGGGTCACATTTTTGTATTCCTTGATGCTCTTGAGTCCAGGGTAAAGGAAAATGAACCCTAGTATCTCCTATTTAAATTAAAAAGAATTAGTTGCTACCAGATAATGGTGCTTTTCTCTCAAAGGGACTTCAAAGAACATTATTCCTCATTAACTAGGGTTTAACAGTAGCCAAACCTTTTTTGTGGAGGACTTAAAATGGCCTGCTCCCTGTGATGCTGCAGTTTGCACCTTACTAATTTGGCACAAGGTGCAGATTGTAGCTAGAGAAGCACTTCTCCCCCCTATGATAAATCACCCCTAATATATGTGCATGTATTGTGGTCATTTGCTGTAATTGTCAAACAGCACAACATAGCAAAGCTTTCACAATTTCTCCAAAACAGTACAGGGCATTGATCAGTTTGACAGGAACACCTCACAGCAGCCTAACAGGATTTAAAGACAGTAATCACTAAACTTGATAGAAAACAAGTAGTTATTTAGGGACACCGCAATTGGGAATTCTGAAGCCCTAGTGACAGACAAAAGAGAATTGAATATATTTTGTATTTAGTGATTTTATTTTCTTCAGAGAAATATCAAATAAATATTTTTATCTGCCTCTAATCAACAAAGACTAACATAACATCATTTCTATTTATCCAACATTAAGCAGACCGATTTTTATCAATGGAACATACTTTTTTTTATCAAAGTGAGAAGCTCCCCAAATTATATTTAAAAACCGTTATATATATTTTTGAGAAGACATTTGCCTATGGCAATATGTTTATAAAAATGATTTGAACTTAACAGGTAAACATCTTGCATAGCGACATTCTGTCACAACTGGTTAGCATGATGTAGTTCAGACGTTTATAGCACTCAAATTTAACAATAACTGACTTTGTAATAGTATGCAAAGAAAATATAGGAACAGGATATAATTTTAGTCAGAT
This sequence comes from Xenopus borealis, assembly GCA_024363595.1. NCBI lineage: Eukaryota > Metazoa > Chordata > Amphibia > Anura > Pipidae > Xenopus > Xenopus borealis. Next base: position 32,397,883 of record CM044444.1, on the reverse strand, counting down.
TAATCCACTACAGAGACTCTTGGGAAACTAGAGAATTATTGCATTGAACATAAAGTGGCTTATTTATCAAAGAGCAAAGAGGAAACTGACAGCATCATTCGCCAGTAAGTTAGTGTTCTCCTGCAACTGATCCCTATGAGATGAAGCATTGTCTGGTTTCTTTGCTTATTTTCTCTATAGGAAATGTTTGTTGCATTCATTGGAAAAAATCCAGATAAAATAATATATCCCCCTCCCGCACAGACAGACACTCCACCATCGATGATTCATCTCCCTCAGACTGATGAATTCCAAATGTTTAGCCAGACACTACTTTGTTATTTAAGGGGTTTTAGGGAAATTTCATGTTGAGGTTTCAATCTATGACTTCATATCTATCATGAGATTATTGCACATATTAACTAGAAAACATACAGCTCTTGTACACAGAGTTAACACTCTTAGAGTAGTTTATTCTGCACATGTAGCCTTAGCTACATCTTCAAATGTAAAGAAACCACCAGGGACAAAAATGATCTGGAAAAGGGGGCGTGGCCTGATGGCAAAGGAGTAAGACGCATTCGAGAGGAGCTCCGTATCGCTGAGTGCTGAAGAGTTGATCCTGTGCTTTGGAACAAGATGGGAAAACATGGAAAGCCTAACACATCTTCAGGCTCCGCAAAACTGAAGGAATCAACACTCACCAGCGGTATTAAACACTTTTTCCCGCGGTCGCAAGATCCACCCGAACAGCAGGAAGAAGATAACATGGCGGACGTACCAGCCTCAAGTCCGGATGACATTCGCAACAACTGACAATGCGCCTGAGGTGAGCGGGAACTTGGAAGGGATCCTTGACATATTGTCACGATTACCACAAAAAATAGACTTGCAAAATTGGGGCACAGATCTTAAGAATACTATATTCTCAGAAACAGCAGCCCTAAAGCAGGATATAACATCAATCCAAGACACGCTTGTTGAGATAGAGGACAGACTAACAAAGATGGGCACTGATATAAACACAAATACTAAATCTGTTCACAGACATGATCAAGCTATACTGGATCTGAGACGGCATACAGAAGATTTAGAGAACAGAAGTAGAAGGGGAAACATCCGTATAAGAGGAGTCCCTGAAACTATACCAAATGAAGAACTGAGGGATTTGGCCTCTAGACTGTTTTCAGAGATATTGAATGACGCTGCTACACCAACTATTGCCATAGAACGCATACATAGAGTTGGGGTACAAAGAGGAACAACCCCTAGAGATGTGTTATGCTGTTTGGCACGCTTTGAAATCAAAGAACGGATCCTACAAAAAGCAAGAGACACAGATGGCATTCACTTTGAAGAAAACACTATACACTTATACCAAGATCTAGCTGCATCTACTATAATGCAAAGGCGCCTCCTTAAACCAATTACACTGCTGCTAAGGGAGCGAGGTGTTTCCTATAAATGGGGATTCCCATTTGCATTACTGGTACATAAGGGAGGTAAAATAATTACACTTCGTTATCCCGGGGATGCTCCTTCTTTTTGTCAACAGCTGGATATTCCCATTGCCGATGTTTCAGAATGGCGCAATTACATTTTTGGCATACCCAATGATAATCCAATGACCACTGCTATAGATGGCTCTCTAACCCCTGTCCGAACAAGAGATCATACACCCTCCAGACAATGGCGCAAAAGAATCAATACTCAGTCTCCTGCTCGCCCACCGAGCACACCCCTCAATAAAAGGCAATCATAACCATAACTTTGGCTCGGGAAATCATCACATGGATTTTTGTGAGGTTGAAATTTCACTTTTGTTATTATGTTTAATATGCTGGATATGTTATAATTAATGTTGGATTGTTAGCAATTGCTGTAATATAATTATAAGGAGCACTACTTTATACCATTT
>CM044444.1:32369244-32389659 GCA_024363595.1 Xenopus borealis | reverse complement strand
ATGTGCAACTGTGAAAAGTATTTTTTTGTTTTTGAACCAACATTTAAAAAATAAAAATTTAAATAAAAAATGATCTGGAAAAATTAAGGAATACTTGCTTAGCAATACCACTAAGCAATAACTGTAGGAGTACCCTTAGGATAAGGAGTTGGCGTTCCCTTATGGTTATTAGTTTGCCATTTAGTTCATGGCCTTTTGTATAGAGTGAGAGTCTATAATCATGGTTTGGAATAAGTGCAGCCCACTCCAGATGCAAGCAAGACCTATGGATACATTGGATGTTCCCATGAGTGCAGGTATCCTAGCTGGCCTCCGTTGAGTGATATAAAAGGAAAGTGGTAGCCATGGTAGCTTAGCTTGGAACCAGGAAAGTGCCAATATAAACCAATGGGTACAACATGAACTTCTATCACCAAAGAGCTTAAAGGAATATTGTCATGGGACAAAATGTTTTTTCAAAATGCGCCAATAGTTCTGCATTGAAATCCATTTCTCAAAAGAGCAAATAGATTTTTTAATATTTCATTTTGAAATCTGACATGGGGCTAGGCATAGTGTCAATTTCCCTGCTGCCCAAAGTCATGTGACTTATGCTCTGATAAATTTCAATTAATCTTTACTGCTGTACTGCAAGTTGGAGTGATATCACCCCTCCCTTCCCCCACCCCCAGCAGCCTAACAACAGAACAATGGGAAGGTAACCAAATAGCTCCCTAAGGGCTCATCCAGACGCGAAGATTCGGGGAGATTTGTCGCCTGGCGACTAAGCACCTCTTCTTTGGGCGACAAATCTCCCTGAATGGCTTGCTCCTATCTCACACCCACTAGCGCTAAAGTCGCCTGCGCCTATTCACACGCAGCGACGCGTTTTTCAAAGTCATTCAAAATTGCCTCGTGAGATGGGAAATTCACAAAATATCTAACTGATCCATGACAGTATCCCTATAATGTGCATTATGTGCTCAATTAGGATCTTTGTTTAACATACCTCAAGTCAACTTTTAACAGTTCAATTTACTTTAAAAAAATGTCTACAGTTCAAATGTTGTAAGAACCTCACGCTGTACAGTTAATTGCAGATTCTCATACAACCCTGTTTAGTCGGCTTTTAGGTACCTGTGGAATTACTGGAGGCCAAGGGGCCATGGATGCAGGATGCAAAAAGCAGTGTCATTTTATAAATGTATGAAAAGGCTATACACTGAACCATGAATGTATACATAGCTAAATTAAAAACACACACACACACGCACACAGTTAATATTTTCTCTAAAACCAAGGCCAGTACGTACACCTAGTTGCTCCATTAACTCTATTAATCTTATGTTTGGAATTTGTGATAATGGTGGTACTAACTACTAATGGAGAGTTGAAGCTTAACTACAGAAGTAGTTAGAAATGTTGTACATTATGTTTTGGGCTTCTGCACGAGCCCAAGGTAACCACAACCCTCTAGCATGGAGCATCTGTGTCTCTGAATATGCCCCAGTTGCTCCCCATCTTCTTTTCTGCTGATTCACTGCACGTGCTCTGTGCTGCTGTAATTAAAAAATCAGTTTTCTAGTAAATAACATAAACATTGTTTAATTGTACACAATTCTGTACATTCAGATTTCCATTATTGGGATAAATAAAAAAATGCCTGATAATTTTGATCAAAGCTTGATCAAAAACAGAGACTGAGCCTTTAATTATCTATCTATTATCATGTACTTATGTGATTGTGTTGGGTTCTGTAAGAGGTAGATTTATCAAAAATCAAATTAGATTTTTTGCATGATTTGAATTTATTTTGCATCCAAACTCACACTTTCAGCTTATATTTTTGAATAACTCGAATGTCCAGCATTTATTAAGCAAATAAAACCTTGAAAATTCTAATGTAAAATTTGCGATCTAAAAGCTAGCGAGGTCATGTAGAAGTCAATGGGAGGTGTCCTAGGCAAAGCTCAAACTCTTGGTTGATTTGAGGGGTTTTATCCGAAAACTCAATCAATTTGAGTTCAATTGGATTGATTTGAGTTTGTTAGGGACTCAATCTTTAGAGTTTTTCCCCCCCTTCAGTTTTCATTTGTTCTTGGCATTCAGATTTTTCCATAAACACCCAAACATCCTATATTTGAGTTTATGTGAGGTATAAAACCCTCACACAATTAAACAATTAGATTCTTGATAAATATGCCCATAAGCTTATGGAAAGATATTTACAAAGCCAATTACAACCATTATTCATAAAACAAAGCAATGGAAGAACTGTACACAGGCATGTTCAAATAGTCAGGTAAATCATTCATATTACCATGCAAACTCTCAGAGCAGACCAAGTAAAGTCTATAGGGAACATAGAATAATAAAATAACAAAAGAAAGAAAGGGCAAAGAACAAGAGAAACACTAATACCTAGTTAGAAAAGTAGGTGGATAAACTGTATGAGAGATGGACAAATGTTAATGGTAGTGATGGGCGAATTTATTCGCTAGGGGCAAATTCCCGCGATTCGACGCTGGCGAATAAATTCGCCAAAAAAACGAGTCGTGCGAAAACTTCGTGATGCGTCGAAAACTATGCAACGTGTGTCAAAAGCGTGCCGTGACTTGTTTTGCAAATTTTTCGCCAATTCGCTGATTTCTCTGGAAATTCGCTAATTTTTCGGCGAAGCAAAACTGGTGAAATTTGCCCATCACTAGTTAATGGTCCTTGTACTAAATCCATATGAAATCTGTCAGAGATTTAGGTGGAAATGTCCCTGAGCAACCAAATTAACCAAAGCTCGGTGAATGGAGGTGTATGACTGCTATTTTCCCTTCAAATTCCTTGTTGCTGTTTATACTTTTAAATTCCTTAATCAAAGTGGGGGGAGAAGTTATGTAATTATTATCTGTGGAACATTCTTTCTGTGAGACATCTGTATTTTTATCCAAATTTATGTTTTAGAGTACATTACAAGTTCACATTTTTGTGGACTCCATAAAGGACCTGTCTTGGTTTGTTGGCATTGGTCTTGGACAAGTTCTCTGCAGCTGAGTAATAGGTTGACTCCTTCTGAAGGTACTGACCGAGCGTCTCAATGATCCCAACCTTTTCCAAAGCCTCAGCTGTGGTTCACTAGCATCTTCTGCATGATAAGGCATACATTCATGTGGACCAAATAGAGTCTGATCTAGTGCTACAGGTTTACAGAGTGTCATAAAAACAAGACATGTCGCTAGGAGGAGAAAAATGCACACAAGGGATATAATGATAGGCAGTGGCCCTCGAAAATCTAAAGGTTCTTCAGTGGCATTCACTGCTATATTCTCCATGGTTATGTTGAACATTCCAAGGGCACTGGTTCCACTTTCAGCATAGTTGAAAAGTTCTCCTTCTTTGGTGGTCATATTTCCTGCAATAAAAATAGTTTTGTTTATTATTTGGTGGTCCTCTTTACTGACAGACCAATTCTATAAATATTTGTCCTAGAGTTTAAAACTCTAAGGGGTAAATTTATTAAGGTTCAAATTGAAAATTCAAATTTTTTAAAATTTTTATGGTCAAAACTCTCAAATTCGAATGGGGAATTATCTAAACTCGATTAGTTTTAATTCAAATTAGAATTTTGAGATTTAGCATACTCTGGCCCTTTAAGAACTTGCATTTGACTATTCACCACCTAAAACCTGCCGAGTTCATGTACAAGTCAGTGGGAGAGGTCCAGTGACCATTTTTATTCTGCTGGTAGTCCTTCTGACATTCAAGTTTTTTTCGGAGAGTTTTGTGGAATTTGAATCTAATTTGATTACATTCCATTACATTTTTTAATAAATAACCCCCCATCTGAATTTCGAGTAAAATAGAATTTAATAGAGAAATCACATGAATTTGAAATTCAAACTTTAATAAATGTGCCTCCCCATGTTTTACATTTTAAGACAACCGCTTCTCAAATCCTTGTCCTGCAAGTTTGATTCATGCTGTCATGCTAACACTTTCCACTCTGCTCACTCATCATCAGTTCTGCCATATTGCCTTTTTACACAAAAACGTGTAAGGCCAATTTTTGAGATGATTCTTTTTGCACAAGAAAACTTTTTTATGTGCATCGATTTTTGGAGTGAAGTCCACTTTCTGTGAATTCGAATGCCAGTATTGGAAGCCATAATTCAAATTCACGAGTTTTAAAACAAAAAAACTTGAATTGTGTTAAAAATTTGAAATTGAAAGTTGATACACTTTATCGCTTGCTTTCCTTTTGGTGTCAATTCAGTGATATTAGCATCAGTCTTATACTGTAGCCGGTAACACAGATTACTGTCCCAGTCTGTGCGCTATACATTTTTGTCTGCACATGATATATGTGTGCTGTGGCAGTTGGCAGTGTTGGTGGAGGTCGTCATGTAATTTTAAAAGCATATTGATTTGCTTTTCACTTTGATTGCCATCTCTGTGAGTTTTTGGCAGTTTTCTGTATTGTTAAATATGTTCATCTATTGTTAGAGTTGATTATAAAACAGATCAGGTCATCAATACATTGATGTTGTGGGGTCACATTCCTTGTCAACTGCAACCTTCCTGCTGTTACTTATCTATAGATTTCTAGCTGTTAAATTCAATTTCGTGGTGCACTCATGATCAACCATTCATTCTCTGCTGGGAATATAAGAAAACATCCAAGCAAGAAATATCATCTGCAAATCAATCTCTAGGGACATAAAGAAATGTGTCCCTGCATTCTTTGTTAGTTGTGTGTCATCCTGAAATTTCCAGCCTGCACCTCACCAGGTACTGTCAGCCTTCAATTTTCTTGTATTGCTATAGGTGAAAGGTGGTCCTTATTCTATTTTACTTATTAGAGCTTTTTAAAGGAGAACTAAACCATAACAATCAATATGGTTAAACATGACATATTTTAAATAATGAACTTATTTTACCAGCCTAAATTAAGAAGTGAAGCTTAGGGGTTGTCACAGAATATGAGGTTTGTCTGTAATATAAGCTGATGCTATTGGGCTGATAATTAAATAATAATGCTAGATGCACTGGTCTCTGAGCTGATTTGTAGTAATGATCTGTATTAATTACTAATCAGCCTTATGTTGTGACATTGCTGTTCTGCATTTACAGCATTATTAGTTGGTCCCTAGGCTCAGTAAGTGACAGCAGCACAGAGCATGTGCGGTGAATCAGTAGAAAAGAAGATGGGGCGGTACTATGGCATCTGGGCTGGTTCAGAAGCCCAAAACATATAGGCACATTTATCAAGGGTTGAATTTGGAATTTATGGGAGTTTTTGAAACTCTCATAAACTTGAAATACTACTAGTCGAAAATTATTAATAAAATCAAATTTTTCCAACTCGACATAAAAACTTGAATCGAATTTTATTCGAATTCAATCAAACTCGATTTTTATTTCCCTGAAAAAAATTAGAATATCAGGAAGGCTGCAAACATCTCCAATTCATCCCTGGGCCTCTACCCCCAAAATGAATACTTGAGCAACAGATAGTTTATATCAAATTAGGTGGCATATTAAAGAATCTTATCAAACTGGTATATATATTTAAGTAAATATTGTCCTTTTACATCTCTTGACTTGAACCACCATTTGGTGATGGTCTGTGTGCTGCCTCAGAGATCACCTGACCAGAAATATTTCAACTCTAACTGTAACAGGAAGAAGTGTGGAAGCAAAAGACACAACCCTGTCTGTTAATTGGCTCATGTGACCTAACTTTATAGTTTGTTTGGTATGTTTGTGTGCACTGTTGAATCACACGATCCCAGGAGGCTGTCCTTATTTTTTTTAAATGTCTATTTTCTATTTATGATTACCCAATGGCACATCCTACTAAAAAAGTATATTATTATGAAAATGGTTTATTTACATGAAGCAGTTGTTTTATGCAATATCTTTTTTATTTGGCAAGTTTTAAGTGGCAAATAGTCCAGGGCCAGAGGATGATAAATCTCAAAAATCTAATTCTATTTAAAAAAAAAAAACCTCTGTTTTGGATAATTCCCTAGTTGAATTTGACAGTTTTGCCATAAAAAAATTCGAAAATTTTAATTTTTAATTTGACCCTTAATAAATCTGCCTCATTATGTACAACATTTATATCCTACTTCTTTAATTAGGTTTTTATTTCTCCTTTAAGTTATATTGTAAATATAGCTGAACTTAAGGATTTTGAACATAATTTGCAGTGTTAATATGGGTATAAAACTGCTTTAATTCAACACCCAAGTTTTGTACTTCTGTACCTCTTTCCCTTACTTTACTTTAAAAACTATAACATATTGGGGCAAATTCACTAAAGCATCTAACTCTAGCGCTAATTCGCCAGTGTGACTTCATTTCGCAACTTCGCCAATAACAGTGTCCCTGGCGAAAATCCGCTAGCGAAGTAGATCGCACCCTTACGCCAATTTGAAATTTTTTCTAAGTCCCAAAAATCTGCTGGCGTCTTTTACTTTTTTTAAGGGTGATAGTCCCCTCCTTCCCCCCTACATTTCCTAACACATGGCAACTCAACTATACAGGAGGCACATGTTTAGGGCAATAGGACAACTTTATTTTGTTTATTAAAGGTTTCCTGGGCTTGTGTAGTGTAATGTAGTGGCTGTAACACATACTTCTATTATACTTTGAACTTCGCGCTGTATGCAAATTAGGCATCGCTACTTTTCGCTACTTCGCTACTTTTCACCTTCCTGAGAGCAAATTTGCATTTTAGTGAATTAGCGGCGGCCTGGCAAAAATTCATCTGGCAAAGTGCGGCGAATTGCGTCTAAGCCGTCGCTAGCGCATTTTCAGCACTTAGTGAGTTTGCCCCATTTTGTCATAGGGCATCACAAGATACCCAGGCAATGGTATTATCTGTCTGTATATTAAGTCTGCACAGCACTTATATTTTAGGTATTTGTTAGTAGTCTCAGCTTAGTCAAATACTTGTTGAATGCAAAAAAGATTGTGCTATGGCACAAGAGATAATTAATTGGCTTATTGTACTGCTTGCGTAATGTCTAAGTTCATTCATATATACACTGCAAGGAGTAAATAAAGAATATCAGAAAAGTCCATCTCTGAGGCAGTGCAGATTCTTGTTGTACTGTCAAACTGTACCACTGCCCAAACTCCTTGTTTTGCTTGTGCTGCTTCTGTTCAGCTTTTATGACATGTTACAAGCCAGCTGTGCATCTATTATAAAGCTATAATACAAGTTTTTATTTTATAGTGCATATTATGCTCTATAATAGAAAATCATTTTTTTTTTAAGTCTGGTAGATCTTCAGTGCAGATGTCAGTATGATTGCAGAGCTTTAACCCTAGATAAAGACCTACTGACTTTACTCTCCATAGAGCCATGTAAATTGCTTTCCAGCTGCTTGCAATGAGCAAAGGAATTGACCCAGCAGACAAGGCAATCAATAGAAAATCTGACAAAAGATCCATATAAACAAAATACACGATGAAACATTGACCTTGAGATCAAACTGGAAAACTGATAAATAGAGTTTGATGTCCCCCGAAAAAAAATGTCAGACAAAACATTTATCTGAGAAAACAATTAACACTTTCAAAAAATATTTCCTTTTTCTCTGTAATAATAAAACAGTAACTTGTACTTTATTCCAACTAAAATATAATTGATCCTTATTGGAGGCAAAACCAGCCGATTGGGTTAATTTAATTTTTAAATGATTTTAATAGACTTAAGGTATGGAGATCCATATTACAGAAATATGCCTTAACTGGAAAAGCCCAGTTCCAGAGCATTCTGGATAACTGGTCTCATGCCTGTATATATATATATATATATATATATAATTCATCCAGGCTGGACTGAGTGCACACTGGGAACCATTCCAACAGGCTGTTAGTTTAAAAATACAACATTTTAAGTTAATTTAAAAAACAGGCCGACGTTTCGGTCCACATCTAGGACCTTTATGTATATATATATATATACAGTATACAAGTCACATAGCATTTGCTTATTTGCATTAATAAATACCCATATATATATATATATATATATATATATATTTCAACCAGGGCAGCACTCTGCTTTCAAGTATGTTCCCGGTTGCATGGTAAAGAATCCATATATTCAAAGAAGACCAGCAACACCGGTGTTTCTTATGCTTAGAGTAAATGTATTAGGGCCCTTACACACTAGCGTTTCTTACCTGCAATCCCCTGTGTTCCGTTTGGCTGCGTTCAGCTGCAGGGGAGCGCAGGTAAGAAACGCTAGTGTGTAAGGGCCCTTATAAAGTGCATGTGCAGCCGACGTGACGTTTCGGTCCCATCAGGGACCTTTTCTCAAGGCAAACATGTTCACATTCTAATTACATACATATACCTTGTGTGAACCAATCAGTGAAGAGTGACATCAGCAATGAGTGATTACGTTTTAAAGTGACAGGTGCTACAAATAATTACATATTTTTATATTACATAGTAAACACTCCAATTCGCTAAGATAAACATGTGTTTGTCTATATCCATATACTTGTTAATGTATAAGAAGTTATAACTTCTCTTGGTTTCCACTCATGGGTTACCAGGCAGTAACTAATCAGTGGCTTGAAGGATTAATTGCAAACGCACTGAACAGTTATGTCCCATGTGACCCACCCAACTTTAGAGAGCTGAAAAGCAGGAAGTTGTGCTCTTTTCAGTTATGTTAGACATCCAATCAGTCCAACCATTATAGATTACATTTTTGGCTAACTTTATTAGAAAAAAAAATTTTTTTTTTTACACATACTATCCTTTTAACCAGTTTTTTTTTATTATACTGAACTGTTCCTTTAAATATTAATAATAAGGACTAGCAATAGCGCAAAAAGCGGCAGATTTTTTACTTGTTTAGAGACTTGGACTTCAAGTTAATATTTAGAAAAAAGGGGTCATATCTAGTATGTAAACCTGTGGGTTAATGGGTATGATTATACAACAGCATACCTAGACTGCACAGGGCAGGGCAGAGGGGTCTGACACACACTGGCACCTCCCTCTCACAAATCTCTTAAATTTGCAGAGGAAGCAGACCCTTCGGTGTGGGCCCTCCTGTTCCCAGGGCCTCCCTGCTACCACAGGATCTGCTTCCATTCAAGTTATGCCACTGGTATACAGAGGTGATAATGAACAGTGACCAGGTTAAAATGTTGCACGTATGTCATATATGGTATACCCTGAAATGCTCAAGATGCTTTATATCAGGAGCACCCATACTTTACTCATGGGAGGTCTACTTTTAGTGATGTTGTCCCATTATGATCTACATACATAAAAGCATTGTTAGAATTCTGGTCCATGGAAAATATTACTTAACTATTGATTTATGAGAAAACGTTTATTGTAACATTTAACAAACAACTATTTCTTATGTTACCTTATTAATAATAATAATAATAATAATAGTAATAAACATCAGAATGAAAAGCATGAGATAGGAGGGTGATTTAGAGAAGCTGTTTGTTGACAGTGACACCCAGTGCTATACACAGACTTTCATGCCAGGTACTGCACAAACTGACCACTTCAAATAGACATTTCCCTGCTGTGTTTCTTCTACAGAATGGTATTGTCTTTTCACTAAGAACATTTCAGAACACACTTTTATTCAAAAAGTAAATAATACAATGAATGAATTTCAGGAATAAATTCAGGAGTTTAATTATTATTTAAGACGTTTAACCCAAAATAGTTTCAAGAAGTTGTACCCAGTTTAACAAATGTATTTAGGCACAGGGGCGATCCGTCCCATGTCTGAGGCGGCCTTCAATTTGACACCCCACCCCCCTTCCCCATGGCGCTCACTTTTTCAGCACCAGACAGGGGTAGGGGGGGTCCACGGCGCAGAGCGCAGGTAAGTGCCTCAACTCGCCTCATTGACAGAGCGCCCCCTGTTTAAGCACAGATTATCAAACGTTCTTTGATCTACCACTTTGTAAACTTTAAAAGCATAGGATTGCACTGGCTATTGATTTGTCTCTGACATTTATTTGAGCCGTTAACCATTTCAGCACAAGTCACTATGAAGTGCAGTAAGAAAAGTTCTAGTAGAAACAGGAGGCTAAAAGAATAAAGAAAAATGGAAAAAGAAAAAGTGTTTGTTTCCAACATATTTGCATTATCTTATTAAGGAATATTCTTATTTGATTTGGCTTTTCTCATGGCTTTTACCTTTTGCTGCTGCTGCTGGAAGGCGTCTTTCTCCGGCTCTTTGGTGGAGAGGGGGATGGTTATATCATGTAGACTGGAACTAGAAGGAGGAATGGGTGCTGCAGACAAAGAGAGAGAGCAAAACTTTTCTGAGTTAGCAAAACACAAGCACAGAGTCTGGGATCCCCATCAGTCCAGTGCTGAGCTATATGAGCAACAAATAGTTAAGGTTAATTAGATGGAGGGTTAGTTCTTTCTTTTACAGCATAATAATAAAACTAAAGTTCCAACCAACAGGCTAATTTCCCCTGTATGGCGTGTGCTTGGTATAGTCTGGGAACTGGATTTTGTTCAGTGAATGCCAGCCTTCAGGTTGCTGCGAAGTTGAGATGGGCTGGGGGGAGGAGGTTGCATAGTGTGAAGGTTTGTATAAAGAGCTTCTTTATATTCCTTTTTTAGTGGCAAGTTTCTGTTCCACCTCAGTCTGTTTTGCATTCCCTGTATCTTGCTTATTTGGTTGGAACCAACTATAGGGCAGCATGCCCAGGGTCCATGGTAAATGGTAAAACTCCCTAAACCATTCATGATATTAAATAGAATTTATCAAACAGATTCTACATTATTCAAATGACATATTGCATTAAAGTTGTAATTCTAAGCCTATGGGTTGGGAGGCACAATGATTGCTTTTTAAAATAGTGTTTATGAAGTGAAATTATATTTTACCATAGGCAGTAGTTATTTAATGGAGATTTATAATAATATATATTATAATAATATCTATTATATAATAATGTATATATTATAATAATAATATAAAAGCAACAAATAATAAGTCTTCAGGCTTGAATGATTACTGGCCTGTAGCATTAACATTGGTGGTTTTGAAAGTTTTTGAACTTACATCCCTATTAATACTGACCCACTACTTTTGCTTATAACTCAAATACATCTAAAGAGGACAACATTTATGTTCTATATTCCACTCTCAACCATGTGGAGAAGAAACTTGGAAATTATGTCAGGTTATTATTTATTGATTGTAGGTCAGCCTTCAACACAATATTTCCATATAGATTGTTTACTAAGCTGATCCAGGGCTAAATAAAAAGTCTTGTGTGCCTGGGTTATTAATTTTTTTAATGGGATGATCACAGGGGATGAGAGTTGGTAGCTGTGTCTCTAATACTATCATATTACATACAGGTGCTCCACAAGGATGTGTACTTAGTCTTGGCTCTATACTCTCTTTACCCATGATTGTGTGGCCATATTCATCTCTAATTCTATTGTAAAAGTTGCTGGGCTTCATCTCGAATAACGATGAGTCAGTTGGAGTTGGAGAATCTAGTCAGAGAGGATTGAGTGGATCAAATCAGGTTGCTTTAAGCCTGCTGTTTCAACACACACCATCCAAGTGTGGTAAATTCAATGCAAAGAGATTTTGAAACAGACCAGGAGCCGGCAGCATTCAATCTGCAATCACCCTTTATTGGTGCATATACATCACGACATGTTTCGGGAGCTAGTCCCTTTTTCAAGTGAAAACAACAAGCCAATTAACACACATAAATAGCCTCAAAATCCCACCCCTTGGGTGCACCATATCCTTAACCAGGCTTGAGTTAATCCGCCCCCTTGTTGCATATTCATGTGTTGAAATCTTGTCACAAGTAACAACCCCCATTACCAGATTGTGTGAAAGTTCATATATAAAGTCCATCCTGTGGGAATAAATACAATAAATACTTAAGAAATTGCTAAATGCTGCCGGCTCCTGGTCTGTTTCAAAATCTCTTTGCATTGGAGAATCTAGTATCATGGTGTCAAGGAAATTGTCTTTATTTGAACGTCAGCACAATTCATGAGTTCTTGGACTTTAGAAGGAAACAGCAGAGGTCTTACTCCACACTTACTATCGGTGGGGCTGCAGCAGAGAGGGTCACTAGGTTTAAATATCTAGGGGTGCAAATTTCCAAGAACATATTCGAGCCAGGCCTGGATTTGTGGAGAGGCCACCTAGGCCCAGACCTAGGGCGGCAGTATTTTAGGGGGCGGCATTCTGCCCAACCACACCCACATTGGTTCAGAAATTTAAATAAAATTTCCCGCGTGCCAATTCCCATAGCTCTGTCCAGATGCTGAAAATTTGCGAAAATAAAAGGGAGGGGACAGGCGTGACAAATGGCAGTGGGCCTCATAAACTTATGAATATATAATTTTTTATATTTTAGATCTTGTTAACCTCTGGTTGCTGTTTTTTGTTGCACTTCAGTACATATTATTTACAATATATATACAATGTACTCAAATTTGTGGATATTGTTCGTGTTTCACCATAGGAAATTTAGTATGTGTTTCAGTACAATGCAGCTGTGTAGCTGTGTTTTTGAAATATAGGAAACTTCATTTTATTTACTATATATTTAGTATGTATTGATTAATGTATTGCATTGTCATTGTACTTAAGCACTATTGCTTCAATAAAAATTGCAGTAGTATACAGTTATTTTAAAAAGTTACACAGTTTTCGAATGATTAAGGTACATTTCACTACAGGTTGTATTTGTATAATTTTGTAAAGGAATCTATTTGTCTATCTATCTATCATTAATTCAGCATCAAATGGTGTATGTCAAGGCAAATCCTAGCCTTAAATGGTTCCAAAAATCTAAGAATGCTACAAACAAACCTAAAGAATTATGGGGCTGCATAGTGGCACAAAGGGTTGTTTATAATGTAACTGTGCAGAATTGTTCCATGCAACATTTCTATTAAAAATTATTGAAGTAATTTAATACAACTCACAATGTTTGCATAGCTATCAATCAGCAAGCGACATTTACCAAATGACTTAAAGCAAACATTATTACATTATTAACTTATTGGTTGTTATGGGTTACTAGGTGTGGCATAATTTACCCGGATTTGGACCCCTTTCTCCCAGGCCAGGCCAACACATATGGACTCCCAAGGAAAGCCCTTAGCATCACTCATATCCTTCCCCACTTAAGAACTGTCCCATCAATCTCTCTCCCCCTTACCCCTGCCACATCTGAACCCACCTTCCCCACTCAGCCCCTCTGCAGCTTCCCTCTTTTTTGCCAAGGCAGTCCCTGGTGCTTTCCAATCAGCAGTTAACCCCTCTGTTGCACCCTAGGCACATTCCCCTGGATGTTTAGTGTCCCCTTCTAAAGTTGTGGATGCTTAGCAAGCATGCAGTACCATAGAAGAGTCTATGCACATAGAGCGTACAGTTAAGGGTCTTTGTACATGTGTAGTGAGCTGTTGCCACTGGCTGACAATGAGCGATGGCAGACTTTATTGACTGCTTCTTACAGGTGAAGCAATGACAGACCGGAGCCAAATATTTCAGTTACACAGTAAACACTATGAGGAAGAGCCTCTCTCCATTCTTTCCATACTACTAATACTACTATTAGACATTGAGGGGCATTCCTCTCTCTCTGAATTACACTTAACCCCCTCTATCTGTTTAATGTCCAGCATACAGTGCCTGGCCCTATCCAGAAGCCTCCAATGCACATATCATGTGGAAGAGCACTAGCAGAGTGCCATTAGTCATAAAGGGGGCTCCTCTGTCTTTCAATAATATTTCCCCTATACAGTATCTTTGTCATGCCCTGCATACAGTTCATGAGCGTATCCTGAAGACTCCACTGCTCCTATCATATAGAAGAGCACTAGCATAGTGTCATTAGCCATCAGGATTGAGGGGCTCCTCTCATTTTCAGAGCACTTCTCTCTATTGGGTATATTTATCAAAGAGTGAAGTTCCTCCACTAGAGGGAAATTCCGCCGCTCTCCATTCATTTCTATGGGATTTTTAAAGGCGTATTTATCAAAGGGTGAACTTTCACTTCACCCATTGATAAATAGGCCTTTCAAAATCCCATAGAAATTAATGGAGAGCGGCGGAATTTCCCTCTAGTGGTGGAACTTCACTCTTTGATAAATTTACCCCATCTCATCATGTACAGCATACAGTGCATGGGCTTTCCCCGACCTGTTTCACTACATCTCCAGTAGTGTCCCACCTAATCATAAATAATCCAATTCCCTAATTGGCACACAATTGCCTGGGGGCTGTTCCCCAAATCCTAACTCCTTGTTGGTAAACAGAGCTTTTCTAGCTACCCTATCACTCAACTCTTGGAGTAAATTTCCAACTCACTTCCTAGCCTCTCTGTTTACTTGATGTTCTGAGGCACTTCCTAGCCTCTTTGTTTACTTGATGTTCTAAGTGCATGGTGCCTCCTCTTCCTTATACAGGCTCCTGTAGGGGAGTTTCCCTGGCGGCCAAGGTTGGTGCCATCTGCTGGCTGGCTGAGTATTGCCCAACTATTTACACAGGATTTTATTGTATTTTATGAGTATTGCCCAACTATTTACACAGGATATATTAAACAGGATTTTTTACCTCATTATATGTTGCTCTCTTAGACCAACTATTTACATTTCAAAACTGTTTTTTTTTACCTCCTTATACTGTATGTTGCTCTGTTAGATTAGAGTAGCGTCAAAAAAATTAGTGAATTAATTTTAGATATAATGTACAGTTGCCCTGCATTGATAAAACTGGTGTGTATTAAATCATTTATGTCTTTCTCCTCATCATTAATCCCATTACACTTGCACATATTTGCACCTTGCCCTTCCAGCTTGGCCAGTAAATATATACACAGGCACAGCACATGCGCAACGTGATTCAAAATGCCTTACAAAATGTAAAAATATTTTAATATATTACAAAGAGCACAAATAATGCTTTTCACAAAAGAGAGGTTCAATTTGGAGCTATATTTGACTCCTAAATTGTTAGAAACTAGAATATATATTGGACTAGGGATACATAGAACCCGGCTTCTTAGGGTTCTGTTGAATCCTACGATATACCTATAAAAATTGCCACATTTTTTCACTTATATATAGGTTTCAGATTTGGTTCAGCCAAAATCTTGGTTTCGACTGAATGTTGCTAAAAATGACATAAACTACTTATCCCCAGTGGAAGGTTGAGCTACAGATAACCCCTGCCATTGACAAATTCTGATTTATTTGTCCACCATTTTCTCTTTGCATGTGGAAAATGCAAGTATGCTTACATGTTAGTGCATATTATCTACAGGAGTTATGCCAATGACCAAGTTTTTCCTTGTGATGGTTTAGATTTTCAGGAGTTGCATAGTTAACAGCAAGAGGGTATTTCTTCCAATCTTTTTGTAGAATTGTGGAATCAGCTTCATCACATTCTCCTGTAAAGATGATTACCCTATTTGTCATTTTCTTTAACACAATACTGTCCTTAGTTATCATAGTTAGGTGGAATAATTTAACTGCTCATCTAAACCCACCTTAGAAGAAAGGTCTGTCGCCTTCGCAAAGAAAAGGAATATGAATAAACATCTAAATAAGACATTGGAGCTACTTTGTTACTTTAAGTGCATGTTGAAGGAATATTATTATGACTATAAATTCTGATTTTTTTTCTTTAATTGCTGTCATAATAGTAAGTAGTGGCAGCAGACCCTGAACCCTGCCGAATTCTGTAGAAAAGTTTGTGTTTTTACCTTCCATACAGCAAAATGCAGAATATGGAATAGGGTGACTACATAAACACACAATAATTTAATTAATAGCAGCTCACAAACTGTAGTTAAAAAATTGCAGCACCCTCCATTTGCCATTTCAGTGTTAACATTTCAGCATCTCCAGTCATTACAATAATCACATATTTACAATGTGCCTGAGAGCCTGGTGAGGAGAGTAAGTTTATTGTGGAAAAAAGAGTGTCAAGGAGTACAAAAAGATAAATGTCAAATTATGTTCCATTAGAATTTTACAGTCTAAAAACTCAGAAGTTGTGGCTATCTGCAGCCAAGAAGTCAGAATGGTAAATTGCCCTAATTTCTGGTTGCAGTAAACAGGAGAAAGCTGAAA
Organism: Xenopus borealis; assembly: GCA_024363595.1. Classification (NCBI taxonomy): domain Eukaryota; kingdom Metazoa; phylum Chordata; class Amphibia; order Anura; family Pipidae; genus Xenopus; species Xenopus borealis. The sequence continues at coordinate 32,373,549 of CM044444.1, read as the reverse complement.
ATGGAATATTGTTAACTGTGCAGCTTTTTGTGGTTTGGGTCTTCATTCCTTATTTTTACTGCTTCTTGGTGAGACCCATAAAAGTGCAAACATCCAATAACATGTGCTTAGTTATATTCCCAGGATTCAATAGTGTATGTATAGCGTATTACGCAAAGGAGCAAAAGATAGTAGAAAATAATGTCAGTCATTAAGATAATAATCATTAAAGATACCCCTAATTTCCTGAGCTATCTTCCATCTCTGTTTTATATCACAACTACCTTTCTGTGCTCAGTCCTGGATGCTCCATGTCTTAAAGACACACTGTAAATTATTAATAGTCCCAAAGGAGGCGCACTCACACAGACCTTTTTTTATCTGCTTACTGTATGTACAGTATGTGTTTCCCTAAATTACATTGTAGATTGCAAATGTTGTGCATTGTTTATATAAAAAAAACATGTCCCACAGGGTTAATAGGCCTTATGGCTTTAAATCCCTACAGTTGCTAAGCAGAAGGGAATGTATCTAAGGTATTTGCACATGTATCTTGTTGGCTAGCAGGTAGGGTGACCACTTACTTTGATATAGTGCTGGGAAAGGAGTGGCGCTTCTGCTTTGCTGTCCATCTTAGGAACAGGGTTGATGTCTGCTTTGGGTCTGGGCCCAGTTAAAGTCGGGATACAATGACAGGGTGTAGCTCCCATACCAGTACACTCTAGGAGTGTAAGTTAGTTAGGGTTGAGCTACTGTAAGAAGGGCAGTTCTAAGTCCCACATAGGAGTAGCAGCTTAGGAGGTATCTTTCCCAAGTAATATTTTCTGTAGTGCAGGAATCCCAGTGGAGAGTGAATCTAGATAGAGAATTTTCCTGAGGTGATCCAGACCACTACAGGTTGTGTCACAGAGGTGATGTGAGATTCCTGTCAAGTCTGTCCTCAGGGAAGTGTCAGTCTTTGTTACACTCTGCATGTGATGTTGCTTGTACCACTTGCCTCTGAGAAACTGTGCTGTGAAGAAACCATGCGGGTGCTAAATAAACATTTTATGTTTTGTTGTTTGCAAGAACCCCAGAACCCTATTATTGTTATATATATAGCAGCAAGAGAGGTGTAGTTGCGAAACTTTGCAAAGGCCCACTCAGGGTGAGAGAGTCTACTGTAACCCTTGTCCTACTGGTAGTACCCTAGGAATGCAGTTATTTAGCTGAAATTGAGGTTACATACATATAATACCATTCCTCTTTGCTTTTAAAGTACGTTGTAAGTAGGAAGTGGCATATTGTTTTCTTCATTAAAGGGCAAGGAAAGGCAAAGAAATAAAATCCCATTTTTACTTTCTTTAACGAAAAAGAAATCTATCTCCAATATACTTTGATTAAAAAATGTGTACCATTTTTATAAGAAACCTGCAGTGAAATTCTCCCTTCATTTAATGCTGTGGATAGGAATTGTCAGACGTTCCCTAACTTCTGGCAGGGAAACAATCATACTTATGAACAGCAGGGGGAGCCCCTGCCTTACTTACCAGCCATGCAGAACTCAAGCAGCTTTGTTTTTTGATAATTTATGACAATCCCTAAGAAGCCCAGACCACACTGAGAATGTGTATGTAGTCTAGTCTTGCAAAGATGTTTAACAAAGTTACAAGATGACAGCCCCCTGTGGCCAAATTTGAAAGCATAAATCATTTGTTTGATTAGGTTTGTGGTGCAGTAAGTTCATGTTCATGTTTAGTATACAAAATACAGCATTTCTAGCCTTATTCTATTTTAGACTTTCCTTGCCCTTTAAGTACCAAAACCACAATACCAGTACAAATATTTGTCAAAACATCATGGTCATGTTGTATATAGACAGTGTAGTAGGTAGGACCTAGCCCTAATTAAGTGATATAGTCTTCTATTCCTTTAGGAGTTTGATTATATAAGATGAACCCTATTTTCTCATTTTATATTGATGTGACAAAGAAATTGCCCATCTACATGATACAAAGCGGTCAGATATAGCACCACATTAACATACTTTCCCCAAAGACTGCAAAACTGATCATCCAAAAATGATTGCCCTATCACTGGTACAGTATGCGAATGGGAGATACAAGGCTCAATCTCTCCCCTTTACAAAAAGTGTAATTTTTGCCGCCACAGGAACAATCAGATTGAAGAAAAGAGGGTATGGGTCCTTTGCACTTTTTTTCTACAATCCTTTTTATGCCAATGTATACTCAGGCCACAAAACCCAGGGTTCTGTGGAGCACAGGATGCCTATGATTAAGTACCAGGGGGTATGAAACGCGTAAGGCGGAACAACAAAAGGTCTGTATGCCTTTTTAATGTTTGACTAAATAAAATATGTTTTTTTAACTTTAGAAATTTTGGTTTTTGGAATATATTTGAGAAGTTGACTAATTGTGCCTCTGGGACTGGGGGCTATATTCCATACAAACGTGGCCCATTAGATTGGCCGTAATTGACTGCAGCATATGTGCATTACTATAACAATGTATACTCAGGCCACAAAACCCAGGGTTCTGTGGAGCACAGGAATTTGTCCAAAATTCTTGGCTGAATATGTAGCCACACATTTGAATTCATGTTTGATTGGTAGACACAGATTTGTATACACTTCAAATACTGTGGGTTTATTGATTTGCATTGCATTCTTTATCTCAAAGGCACAAAATTCCTTAACTGTTCTTAACAGATCAAAGTTTAAAAATGTTTTAAAAAAAACTTTTACAAATGCTATATGTGTTTACAGTTCAATGCATCACAAGATTTGGTTAGTAGAAAAGTAGAGAAGAATAATGGACACTAGGGAGCAGCACTGTCACATCCCTAAAAAAGGCTAGCATCAGTGTACATAGCTTATTGTAATGTTCTGCTATCTGGCTACTTCCTTCTGCTCTTTCCTTAGTTAAAGGAGGAACCACCCAGGTTTTCTGTGCTTGACCCTGTCTCTGTATCTAAAACATAATCAATCTTGTTCAAGAATACATGCGCTTCTCAAGAGTAATGTACAGGTCACACGCAAACTGAAATGGATATACTTTATTTTTAATCATCCAAAAAATTCAATTAGACTAGAGCACCAAAGGGTAGACACATAAGGTAAGACAAGAACACTAACATAGAACAATAGGTAAGACACGGTAGTTGACACTCTGGGTGGTGGTGCCAAATGAGACAACCGTGAACCTTATTTATGCCAGTGAATAAAAGCCTAGATCTTTACACCTCTTTGACTGGCAGGAACAAACTTTGCTTAATGCACCTGGCTCTCACAGCAACCAGCTCAGTAGAAAAAGGTGTTCTAATTATTTAAATAGAATCCTATAGTGTGAGATGATGAGTCAGATCCATAGATAATGTTTCTTTTATCCCAAAGCGTGCTTTAAAGGAACAGTAACACCAAAAAATTAAAGTGTTTTAGTGGAATTATAATATTATGTACTGGTGTCCTGCACTAGTAAAACTAGTGTGTTCGCTTCATAAAAACTATTATAGTTTATATCAATTATTGCTAACCAGTGGCTCGTGAGCAACATGTTGCTCACCAACCCCTTGGATGTTGTTGTGGCCTCAAAGCAGGTGCTTATTTTTGAATTCCTGGCTTGGAGGCAAGTTTTGGTTGCATAAAGGACTGTGTACCACCAAACAGAGCCTCCTGTAGGCTGACAGTCCACCACATAGGTGCCAGCTAATGGCCAATCACAGCACTTATTTTGAACCCCCCGGAACTAATTTCATGTTGCTCCTCAACTCTTTTTTATATTTGAATGTGGCTCACGGGTAAAAATGTTTGAGGCCCCTGATTTATAAAAACAAGCTGCTGTGTAGCCATGGGGGCAACCGTACAACTGTAATGACGGTCCGCACACACGATTTTTAGCAGTCGGGGAGTGTACCCCTTTTATTTATACCACCATAATATCAACGTTTCGGGGGGTAATACCTCCCTTCATCAGTGGAAGGAAGGTGTGTGGTAGAGAAATTACATTCTTAGCCATGGGGGCAACCATTCAAGCTGAAAAAGGAAGAAAAGGCAAATTCAAGTTTTGAAGAATCCAATACTTTATCTGGTTTCTGCATGTAACCTGTGCCTTTTCTCTTTTTCCAGCTTTGAATAGCTGCTCCCCCCTACACAGCAGTTCATTTTTATAAACTATTGTAGTGTTTCTGACACAGCACACCAGTTTCACTAGTGCAGCAAAACTGGGTCTATAGTGAGTCCATATTAGTTCGAAAAGGGAGAATTCTCCATAGTAAGGCCTCATCTGGAATATGCAGTGCAGTTTTAGACTCCAGTCCTTAGGAGGGATG
>CM044444.1:32336614-32357839 GCA_024363595.1 Xenopus borealis | reverse complement strand
TTTGTCCTGCTTCACCTACTGATTGAAGAGTTCTCTGGTGCCTGGACGGAGCACCTGCAGCCCAAGTGGAGAGCAACCTGTTCCACTCTCTGTGAAACCTGTATTGTTAGTTGTGTATGGGAAGCAGAAAACCAGGGAACATATGTGAACCCAATTTTGGATCCTCATTTTTGGCTCTTCGACAATGGGTATAGTATTTCACACTTTCTTCTTTCTCTAATTTAAAGGAGTTCTCATGCCCCTATTTGCTATTTCATTAGATGCAGTTTTGAAGTTACATTTTTTAAACCTTTGCAATGGTGGTCCCTCGACCACTTAGCATAACACTGACTGATTTCCTTAGATTGCAAGCTCTTGTGAGAAGGGCACTCAGATCTTATTTTTATTCTGTGACCTTTGTTTGTTATACTATTGCAAAACCCTCCCTAAATGTTATAACATATTGGGCAGCATTGTGTAACTTGGCAGAGCTTTATAATGATGATGATAATGATGTTTCAGACAGAGCAGCTTAGCCTCTGCTAATAGTTAAAATGTGTAATTTAAAAACAAACTGTCAAAGCAAATCATTTTATTGAAATCAATGATGAAACTACATCAGAGCTGCAGTTCCTTTTAGGTGTTGTAAATGTATAAATGTCACCCAACTAAGGACATCATCAATACATTTTGTTTGCAGATTAAAAAGGAGAGGTCCTAATCGATTATTTTACTCTTTATACCTTTTTCCTTTGTTTATAAATATAATAAGCATATTTAGTTACATATATCTGCCTGGACTGTAGAATGTGATGGTACCAATAACCTTAAAAACAAACATGCTACACTATACTATTTCTTTTTATTTATTTCCTTTTTTCTCTTTTTTTCGGTCTTCATGCAGTTTTTACTGCATTGATGTGATGTTTCTAGGGTAAAACTTCTTCAACCAGCATTTTTGTGGGACTGTTGCTATTTGTTAACACTGTTATAAAGTAAAACCATCCTCTTTAAAAATATATTTTTCCATTTTAGTTGGAAGCCACTGATGCTGATGAGGGTGAGAATGGCAGAGTCTGGTATCGAATCCTCACTGGTGAGTTTTCTGTACTCGTATACATACTGTATGATAATTGTTATGCACTATCATACTGTACAATGCAGGCCAGACAACATTCTTGATTTCATTACCTACTTTCTGCCACAGCCCCCCCCCCCCCTTCATATTCCACTTGACTCTGCTTCTAACAATTTACCTGGAAATGAAGTTTTTATAATTACATGTCGAGCAACTTTGTTACCAATGTTCCTACTAAAGAACTGTAAGAAGACTAGTATCAGTGACAGGGAGCTAGGCAATTAAAAATCCTCACGGGAGATTTGCAGGACACACTGTTTTATACACTTTTTTTAAGGTTCCTTAACTATGTCATTAGTAGGTTTCCTCACCTTAGAGGAAACATTGCTTGTGCCTTAATCCATTTATTTCTGATATAATAATTTAGAGAGTATAAAGGTATTGCCATTTTATTTGTAAGCAAGTAATAAATGCTCTTCTGCAACATACAAGTTGCAAAGGCTTTGTTTCGGATTTCTGTGGTTTTGTACTTTCTACTCCAATCTGCAAAACACTGCCTTACTCCGCTTCCCTTTTTATATTGAACACCCACAGGTTTAGAGTCAGCAGAAATAAAATTTGGAGCTGATGCATATACCCACAGTTCATTGCAAAAGTTTCCAAGCCCATGATAAAAGTTGCTGATTTGGCAAATCCAACACTGAAACTTTGTTCTTTGTTTTTATAACATTATTTCAAAGCATTGGAATAGACAATTAGTGTGTAAAACAACATTATGTTTTATAACAAAAGACAACAGAAATTGTTATTCAGTAAAATAAAAGAATTTGTGAATAGTTATGAGGGAACTTACAGGGAATTTAGCAAATCCTTGAAATTTCAACAAAAATTATTGAAGTTAATGAGAAGGTGTTTTGCAATTAAGGTATTTTGAGCTCTGCAACTGCATATGCATTGTCCTACCTGCAGCGAATGCTAGAATGGCCCTGGTTAACCATGAATAGCCATAACAACTGCCAGCAAAAGTCAAGGCTTGGTACTGACCCTTTGGGCTACAAATAATCACATACTTTTTCTGTTGCCAGGAAACGAGAGGACTAATTTTAAAATTGAAATCAATACTGGACTAATTTTGCGGGGTGTCCAGCCCCTTGATAGAGAAACAAACTCATCTCATGTTTTGGTGGTGGAAGCTTACAACAGCGACCAAGGTCCAATGAGAAGTTCTGTAAGGGTAAGATAAACCATCTTAAGTATCATTTATTATCCTAATTTTTAATCCAGGATTATAGTGTCCAACATAAAAAAAATATAGTTATCATTCCATGTTGCTTTAAACTTGTTAAGCCATGTCCTGAAGTCTTTCTTAAATAAGTATTTTCACTTCAGTCTTCAGGATACGTTATTGATTGCATTCTTTGCTAGGATCTGGTGATAAAACCGACAACTTAATGACAGGGAACCTTGGCTAATATCATATAAAGTACAAAATGAATCATCGGGTGCCTTTGATTCTAGTCACATTCTAGTCAAGACATCCTCTGCTCTTGCACATGCATACTACAGAAATGAACAAATAATTTCAGTACTGTATGTTTGCTCACCCAGGGTGGCATAGAGGAAGCTGGGGGCACCGATAAAGCATTGCAGACAGGTGCAATTTTGAAGAAATGGTGTATCTGACTGCCTGGCACGCCCCTGTTTGGAAATACGTGTTCGACGGGCGTGGAAGGAGCAAATTGCTGAAAAACCATTGGCAATAAAGTTTGGTTCAAGAACAAGATTTAATAAATTCCCGTTTTATTTATTAAAAAGACGAACCACTGCAACAAGTATAAGGAGCAGACTATAGAAGAAGTAAACGTTCAGGCTGAGGTTTGGGAAGGCGGTAATCAAAACACAGTCCTTGAGACAGGCCAAAGGTCAGGGCAGACAGAAAACAAATTTCAGGCCACAGGTCAAAACTGTCGGCGGGGGCCCCCGGCACCCACGCGGGGGGGGGGTGATGTCAGGATCAAGGAGGAAGTCCCTATCCAGCGAGTCCAGGCAAGGTACAGTTCAGGGGAATCCAATAGAGAGGTCAAGTCCAGGCAAGAGTTCAAATAGGCAGGCAGCAAGGTTCAAGGCCAAGAGACAGGCAAAGGATCAACAGGTGTCACAGGATAACAGGGAGACCCAGGAACCCAATGCAATATTGAGCTATACTGGGGCATTGAACCTGGGTCTCCGGCGTCCTTTTAACTTTGAATTTGGCACCATTGCGCGTGACGTCATCACAGATTCAAGAAACAGGATCAGGAACTGAAACAGAAATTGGAGCAAGGATTTGAAACAGAAGGCTTTCGCACTGCAATAAGTTGAATGATCCAGCACAGGATATTGCCAGTGATAGTCTTAAATAGCCCCTTAATTGGGGTATAGGCTGTAGCTTGATTGATGATGTAAGCCAAGAAATACAGGCAGGAGAAAGACTCATTGATATTATTAGCCAGTCCCAAGCCACACTGTCTCCTGATGCTTAACCTGGAGGAGCAGTGGCTAGTATATACCAGACAACCTGGAGATGATTTGGCAGTTAATGCTATGCTGAGGCAGCACAGCCTATCTCACTCTCTCTCTCCCATCCACTCAATTTTTTAGTAAGAGCTGCATTACTTATTTAAAAAAAAATTAAACACTTAGAATGGAATGTAATATTGGTCACTGGCACTAAAAGCATTCACAGTTCATTTTCAACGTGAATAAATGTTTGCAAAGTGAAAATTTTGCCTTTGCAAACATTTTGCCCCTCACACCACAGTAAGGTAATGATTAATAAGTTTATAGTTTGCAAAAATTCACAGTGTATGTAATACAATTTGCAAACCATTTTTTATGGTCATTAACCATTTTTTATGATATTTAACGAAACTGTAGTAGGTGTTAATGGTTCACAATGTGCAATTTGCAATACTGAAGAATAATACATTGTGACAGGCAAATTAAGGGAAATACATGATGTTAATGTCTTATGAAAGCAGGGGGAAGAGGAAAGTAATATCTGTGTTCTTTTGTGTTAGGTTTCACCCTGTGTTTTTAATATAGCTGGACAAGTACTGTATGCAAGGTTAAACTTTTTTTTAGCATGACAAAAATTGTATTGTGGTAGACCTTGTATTAGTCTTCAATATGTAATTCATTACATAACCATTTTTGTAGTATTGAAGAACAAAAACAGCACAAATATCAAAAGAATCTCTGTCCAACAGATGGTATCCACAGTGAAGTCACTGGCAAATTGTTTTATTCAATGTATTCCATTGAAATTGTTTTTTTAGCTCTCTTAGTGATTATAAATAAGACAAAAATACACATTGTGTAGCTATCCAAACTCATATTAAAGGATTTTTTTTCTTGTAGAAGCTTTAAAGATTTAAAAGAGTAACTCACCTCTAAGTTAACATTTAGTATGTTCTAGAATGTCCTACAAGTTTTTCAACTGGACTTTAACTTTTATTTTTTTATAGTTTCTGGATAAAGTGCCTTCTCTTTGTCTCTTTCCATCTTTCAGATGTGAGGATATCAGTTTAATTTTATTGTTAGTACAGTATGTATTACTTATCTTTCTATTCATTTCAACTCCTAGTCATTTTCCAGCCTCTAATTCAAATGACTGCCTGGTTGCTAGTGTATGTTTGACTCCAGGAACCAGATGGTTGCTGAAATGCTGCTGAAAAGTATTAAGAGCTGGTGAATAAATGCTGTACCTAAATAATTCGAAACCCATCAGAATATCATGGTCTTCATGCATACAATAAAAAGTTAACTCGAACTAAACCTTTAATTAATAATGCATATCACAATAACTGGATTTGGAGATTAAAAAGGTGCTGTTTTACATATTTAGATTAATGTGTAAAGTAATAATTAAATGGAGGTCAAAGTACAGTAAATGTGATCTCAGTCTCTCAGAGCACAAGAAGATAAATCAATTGAAAGAAAATTTCTAAATTTCAAATGATAAAATGTTATCAATAAAACGTGCTAAGCTTCTACAGAAAGAAACAGGAGGGCCCAATTAAAAGTTTTAAGCCAGGAGTGCTCACACTTTACTAATGCAAGGTCTACTTTTGGTGCAGATGTATCAAGGGTCGAAGAATTATGTTCCATGGAAAATATTCCTAAAGGGAAACTGTCATGGGAAAATATGTTTTTTTTTTTTTTTTAAACGCATCAGTTAATAGTGCTGCTCCAGTAGACTTCTGCACTGAAATCCATTTCTCAAAAGAGTGAACAGATTTTTTTATATTCAGTTTTGAAATCTGACATGGGGCTAGCCATTTTGTCAATTTCCCAGCTGCCCTCGTCATGTGACTTGTGCCATCACTTTAGGAGGGAACTGCTTTCTGGCAGGCTGTTGTTTTTACTTCTCAATGTAACTGAATAGTACGCAGTGGAACATGGGTTTTACTATTGAGTGTTGTTCTTAGATCTACCAGGCAGCTGTTGTCTTGTCTGGTTACCATCTCATTGTTCTTTTGTTAGGCTGATGGGTGGGGGAAAGGGAGGGGGTGATATCACTCCAACTTGTAGCACAGCAGTAAAGAGTGATTGAAGTTTATCAGAGCACAAGTCATATGTCTTGGGGCAGCTGGGAAATTGACAATATGTCTAGCCCCATGTCAGATTTCAAAATGAAATATAAAAAAATCTGTTTGCTCTTTTGAGAAATGGATTTCAATGCAGAATACTTCTGGAACAGCACTATTAAAGGGGTGGTTCACCTTTACGGTAACTTTTATTATGTTATAGAATGGCCAATTCTAAGCAACTTTTCAATTGGTTTTTATTATTTATTTGGTATAGTTTTATAGTTATTTGTCTTTTCATCTGATTCTTTGCAACTTTCAAATGGGTGTCGCTGTCCCCTTCTAAAAAAAACAAATGCTCTGTAAGGCTACAAATGTATTGTTATTGCTACTTTTTATTGCTGATCCTTCTATTCAGACTCTCTCCTATTCACATTCCAGTCTCTTATTCAAATCAATGCATGGTTGCTAGGGTAATTTGGGCCCTAGTTACAAGACTGCTTAAAATGCAAATTCAAAAGCTGCTGAATAAAAAGCGAAATAACTCAAAAACCGTAAATAATAAAAAATGAAAACAAATTGCAAATTATCTCAGAATGTCGCTCTCTACATCATACTAAAAGTTATCTCAAAGGTGAACAACCCCTTTAACTGATGATTTATGGGAATATGCATATTGCTATATTTAAAACACAGCTATTTCTTATGTGGCCGTAACATAATAAATATCTGAATGAAAAGCATGTATAGAAGGGTGATTTAGACAAGCTGTTTTTCTTGAGATCTACTGATAACCAGCTAAAGGGCTACTGGCTATGTTTTTTTTTTTGTTTTTTATATTGTTTTACAATTTTTTTCAAAATAAATGGAATTGTAGAATTTCCATTGTAACTGCAATTTTTCAAAGAGTTCAGGCAATATGCTTGTGATAAAATAAAAAAATGGAAATCGTGGGAAAAATCTTATTGTCAGTTGTAGAGCGGCTCCCACAGGTCCAGATAATAATAATCCATTTTGTAAGATTTGTGATGATAAGGGGTATTACACAGAACTGCCTTGGTACCCCTCCCTTTTGCACTAGTGGTTGAGCCACTATCTCTGGACATACAGTATGCAATCCTAAATAAATATATAACTATACGTAGAATAAGAAAACACATGTTATTCTGAGCAGATCTTGGAGAATTAATGAATCAGGCTCTGAAGACAATGGAGAGGTTTGGACAGCACAGTAGCCTAACAGTGATTCAAGACAAATCCATTCTCTCTTTCTGGAGTAGCCCAGGGATGGTTATATTTCATATGATCAGATTCACATACTTGGGGATAACAATTACAAAGATAGATTGAACTACTTTAAGGATAATCTGCATTCAATTCTCAATAAATTCAAAAAAGCTACAGCCAACTTCAGGAAGTTACTTCTGATCATATGGGACAGTGTTAATCATTTTATTTGATCTACATACTGAAATCTCCTGCTAAACTTTCTGGCTTTCAGTTCACTTTTTTAATAGGATAAATTCTGAAACAATTTCTTTGATACAAGGAGGTGCCATTTTGCACCTATGTTAGTTAAAAAGCCCCAAAGTGTTTTGCTGTTTACTGGGCAGCTGTGCTAAATATTTCTTCTATGTAAATCCAGTTAAGATTGGCATCCATAAAAGTAACTGCATAAGTGATTTATGAACTGTCTGGGTCACTAATTCTTAGATTCATGACACACAGGCTATATAGTATGCTCATTTTCAGCTGGGGAAAAGCACCCAAATCTCATGGGCTATTGGGCATGAGTCATAGTGTATTCCACAGGGTTTTGTAAGACAATAATTCAAATTTAATGCAGTAGGGGGTTTTCTGGTTTTAAAGTACCAAATTGGTAAATTGTTTAGGCAGCCCAAATGTCCTATCTGCACTAGAGGTCAAATTATTTTAATACACAGTGAGGAATCAAGACATTTTTTGTGGGTTGTTATGAAACTGCTGTATGCAAATAGAAAAATATTAATAGAAATATACATACATATGTTGTACAAAAAATGGACCTCAAGGAAGTGCCAGATAAATGGGAAATCCTTTCTAAAATTAAAGATTGGGAACCTTGGTAGTTTGCAAAAAAGAGAGTTTATGTTATTCATTGTGAATGCATTTTCAATCAAATTACTGACATAAACTACAGTTGTGCTCATATGTTTACATATCCTGGCACAATTTATGATTTCTTAACCATTTTTCAGAGAATATGAATGATAACAAAAACCACTCGTGGTTAGTGGTTGGCTGAAGCCATTTATTGTCAAACAACTGTGTTTACTCTTTTTAAATCACAATCACTACACAAACTACCCAAATGACCCTTATCAAAAGTTTACATACCCCAGTTCTTAAAACGGTGTATTGCCCCCTTTAACATCAATGACAGCTTGAAATATTTTGTGGTCGTTGTGGATGAGACTCTTTATCTTCTCAGATAGTAAAGCTGCCCATTCAGTTCCCATAAATTCTTAGGCTGTCTTGCATGAACTGCACATTTGAGGTCTCCCCAGAGTGGTTCTTTGATATTGCGGTCAGGAGACTGAGATGGCCACTCCAGAATCTTCACTTTATTTTGCTGTAGCCAATGATAGGTCGACTTGGCCTTCTGGGTTGATGAGAAGCTGCAGTATTTTTTGTATTTCACCTGAAGTTATTTGTGGTGTTTTCCTTGCATCCCGAACAATTTTTTCTGGTAGCTGTGGCTGAAATTTTAGTTGGTCTACCTGACAGTGGTTTGGTTTCAACAGAACCCCTAATTTTCCCACTTCTTAAAGGGGTTGTTCACCTTCCAAACACTTTTTTCTGTTCAGTTGTTTTCAAATTGTTCCCCAGAAGTAAAGACTTTTTTCAATTACTTTCCATTATTTATCTGTTACTGTTTTTCCAAAAACTTTAAAATTGAATGTTGTCTCTGGTGTTTGAGTCTGGCAGCTCAGTAATTCAGGTGCAGACTCTAAACTGATATAATTTTGCAACATTTAATTGATACATTTCACAGCAACATCTCTGGAGTATTAGCAACTATTGTATCAATTCTAACAGCTGCCTGTAATGAAACCCAGAGATTCTGCTCAGCAGGGACAAAGACAAGAAATGTATCTATTAAATGTATCAGTTTACAACAGTTGGGGGGGTCGGCGACCCCCCACCCAGAGCTGCTTTATAAGGTGAAAAATGACACTTTACACTTCAATATTAGAAAAATGGTTACAAATATATAATAGACAGTAATTGGAAAAAGTTGTTATTTCTGGTGATCTATCTGAAAACAACTAGTTGTTTGAAGGTGAACAACTGCTTTAATAAGAGTTTGAACACTGCTGATTGGCATTCTCAATTCCTTTGATATTTTCTTATATCCCTTTCCTGTTCAACTTCCTTTTCCCGCAGATCCTTTAGCTTTCCCCATGACTTAGAATACAAAAAACATCAGTGCAGCACTGGATGAAAGATGCAAGTGTCTGTCAGGACTCCAGAAAGTCATTGACCTTTTATACACACCCACTAATTACAAGCAAACGGATCACAAGTGAAGATGGTTACCTTTAATAGCAATTCTAATCCTTTTGTGTCAAGTTAGATTGCATGTTGTCAGGCCAAATCACCGTGTATGTAAACTTTTGATCAGGGTCATTTGGGTAGTTTGTATAGTGATTATGATTTAAAAAGAGTAAACACAGTTGTTTGACAATAAATGGCTTCAGTCAACCATTAAACATGAGTGAAAGAAAAGTTTTTGTGTTATTCATATTCTCTGAAAAATGGTTAAGAAATCATAAATTCTTCCAGGGTATGTGAACTTATGAGCACAACTGTATACCAATGTTTTTCCTGCCAGTATGAATTCAGAACACTTCAGTGTATTGTTTTATTGTTATTGATGCTATATTTTGAACTGTGATATAACATTAAATGAAGACATCTTCTAGGCAGCAAAATATTCCTTCAACAGAAGCCTTGTTGAAAAATGTTTTTGAGGTTTCCCTCTATGAAATAGCCATTATTCATTCAAGCTACAATATGAAATAAATTGTTTTTCTTATGTATGCCTTCTTATCAGGTCATTGTATATGTTGAAGATGTTAATGATGAAGTGCCAGTGTTCACAAAGCAACAATACAATCGTTTGGGCCTCAGAGAAACCGTAGGCATTGGAACCTCAGTGACAGTTGTGCGGGCTACAGATCGGGATACAGGTGCTCTAGAAATGTGTTGCTAAGTGGATATTCACCTTCACTTTAAATTGTAACAGTATTGTAAACTATTACTCTGGTATTTTACTTATATGTAGCAGATTCAGTAGCATCCCACTATAGCTGTAAATAAATTCATTAAACACAGGGTAGATGCAGGTAGTACTTGAAGCCAATTCTGCTCCTGCAATTATTCTGCTGTCCTCTTTACCGGTAATCTCAATGATAGGGTCAGTATCCCACTTGTCTGATGGGATGTACTGAACTTGGATACAATCTAAGTATTATTAAGGAATTCTGATTCATTAAAATGTTACACTTTATAAATTAACTTTCTTTTAAATGACAGGAGCTCTGGAGATGGGCTTCGAATTCTTTCTTCAAAAGATATAATTCAGAGCCTGTTTAGTTCATTTTTTAGAATAAAAAACACATTTATTGCAGATCAATCCACATTAAGATCCTTTCTACCTCACAAACAAAATGTTTAAATCACGTATAGATGAATAGGCGAAAGTAAGAAAGGATATACATTAGCTATCCCAGACTGAAAACATTTTTACAGAAATGAAATATGGAATGTTCCATGATGATGTTGTATATTGATGTTGTTATATTTATTGTCTGTACACAGGTGATGGTGGACTGGTGACTTATGAAATAATTTCTGGAGCGGATGGAAAATTTGCTATAGATGCAAGCACTGGCCTTCTTACAACAATAGACTACCTAGATTACGAAACAAAAACAACCTACTCTATGAACGTGTCAGCGACAGACCAAGCAGTGCCTTTCAACCGTGGCTTTTGTACCATATATGTCACACTGATGAATGAGCCAGACGAAGTTGTTCAGTTTACCAGCCCAACCTACAAGGCCGTTATAGTAGAGAACATTGCTACTGGTACAGAAGTGCTTCGTGTACAAGCTCGTTCCATTGATAACCTTAACCAGCTCAGCTATAAATTTGATCAGACCACATATGCCCAAGCCCTGGCACTATTTAATCTAGATGGAATTACAGTAAGTAAAGTGTCAATAGATAATAGAGCTGGCAATGTCCAATGTCTGGTAGCATAATTTCAGGATAATTGTTTGCAATTAGCTATCAGTAGAACTGTATAGTTCAGGTCCACCTTACAGTCAGTTGAAAAATGCTGAACTTATATACACTGTACTTATATATGAAATGGAAATATGTTACTGTGCAGAAGTGCAAGAGCACAGCACCCTTTTGTTCTAATGCAGGAAGCACTTCTGCCTGGGAATGGATATAGAAATCCAGCAAAATGTGCAGAATCAGAAGGTGGAGGCCAGCCCTGCTCCTGCTCTCAGGGTAGGCAGTAAGGGAAGTGTCCCCTGCCACTCCTTAATTGGCAAGTGCGGGGACTTTTATGTGCCTCATCCCATCTTCTTTTTATGAATGCAGCACTTCTGTAGGCAGAACTATATTTATTTAGCTAGCCGCAGGTGTGTGTGTGCAAAGACTTGTGGCAATTTCTCGAGAAAGGAAGGTAAAGTAGGTAGTAAATAATTAATAATGCACTCTTCCTTTCAGTAGGTAAATGACCCCTATTGACATATACTGATGTCGATATGATATGATACTAAGGCATTTCTTTAAATAGCGGTTAATACATACTATATATCTGCTGTAGACATTTCTTGAAAGTGGTGTCATTTAGCATGGGAGCCACACTGTAGGTGTAATGAAAGGTGGTTTTATAGCTTGCTACATTATGTTTAGTAGCTCTGCATAGACTTTTGTTATTAAGCACCAAGGGACAGATTTACTAAGGGTCGAATTTCAAAGTTTCTTAACTTCATCAATTTTTTCGATCGAAAATGGACCAAATAGGTTTTCGATCAAATTGAAATTGTTCGAATCATTCTAATGCATCATTTGATTCGAACGATTTTCAAAAAAATCTTTCGATTTTCTAGAAATTCAGTAAAGGTTCCAGGACATCCCCCATAGGCTACAATTGCAATTCGGCAGTTTTCAGTTGGCAAAGTGTCAAATTTTAAGTTTTTTAATGAGACAGTACTTCGAAATTCAAATTTTAAAATTTTTTCAATTCGAATGGAATTTTGGGCTATTGAAGTAGCCCGAAATTACTTTGAATTCAAATTATTGAAATCTAATTTGAAATTTTACTTCGACCCTTAGTAAATCTGCCCCTTAAAGTAGTTATGGCTACATATGGGGACATACATTTAATATCTGTTATTCTGGTGTGCACTGCCTTTTATCACTCTCTGTATAACTTGACACTACAGGAGCTACATTACTAACCGTGTGAGTATCATTGCACTTTGCAGATAATAAATACACATTCACTCGCCACTGGTATATTAAAACTTGAATTTGGGTACAATAATATGTGGCATACTAAAAGAAGCAGAGAGCTACGTCAAATTAACAAATTCCATTGTTCAAATCCATTTTTTTTTACATGACAGGTTCATAATGAATGAACATAATCTAGCACTGACGTTAAGTATGGTGTCTTTTGATGTGTGACATAAATATTGTGAACCTAGAGAGTAGAACTAATTAAGATTCTCATTAAGGCTTACATACCAGCTTCCAAACTTTATGCAGATCCTCAACCCACACTCACACATATGTAAATTTACTCCCCAACTTAGCATTTATAATTTCCAGTAAATAAGTGTATAATATTTTATGCATTATAATTATTTTTATTATTATTATTATTATTATTATTATTATTAATAATAAGAATTCTGGCTTTGCATTTGTTAGCTTTTCATATAATCCGTGGGTCATACTTAAATGTTTTTAATCTCAAATTGACTGATGCAAGCAACAACACTCATCAATCCCAAAATGCCAGTATTCAAACTCAAGAAGAAAATATACGTGGAATCCCACGTATTGAATGTGCTTTTTTTTTTTTTTTAATTAAATTTAGTTTTCTTTTAACAGTGTGATTTACATGTACCCTCTTGACTTGTTTCAGCTCCCTCTTTGTTACGTATTGGCAACCAGCTACCAAATATTGTCTTACTCAGAAGAGATCTTGTTAAATCACTATTATTAAGTAAATATACGAGAAGAATGTGAGAAGTTAGCATTTACATATCAGTAATATTTTGCCAAGATTCACTTTTTCTGGACAGGGATTTCCATTTTTGTCTTATGCAAAACTTGTCTAACATGCATTTCTTCCTGTTCTTCATCTCTAGTAAACTAAATATAACTTACAATATCAGCTAGAAAGAACCAGCCAAACATACAGCACATCATGAGATAAGGCTTTTTATAGAATAAATATTCTAAGAGCTGTTCCCTAAGTTGTATAACAATATAATATCAATAGTTCTGATTGCAGAAAATAGTGGGGGAGGTACTAAATCATCAACATTGGAGGTAAAATCATTTGGATTTATATTGAGTATGATTTATATGTTTCGTCTGTAAAATATCAGATCTGAAAAATTACTCTTTTAGGGTTATGTAATAAATTGCACTAAGGCTGCTCAGGTTAATGCATACTTTGAGGTATTCATTATTTGTAGTGTTTATATAAATGGCCTGCGGATGTCACTGTGCACAGGACTTGTACTGTGCATACACAGGACTTTCTGTACAGCTTGAAAGTGAAAGTAAGAAGTTACTGTTGTGTGTAAGGCCTGTATGAGCCTCCTCATTCTCGGCTACCAAACATAACAAATGGTGACAAGGATGTTTTTTCTACACCCTGGTGAGCATACCATACCTCTGCACCATTTTGCCTATTATGTAATGGCTCCTACAGGGTAAAATAAAGATAAGCTATTTTTACGAACACAGCGGTTGATCCTTTTGGCTACAAGTTTGAAGAGTGTGCGGATCTTCATGACAAGTACCTGGAAAAGGTTCTGAAATGCTTTGATTCTGCAGGACTCAAACTGAACCTTTCGAAATGCCACTTCAGACAAACTCAGCTGTCATTTCTGGGTCATATAATTTCACAAGATGGATTATTGCCTGACCCTGACCATGTCAACGCAGTTATACAAGCACCTACTCCAACTGATTTCCAGACCTTACGAGCTTTCTTAGGTCTTACATCATGGTATTCTAAGTTTATTCCCAACTATGCTTCAGTTTTGGAGCCATTTAGAGCACTGCTACGTGGAACTTTAAGTCTGGTTTGGTCAGAATCTGCTCAACATAGCTTTGAAATAGTGAAACAGCTAATTATGAACAGTCCAGCGCTAGCTTTATTTAATCCTGCACTACCCACTGTGGTTACTACAGATGCTTAAGACTATGGGGCAAATTAACTAAACTGTGTAGTTGTGCCAGCGTTGGCTTCGCTAGCGTTCTCCACACTTCGGCGCACTTCGCCAGGCGTAGTTTCGCCAGCGCTAAGCAAATTCACAAAAATGTGCTCAGGGAGGCGAACGGTAGCGAAGTTGCGCTACCGTTACTTCGTCAGGCAAAGTTACGCTAGCGATGCCTAATTTGCATACGGCGCAAAATTAAATGGGTGGTTCACTTTGAAGTTAACCTTTAGTATATTGTAGAAGGGCCAATTCTAAGAAACTTTTCAATTGGTCTTCATTATTTATTTTTCATAGTTTTTTTAATGATTTGCCATTTCTTCTGTTTCTTTGCAGCTTTCAGATGGGGGTCACTGACACCATCTAAAAACAAATGCGCTGTAAGGCTACAAATATATCATTATTGCTACTTGTTATTACTTATCATTCTATTCAGTCCCTCTACTATTTATATTCCAGTCTCTTATTCAAATCAATGCAGGGTTGCTAGGGTCATTTGTACCCTAGAAACCAAATTGCTGACACTGCAGACTAGAGAGCTGCTGAATAAAAAGCTAAATAACTATAAAACCACAAACAATAAAAAAGTAAAACCAATTGCAAATTGTCTCAGAATATCACTTTATACATTATACTAAAAGTTAACTCAAAGGTGAACAACCCCTTTAAACTATAAAGACATATATGCTGCAGCCACTTCATTACACTACCCAAGCCCAGGAAACCTTAAATAACTCAAATAAAGGTGTTCTATTGCCCTACACATGTGCCCCCTATATAGTTGGGTTGCCATATGTTAGGAAATGTAGGGAGGAAGGAGGTTACACTAAAAAAATGTACAATATTTTTCAGCCTATCACCCTTAAAAAAGTAAAACACGGCAGCGTTTTTTTGGGACTTAGAAAAAAATCGAGCGATTCAACAGAGTTTTGACATAACTACAGAGCAACATGCCATGCAACGACCCAATCATCTCCAGCTGAATTATTACATGTAATAAAATTACATGGCAGCCAGATATGCACAAAATTACATGTTGCAGACATCAAACTTCCACTAAATACTGTGCCTACAAAATTATCTACTGCTGACTTTGTGAAACGTCACCAAACCAAATGCAAGGCTTATACTGATAGCAAATGTGGTGCAAGAGAAGTACACTTTCAGCCTGGATCTTTAGTCAGAATTAAGAAACAAGGAAAATTGAAACAAGGACAATCTAAATTTACTACACCACTTGAAGTGAAACTCCAGCGAGGACCATACACATATGAACTGTATGATGGACGCATATGGAATACAAGTCATCTTGCTCCTGCTAGATACAACTTTGGAGAAGCTCCATTTGATGAAGGACATTTTCCTACTCTTGATGCCAACTGCAGTAAGCCTGAATAAAATGAACCTATAAGGCGTACTGAGAGAATTAGGAAACCACCTGCATGGACCCAGGACTATGTGATGTGAATAATGTATATTATTGCTTTAAGATTTGCCCAAATGCTTTCCTACTATAGGGGGAAAATGTGGTGTTTATACAAATGGCCTGTGGGTGTCACTGTGCACAAGACTTGCACTGTGCATACACGGGACTTTCTGTACAGCTTAAAAGTCAAAGTAAGAAGTTACTGTTGTTGTGTAAGGCCTGTATGAGCCTGTTAATAAAGCACTGTTATACTCTCTTCATCCTTGGCTACCAAACATAACAACAACATGCTCATTTTTATATACTGTGGCTCTGAATGCAGCAAACAAAGCTGCTCCTAGCCAGAATGTTATTTGTGATATATTTGTAGGCTTCAGATGCAAGAATTACACTGAGACATTCTATTTATATTCAAAATCAAGTCAAAAGCCAATGCATTTTAAAAAAATTATATTTAGTGAATGGTGGGTGCTTTAGGGATTTCGCATATTCTGTGTCTTTTTAAATGTGTCCTTTATACATTGTTGTATTTGTCAATAGGGTGCTATAACAGTGAAAGGACTTGTTGATAGAGAGAAAGGCGATTTCTATACATTGACAGTGGTAGCAGATGATGGTGGACCCAAGAAAGACTCTGCTGTGGTGAGTTACATCAACAAAATACAGTATAACAAAAATGTAAACCTGATTAATTTTGTTTTGGAGTGTGGTTAGTTTTAAAATAAAAATAACAGAGCAAGGACAATACACAATCAATAGCAATGGCTTCAAGGTGCAGAGCACAGCACTGTCGGGCACAAGGCAGCCCTCTGGCAGGCAGTAAGTACTATTGCACCTTGCAGCCCCTAGCTAGATGGAGTTCCAGTGTATACCTACTTGCTGGCCACCTCCTCCTGATTTCAATACAGCACTGAAGAACACAGGCAGAACTGATGAGCAGGCCCGGACTGGCAATCTGTGGGTTAGGGCAAATTCCAGATGGGCTGCTATAAGGTGCCATAGAAAGTCAGTATTTAGTGGGCTGGTGGGGACTGTTTGGGCCTCTATGTGGGCTGGTGGGGACTGTTTGGGCCTCTATGTGGGCTGATTGGGCCTCTGTGTACCTGAAATGCCAGGGCCTATTTTGATTCTCAGTCCAGTCCTTCTGATGAGCACAGGCAGCACTGTATTTATAGCATAGAGAACTGCACTATGAAACTCATAAGACAATTTTTAATGTGCAAAAGTTATTTGACTTTGTAAAGTTTATTTTACATTTCGCTGCACGTCGCCGCACTTTTGCCAGCCGAATTTTCGCCAGGGAGCCACTAATTCACTAAAATGTGAAATTGAGCTCAGGGAGGCAAGAGGTAGCGAAGTTGCGCTAGCTTTACTTCGTCAAGCCAAGCGAAGTTACACTAGCAATGCCTTATTTGCATAAGGCGTGAAGTTTAAGTACAATGGACGTATATACAGTTACAAATACATTACACTATACAAGCCTGGGTAACATTCAACCAATTATATATAGTTGTTATTTTGCCCTACACATGTGCACACTGTTTAGTTTAGGTGCCATATGTTAGGAAATGTAGGGGGGAAGGAGGGTACCCCCAAAAAATGTACTCTATTTTTCAGACTATCACCCTTAAAAAAGTGAAAGACGCCAGCGTTTTTTTGGGACTTAGAAAAAATTTAAACTGGCGAAGTAAAGTCTGGTGCAAGAGGTAACATTCAGTGAAATGGGCATCTGAGTGAATTAGCGTAGTTACGTCACTTCATCAGTGCGCAACTTCACAGCCTTAAGCCACTGATGAAGGGACGTAACTACGCTAATGCACTAAGATGCCTAGTCTATCTACTTCACTAGCAAATTTTCGCCAGGGACACTGTTAGTAAATTGGCGAAGTTGCGAAATGACGTCACGCTGGCGAATTTTTGCTAGCGTTAGCCACTTCGCACTTAAGCGACTTTGCCCCAAGGTCTTATGTCATATCATGTAATATTTCTACACAGTTACTGCCGGATATGATCCATATTAGGAATATGTAATAATACTGTATTTAGATCTTTGTTATGGAAGATTGATTAGTGCCATAGATCAATCCTAGCTCTCCAAATTGTCCAACTGGTCCAAATTGTGGTCATCTATTCAAACAGAACAAATTGAATGTAAAAATGTAAATTATAGAATTAAAGGACAAGGAAAGGCAAAAAAATGTAATCCCATTTTTACTTTCTTTAATGAAAAAGAAACCTATCTCCAGTATACTTTAATTTAAAAATGTCTAACGTTTTATAATAAACCTGACTGTATGCAGTGAAATTCTCCCTTCATTTACTGCTGTGGATAGGAATTGTCAGACGGTCCCTCAGGGAAACAATCATACAGAAGGGGGGGAGCCCCCGCCTTACTTCTCAGCCATGCAGAACTGAAGCAGCTTTGTTTGTTTGCCTGTTTTGATCATTTATGACGATTCCTAAGCAGCCCAGACCACACTGATCATGTGAACAGTCTTGCAAAGATGTATAACAAAGTTACAAGATGACAGCCCTTGTGGCGAACTTTGAAAGCATAAATCATTTGTTTGATTAGGCTTGTGGTGCAGTAATTTCATGTTTATGTTTAGTGTACAAAATACAGCATTTCTAGCCTTATTTTTTATTTTAGATTTTCCTTGTCCTTTAAGTAGAAAATAAGACAACAACCCTTCATAGCTACACTCCAATAGGGAAGAAACAATAAAAGATTTGTGCTCTATGTCCCCAATGAAAAAACTCATTTCCTATAGGATATAGTTATAATGAACTGTACAAAGCCACCTTCCTTTCCAAGGGTTTGGCCTTTTGTAAACTTCATTAGATATTTATCACCCCTCTCTTCATAATCTGTTAACAACATTTCCTGTCATTAACACAACAACAAGGGTCTCACACCAGCACAATATTCTGACTTGAAGAATTGCACCTGGTTAAGTTAGTTCTATTTATAATGTGACTGTGATTTGTGGTACAGTATGTGCTCAATTCTTTACTATAGTACTGCAGCGTTATCGCTGTGCCCACAGACTTTAAAATTGCCTTTCAAATACATAGCCAGCAAACAGATACAGTACAGTATTATCCTTACTGTTTGATGCTTTACAAAGGTATCATAGCAGCAACAGGTTTCATACCTCTATTATGGTACATTTGCTATTTGTTCTTCTTCTTTTCTTTGTTCTGGTTTCTTCTGCATTTTTCACACACACACACACATCTAAAAATTAGCCTAATTATTTTTAAAGATGTCTTTGAAGTCTCTTCACGCTCTTATGGGTGAAAGCAATGCATAATATATTTTGCATAGAGATTTTTTTCCTGTAGAGTTTAAATGGCAAAGAACAGTAACACTGTACTTAAGAAAGATTGCAGGTGCTGTTAGTCTATCCAATCAACTTCAGCTGATAATGGGTTACATTTGATTCTTTAGGCTCAGGAAGGCCACAGTAACTGATACGTGTCAGTCTAATACTGACCTAATTTACAGTTAGCACAAGTGCTGGAGTCCTAAAAGTTGTGTATTCAGAGAAACAATCTTTACCCTGATGCTTCTTTCAGTTTTTGTTCAGCTACATAAACCACAAATATACACTTATCCACATGATTTACATTTCAAACTGTTCTTGGTTGTAGACTGTACTGTACCTCTCTTCTCTCCATCTAACTCTCAAAATATTGATATTTCAGGTGTCTATTACTGTTTTGGATGAAAATGATAATAGTCCTCAGTTTGATCTGTCATCTGACTCTGTAGTGAATGTACCAGAAGATTGCCCTACAGGCAGGAGAATAGCTTTGGTTCAGGCCAGAGATCCTGATGATGGAAACAATGGACTGGTAAACATTTAATCTTCAAATTGGGAATCAACCCTATTCCCAAATTCCTTCAATTGTCCTTTTTAACTATTTGTCATTGTGTACATTTTTTCTAGGTGACATTTGCTCTAACAGCTGGCAACTCCGGTGGGGTTTTCGAGATCCGTACTACCAACAGCACGCTGGGTGAAGTGTTTCTGATAAAATCTATGGACAGAGAAGTACTAGAGCAACATATTTTAAAGGTAATTTGCATACTTAAGACAATATGTAGCAACATGATCACTTTTCCCAGTCCATTTACCCATAATAACCAATTTTTTGTGCTTTAATATTACCTATACTATTAAAATTTAACTTTTTAGTTGGTTACTGTGCCAGGGTTGACTTTACCAAGGTTAATACAAATCACCCAAACAATTCTAATCTTCATTTGTGTTCTGGAAAATATTTTATCTTCTTCAGCTTTTAAACACTTGAGTGAAGGCTATAGTCTGTAAAAGAAATAAATGTCTGGTTATCTTTTTACTGAAAATGTTATTGATGACATTACTGAGGCACTTTGCAGGCAAGCCTGATGTAGGAACGTAGTAAACATTGAACAGAATAGAAAGGAATAAAATGAGATCTTGAAATTCTAAATGTTATAAAATGAAAAAAAGTCAATAGAAACATACAGTATATAATCCATTTAAGCAAGTTTGTAAACTCTGTAACCCTTGTTTGTTATACATTCATTTTAAGTGCTGCATATATTGCTGGAATGGTATAAACTAATAATGAGGAGGATTCTTGTCAATTTTTTTTCTAGTTTAATAAAGGAGACCAAAACTGGATTGGCCACTCTCCTCCCAAACCAGCATTATTTGCCTTATATTTTCCCAGAATGCCGAGTAGTGCAGCAGGGTTGGAACAATCAAAACAATGATTTATGTTTGCAACAGTGGTGTAACTATCAGGTGCTGCTCCCACTCAGGGCCTGCCTTAGACCACACCACAGCATACGCGGTAAAGAAAATGTGTGTCTGCACCCAGGCCAGGAAGAAGATAGTTATGTCACTGCAAAGCAAACTGGGCAAATATTCTCAATATAGTAAATGTCTTTAAGTAGTAAATATCCTTGCAACTTTACAAAACTTATATTACATTAACAGTAAAATATGGTAAGAAAAAACTGCAGCAACAAACCATGCACAGATTAATTTCCATAAATGACTTTTATGACATTCCCTTATAAATATGCACTTTCCTGTTAAGCAGCATAGTGACTGCTTATTTTATCAGGTCTTCCATATAAACACTCTTGTTTTTTTTTGTCAGGTTCAAGCTTCTGACAGTGGCTCTCCACCAAGAAGAACAGAATACACACTAACAGTGAATGTCCTTGATGTTAATGATAACCCTCCAGTTTTTGATAAACCATTTGGTTACAATGTCAGTGTATATGAGGTACGATATGATAATTTTTCCTTTTGGACCATGGAACCTCTTTAGCTGTAAATACAGAGTTGTAAATAAATCTAACTACAAAGTTTTCAACATAGAACAATTGTTGTATAGTCTAATTTGACTCATTTGACAATGTTATTGTACTACAAGTAAGTCAAGAGACACTTGGAACTGTTAACCTGGGTTACTTACTTGTTTAAGTTGTTATCATAAAGAGAATGCCAAAGTATTGGGTCTTAGTTGCTCCCATAAACCATAATCCTAATACGTTGTTTGTTGGATTAGTAAAGAAAACAACTGATGAATAGGGATGGCGCGAACCGCGGGAAAAAAGTTTGCGAACATATTCGCAAACTTGCGCAA
>CM044444.1:32251659-32325242 GCA_024363595.1 Xenopus borealis | reverse complement strand
GCGCGACGTTCGCGAACTTCCGGCGAGCGCGAACAGCCGATGTTTGCGCGAACAAGTTCGTGGGCGAACAGTTCGCGCCATCCCTACTGATGAAGCATGCATTTGAAATTGATTCTTTTCTTCTAGCATGCCACAATGTTTGCCCTTTTCCTAAGTACTGTATATCCTGCACTACCCTGGATTGGTGCATATGCAGTAGAGTACTTGATTTGTAAACTTTATTGTGCATAGAGGATAGGATACTGGACTGCAGTTTGTGCCAGCATGGTTTTATGCGTAAACTCAAGGGATGAAAACATAATTATGCCTCTTTATAGATCCCTAGTAAGGCCTCATCTGGGGTATGCAGTGCAGTTTTGGACTCCAGTCCTTAGGAGGGATATAAATGAGCTGGAGAGAGTGCAGAGACGTGCAACTAAACTGGTTAGAGGGATGGAAGACTTAAATTATGAGGGGAGACTGTCCAGGTTGGGGTTGTTTTCTCTGGAAAAAAGGCGCTTGCGAGGGGACATGATTACACTTTACAAATATATTCGAGGACATTATAGACAAATATCCGGGGACCTTATTACCCAAAAAGAGGATCACTGCACCAGAGGCCACCCCTTCAGACTAGAAGAAAAGGACTTTCATTTGGTGATGGTTCTTTACAGTAAGGACGGTGAGGTTGATGCTTTTAAGAGGGTCTTGGATGATATTTTTGGACAGACATAATATCAAAGGCTATTTTGATACTAAACTCTACAGTTAGTATAGCTATGGGCATATATGGTTTGTGTTTGAAAGAGTGGAGATGTGTGTGTATGCTGGGTTTTTAATTTGGAGGGGTTGAACTTGATGGACTCTGTCTTTTTTCAACCCAATTTAACTATGTAACTATGAAACTTGCTGGGGTGCAGCAGGGCATGCTTAGGAAATGGATCACATATGACAATGTGGCACCATAGAGGTTATTTACCCAGGCTGGAGCTTGAATATCTTCTAGAAAAAGAAATACATTTATTGTAGCAAGTTGATTCAACTTTCTGCTGTTGTAGAGCTATGCAATAGCAATTTTGCTAGTCTAGATCATCAGATTAAAGGTGGAATTTCATAAGAAAGTGTTGGTTTTGAAGAAATGGCTTATATGGAGGCATATGATTTTTGTTCCCAGAGGTGTAACTACAGAGAAAGCAGACCCTGCCCAGGATACAGGTGGAGCCTGGACCACAGGTTCCACTACTTCGGTAGCCACACTGCTGAAAATATTGACTCCTGCTGCATCTATACACTGTAGGCAGGCACGCACGAGAGCTGGGTGGGGGGTTGTGAGAAACAGTTTGTGTGTGTATGCCCCTGAAAATATTTTTTCATGGGAGGGGCCCGGTACTCTGTAGTTACATCCCTGATTGTCACCTGCAGTAGAACCAACAATGGCTGCGATTTAGCATCATCTACCCTTACAAAGTTGACATTAAAGGAACACCAAAACTGAAAGTGTATCAAGGTAATTAAAATACAACATAGTGTTGATCTGCACTGGTGAGAGTTGTGTGTTTGCTACAGAAAGACTACTATAGTTTATGCCATGGGGCAGCCGTTCAAGCAGAAATAAAGGAAAAAGGCACAAGTAATATACTGTAGCATATGATGTAGAAAACACCACTGTATTCTACAGGGTTTACTGTATCTGGTTCTGTATGTGCTATGTGATCTCTTCCTTCTCTGACCCCATGGTTACACAGCAGCTTATTTATATAAACTGTAGTAGTATTTCTTAAGCAAATATATAACTTTAACCAGTGCAGGGAAATAGTACATTATATATTAATTACTTTAAAACACTTTAATTTTTGGTGTTAAGCTGGCCATAGACGCAAAGAACTGATCGTGTGCGGAGTATCCCGACCTTTGTCTTGCCATGGCGATCGGTCGTTCATTGATCAGACAGGTTAGAAAATTTTTGTCGGTTGCCGATCAGATCTGACAATTTTCAATGGAGGACTGTCACCAGCTTTGTCGGACATAAACTTTCCTACAATGTCAGGGCAGAACATCGGCTGTTCTATGTTCGAAGTGAAAATTTGAATAAAAAAAATTTGAATTTCAAAGCATATATTTATTCACAATTGGTTGTATTGACAATGCTTTTTCCTGAAAGCTAAAATATTGTACTGCTGTGCACGTCTTTCCATTTTTTATGAATTTGCATTGTGCATACATTTCTACCAATGGCTCACAAATGAGACAGGTGTTTGTGTGAGTGCAACCACTGTGTGAGGTTGTAATGCATGAAAATAGTGTTGACAGTAACTTAAATTCACAACTTGCTAAACTGTTTTGCAAAACTTTTCTCCTCCATCAAAGTTATGGCCAGTGCAGTAGAAGCACCCAACCCGCATGCACGAGAAAGACACGCGCAGGCGAGCGCAACAAGGGAAGAAAAGACAGCACACCATGCCAAGAGTGGGGACCGGACAAGGGGGTAGGAGAGGCAGAGAAGTTGCGTGTCTGGCACCACCTGCTTTTGCGCCCTTGGCACGTTCCTACTCTGGCTACCCCTTGGCCTGGCTATGGTTATGGCTAGTGATGGGCGAATCTATCCCGTTTCCCTTCTATATAAATTCACGAATAATTCACGAAACGAGTCGTGTCACGTTTTAGATGCGCCCTGTGTCGTTTTCGACGGGTGTTTCGGCAGACAAATTTTCGCTGGCATTTCGTAAATTTATTCGCTGGCTGCGAATATCGGTAATTCGCTGTGAATTCGCGTCTGGCGAATAAATTCGCCCATCACTAGTTATAGCTTTAGTCAAACACAGTGTGAACATAAAAATTCACAATTTGCGATTTTTGCCTTATTTAAAGAGTTCTTATGGAAATTCATAGTGAGAAAAAAATGCAATTCTGTTTGCACATTAAATACATCACTATTGTCCAGCTCTATAAACATTTATGCACAGGGCAAATATATCACTGTGTAAACCAATCTGCCCTGTGCAAAGTTATAAATGAACCCCAGTGTCTGTTATTGCATAAGCCCCTTAATGTCTTCCTGAAACACAGGTGTTTTGTGTTTTATACATTATAGTCTGGTTTCTCAGCCTAGCCACATGTACATTTATTTACTATGATCTGAGGGTGCTTCTTTCAGTTTGCTTTTTGTATGACTATGCCTCATAGTAGTTTCTGTCCCTTGCTTTCTATGGTTTATTTTTTGTTTTTAATCTATGTACTCATGGCACCACCAGTTTCTAATAAAAGCCTGTCTATGTTGTTTTTTACACTGGTGCAGCTTGGTTTGCTCCCTTTTTGTAACAAGGTAACTAGAGGTTATTTTTTTTTCCCCCTGCAATGAAAGTCATGTTTACATGTCTCATGTTTGCTTCAGTTTTTATATCTGTTCCATGCCACTAAAGTACATGTTTCTCAAATTTTGAAGACACCTTTCCATACTTCCCGAGCAATGGCTTCAAATGTGAAAATGACTTTGCATTCTAAGGTATTTTAGCTAGGACATACTGTAGATATAAACCAAACCAAAATACAACTATGAGTCCAGTGGAGGAGTGCAAACTTCAGTGGGCTTACACTGTATTCTGCCCATTCTGATAGTACTGTAAATCTGCTTATACCTATATTATATAATATATCATACCTAGATAATTATATAGGTATCTTATGCAATTTTTAAGTTAGTAAACTCTACATAACATTTCTTTTTCTTTCTTTCTGTGCTGACTTTAGAATGTTGGAGGCGGTACATTGGTTATTCGGGTGAATGCCACAGACAAGGACAAAGGGCTGAATAGTGTCCTTTCTTATTACATCACACAAGGTAATGAGGTTCTAACCTTTCGAATGGATAGGCTCACTGGTGAAATCGCTACAAGGCCAGCACCACCAGACCGGGAGAAGCAGAGCTTCTATAAACTTGTAGTCACAGTGGAAGATGAAGGAAACCCAGCTCTTTCTGTAAGTACCTAAATAGCATGATGGACCTTGTGCTGGAAGAAGTAGTAAAATAAAATCTGCCAATTAAAGTGGACCCGTCACCCCGACACAAAAATCTGTATAATAAAAGTCCTTTTCAAATTAAACATGAAATCCAATTTAAAATTTTTATTAAAGCATTCATAGCTGTTTTAAGCTCATTTAAAAATCTCAGCTGTCAATCAAATATTGTCTGCCACTGCTTTATGCCTTAGGCATAGAGGCGGGGCAGATAATTACTTTCACTTTCCATTCAGCACTTCCTAGATGTCACGGCTCCCCACACATTCCCCCAGTTCTCTTAACCATTTAATTGTGTAGCCAGGACATGGGGATAGACATCGGGTCCCCCATTCTGGTGCACAAACAAGATTCTGAAATGATACAAGGCTTGACTTAATAACATTGTCTACAAAATGGCTCCTGCCTGCTTGCTATAATTATGAATCCCCAGACTGAGGAAAACAAGATTAAAATAATTTATATAGTGTAATTAATGTTTGTTTTGCTTGACTAATGTGATAAAATATGATTTTGAATATTTCTTTGGGGTGACGGGTCCACTTTAAAAAGAGCAATACATTGCTTATGCTTCATTCCTATTTTAATAAACAAACTCACACTTAAAAAGCTAAAAGTATTATTGCTGGATATTAGCTCAGTTTTTCAGCACACAGTAACCAGTAAAATGTTATTATGTGTGTCAGATGATGATACTGTGTGCAGGACAATGCTCCAAGGTGCCGGTTTATTGGGGCCAAGTTGTTTTTCTGACAGTATTCATAAAACTGTTGCAGTTGCACCCACTTTACTGTTCATTAAATAATGTTCAGCTGTACAAAGTAATGGTGCAAACCAGTGCAGCATACTGTATATACTGTACATAGGCATTGATCTAGTGCTTTCATGACATATCAAAATTTCCATCAACTCAATCCAAGTTCCATATAACAATCTCCATCTACACTTCTCAGTCTACACTTTATAAGGCTTTCTCTATTATGTAGTTGAAAAAGATATAGGGGGAAATTCACTAAAGCATGAAGCGGCTAACCCTAGCACAAATTCGCTTGCGTGACGTCATTTCGGAACTTCGCCGATTTACTAACGATTCTGGCGTAACTTCACTAGTGAAGTAGACAGACTATAGTGCAGCTTTGCACCCTTATGCCAGGCGAAGTTGCGCACTGACGATGGGATGTAACTACGCTAATTCACTAAGATGCGGATTTTACTGAACGTTACTCCTTGTGCAAGACTTAACTTCGCCACCTCAGATCAGGTGAAGTCCAATAGAGTAGATAGGAGTTTCTTTAAAGGAACAGTTCAGGGTAAAAATAAAAACTGGGTAAATAGATGGGCTGTGCAAGATAAAAAAATGTTTGTAATATAGTTAAATGTAATGTATAAAGGCTGGAGTGAGTGGATGTCTAACATAACAGAATACAACACAACTTCCTGCTTTTCAGCTCTATAACTCTGAGTTAGTCAGCGACTTGAAGGGGGGCCACAAGGGACATAACTGTTCAGTGAGTTTGCAATTGATCCTCAGCATTCAGCTCAGATTGAAAAGCAACAGTTATGTCCCAAATGGCCCTCCCTCAATTCACTGATTGGTTACTGTCTGGTAACCAGGGTAACCAGTCAGTGTAAACAAAAGAGAGCTGAAAAGCAAGAAGTAGTGTTCTGTTCTGTTATTAGACTTACAGTCACCCCAGCCTTTATACATTACATTTTTGCCTAACTAACTATATTGAAAACATTTTTTATTTTGCACAGCCTATCTATTTACCCAGTTTTTATTTTTGTACTGAACAATTCCTTTCAAATAAGTTGAAACTCTGGCATGTTTTACTTTTTTAAGGGTTATAGGCTGAAAAAGATTGTACATGTTTTTTAGGGTATCCTCTTTCCCCCCTACATTTACTAACAGATGGCAACTCAACTATACAATGGCACATATGTAGGGCAACAACTTTATTTTATTTATTAAAGGTTTCCTGGGCTTGTGTAATGTAATGTAGTGGCTGCAGCATATGCATCCATTATACTTTAACTTGGCGCCCTATGCAAATTAGGCATCGCTAGTGTAAGTTTGCTTTGCCTGACAAAGTAATGGTAGCGCAACTTTGCTACCGTTTGCCTCCCTGAGCGCAACTTCACATTTTAGTGAATTTTCGTAGCACTGGCGAAACTACGCCTGGCGAAGTGTGGTAAAGCTGACACTGGCACAACTTTGGATCTTAGTGAATTTGCACCATCATGTATTGGCAGGGGTGCTCTGCCAATGAGGAGAGATAAGGCAGCGCCAGCCGGGCTTCCAGGGGCGGCAAAAAGCCGCTCCTTGTGCCTTTAAGATACGAATTTCCGTTTTTTAAACCGAAAGTTCAGCGTTACTAGTGGGAGAGAGTGCAATTGCGCTCTCCACACTAGCATTGTTGTGTGGGCTGGGGCTGTATTACTGGAGCTTCCTCAGGTGGCAATGTTCTCAGGAACGCCGCTGTGTATTGATGACTAGACTGTGTACTGTTTGCTACACCAGCAAATTACTCTGCAGGAGAGCATTGTACTTTACAACAGCATCCTCTGACAAACAGAATTACTTGAGTGTTAAATATAAAACTACATATGTTAAAGGGAAAATGTACTCCCTTTTTAACAATAGCTTAATCAGTTGGGCTTATGTTGAAAGGTTCATAAACACTATTTGCACTTTTGAAAATAAATATAACTGTATTTTGTTTTCACAAATATACCTGATTCCACAGGCTGATAGGAAACAATGATTTCCATGTAATTTTGTCAAACCATTTCCCAACATCCCTTGTTGCAATATGAAGTGATGGCTCTCTCTATGAGACTAAAAATAGTTAGAACTGGTCTCTGTAGCACAAGCAGGCTATTGAGCTTTCTTTTCAATCTATGGAAACAGGTATGCTAGTGTAAAAAATGGGGGGGGGGTTATTTTCCCTTTATAATGTATTCTACCTGCCAAAATGTTTTAAATTTGTTAATTTTCCCCAGTCTTCAACATGATCATATGCATATCATGCCAAAAGCAATTACTATTAATTAAGGGTTAAGAATATTGTAATGATGCAAGAATTATGTGTTGTGTCTGCTGCTATTGCAGTGTGTTCTTTAAAATGTGTACAGCTTCCTTCTTTAACGCAACAATCATTTAGAACCACATTTGAATCTGCCAGTTGGGTGGGGCACAATGCTTTCCTCTAGTGCCCCACCCTTCAGATGTTTGTGCAAGATAAATTGCCGTTTCCTGTCCCTTATTTAAGCTTCCTTGGCAGTGAGCGCTTTGTTTGGGAATCCAGTATACAATACACTGTATGAATCAGTGAGCTGGAGGATACCCCTTCTTCTGTTCTTCACCAGAATATCCCTTCCTGAATCACACATCTTGTCTCTTTACATTTCATTTATAAAATTCATTTTCATCTATGTAAAATAAAAAAAATAAAAAATAACTTCAGAAAATGTTTAACAAGCCACATCCAGCCAGAGCTCAGGTGTTTCCTTGGTAACTCACGCGTTGTCTTTCAATAGACAAAGAATATTCCAAAGTGTTGTAAAATTTCATTCCTACAACTTAATACACATTACAGTTTCCTTTATTTATATTTATGTTTTATTGCTATTCACACAAAAGGTATAGACATCTACAAAAGCATACCTGGCACAGAAATAGGTGGGAAAAGTTTAAGCATAATATTTGTTCCAAGGTTTGGCTCCCACCCTGTAATGCCACCTTATCTGATTTGAGCACAGTTTGGAATATTTAATTGTAAGTTATACAGTGAAAGGCTGACATTTTAAAGTATCAGTAATATCAATGTAACGCTTTTTTGGGCTATACAGCACAAATTAGTTAGGGTGTCCAGCTATTGGTAGAGCATGGGTTACACTGCGACACTACACATCAGGGCAGGGCCTTCGCTAAGTGGAAGCTATCCCTTTAAGAGGTAGTTTTACTACAATACTCAGGCATAATATAGAATAAAGATGAATGGGCGCCAGGAGGTTCTTAAACAAAAACATTTATTTAGCACAGGCAAATATCCTCAGGTTTAGATATACTCACACAGGAGCTTGGATCATAGCAGATGTTACACAGGTGATAGAGATGTCAGCAGATATTTATACACACATCACAATGAGAATGTCCTCGAAGCTCATCAATTCTCAGACAAGGGTCCTGTGGCTGTGACTTAATGGAATACCAGATGAGGCCGGGTAGCTGCTGCTAAGTGCCCTAATCCTCATTACAATGTTATCCCTGCACTAAAAGCATCACAGGGGAGCTTTGTAAGGAAGATCGCTTCCTGCTAACTCTCCTCATAGGAACATAGAACTGTTCATACTAAATAACTCTGACTATCTTTCTCTCTCTAGAGAAACTATTACAAAGCTAACCTGAATCTTGCTAGTCCTCATTCACGGGATGGCCTTGGTTCCCGACTCAGGTCTCTAACAGTTGGAGGTCCTGTTAGGGCATGTGGCTTACTGGGGCCTTGTTGATCCCAGGCTCAATGGAAACAACCAGCCTATTGAAGAACCAGCAGCCAAAGAGGTAGAGGCCCCTCCCTGCACACAATATAAAGCTTTAGTGGCAGGGAGTGGTTATTGCACCCTTTGTCCAATAATAATTGGTATTAAAGAGAAGTGTTATGGGTATTTACACCCAATAACAGGAAACATACTAAAGGGTAGGGATTAACTCCATAGGTGCCGTATAGAAACCTATGGGTTCCTACATCAATATGGATTTACCGTGGGGGGTAGTGGCTGTAATGTGTAGCACGCTGAAGTCGCGGTCCGGTGAGTGCTTCCTCTGTTTTTTCTATTGTTGAAGTGATATCAATATGGTAGAGGTTACCCAAGCCATGAGACATTTCTCTGCAAGTTTCCAGGGCTGGCAAAAAGCAGTTCATAGTAACCTTAAAATCCAAATTTCTGGGTTGAAACCGAAATTCTAGTGCATGAGAGTGCAATTGCACTAGTGATGCACCCCCTTGCCCCACCCCTGTCCTGCTCCGACGGAAGATGGCAAGAGCAATGGAGGAGGAGGTGTGGCAGCATCACAGGATCTGCCTCAGGGAGGTTTAGGCGTTAAAATTATAGACCAGTGGTCCTCAACTTTTTTTTAACCATGAGCCACATTCAGATGTAAAAAGAATTGGGGGGAAACACAAGCATGAAAAATGTTCCTGGTGGTGCCAAATAAGTGTTGCGATTGGCTATTTGGTATATCCTTTGGATACTGGCAGTCTACAAGAGGCTGTGTTAGGCAGTGCAACCAACCAAAACTTGCTTCCAAGACAAAAGCACCTGCTTTTAGGTCACTGGGAACAACATCCAAGGGGTTGGTGACCAACTTGTTGCTAATAAATCACTGGTTGAGGATCACTGGTGTAGACTATGCATACAATCTTAAAGGAGAACTAAACCCCCCTAGGTACAAAAGCCCCCTAACACTTTCCTCCATCTGCCCCCATCATCTCTCCCTTCCGGCACAGTCTATTATTTAAAAAGAAATGCCCATGTTTGAAAAACACAGATTAACGCAGCAGAGTTCCCAGGCTCCATCTTCTGTCCATTCAGATACACTTCGGGTCTCTTCGTTGATGCAGACCCTGCAGGCGCATGTGCAATTGAAGCAGATTGCTGACTAGCTCTAATTTTGCATGCTCCTGCAGGGTGCTCCTGCAGGCACTGAGACACTAAGGGACAAATTCACTAAAGTGCGAAGCATCTAACGCTAGTGCTAATTCGCCAGCGTGACATCAATTCGCAACTTCGCAAATTCACTAACACTGACTCTGGCAAATTTTCGCTAGCAAAGTAGATAGACTAGCGCAACTTCGCACCCTATTGCCAGGCGAAGCTGTGCACTGACGAAGGATCGTAATTACGCAAATTCACTAAGATGAACATTTTACTGAACGTTACCACTTACACTAGACGTTACTTCGTCAGGTCAGCCCTGCGAAGTTCAAGACAATAGATAGGAGCTTGAAAAAAAAAGGGAAGTCCAAAAAAAACGCTGGCGTGTTTTACCTTTTGTAGGGTGATAGTCTGAAAAAAGCGAAATTTTTTTGAAGGGTTACCCTCCTTCCCCCCTACATTTCCTAACATATGGCAAATTAACTATACAGTGGGCACATGTTTAGGGAAATAGGACAACTTTATTTTATTTATTAAAGGTTTCCTGGGCTTGTGTAGTGTAATGAAGTGGCTGTAACATATACTTCTATTATACTTAGAAATTTGCGCCATATGCAAATTAGGCATCACTAGTGTAAATGTGCTTTGCCTGGCAAAGTAACACTAGCGCAACTACGCTACCGCTCCTGACCTGAGCGTAAGTTTGAACTTTAGTGAATTAGCGTAGCAATGGTGAAAATTCGCCTGGCGAACTGTGGCGAACGTTAGCAAAGGCAAAGCTAGCGTTTTTTCGCTGCTTAGTGAATTTGCCCCTGAGAGTATCATAATGG
Source organism: Xenopus borealis (assembly GCA_024363595.1). Classification (NCBI taxonomy): domain Eukaryota; kingdom Metazoa; phylum Chordata; class Amphibia; order Anura; family Pipidae; genus Xenopus; species Xenopus borealis. The sequence continues at coordinate 32,314,761 of CM044444.1, read as the reverse complement.
ACAGAAGACGGTGGCTGGTTACTCTTGTTGCGCTTCTCTGCATTTTTAGCTCAGGTTTTCAAAAAGGGCACTTTGTTTGCTTAATAGACTGTGCAGGGAGAGAAGAGGAGGGGGCCAATGGAGGGAAGTGGAAGGGGCTTTTGTACCTAAGGGGGTTTAGTTCTCCTGTTCTCTGTATTCAGACAAAACTGTGAATATGCCTGCAGCCCCCTCAAGCGCCTGAGCATAAAATAATTTAAGGATTTCAAAGAGTTGTTGGACGGTTTCACACATATTTTGCTGCTATTGGTTTTCTTTTTGTACCTGTTTTTCTAATATTGATACAATAGATGCTAATATTCCACAGATTCTGCTGAGAAATGTATCAACTAAATTTAGCAAATTGTAACAGTTCAGAATCTGGCACCTGGATCACTGAGCTGCCAGACTGCAACACCAGAGGCAGGAACATTAAACTTTAAGTTTGGAAAAACTTCTCAAACGAGCAAACAGATTTTTTATTATTTAATTTTGAAATCTGACATGGGGCTAGACATATTGTCAATTTCCCTGGTCATGTGACTTGTGCTCTGATAAACTTCAGTAACTCTGTACTGCTGTACTGCAAGTTGGAGTGATATCACCCCCTACCTTTCCCCCCAGCAGCCTAAAAACAGAACAATGGGAAGGTAACCAGATAACAGGACACAATATAACACAAGATAACAGCTGCCTGGTAGATCTAACAACAGCACTCAATAGTAAAAACCCATGTCCCACTGCATACTATTCAGTTATATTGAGAAGGAAAAACAACAGCCTGCCAGAAAGCAGTTCCCTCCTAAAGTGCTGGCACAAGTCACATGACCAGGGGCAGCTGGGAAATTGACAAAATGTTTAGCCCCATGTCAGATTTCAAAACTGAATATAAAAAAAATCTGTTTGCTCTTTTGAGTGCAAAAGTCTACTGGAGCAGCACTGTTAACTGATGCGTTTGGAAATAAATATTTTTCCCATGACAGTATCCCTTTAACAGAAAGACGTGTATCTAACATTACTGGGTAACCATCTTTGCTAAATACTGATTCATCCAATTTACAGTAAATAGTTATCGTTTGTATTGTTTCTGAGATATAAATAATTTATCAATGTGCCTCCTCAACCTAGCATGTTTTCCTTTTGCTAGCAACTCAACCATGCTGTCTGGCACTGGTGCATTGCAAATTGCTGACACAGGTACAACTGGCTCATGAATCAGTCCGTTACAACAGGCAAAATCTGTCAGCTGCTAAGATCACAAATGCATTGTATTAAATGTAACTGTAAAACAAATACAACATCATAAACGAATAAAGTTTACTGTATCTAAGAAAGAAATAAAAATTATATGCAAAACAAATGTAGTAAACTTCCACTACAGATTGGTGTTTTTTTATAACCACATTTGACCTTTAGGGGAAATTTTTCCGGTCAGAGTTTTAAAATGTAAAACAACATTTTCCTGCACCCGATGTTTATTGATAAATACGGTACAAGTGGTCAATGTGGTTTTAAGAAAATAGTGAGCAATTTTTGGATTTTAGTAAATAACCCTTAAATGTTTAAAGGATAACTAAAATCTCCACAAAGAGAAAATCCCCATCTACTACCCTAGATAGTCCCCCTCCCTCCTTCCTGCCCACATTATTCCAGAAAGTGTCCCTGGACAGCATGCTCACTTACTTACATAGTTACATAGTTAAATTGGGTTGAAAAAAAGACATCAAGTTCAACCCCTCTAAATTAAAAGCCAGCATCCATACACACACCCCTCCATACTTTCCTATAAATGATATATGCCCATATCTATACTATCTATAGAGTTTAGTATCATAATAGCTTTGATATTATGTCTGTCCAAGAAATCGTCCAAGCCCCTCTTAAAAGCATTAACAGAATTAGCCATCACAATTCCACAACCTCACTGTCCTCACTGTGAAGAACCACCTACGCTGCTTCAAATGAAAGTCCTTTTCTTCTAGTCTGAAGGGGTGGCCTCTGGTGATCTTCTTTATGGGTAAAAAGGTCCCCTGATATTTGTCTATAATGTCCTCTAATGTATTTGTAAAGTGTAATCATGTCCCCTCGCAAGCACCTTTTTTCCAGAGAAAACAACCCCAACCTGGACAGTCTCCCCTCATAATTTAAGTCTTCCATCCCTCTAACCAGTTTAGTTGCCGGTCTCTGTACTCTCTCCAGTTCATTGATATCCCTCTTAAGGACAGGAGTCCAAAACTGCACTGCATGATGAGGCCTTACTAGGGATCTATAAAGAGGTATAATTATGTTTTCATCCCTTTAGTAGCTACAGAATGACACTGCCCAGAATTAGACAACTTAGCAGAGCTCATGGGCGCCATCTTACGGGTCTTCAGTCTTCTTCTGTAAGGGAACGCCATATTTGGCTCATGCACAGTTGGAGCAGTCTGGCATTCCTACTAACTGCCAAAATGTTCCATGAATTACCAAAGGGAGAGGTTTCTGAGGAAGACTGAAGACATGGAAGATGGTGTCCATGTGCTCCTCTGCACTACTCTGCATACATAAGTGAGCATGCTGCCAGGTACACTTTCTGGAATAATGCATTATGTGGGTAGGAAGCAGGGGGGTTATTTAGGGTGTAGATGGGGCTTTTCTTATTGGGGGGCTACTTCTTTAAAATTACCTATATAGCTCAACAACAGTAGGGTTCATTTACTACATGCAGGGCATCATGTGTAGGCAAACAGTGGGCACAATCTATCATGTTTTTTGCACTTTGTGACCTGCTCTGCACATAGGAAATTTGCAGATAAAAGATCCCCATGCTGAATACATCACTGCCTGTGGTTGGCACAGCTATATTTATGAGGGACAGTATAGACTTAACAAACGGCCAGTTTTGACACAGACATTCAGGTTTTTCTAAGGCCTGTTCAAGTAAAAATTGTCTAGTTTTCCAAATCTGAAAAGGACTCTGCTGTATTTCCACAGCAAATGGCCAATCATGTCATAGTCCCTCCCCCACAGCCAGCACCCAATGGCACATGTCCCACCCCTGTGACCACCCACCCCCGTAACATCACTGCCTGGTCCTATTTCTGAAGTTCCAGAAGAAGAATGGTGACAACCCTAATAGTGAAAGGTCATGCCCCCCCACAAAAAAAAAATCTTCGGGAGAGTCTGACACACGCAGTATTTACTTCTGCTTGGCTTTCCACCCGCCCACTCAGTTGCATCAAGTGTCAAAGTTATGAGGCAAACGGGACTGGGAAGGGGGACTAGCCTGTGGTCTAACAAACTGCAGAAAGTTTCAGCTGGTCTACTGACTCATAGCAACCAATAAAGTGGTAGCTTTGTTTGAAGGAAAAGATCTGATTGGCTGTGATTAATTGACAAGGTGCAGCTTTCTGCCTTTTAGACTTGGTGAAAACTTTGTGACTAAAGAAAAGAAATTACAAAGATTCCAGGCTGTTCCCCGATTATTACAGTATACATCTAATTAACTTCAATAAAAACACAATAAAGAAAGATACATAGATTTCAGATATTTCTTTGTAAAAAAAAAAAAGGTGGGGGGGCTGAGCAGAAGAGAGAAAGAGAAGTTTATCAAAAGATTGTGTTAGCCTCAGAAAGAAACAGGAAACCACTAAAATGAGCATAAAAAATGTAAACTCCTAATGAAGGAAGTTGACTGTGTTCCTAGTTTCATCTTTGTGAATGTTAATTGAAGTGCCCCTGTCACAAGTAACTGTAAGTGCCCCACGGTATAAAAAATAGCAGCCCTATATACTGTGCTGTGCCTCTGGGATCTACTGTCTTGGCCACTGTAGTGACAGAGATGTGGGCGTACTGAACAATTGCGGCAGTCACATTACACGGGACCACTAAGGAGTAATGGGTGAATCGGCGGCCGCAGTGTCTCGTTTTGGAAGTGGGCGTCCATTGCCGACATTGGAAAAACGGAAGCTGGTGTCCAAAAGTGGACGCCGCGTCCAAAACGAGACGTGTTTCGCAAAATTTTGCTGGCGTTTCGCAAATTCATTTGCCTGCGCCAACCTCCGTATATGCAGGCGAATAAATCCGCCCATCATTAATCAGCACATAAAAGGGCCGGCAATCACTGTGTGATCTAGATACAGCCAGATGCAAGGAAAAAATTAAAGCCATTACCTCTGACCAGAGTCACCCAGGACATGAAATATTCATCTGGCACAAACCCCATTACTCACTGAGAAATAGAAGGCCTGAAAGCATAAAAGCCAGAAGGAAAAGACTATTTAATAGCTTCTTTCCAAGGGCTGTCAGGCTAACTGCAAATGAGTCCCACGGATAAGAAAATCGAATCACCCATCCAACAAATCATGCAGTCCCAATGAACTTAAATGGTATCATTTGCACCCCCTGATCTAACTACTTACTCACGTCTACTATCCATAAACCCCTTCTCTGTGAACATATATGTAAATATCAATATACTGTAAACTAAACATGTGTCTCACTGCATTATGCTGCAAAAGAAATACTTCTGGTACAAATGGCAATAAATAATTACTTCACTTGAATTGCGCCAAGTCATTAGGAATAATGGGTGCAGATTTAGGAATGGATCATTTTTAATGTCATATAGCGCCTATATTTTGAAATTATCCTATGATGGTAAGCCACATATTTTCAGGATCTATGTTTGCCTTCAGATAAAATTAAAAGTGCAAAATTGTTAATTGGAATATGCCCCTTTAGATTTATTCCACAATACATGAAACCATGAGCCGGTTAAGTTCTGGGAAGGTCCTGGTTAGTGATGGGCGAATTTATACGCCTGCAGCGAATTCGCTGTGAATTCCCACGATTTTCCGCAGGCGAATGAATTTGCGAAACACCAGCAAAATTTCAAAGTAGTGTTCTGTTATCTTAGGCATCCAGTCACTCCAGCCTTTATACATTATATTTTTGGCTAACAAACTACATTAGAAACATTTTTTATTTTGCACATATTATTTATTTACCCAGCTTTTATTCTTAAACTGAACTGATCTTGGGAGATAGGACTAGTGATGGGCAAATCAGCGGCGTTTCGGTTCGCCAAATTTTTCACAAATTTCTAGAGAAATTAGCGAAACGGTGAAAAATTTGCGAAATGCTTTGCCGGCGTCCAAAAACGGACATGCCCATCCAAAACGAGACGCTGGATAATTTTCGCCAGGGTGAAATTCGCCACAAATTTGCGGAAGGCGAAAAAATTTGCCCATCACTAGACAGGATCACTTTACAGATGAACTGCACATGGCAGGCACCCATGATACACCCTTGTAGGGATAATATTTGCTACCTTGTCTATGTATCATATGTGGACTTGTCCAACCCGAGAAACCTCCAGTTACTGTAGAACTACAACATTCACAGTTGATAGGCTGCAGGGCCACAGGTATAGCACAGAACAGGCTTCAGTAACTCACCTATCCTGTCATCAAGAATATATGCTGGTACATATTACATTTGTACTTTATGGCCAAAATTATTTCCAAACCCAGGTTACCAATACAAAGTTGGGCCTCCGTTAGCCTCTGTAACAGCCCCAATATAATGGGTTCAGGCTTGGCTGGCAGTCAGCCTTCCTGTTTAGTTGGGTTGAGGTCAGTCAGCATTTTAAGCAGATCAGTCAAGGTCTTCCACTCCAATAGCAGCAGAGCTATTATTTCTTTACATTTCCATAGAGTTGTAACCAGCATTGATATATTACAATGTACAACTGCAATGCAAAATGCAACCTGAGCAAAACAACTAAACACAATATGTGTGAGTGAAAACAAAATGCCCCCTAACCATCTAGAAAAGAGCACAGAACTTTTTTTTACCCACTAGAAAAATCATACAAAGACAGAAACTAATTATGAATTAATTAGCAGCCTGTGAGCCAGATGGTGAACTGTCACAAGTTCAAGGATATGATGGTAAATATATCTCTTTGCAAAATAATGTTCACATTTGATGATTATTTTAATCCTGCCATTGCTTTTTTTATTCCTTGTAACACAGATTGCAGGTTATTGTAAAGAGAGATAGAGAGAGAGTGTGTGTCTATGGGGCAAATTCACGAACTCGCGAAGCATCTAACGCTAGCGTTTATTTGCCAGCGTGATGTCATTTCGTAACTTCACCGATTTACTAACAGTGTCCCTGGCAAAAATTTGCTAGTGAAGTACATAGACTAGCGCAACTTTGCACCCTTACACCAGGTGAAGTTGCGCACTGACGAAGGGATGTAACTACGCTAATTCACTAAGATTACGATTTTACTGAACGATACCTCTTGCTCTAGAATTTACTTCGCCACACTACTGTGTTCAATACCATAGATAGGAGTTTTAAAAAAAATCTTGAAATTCTTTCTAAGTCCCAAAAAACCGCTGGCGTTTTTTTTTTAGGATGATAGTCTGAAAAATAGCATAATTTTTTGGGGGGTTACCCTCCTTCCCCCCTACATTTCCTAACATATGGCAACTAAACTATACAGGGGGCACATGTAGGGCAATATGACAACTTTATTTTATTTATTAAATGTTTCCTGGGCTTGTGTAGTGGAATGTAGTGGCTGTAACATATACTTCTATTATACTTCCAACTTCGCGCCGTATGTAAATTAGGCATCGCTAGCGTAAATGCACTTTGCCTGGCCAAGTAATGGTAGCGCAACTTCGCTAACGTTCACCGCCCTGAGCACAAATTTGCATTTTAGTGATCTTGCGTAGCGCTGGCGGAACTAAGCCTGGTGAAGTGCAGCAAACGTTAGCGAAGCCATTGCTAGCGCAAATTCACAGGTTAGTGAATTTGCCCCTATGTGTGTGTGTCAAGCTGGAAATCAAATGGATTGTTAAATGTTAGGACAGGGGTCCCCAACCTTTTTTGCTCGTGAGCCACATTTAAATTTAAAAAAAGAGAGCAACACAAGCATGCAAAAGTCCATGTGGATGTCAAATAAGAGCTCTGATTGGGTTTTTGGTAACCCCTATATGGACTGGCAGCCTACAGGAGAGAATGTTTGGCAGTACATCTGTTTTTTATACAACTAAAACTTGCCTCTAAGCCAGTAATTAAAAAATAAGCCCCTGCATTGAGGCCACTGGGAGCAACATCCAAGGGGTTGGAGAGCAACATGTTGCTTGCGAGCTACTGGATGGGGATCACTGTGTTAGGAGTACCATTGCACTAAAAATGCAAAATACTATATATTATTTGTAAAAGCAATGGCAACTTCAATGCAGTTTTTAATTCATAATAGAAGTATATGCATATCTGACTGATATTAATAAGTATGTGATTAAAATCATTAAGTTAGTAGGATGTGTGAGGAAATCAGAAACCCAAGCTATTATCTAGAAATCCTAGTGAAACAACTTAATACAAGACAAATTAAGTTAGGTATAATATAACTGGTTACCACCTCAAAAATATGGAAATATTTAAACATACTGTATGGAATCCACATCCTGCATGGCTAATAATCATTCCATTCAGATTGCACATAAATCAGTTCAGTCTGCAGCATACATCTAAGGCAGTGGTTCTCAGCCTGGGGATCGGGAACCCTTTGGGGGTCGAAGGACCCTTTCACAGGGGTCGCCTAAGGGGTGTCCAAACTACAAAACCATTGTCTGGACAGGGTGGGTTAAAGGATAGTGTTGTGGCTGCCATTTGTTATTAAGGGAATGCACAGTAGCTGACAATTCCAGGAGTGCGCGGTGCAATCATCGCTTCATGGGGGCCAATTTACCACAGGCAGGAGGTCTTGAATTATTTAGGAATTGGCTACGGGCCAATTAAAAATGGATCGCAAGTTTGGACACCCCTGACTGATGAGGCAATATGTACTTCACCTCAGCTGTGTATTTTACGGCATAACAGTAGCAAAATTACAGTTATGAAGTAGCAACGAAAATAATTTTAATAATTTTACGAGGAACTATATTAAAGGGTCGCGGTGTTAGGAAGGTTGAGAACCACTGATCTAAGGGTAGAACTCCACGGGTGACTTCTACGCAACTGTGACGGAAGCGACATGCTGCGCCAAAACACAGGTCAAGTCGGATGCGATGGAAAACAAGGTAAGAAATACAAAATTCGTATGGTGTCCCAGCGTTCATCGGACATAGGGTTGCCACCCGGCCGGTAATACCCCTTAAAAAAGGCCTTTGCCTTGCCTTAAATCCCCTGAAAACTTACCTTTCTTTTGTCTTCTGCCGATCGATCGCCGTGGCTCCACCCCTTTTTGTGTCACGCCCTGCCCTTTTTTGCCCCGCCCCCTGCCGGCCGGTAAAAATTTTGGAAAAACGTGGCAACCCTAATCGGACACGACACAACTGTCGGATACAGACGCTGCTCGCTGCATCTGCGTCCAACAGTTGTGTCGTATGAACGCTGTGCTATTGCTTTCTTTGTTTTCTGTTGCATCTGTTGTGTCCAGGGTAGAACTATAATTTTCACGCATTTTCGGGGGATCCTATGCATTACGCCAAAACAAAGGGATCAAGTCAGATGCAACGGAAAACACGGTAAGAAATATAAATGTCGGATGGTGTTGCAGCGTTCATTGGACATGACACGACTGTCGGAAGCAGACGCAGCATGCAGCTGGACATTGCTATTGCTTACTTGACTTTTCATTGCATCCAACTTGACGCCTGTGTTTTGGCACAGCGCATCGGAACCGCCAAAATCATCTGTGTAGTTCTACCGTTAAAGTGGTGAGGTGGAAACCCTAGGTATAACCCACAGCTGAAATAAATCCATGACACGAGTTCTATACACAAACATTTTATTTCAGCAATCTTTTAGAAACATATGCAGTAGAATGACATCATGACATAAATCCAAAATAGAAAATATGGATACAAAGAAGATTATAAAAAACATACAGCACATTTAATGTTTTGCACCATGAAATGAACTTTAGCATTATGTAGTCAGTGGTATTCTAGACAATGTGCAATTAGTCTGGCATAAAGGTTCAACTGCTGTGTGATTGCTAGGGCTTCAGTATCCAAACACAAAGCCACAGTCACAATAGAAGATAAATATGAAATGGTCAGAAAAGAAGTATAAGCAATTAAAAAAAACAGAGAAAAGGAATAACACTGAGCCCTCACATTCAAATTGTTTTTAGTTGCTGATGATAGTGACCCTGGCAACCAGAAAAGTTGCTGTTTAAAACATACTTAAAGTTGTTTCTAAGGTGAACTTCTTTATCAATATATTTTTCCTTTAGATATAAAGGTGGGCTAAACACTTTTTTCCAGTACAATTATTTTCAGATTATTCACCAGAAACAAAGGGGGTCATTTATAAAGTTTGCGCAGCGCATAATTGTTCGCAAATGGTAATTTTGCCCATGCTTTTTCCTGAACGCTACAATATTGTTGCTACTGTGCCCATCTTTTCAGTTTTTGCGAATTCGCATTGTGAATGAATTTTCGCAAACAACTCACAAACAAGACGGGTCTTTCGTGAGTACAGGCACTTTGCGAGGTTGTTTTGCGTGAAAATAGCATTAACAGTAACTTAAATTCGCAATTTGTGAAACAGTTTTGTGAATATTTTCTCCGCCACCAAAGTTGTGGTGCAGAGTGTTCGCAATTTGTGATTTTTGTCATATTCAAAAAGCTCCTATAGACTTTCATATGTGAAAAACAAAATCACAAAATCTCTTATTCAGCTTTATAAATATAACCAGGCGCAGGGCAAATATATTCACTCTGCGAACCAATCTGCCCTGCGCGAAGTTTATAAATGACCCTCATAGACTTTTTTCAATTGCTTTCCATGTTTTATTTTTTTACCATTATTCCAAAATCGAAGTCTAAAGTTGAATGTTCCTGTTTCTGGTGTTTCAGTCTGGCAGCTCATTGATCCAGGAGCCGATTCTAAATACACAATTATAGCAATTGTTACAATTTGCTACATTTAGTTGATACATTACTCAGCAGCATCTGTGGAATATTAGCAACTATTCTATTCAATTCTAACAGTAGGGTTTTTATGAAACACAGAGATTCTGCTCAGTGGGGACAAAGATAAGATATGTATCAAGAAAATAAATTTAGAACAGTTACAGAGTTGGTGACCCCCCCCCCCAGCTGCTTCAGAAGGACATAACATGAAACAGTTATATTTAAACTTTCTATAATATTTGAAAAACAGTTGCAAATAGAAAATAGAATGTAACTGGCAATTGTTTTTATTTCTAGTGAACAATCTGAAAAGTTAACTGAAAAAAAGTGTTGGAAGGTGAACAACCCCCTTTAAAGAGTTAATAGTGCTGCTCCAGAAGAATTCTGCACTGAAATCCATTTCTCAAAAGAGCAAACAGATTTTTTTTTATTTCATTTTGAAATCTGCCATGGGGCTAGACATTTTGTCAATTTCCCAGCTGCCCCTGGTCATGTGACTTGTGCTCTGATAAACTTCAATCACTCTTTACTGCTGTACTGCAAGTTGGAGTGATACCACCCCCCCCCCCCAGCAGTCTAACAAAAGAACAATGAGAAGGTAACCAGATAACAGCTCCCTAACACAAGATAACAGCTGCCTGATAGATCCACAGACGGCACTCAATAGTAAAAACCCATGTCCCACTGCGTACTATTCAGTTACATTGAGAAGGAAAAAAAAAAAATCCATTCCCCCATACCCTAGATTGAGTCCCCCCCAGCATAGCGGTTACCCCTTGCAGATTCAGGGCACCGGCGTTCACTGCAGCCATTTTCTTCTCTATGGAAATCTTCGGGTCTTCTTCTGGTGCTTCAGCAATTTCCGTGACTTTCGGTGCATGTGCGAACTGGAAAATAGTTCTAACTGCGCAATCACTGTTACGCCGATGATTTCAGAAGAGAAGAAGATGGCTGCAGTGAACTCCAATGCCCTGCATCTGCAACAGGGGGTAATTAAAAAGTTAGGGGCATTTACCCGGGGTAGTAGCTGGGCTGGGGGGGAGGAGGGAGAGGGGTCCATGTAGGATAGTGGGGTAGGGTTTTTTTTAATAAGGGGTTGAATTCTTGTTTAAGTATCATTATTCCCTCTTGCTTTGCATTTGATAGCATCTTTGGTTATGAAGCAAATGATTCAAACTAAATAAACATAAGCACTATAATGACAATAAAATAAATACTCAGATTACTTTTCATTACTGCTTATTTACTGGGATTCATTTATAAACACTGGACAAGTTTGCTCCTGGGCAGTGACCAATAGCAATCAATCAGCTACAGGTTGAATGCTGAAAGCAAATGGGCCAGTGCCCAAGCAAATTTACCCAGTTTTTTATAAATAAGCCCCACTGTATTTTCATACTGCTATGACATGTGCATGTCTAGTAGTATGGCAGTAGTACCAGCACTGGTATATGCCTCCTGATTGCAGCCAAAAAACATTTCCAAAAAGTAACTGACTGACAGGAGCCTGTTGTGGCACTTTCATAGAACTGCCTTTAACTTGATGGGAAGCAGCAGAGGGAGACTTCTAGCTTTCTTCCACATGCCCCTTAGTTCTTGTCAATGTATGCTGCTGCTTTAAGCCAGAAGTCTGTGAAGGCATTGTGACAGAATAGAGGCAGGCTCAGGAATTAAACTGTAAAATATATGTTTTCATACTTTTCTATTTTGTTTTTGCTTTCAATGAGCTAACCGAAAAAAAAGAAGAAATAAAAGAAAAAGCATTGTGAAACACTTTAAGACTGGAGTGCCCATACTTTACTAATGTGAGTTCTACTTTTAGTGATGTTGTCCCATCAGGGTCAGACTGGGCCAGCGGGACACCGGGAAAAAACCCGGTGGGCCCGGAGCTCTAGTGGTCCCCATCAGCCCAGATCCACCACCTGATTTCTTCCTGCCTCAGCCTCAGGGCCTCCCGTACAGAAAGTGACACTCGGGCATGAGCATCAGCACACTCTGCTTTTTGCCATGACACTGACGCACACTTGTGAGTGCAAACACGCACTGCGGGGGGGAGGGGGAAGTTTTCCAGATGGGAGGCCTTGAGGCAGCAACCAGGACCTGAGGCAGAAGCCCCAGTGGGCCCTGGGCCCCCAGTCCAACCCTGTGTCCCATTATGATCTACAACCATAAAAGCATTGTTAGCATTCTGTTCCATGGACAATATTACTTAAATATTATATTGATTTAAAGGGGACATGTCACCCAAAAGAAATATTCAAAATCCTATTATATACATAACTATATCACATTAGTCAAGAAAAATGAACTTTATTTACACGAGATAATTTATTTGATTCTGGTTTCCTTCAGTCTGGGAATTCATAATTATAGCAAGCAGGCAGGAGCCATTTTGCAGATACTGTTGTTAAGGGAAGCCTTGCATTATCTCACATCTTGTTTGTGCACCAGAATGGGGGACCTGATGTCCATCCCCATGTCCTGGCTACACAATTAAACAGTGAAGAGTACTGGGGGAATGTGTGGGGAGCAGTGGCATCTAGGAAGTGCTGAATGTAAAGTGAAAGTAATTGTCTGCCCCGCCTATATGCCTAAGGCATAGAGGAGGGACAGACAATATTTAATTGACAGCTGATATTTTTAAATGAGCTTACAACAGCAATGAAAGCTTTAATAAAAAATAGAAATTGGATTTCATGTTTAATTTGAAAAGGACTTTTTATTATACAGATTTTTGTGTCTGGGTGACAGGTCCACTTTAATATAGAATACATATTGCTGTATTTAACAATTATTTCTTAGATAACCTTAAAGAATCAGTTCAGTGTAAAAATAAAAACTGTAAAAACATAAAAAAATGTTTCTAATATAGTTAGTTAGGCAAAAATGTAATGTATAAAGGCTGGAGTGACTGGATGTCTAACAGAACAGAACACTACTTACTGCTTTTCAGCTCTCTAACTCTGAGTTAGTCGCAGACTTGAAGGGGGACCACATGGGACATAACTGTTCAGAGAGTTTTGTGATTGATTCTTAGCGTGCAGGTCAGATTAAAACGTAACAGTTATGGCCCATGTGCCCCCACTCAGGTCACTGATTGGTTACTGCCTGGTAACCAGTGGAAACCAAGAGAGCTGCAAAGCAGGAAGTAGTGTTCTGGCTATTAAAGGGGTTGTTCACCTTTGAGTTAACTTTTAGTATAATGTAGAGAGTGATATTCTGAGACAATTCGCAATTGGTTCTCATTTTTTATTGTTTGTGGTTTTATAGTTATTTAGCTTTTTATTCAGCAGCTCTCTAGTTTTCAGTGTCAGCAATTTGGCTTCAAGGGTACAAATTACCCTAGCAGCCTTGCATTGATTTGACTAAGAGACTGGAATATGAATAGGAGATGAACTGAATAGAAAGATAAGTAATAAAAAGTAACAATAACAATACATTTGTAGCCTTACAGAGCATTTGTTTTTAGATGGTGTCAGTGACCCCCATTTGAAAGCTGCAAAGAAAAAGAAGAAAAATGCAAATCATTAAAAAACTATGAAAAATAAATAATGAAGACCAATTGAAAAGTTTCTTAGAATTGTCCCCTCTACAATATACTAAAAGTTAACTTGAAGGTGAACCACCCCTTTAAGTTAGACATCCAGTCACTTTATACATTACATTTTTGGCTAACTAACTATGTTAGACTTTTTTTTTTCTTTGCACAACCTATCTCTTTACCCAGTTTTTTATTTTTACACTGAACAATTCCTTTAACATAATAAATTTCTTAATGAAAAGCATGAATAGGAGGGTGATTTAGACAAGCTGTTTGTTGGCATTGTCTTGAGATGTACTGATCTTCGACTAAAGATCTACTGTTAGATCCCGAAACTGCCTTTTGGGCATCCCTGTTTTAAGATATATTTAAGAATTTGCAAACAGGTATTTACATTATAAAAAAAAAAAAAGATTAAGCAAATTCACATGACAGTATCCTGCATTTACAATTTGGGGCAGATTTATCAAGGGGCGAATTTCAAATTCACGTCAGTTTTTATAAACTCCCTCGAGATTGTGACCAATTAAAAATTTAAAAAAAAATGTAATTTGTTAAACTCGGGTGAATGGGATCGAATTCGATTCAAGATTTTTCACCGACAAAAACTTGAAAGTCAGGAAGGGTGCAAGTGCTCCAAGTTGATCCCAGGACCTCTCCCACTGACTAAAACAGCAATTCGTCAGGTTTTAGGTGGTAAATAGTTGAATTCCAGTTCTTAAAGGGCCAGAGTATGATAAATCTTCAAAATCTAATTCCAATTAAAAAAAAAAAATTTGATTTCTACATCACTATGTATCTCCTTCTGATCTTGTTAAGTCTATATATATATATTATAATACTATATAATATTCTCTCTGAAAGTTGGAAAGTTCCACAGTTTAAACTTGTTCATTTAGGCTATGGGGAAATGTATGCAAATGATGATTCTTCTGAATCTTACTTATCCTTATCATCCACAATGTTCATTTTTTTCATCATCTCAGGTCCTGTCCTAAAATAAATATTTTTTTGGAATGAAGTCACGAGATTTTTGAATTCTAGGTTGAAAACAAATATAAAGCTATCCCCTAGTTTTGCTTTACTGCATGCTGACGACAATAAGCTCTTTTCTAACCATAGTCTTGATCCATTATAGAAGGTATTAAGATAAAGATTTATTTATGGCGGCTTTCAAGAAAGCTTTATTTAATCATTGGTTAAAACATGATTCTCCTTGTATAGTAGATATAATTTCACTCCTTAATCAACTGAGCTGGCAGGAAGCTATTAAGGCTAAAGCTGATTACACCAAGGGGCTCATTTAAATTAAAATTTCGAATTAATTTTGGGATACTTCGACTATAGAACAGCCCAAAATTCGATTGAATTGAAAACTATTTCCCAGCTTAAAGCTGCCAAATTGCCATTTTAGCCTATTGGGGACCTCACAGAACTTGGAAAGAAAATTTTACCAAGTTCCGAGAATTCGAAGGATTTTGGTGAAAATCATTCGATCGAATGATTTGCAATTGAAAACGCCCATATTCAAAAATGACTCCCCCCCCAAAAAAAAAAAAAAATCGAATTTCGAAGTATTTTCCATTTCGAAATTCGACCCTTCGTGAATCAGCCCCCAAGTTTAAGCACCCTACAAAATGTTTTTGGTCTAGAGTCAGTAACATTTTTAAAGAAACAGTTGTCCTGCATGTGACTCAGCCGTCCAGCTTGTCACTCGTTTCCAATGTGTTGCAGTTTGGAAGGGTAGAAAATCTGGCACACCAGGCTTTAAACGCGATCATTTGGAACTGTGTAAAATTCCATATTACTTGTCTCTATCCGGATTTATTGCAGTTTATTTTTCTGGGTCAGGAGAATCTGGAACTGGTTCTGATGGGAAAAAAGGGAACTTGTGTGAATGTTAAACGAAAAATATGGATGTTTGGCTCATTTTATTGGCATAGAAATAATATTTAAGCATTATTTAAATAAAGGACCAATGTTCCAAATGTTCGGCACTTCCGCATTCTGCGCAGGACTTCAGCGGGAGGTGAGCGCTCGCTGCTGCGCTCCCTTCAGCCCCGGGCCACTTGTCCCCCCTGTCCCCCCCTAATGGCGGCCCTGGGTACTGGCACGTGGAGTGCTTTTTTCTCTGTTAAGGTAAAATGCAGTGCAGTGCTGAATTGCAAGTTGACCCCCACATGACGTACTTGTTATCGCCTGAAAGCTCTTGTGCAAAATCTTCAGTAACAGTAGATGGAAAAAACAGAACAATGAGTTCCCAGGCTGCTGTCACCTGACAAGGGAGGGGTGAGTTTGACTGCTTTGACACCGTGTTCTGGGTTTCTCAGAAATACAGACCTCAGACCTCTGGAAAGGTTCCTTTGTACCATTATTTAATTTTTAGACAATACATATTTTACTTTTTAAAGAGGAGGCAAAGCCAAATACAAGATTAAAGCAAAAGTGCTGCTCTGAGCACTTTCATAATTTACTTTGTTATTTCTTTTGCAAAACTAGAAGTAAAACCAAGGTTTCTGTCTGGGCTGAGGCTGTCCTATGGTTAACTGAAGATGTGGGCAGTCTCACCAATCAGACTCCTTTCTGCACACAAATTTTTAAACACACTGCAAATTTGCACTAAACCCATGGCAACCAATAAGTGATTAGCTTTTCTCAGCCATCTGTAGGAGGACAATGAAAAGAAACATCTGATTCGTTGCCATAGGTTACTGCCAAGGTGCATATTTGCTTAGTGTTTATAAAGGACTCCACTGTGCTGACAGTTAAATGAGGAAGTTTCTGTTTAAATAATGAGTCAAGTGCAAGACCTACTGTACCTTGGGAAACCTTGCCAATGGTACTAGTGCCATAAAACTGCTCACAACTGCTCATAACAAAACATTATATTAAACAGAAAAAGTATTCAGAGCACTGCAAAATTATTTAAATATTTTATTTTACTTACACACATTTAATGGACTAAGTAATGGCACAATAAGATGCATTGTGTTTGTGATAAGAGCTGAGCTTTTATTTGTTTAATTATATGATTTTACTTATGCCCCATTAACTTGCCCGTATTTTATGTTTAAAGGGATAATACAAAGGTATACTGAGCACAATCACATCAATAAAGCATTTGTCACATAGTGTAGAACCAGTGTAACCCCCATAAGTAATAAAAGGCACAGTGGCCCATAGCAACCAATAAGATGCTTGATTTAAAAAAAGTGGCCTGTAAATGCTTCCTGCTGATTGGTCACTGTGAATTACTGCATGCAGATATACATACTGACTTTTATTACATCCCCTCCTAATATTTTTTCCCATCAGGGCCTACCCCTACTGCTGCCTATACCAGTCTGGTCTGGAGTCCTGTGTTTTTTGCACATGCATGCAGCTCACATGCACCGTGACACGGGTGTTTGCCGCGGACGCATACGCTGGGTGAAGGGGACGATGTGGCCAGATGCCTGGGGCACCTGGCCGGTCATGCCCGGCCCTGTTTCCCATAAATAAATATTTATACTAAATACAGGCATGACACCTGTTATCCAGAATGGGGGCTTTCCGGTTAACGGATCCTTCCGTAATCTGGATCTTCATACCTTACGTTAACTAGAAAATCATGTGAAAATGAAAAAAAAAACAAGCTAAGTTAATTATACTTTCAAGCAGGCCTGGATTACTGGCTTTGGTGACCCTAGGTCTGCTGGGTCCTGGTGCTCAGTGCCTGTGTCAATGGCCATTTTTCTTATGGCGACTTTTTTTCTCCAAATGCATTAAAGTCCATGGGCGTTTTTTCTCATGGCAAATTTTTTTGTCCAAAATGCGGATGTCATTTCCTGCAAATTTTTCTGTGGTGAATTTTCACAGCAGTTTCACGAAAAGAGTTGCAAATGGCGAAATTCAGAATTTCACAGCAAATCCATGGCTAGCGAATATATTTGCTCATCGCTGTTTGTCAGTAGTTGAATTAGATGAGGAATTATTTGCCAGAACTGCTATTGCTCATCAACATGTTTTCATAAAGTAAGAGAAATTAAGACTTAAGATATTGTGCTTGATTTTCCCATCGAAGCTGGAATAATTCTTATGGAAGTGCTACCTTTTTTAAATAAACATACAAGTAATGGTGTATGGCTCTGTCCCAAAACAAAAAAATTATTAATTGTCAAAAATTTTTAAATCTAGTAAATTCTATGAAATGATTTCTCAGCAGGACATCCCCCAGTCCAAGGGTTGCCAATCAATTTTTTCGATATGCAAAAATCCAAGTGGAGTGAGGCCTATTTCCAAGTAAAGCAGTAGCTAAAATCTTGATAAATTAAAAAGACCTTTTTAGGACATGCATAAACCTAATATTAGGCTTATGCTCCCTTTTTGGCTCTTACAGGATACAGCTCTTACTGGATAAAATGCTTTCGGAACACCATAAAAATGCCTGCACTAAATATGCACAATTATAAAAGTGCACTGGGTCCATTAAAAACGTGATACGGAAGGGCTACATCTTTTCTTGTTTGATTTGATGAATTGATGTCCTAGACAAGGTAAACGTCCGCTTGTAATAAAATATTTTAAAGGAAGCAGTTAAAAAATACTTGCCTAGAGATGGGAAGAAGCATTCATTGGCACATGGGGGAGAAAGAGGAGTGTTGGGTTCAGAAAGTAAGTGGCGGTCAGATTCTGACTGCTGACGATTGGCCATGAATGCCAGCCTTGGTCTCTGCTCCACGACATTTGCTGGAGGAGGGTCATCAAAGACAGGATTTTCAATGCCTTGGGCTTCACTGTAAAAACAATAAAAACAAAATATTATGAATCTGATAAGGTTTGTCCAGCATGTTCAGCTGTCTCCTCTTATTGGAGAAGGAAACCTAACAAAAACAATAGTAGCATGCTGTGAATGTTGCCTATAATTGCATGAAGGAAGAGTCTTGTAAATTCTCTGTTTATAGGTAGTGATGGGCGAATCTCCCGCAATTCGCTTCGCCGAAAAATTTGCGAATTTCCATCGTTTTTTCGGCGAAATTTCGCTTGCCGAAATTTCGCTGGGGATTTGCGAATTTATTCGCCAGCGGCGAATCGTGGGAATTCGCCGCGAATTCGACCCTGGCGAATAAATTCGCCCATCACTATTTATAGGCCTTTGGACTGTTTTGCAAGCTGACACTTTGTACACATTTGGTTTTTCATTATTAATGCATATACAGTTTTAGATTGATCATTTAAAGAGTAAAGCACTTTGTATAGTATAGAGAATCTTTGTATTTCTTTTGAATATTTTGTATACATTACCTTTTCATACCATGGTTCCAGCTATTTATACTTTACAGCTATTTTATTCTAAAACGTGTGTTTGTTTTTCAACCTTTAGGACCCTTACACACAGGTGTTTTTACCTGCGCTCCTCTGCGTTCCATTTTGCTGCGTTCAGCCGCAGGGGAGCGCAGGTAAAAACGCCCGTGTGTAAGGGCCCTTAAGCTTTTCTTAGCTGTCACAAATAGGGAATTGGGTTAATCAGATGTATCCTTTTTGTGCATGAAGCAGCAGAACATCTGAAGACAATAATGTTTAGTTTAACCCATTTAGTTAGCAATCGACCAAACAGCTGGTATAGTGGTCTAAACAATTACAAGTATGGGACCTATTCTCCAGAATGCTTGGGACCTGAGGCTTTCCGGATAATGGGTCTTTCTGTAATTTGGATCTTCACACCTTAAACTACTAGAAAATTATGTAAATATTAAATAACCCCAAAAAGCTGACTAATTGTATCTTAGTTTGGATCAAGTACAAGCTATTGTTTTATTATCATAGAGAAAAAGGAAATCATTTTTACATTTGGATTATTCCATTATAATGGAGTCTATGGGAGACGGCCTTTCCGTAAGTCGGAACTTTCTGGAAAACTGTTTTCCGGATAACGGATTGCATACCTGTATCAGCTTGGAGACAGAATCAAGCTGATAAAAAAACCCTTGTATATATAAACAACGCATTGTTGTGGAAATACTGCCTTTGGGCATTTATGTATGAAAATGACAGATATTTAAAGGGCATATATAATGTGGTTTTCATTCACCTACCTGTCCATCCTGACTAATTCCTGTGCTCCTGTGGGAGAGAAATGATTCAGTATCAAAATGTTGTTACATTGCTCTGTTGTTACATATACAGAAATCCAGACAGGTGCTTGGTACATGGTTCATTTATAGGGGAACTGTAATCCTATGAAATAATTTCACATTTCAAATCCTTGTCAAAACGGCGCCGCGTCTAGTTTTGGACACGCGCATCCGTTTTTGGACGCCAATGGGCGCCTGCATCCAAAAACGGACGCGCGTGTCCAAAACTAGACGCCAACGAATTTTCGCCAGGGTGAAATTTTACCTGCTGTTTCGCGAATAAATTCGCCCATCACAAAATACTAGGTACAGGTATGGGACCTGTAATTCAGAATGCTCGGGACCTGAGGTTTTCCAGATAACGGATCTTTCCGTAATTTGGATCTTTATACCTTACGTCCACTAGCAAATCATGCAAACATTAAATAGGCTGGTTTTTGCTTCCAATAAGGATTAATTATATCTTAGTTTGGATCAAGTACAAGCTACTGTTTTATTATTACAGTGAAAAAGGAAATCATTTTTAAAAAATTTGCATTATTTGGCTAAAATGGAGTCTGTGTAAGTTGGCCTTTCCATAATTCGGAACTTTCTGGATAATGGGTTGCCAGATTACAGATCATATACTTGTGGTGCTTATTGTTACAGAGAAAAAAGGAATCATGTTTCAATTATTTGTTTAAAATGGAGTCTATGGGAGATGGCTGTCCAGTAATTCGGTTTCCAGATAACGCATCCCATACCTGTACCAGAAAGGAGAACCTGCTGCAGGCTATGCAAGATCACAGGCCATGAAGATGGAGGATTATGGGTAGAGGAAGGGAACTGTATTACTATGCTAGAGCCACAGAGACAGGAAGGTAATATATTATTGGCAGACAAGATCTTTCAATAGTTTTCACTTCCTTTTATAATAACCTTTAAAAAGTACAGTTCAGAAAATGTGAAAAGTAGGAAGCAATTTTCAAAAGAAATGATTTGTTTTGTACTAACTGACAGGTTTTGTGAAGGTGAAATATCCTTTTAAACTATACAGTACAAAACTTAAAAAAGGTCTAAAAAGATGGCTAACTTCATGTTGTTACTGCTCTATTTTAGGGTGAACTTCCCCACTTTAATGCCTTACATTTGGTAAATGCAGGGTATTAAATTGAATTCTCTTGTGCGATCATAGAGCACGCCTGTACAAGTAACAACACTTGTTTCTTTCAACGATATCAGTTTGACTAGCGTTCGATTCTCATACAAAATATTCCAGCATTTAGACAACTATGCACCTCTTAAAGGCATTTGGTTATTCTGTGAGCTTTTAGTTACCACGTTTCGGCTGGAACACCGACGGTCAAACGTCGTTTTTTTGTGTCGTCGGTTTTTGTCCTTTTTTTGTGCTCCTTAATTTATATTTTTTTTGTGAGTGCCGATATCCCAGATGCAGATTTAACCATTTCATTGCCAAAAGAATCCACAATTAAAATTTAAAAAGGTTTATAGGAAACACTGACTGATGTTTTGGCCCCCACTTGGGCCTTTCTCAAAAAAAATAAATTTATTTATATATATATATATATATATATATATATATATATAATGTGTAGGTGATGGCACTCGCAGGACAGTGACCAAAACTTTGGCAAAACAAAAAAAGGTATATATATATATATATATATATATATATATATATATATATATACACACACGCACAAACAAATGCAGACTAGTATGGATGTGCATACTACTTACTTCTGTTGCTGATTGCTCGCCTTTGTTTATAAACCAGGAATAATATGAGCGGCATACACAAAATTCCAATCACACAGGAAACTATAGCCAGTGCTGCTGCCGTGCTGCCTGCAATAAAAATAACACATAATATCATACTGGTGAGACATTTCTATACGTATGCTTGGCCTTTTGCCAAATCTATTTCTTTATTGTTTACTGAAGATTTTTCTTCTTAAATGCATCTTAATGTAAATAGCAGTGTGCCTGAAAAGCATCCAATGTTTATCAATCATTATCCAAGGCAGCTCTTTCTAAGCTTTCTATGAGAAAATGTAATCAAGTGGTTACAGTAAGGCTTGGCTGGTGGGCCCTAGCAAATAAGTAGTATTGGGAAATGGGGAATGTTTCTTGAAAAAAAATTTCTAAAGGCAGAATATGTAACCACTCAATCAATGTGCACAGACCAAATCTTTATCAGCCAAAACCCACCACAGCCAGTCCAAACCTTGCCACTTTTTAGTTAATTCTCACCCCTTTGAATGAAGCATAAACACATCATGGAGCATAAACATGTACAGGTTTGGTATTGGATCCATTTTAAGGAAACCCATTATCCAGAAAGATCATAATTACTGGAAGGCTATGGCCATCTCCAATACTCAATTTTAATCAAATAATTAAAAATTTTAAACTATTTCCTTTTCCCCTGTAATCAGGTGTGCTTGAT
Source organism: Xenopus borealis (assembly GCA_024363595.1). NCBI lineage: Eukaryota > Metazoa > Chordata > Amphibia > Anura > Pipidae > Xenopus > Xenopus borealis. The sequence goes on along the minus strand of CM044444.1, from coordinate 32,292,714 downwards.
CCAAACTATTATATAATTCATTCTTATTGGTGGCAAAATATTTCATTTTTTTTAGTAGATTTAATGTATGGAGATCCAAATTATGGAAATATCAGTTGTCCAGAAAACCCGAGGTCCTGAGCATTTTGGAAAACAGATCCCATACCTGTATAGGGAAAGTTACAGAGGCATAGCCAGAAAAAGATCAGAAATGTGTTTATGGAATGAAGTAGAAACATAGAGAGAGCATACAACATTTGAAGGCAATGGAGCAATACAGAACTTGCAGCAAAAATTTATAGGAAGGCAAACAGAAATGGATGGCAGAAGAAGTAAGGAAAATGAAGCTGCCGTGTCTCTGTATAATAAAAAGAAAGTAAAAATGTACTTACTGTTGTCGTCTTTAGTCGGCGTGTGAAACATACAGGTATAAAGGTTTGGGTCATCTAGAAAATGAAAGTAAAAATCTGTCATGTAGTATTTACGACATGGAAAGTGTCAGTAATTACAAGGGAATGACTGCTTCAGTGGAGAACTGCACCCTCATTAAAGGAGGTCTGGGTCTTTCTCTATACCAACATCTTATGTCCTTGGGCAAGTCACTCTATCACCTTCTACCTCAATCATCCAATTTATGGGGGAATTTAATTAAGCTTGCAAATAAAGTAATTGTTGCAAAACCTTCCTATAAACTATAAGGCTGGGGACAGACAGGGAGATTCGGGGAGATTCTGTCGCCTGGCGTTTAATAGCAGGCGACAATCTCCCCGAACTTCCTTCTCCCTGTCCGTCGCTAGTTGAAATGACAAAGCACCAGCGCTGTGCACACGCGGTACGCGGCGACAATCTCCACCGAACTTCCTTCTCCCTGTCCGTTGCTAGTTGAAATGACAAAGCACCAGCGCTGTGCACACGCGGTACGGCGATTTCCGGAATCGCCCGAAGTTTCCTCACAAAGTAACTTCGGGCGATTCCGGAAATCGCCGCGCCGCGTGTGCACAGCGCTGGCGCTTTGTCATTTCAACTAGCGACGGACAGGGAGAAGGACGTTCGGGGAGATTGTCGCCTGCTATTAAACGCCAGGCGACAGAATCTCCCCGAATCTCCCTGTCTGTCCCCAGCCTAAAATGTGCAGTCCTCCTCCACTTGGCTGTACACTAAACGCTTTTGTGGGTTTGCAAAACATAGATATAGGGGCAGATTTACTATTGGTCAAATAAAAAAATTTGAAATTCAATCAAGGGAATAGTGGGGAAGTAAAATCCTTCAAATTCGACTATCGAATTCAAAGGATTTTACCGCAATTACTGTATATCGATCGAACAATCAAATATAGAAAATTTGATCGATCGATCCACAAATCCGGGCCTGATCCTTGCCTTTGTTATGCATCTGTAGCCCTTCCGTTACTGAACAGTGTTAGATACAAACTCCCATATATACAAAAATATGTTCTTATTCCCTAGTAACCAGTGGGGAATATTTTTATAAGTGCCTCTTTGAGAGATATTAAGGTTGCTGGTACAAGTTCTTGTAGATATAAAACCTACCAGTTTTCACTTGAATTTCTATGTAACTGTGAGATGTATGCCTGGGGTGATGCTTTTTGCTTGCTTCCACCAAATAGCAGCAATAGCCACCACTGTCCTGCTGAGACACATTTGTGAGCGTTATTTGGAAAGCTCCATTATGCATGTGGTGGGACGGGTGCTGTTTATGGTGGTGATCCCGCTCAGTTGTGTTCCGTATGTGCCTCCTCTCAGGGCAGTTTGAGTCTTTGACCTTACTGAAATACCAGAAGGAAAACAGGGCATCGTGCTTATCTGCCGCTTGGCCTCTGACTGTGCATGTGAGGTTGACATTTTGACCTTCAGGGCAGGTAATATCTGAATACAGAGCTGACACTGAAAATGCTGTTACTGCATCTGTAATGAAAAAGAGGAAAGTGCAATGAGTATTAATGTAGCTGATCATACATAATACTTAAGATTTGGTCAAATAAAACATAGGGGTTTATTTACTAAAACTCAATTTTTTCCCTCACTTTTTATTAAAAAATAATTCGATCAAACCCCCAAATCCATAATTTACCAATGAAACTTCTCCAAAAAGTTACAAAAAAATCGAGGGGTTGATTCGAATCGTGCAATTGTCAGCCTGAAAACTCATGTTCCAAATGTTAAGTCGACCATCTGCCATTGGTTTCGACAGGTTTCAGCTGGAGTATGCTCAGATTCAAATTTTTGGCGGCTTCAGAGAATAAAATTCTAGTTGAAAATTCAAGTTTTTTTCAAAACAATTTTTTCAAAATATGAGGTTTAATAAACACACCCCAAAGAGTTAAAGTAATAACAATCCTTCTATAGCCTAGTGTCCTAAAACAGTGGCAACAAATTCCTGCAACAACCTCAAATCATATGCTTTCTTCATTCTATTTGATTTACTCAACAAAAAGTTGCTCCCTCAAATCAAATCAGTGGTTAATATAATATCCATTTTGAATAAATACTCTATTATTTTGTAGTGTAATGTGACCTGACAAGTCTGCACAGCTGAAATGACTCTTATAATTACTGCATATAGCACAGATCTTATTGTGGCGGAACTACTGGGGGAGCAGGGGGGGTGCGATTGGGCCAGGGCCTGCACCCCCTCAGGGCCCCCAGGCAGCTCGCGCACCACTGATTCTATGCAGAAAATCTCATATGGAGGGGGGCCCGGCTGCACATTCCGCACCAGGGCCCGCTTCCCTCTAGTTATGTTACCGCTTATTGTTTTATGCCATAAAGTGAACCATCATTGCTGCTTAACACATAGTAATAAATGTGCTCTAAAAGGGCCAGAAGCAGCAAAAAATAATAATGTATTTGAATTGACATTGAAAATAGAAAGGTTTTCTTTGTAGTAGAGATCCTATTTTTTCTAAATGGAGATTGCTATGACTATGAAGTATGCCATCAGCTTTGCTGGTGTTAGCTGTCTTTTATTAGTGTTTTAAATAAAGGCCTACCCAGTTTAATGTGTTTAATGGAACAGTATTGGACTGGGCTGGCGGGACACTGGAAAAAAACACAGTGGGCCCCGCCGGCCTAGACCAAGTCTTTTTGTGGAAGCCAGAAGCAGCTTCAGACTTCCCTCCTTGGCCCACCATGCAGCTTAACGAAAATGATGGTAGGCATGGGGGGGTGGAGTTGCAGCTCAGAAAGGGGGCCAGAGGGTGCTTTGTGCCTGGGGTTCAGAGGTCTTAGGTGGGAGGCCCGGAGGCAGCAGCCCCGGTGGACCCCGGGCCCCCAAGTGCATCACTTAATGGAATCTTGGAAATACTTGACCTGACCCAGTAAGGTATCAGAACTGATTGATACCATATGATCAGACACTACCAGAATGATGGAGCTGCAGCTCCTCTTCGCGTTCTTGCTGATGCCCATATATGGATAGATATAGTGTATCTAAGGTTGCCATCTTTCAAAGTGGGTGGCATTAGAGACGAGCTAGTTACATCAGGTGTGGGTGGATGACTTTTTGTTGGTAGATTAATTAATTAATTAATTACTGCTGCTGCCGTGTGAAGATTTTCTCTTTTTTTTCTCTTTCTGATGCTGTCTATTGCAAATATTCTGGAATGGGCAGATGGATGTGGCCATTTTAGACGTGCACCGTTTGTTTAGATTTGTGGTGCTGGACATACAATACTTGGTGGAAATGGGCAAGAGACAGACTGACGGTCTTTGGTATAGACTGCTTGTCACATGATAAGATACATAAATGTATAATAAAGTAGAGGAAATGTCAGTATAAGGTCAATTTTAATGTCATATGTGTTCTGTTTTTACTTTTTATATATGATGTGAAGTGACTATTGATATTTCTTGTACTTGTGGTTAATGTCTTGGCCCCTGAGGACAATAGGTGTGTTTGCTTGACTGAAAAAAATTAAAAAGGAAAAGAAAAAACATTTCAGGGGTTTATTTACTGAAACTGGACATTTCCCCATTATTTTATAAAACAACTTCAACCAAAGTCCCATTCACAATATTTTGCTTATTTAGCAATAAACAACTTGAAACATTTGGTGTGGGAAAAGACTCTATAAGATTGTGAAAAAATTAGAATCATACAATTTTTTTCTATTTGATGCAGAAACTTTCGTATTATCACTTAAAAACTGTGAAATTATTTGGATTCATACAAAACCCATCAAAGATCATGATATATTCTAATTGCTACTGAGTTTTTACTTCCCACAAAAATTTCCCCTTTAAAACCCAGGCCATAAAATGTTGGGTTTTAGTAAAAAAAAAAACCCTTGTAGTGCTGACAAATCTTCCTGAACCATACAGGTGGCAACCCTAGGTGAACAAACATGCCACCTGAATGTTCTGCCCTGAATTCACTAGAAAAAAATATTGTTATACAAATAGTTAAAGGGGTTGTTCACCTTTAAAGGAAACTATACCCCCTCCAAACAATGTAGGTCTCAATAAAAAGATATTGCATAAAACAACTCATATGTAAAACCCTGCTTCATGTAAATAAACCATTTTCATAATAATACACTTTTTTAGTAGTATGTGCCATTGGGTAATCATAAATAGAAAATAGCCATTTAAAAAAAATAAGGACAGCCTCCTGGGATTGTAGGATTCAACTGTGCACACAAACATACCAAACAAACTATAAAGTTAGGTCACATGAGCCAATTAACAGACAGAGTTGTGTCTTTTGCTTCCACACTTCTTCCTGTTACAGTTAGAGTTGAAATATTTATGGTCAGGTGATCTCTGAGGCAGCACACAGACCATCATGAAATGGTGGTTCAAGGCAAGAGATGTAAAAGGGCAATATTTACTTAAAGATATATTCCAGTTTGGTAAAATAATTTAATATGTCATTTAATTTGATATAAACGATCTGTTGCTCAAGTATTCATTTTTGGTGTATAGTTTTCCTTTAAATGATAGTATGATGTAGAGAGGGATCTTTTGAGGCAATTGGTTTTCATTTTTTATTTTTTGTAGTTTTTGAATTATTTAACTTTTTATTCAGCGACTCTCCAGTTTGCAATTTCAGCAATATGGTTGCTAGGGTCCATGCTACCCTAGGAACCATGCATTGATTTGAATAAGAGACTGAAATATGAATAGGAGAGGCCTGTATACAAAGACGAGTAATAAAAAGTAGCAATGGCAATACATGTGCAGCCTAAGGGCAGAGACACACAAGCAGATTCGGGGAGATTAGTCACCTGGCGACAAATCTCTTCTTCAGGGTGACTAATCTCCCTAAACTGCCTTCCCCTGCCTTGCCGCCGGCTAGAATGGAAATCGCTGGCTGGATGGCACTCAGAGCACTTTTTTTTTCGAAGTCGCCTCACAATGAATCTTCGGGGGACCTCGGAAAACAAATGCTCTGATTGCCATCCTGCCAGCTAGAATGAAAATTGTGAGGCAACTTTGAAAAACTAAGGCAGTTTGGGGAGATAAGTTGCCCCGAAGAAGAGGATATTTGTCACTGGGCGACTAATCTCCCCGAATCTGCTCGTATGTCTTTGTTCTAATTCTTTAGATTGGGGTCAGTGACCTGATTATGGAAGCTGGAAAGCAAATCATTTAAAAACTAGAAAAAATAAATAACCACGATCAATTATAAAGTTGCTTAGAATTAGCCATTCTATAACATACTAAAAGTTAACCTGCCCCTTTAAATTTAAAAATAAATTGACTTTAGATAAAATGTTGGACTGGGCTGAGTAAAAAAAAAAAATGGACCCTGGCTGTCATGTGTTCTGCCAACACAGATCCAATCCTCGCCCCCTCTCCGACCTTACCCCCTGCCGAACCTGCCAGCCCAATAGAAAGTTTTAATGCAATTCAATGCTCTGGTTAAGAACCTTGTGAATTAGAACTAGTTGTTTCCTGTTTACCCACACTAAATATCTTAATTTGCAGAGTCTGTGGTTTATCACAGGATCTACTTTCAGATTGCTGCAAATATAAAGGTGCAAGAGCAGATGTTGCTCTCCATTAGTCTATAAAGCTACCACCAGCAGTATTCTTATCTGATTGATTGATACTAATACAAGATAAAATTGTCTGCTTGTTTATGTCTAGTAAGGCTGACTAAATACTAAACTAACCCTCACACTCGTTCTTCTACATGGTAATGTGGCTAAATATAGGGATAATAATCTAAGATACTGCAAAATACAGTACTTAGTCAGAAGTTGTTTGAATACAGAAATGATGAGGGTGATGTCAGTATATTGAATTTACACTTGAATTCCTCTTGGACTGTATCTCTGTAACACTGGGTGAAGGGGAAAAGCCAAAACTGGGATCTGGTGTAAATGGGTGTGTGCTGCCTGGAATACCTCTAGAGCTACAAAGGGTGATGGGCATAGCAATGTTTTTATATAACAACAACACAAAGTTAAGAGGGGTTTATGAGATTCAGAAGTGAAAAGTCACTAGCACAGTCCTTTATAGCTATGTAGAGAAAGATGAGAGAGGCATAGTTTACTATATGCAAGTGCGAATGCTAACATACCTGCTCAGGGCACTGATTTCACAACTTCACAAACCACATGACCAGAAGGACATTTTTGTCCTTTTTTTGTCGAATATAGAATTTGGTTGAGCTAATTATGGGGAATAATAGTAAATTTGCCCCTTACATGTATAAGATGAACAGTCAGGAGATACCTATCACAAGGAAATGCATCTTGTATTTGTGGAAGCCTCTGTCCGCCCCTAACACCCCCCCCCCCTCACACACACACTTCTCCTTTTGTTTTCTTCTGCTTTAGGCTCTGACACATTTCCTGCTTTTTCTTTCCTATTATTGCTACCCACCCTCTCTAAGTGGTCAAAACTTCATAAACAATAGTCAATCTGGTATTTTTGGGTTGCTCTAGGCAAGAAAACCTCCAGGAATGTGTGTCTTCGATATGAAGCAAAATGTTACATAGTGTCATTTCAGCCATATACAGTAATACAGTACATAGTGGAAATGAAATAACGTTTCTCCAGAACCCATGGTGCTACACTTAAGTCTATAGGAGGGTATATCAAGGGTGAGTTCTTGAGGTGAACACTAAACAGTCCTGTTTAGTGTTTAGACATACAATTGTGTAAGGTATTTTACGTGTAAGGTCCTTATGAATATATTCCGTTCAGTCCTTGCGAGTTGAGAGGCCTGATGGCTTGTGGAAAAAAACTGTTGCACATTCTGGAAATCCGCGCCTTAATACTGCGGTATCTTTTACCAGATGGCAGGACGGAAAAGAGATCATGTGCAAGGTGGGTGCCATCCCCGACAATGTTGGTAGCCTTCTGAAAACAGCGGGTGTGGTAAATAATCATAATGTCGGAAAGCAAGACCCCAATGATCTTTTCCACTGTCCCCACCACCTGCATCTACATAAGCTGCTTTCAATAGACCCTAAAAGATAGCGAGGATAGATGGTGGAAGATGGGCTTTTTTCAGTTTTCGCTTAAGGTGTGTAGCAAATTTAATTTTTAATTTTTGTGAATTTTCTTCAGTTCAAATGTGCAACACAGAAATCGGTGTAATATGCAGCATATTTTAAATTCCATTAAGAATTAGCATGGGTGTTTTACTTATTCTGCTTTAAATATATGAGCTACAGGAAAAGGTTTGTCATGTTTGATCTAACATTGGAGATGTGGGTTTTCAGTCTCATGAGGGTATCATGCCTCTGGCAGGCCCGGATTTGTGGAAAGGCCACCAAGGCCTGGGCCTAGGGAGGCAGAATTTTAGGGGGGTAGCATGCTGCCCAACCACACCCACATTGGTTCAGAAACACTGAGGATTCACAGCACATACAATAGTTTTATAAATTGAATGTGTGTTAATACCCATTTCTTCAATCCCAATCAAAATGTGTGTGAATCAAGGGGGGCTGCAAATGGTCAGGCCCGGATTTGTGGAGAGGCCACCCAGGCCCGGGCCAAGGCCAGCAGGATTTTAGGGGGCGGCATGTTGCCCAACCACACCCACATCGGTTCAGAAATTTAAATTTCCGTGTGCCAATTCCCATTGCTCCGTTCTGATGATGAAAATTTGAGCAAATAAAAAGGAAGGGACAGGGGCGACAAACGACAGCAGTCCTAGGGGCGCCTGCTATGTAAATCCGGCACTGAAAATGGAGGGGTGCCCACTATGTAAAGACAGCCCTGGCCTCTGGTCTTATCCATTGTCTAGCTTTACTTTACTTAGTTTCTTCTTACAAACCCACTGGTGTAACTAAAGAGTCCATGGGGGCCTCGGGACAGGGAACCCAGACTGTAAGTCTGCTTTCTCTATAGTTAAGAAATTAAAGGAGATAGGAAAAAACTGAGCATGAACCAGTGGGAGAGGAGACACCGGCCTAGAGCGGCGAGGGGGGGGGGAGACATATTGGGCAGGCAGGGAACAGTAACACCAAAAAATTAAAGTGTTTTAAAGTAAAGAACGTATCATATATTGTTGCCCTGTGCTGTTAAAACTGATATGTTTGCTTCAGAAACTGTGGCTGTGCATCAGGGCTCTTTTTGTGGGGAGCCCAGTCCTGCTTGTTATACCGCTGTAACAAAACCTACTGACAGACATTTTTACCCCATCTGAGTATATTTTACTATCCCCTTTCCTTTATGGTTTTAGCTACAATACTAGTGGTTGGCTGCTTGTTATTTGACATACATGATTTCCTGTCAACCTCATTTTGGGGCTGTTTATATTTCTTGCAGCATTTTTTCTGTGTCAGTAAATTTAAACTGTCCACCATTTATTTTGCCTTTGCTTACCTTTTTGACACAGATTTTTACTTGCTTAAATTGCCTGTAATTGTCCTTAATTATGTTGTGTCCATTAGCTTGAAAACAGTTGGTGCAGGCTGGCAGTGTAAGGTAAAAAATTCTCCATTACTATGCCATTAGCCATTTCTGTACATTTCTAATGGTAAATGTGAAAGTGATTTGCATGTCTAAGTCAAACTTATCAGACATGCAAGTCTAGTAAACCGAACAGGAATGTTAGAACTGACAACAGTGTTGTTTTTTTAAAAAAAATGACATTTTCTGTAGATTAACCATTAGAAACTCAATCTTCCTTTGTGCATTTCAACATACTTGAGTCTCCACTGTCACCAAACTCTGCTCTTCACAGCTTAAAGGAGAGCCAAACCCTTTTATTTTAGAAAAACTCTACTCCCTTCCACCCCATAGACCTACCTTGGTGTGTCCCCCCAGCCTACATGCTACCCCGGGCAAATATCCCTAACTTTTTACTCACCCCTCGCGGCAGATTCAGGTGTCGGAGTTCACAGCAGCCACCTTCTTCGTTTCAGCGCATGCGCAGTTGGAGCAAATTCCCAGTTCCGGACAACTGTGCATGTGCCAAAACTCACAAGAATCACCAAAGAGCCGAAAGAACACACAAAGATTACTGAAGAATAAGAACATGGCTGCCGTGAACTCTAACGCCTGAATCTGCCGCAAGGGGTGAGTAAAAAGTTTGGGGCATTATCCAGGGTAGCAAGTATGCTGGGGGGGGGTCTACAGGGGATAGGGTCTTTTTAAAGTATTGGTTTGGTTCTCCTTTACAGGGGTTGTTCACCTTCACACACTTTTTTTTCAGTTCAGTTTCTTTCAGATAGTTCACCAACAATAAAGTCTTTTTCCAATTACTTTGTAATTGTGTGTATTTGTGACTGTTTTTCTAATAACGTCACATGTAACCTTCTAAAGCAGCTCTGGGAGGGGGTCGCTGACTGTTCTTAATTGATACATTTAGTTGATACGTTTGTAATCTTTAGCCCTGCTGAGTAGAATCCCTGAGTCTCATTAAATGGCACCAATCATGACTAAAATAATGCAATAAGTAAAGACACTATGGGGGCAGATGTACTAAATTCACGTGAATAGATCGAAGTTCGATAGAATTCAATTGAATTTCGATCATAGGATTTATTAGTTTGGTCGAAAACGCAAATTTTGGCATATTCGATCATCGAATGGCGAATGATCGAATACATTCGAATAGATTCGAATGAACGAATATTCGATCATTCGATCAGCGAAGGATTTAAATTTTAAAGTTTATTCGATTGCCTACTTTGCCAGATTGGACCTACCGAATTGCAATAGAAGCCTATGGGAACCCTCCCATAGGCTTCTGAGGCTAAGTCCTGATCGAATAGGATTCGAACGATCGAAGTCTTCGATCATTCGAATCGTACGAATTACTTGAATGATTGAATTATTTATTCGACTGATCGAATAAATTATTCGACTGATCAAATAAATTTGTATTCGATCGTCGAATGATCGAATATCGAATAAAAGGTAGCCTAAAACTATTCGTTTAGCATTTGACGATCGAATGCTAATCGAATATCGAATTTGGTCGAGCTAATTATGGGGAATAATAGTAAATTTACCCATATGTGAAAGTTCAAGAAATCGAAACAGTTGGGGGCAGATTTACTAATGGCCAAATTTTCAAAGTGAAAAAACTTCCAAATTCGACCATTTAAGTTTTTTAAAAGGGATTTTCCAATCGAAAATGAAGCTATTTTGATTGAATAGGTCCATTTTTGTTCAAATAAAAATAGTTCGAATCGATCAAGTTGAAAGATTCAAACGATTTTGCTCAAAATCCTTTGAATTCATAGGACTTTCAGGACAGGTTCTAGAAGGGCCCCCATAGGCTGAAATGGCAATTTTGCAGCTTTAAGGTGGCAAAGTGTCAAAGTCGAAGGATTTTAAAGGGCCAGTACTTTGAAAAATTCAACTTTTTTTTCAATTCAAATTTAATTTTGGGCTATTCGATAGTCGAAGTAGCCCAAAATTACTGTGAAATTCTAATTTTTTTAATTAGAATTTTATTTGAATATTCACTTTGGCCCTTAGTAAATGTGCCCCTTAGAATTGTTTGTATAATGTAAATCATCAGCTCACAATACCTTCTGCAAACTCTCCCCTGCAGTTGTAGCCGAGGCAGGTATCTTGGATTTCACTGACTCCTCCTACCTATATCTTCACAACCAACTGCAGCTCTGAAATCTCGCACATGCTCAGTTGAAATTCCTTGGTATCTGAGCAAACCTTCTAAGCTATTTTCAAATAAGCCAAATGTCTTTGTTAGCTGCTGTTCAGTAGTGCTGCCTCCTGTCTGGCAGTTAGTGCATGCCCTTCATTAGCATAATACAGTGATCCCCAACCAGTAGCTCGCGAGCAACATGTTGCTCCCCAACCCCTTGGATGTTGCTCTCAGTGGCCTCAGAGCAGGTGCTTATTTGGAGGCAAGCATAAAAACCAGGTGTACTGCCAAACAGAGCCTCCTGTAGACTGCCAGTTCACATAGGACTACCAATAGTCAATCCCAACCCTTATTTCGCACCACCCAGGAATATTTTTAATGCTCATGTTGCTCCCCAACTCTTTTTACATCTGAATGTTGCTTATGGTGGAAAAGGTTGGGGACCCCTGGCATAATGACATCACCAGCAGGGGACAAGATTGGGAAACTTGTGATACTTCTAGTGGAAGAGTTTACTAAAACTAGGTCTTCTGGGTAGAAAACTCAGAGCATGCTCGTGAACTTTGCATGTTATAGTCACTGTATGGACTCCCTCAGTGAAGAACCCATTTGACAAAGTAAGGGATTTTTTTAAAACCTGCAGTTTTTTTTTCTTCAGAAAACTATTTATGTAGTTTGATTAAATGCCGTGTCGTACTGGCCCACGGGACACCAGGAAAAAACCTGATGGGCCCAACCTTCATGGGCCCCTGCAGGGTCAGACCCCCCTCTCCCCTCGCCCGGGCACCTAGCTCGCATGCACAGTGGCATGCGAGCATGGCGCATTTGCAGTGATGCACAGCGCCCGGAAGTGATATCCGCGCCCGGGGCCGCCGTTGTTATAGATGAGGAGGAGGGGGTGAGGGGGGTCGGCGGCAGGGCCCTGGACACAGTCCCGGTGGGCCCCGGCCCCCCAGTCCGATCCTGATTAAATGTGTTTAGGCTGTACCGGTCACATACCTTCCAACTCTCCCTTTTTCAGAGGGACAGTCCCTCTTTTGACAGCTCAACCTGCAGTCCCTTGTTTGTACTGGAAAGTCCCTCTTTTCTCTACACTGAACAGCCAGAAAAAGAAACAAAGTTTCTAACGTAATTGGCTTTTGGCAGAGCCCAGAACAGGTAAAAGGTGCAAATAAGATGCTTTGTAACAATTTTGAGATAAGAAAATATGTAATTGAAACAGTTTAGATAAGGAGAAATATTTTAAAACTTTCATAACCTGCCAAATTTTGTAAAATGAACATGGTAATTAGGGGGGGTGTGGTCACAGAAGTGTGTGTGGTCATAATGCTACATGTGCCAAATTTCTTACTCTTTTTTTACTTCCAAAATGTTGGGAGGTATGCGGTCACATTGTTAATATGTGTTTGATTTTGGCTGTGATAGGTGCCCTTTAGGCAGCGGTTATAATTCTATATATATATATATATACTGCTATGAAATGTTTCAACTAATTCTATCAACTAAATGTATCAGATTTTAACAGTTCAAATCTGCTCCTCGATCACTATGCTGCCAGACTGAGACAGTAACATTAATCTTTAAACTTAAATTTTGGGAAAATGGCAAAACATAAAAGATGGAAAACAATTGAAAAAGGTATTTATTTATTGGGAATAATCTGAAAACAACTGAACTGAAAAAGATGTTTGGAAGGTGAACAACCCCTTATTCGATATAAACATCTTACCATACTACCATTTCAACTTTTCAGATCTGCTCCAATGTTTTTTTCAATCTGGTTATGGCTACTGCACCTTGTATAGTGTTTTATATTCTCAATGGTTATGTCTGTTGGAAATAGTTCAGCATATTTATTTTCCACTAGTTATTCTGTGATATGCTGTGAAACCAGGTGTAATTTTATATATAGATAAATCAACGAATACTGTTGAATATTTGTATGCAAGTACAGTGTGTAGTCAGAAATGGTTTCACAGGGAATGTCAGATCTGAGTGATTGCAATAAAGAGTTTGTATGACTTTGTCTCTGTGTTTTGCCCCATATAACCTCCAATATGCTTCTTCAGGCCCTTGCCTTGGAATCTAATGGGGGTCTGAGTAATTTCTCACACAGAGACATTAGACACATGTTGGCTTTCCTTATCTACCAAGCATGGATCATTAAATTATACTTTACAGTTTTTCTCTGCCACGATTATCCACCAGCTATTTAGGGCTACTCATATATCCCACCTAAGTTATTATAAGATTTTGTTTTTGGACAACACCAAGTATCTGTGTAGTCCTATGTGTAAATCAAATTTATCCTTTTGCAGACCACATAAATGTGAAATGTGACAGCTATGACCATTATGGGAGACAGACAGTAATCACAGGTGTGGCCACACCACTTGACAAGGCTCAGAGTAACCTCCTGTTAGTGACAAACTAGTTTATTGCCTAACATTTCTGTTGACTAGTAAGTGGTGCTGGGAGGTTGCAATAAGCTTAATTCATGAACATGAGTTAATGCTAATGTGCACACCTTGCCCTACATTGTGCTACAAGGAAAACACTGCTACGTGATGTAAGCTGGGAAGGGCTAAAAAGAACCAAAAATACCTCCACAATGCAAGAAATTAGGTGGAAACTTTGTGAAAGCAGGTTACAAACATGTTACAATCATAGCACTGCCAAAACAAGAGGCATTATCCTTCACTTAAGAAATATGAGGCAAGACATGGTAGATTTTTAACTCTTTTTAACCATTTACAGCCTTACCTAGCTCACCAAGAAAGCACTTTGTAGAGTTAATGATGCAAGCATCATATAAAGGTTCCCAAGAAACTTTTGCAATCTGATCCATGTTAAAGTGTACTGAGGAACATGTTTTCTGTAACTTGCACAACTTCTAAACCACAACTGACCAGAAAATTTCAGAATACTGAATTGTAAGCACACAATTTCTTTCACAATAATGTGGTTATGCAGTTACACCAGCAGGAAGTAGCACAGCACCAGAAAGGACTGTCCTCCATATAAATAACTCAAAGAATACATCTTCTTACATTAATGCAATTTTAAAACATAGGTCACCTATATGGTCCTTAAAGGAGAACTCAACCCCCCCACTAATAAAAGCCCCTACTCAGTACACTACATAGCCCCCCTCCCTGCTCCCCCCTGCATAGTTGATAACACCTATAGGTGCAGAGTAAGCTCAGTGGAATTTATGGGTGCCATCTTCCAGATCTTCAGATTTTGTTGGGAAGTGAGCATCATGTTGGCACATATGCTCGGTCATAGCAACTGTGCATGCGCCAAAAGGATGGAACTTGTCGGAGGAAAGGAAAAGGACCCAAAAAATATTGAAGATGGCACCCATCAGCTCAGCTGCGCTTACTCTGTAACTATAGGCAAGTAAAAGATATGGGGCACTTATAGCTGTTATCACCTATGCGGGGGGGGAGCACAGAGGGGGCTATGTAAGGTTCTGGGTAGGGATTTTTATTAGTGGGGGGTTGAGTTTTCCTTTTAAGAGAGTAATTTATTATCCTTCAATTAGCAAGATCCCCATGCCTACAGACAGGCAGTATATATTTAATAAGCAGTCTTTTGCAATTCTTACTAAAGGCTTAGAGAGGCTAAGCCTAATAAACTCAACAGCAGTGGGTTTCTCTACCATAAACAGGATAGAGGTATTATACCTGAAGGTGGCACTGCATTTACCCTGACATTTGTTCTGGGTTTATTTCACATGAAAGTTATCCTACCATGTGTTCTAAGTCATTGGCACTGTATTTATCCAACTGCACGTTCCAGGTTTTATTAATTATCCTTGCCATGAGTTCTGGAGTACTCTATATGAAATTGGCACTACGTTTATACTGCAAGGTGTTTTGGGAGGTTAATTTGCATGAACTGGACATAAAGTTTGTCCTGCCATGTTCTCTGGAGTATAATACATGACCCCTGGATATTCGGGATATTAAAGAATCTGTTTAGAAAAGATCTTCAATTAGCCTCTTTAAACGAAACAAACAAAAATCACCCTCTGTCTAATTTAAGCAGAACAGTTAGTATGCTTAGTGTGGTTATTTGGGAGTGCAGAACTCACCTTATGACTCCCTTAACATACCTTTTGTCTTTGCAGTCAAAGAGAGAAGGAGAGCTCAGAAAAGAAATGGGGCTAAACTTTAGAAACTACATGAGACTAAATAAAGAATTCTCAGGGTTATTTAGAGTCTTTTTAGGGAATTTTAAAATAAAAGGCCTACTTATCCTTTAATGCACAAATACATTTCCCTTGTGACACATTTGCATTCAGATTTGGTGCCACCCACATGGTGATGCTTAACCATAAGCATGCTCAAAGAAGCTGTCAGGGAACCTCCCCAACAGATAAAAGTTATATAAAGGCATATTGAGAGCCCTTGGGTCAAAGCCTTTTGCTATTGCAGGAACATAAAGTCCTAATATAGTGATAGGCGGAATCTGGGAAAACACCGTGAAAGCCAGTTTTCTGTATAAATTGCATTTTCAGAGAATGTTTCATTTATGTATATCACTGTAATAATAAACTATTATATTCAATCCACAATATAAGTTCACCCAGCATGTAACTGCAATTGACTCAGTTAATGAAATATAGACCATTTATAACAGAGATAATGAGCTCCACCCACAGAAAGAGCACAACATAGATCAACAAAGCAAAGTTTTGAATACAGCCATATAGAACTACATAGTGACCCACATTGTTTTCTTGTATCATTAGACCTGCAGTTTGCAGACATTGAATTCATAATAGGCTTTTGGTATTTTTTTCAATCCTAACATGGCTGAAACATATGTTTATAAAATATTAAAGCACTTATTTTGTGAAGAACTGTCATGAGCTATGTTGAGCAGGGATTATTGCAAAATCCATTAGGCATTTTGCAAAAAGAATTATTTCCTTCCCAGACAAGCTGTGCGCAAATCCCTATTCAGCATCAATAAATATATACAAAATTATCCAATGCAGAAAGTGGCAAACATACCATATAAATCAACAGCAACAAAACATGCATATCATATTATTATTATTATTATTATTATTAACATTAGTATTTATAGAGTGCCAACATATTGTGCAGCTCTAAGATTTATAAATATTTGTAGGCAATATCAATTCCAAGTAGGAAGTCAATCTTACAGGTTTATGCATATTCAGTTTACTTTTTGTACATATAACATGCCCTCTATCTGCCATACTTTATATACTATACTTAGCTTACTCTACCAATAAGGGGAGCCACCAACTCCTCATCCAGACCACGCCCACTCTCAGCCCCATGCCGACAGTCTCTGCTTCCCCGCAGCAGGTGAGAGAGCTGCTGAGGAAAGGGGGGTATTTGTTGGCTATGGCGGAAACAGAATGGGCCCCCCTTTTACCCAGACCCATGCATGCTTTGTAATCCACTTAGCCATCTTTTGAGTATCAGTGACACTGCACATGCCCAGTATGCTCTGTGCTGTTGTCGATAAGCTTAGTTTAGGGGTTACTGGAAAACTGTGGCCAACCCCACTGCCTGATATCTGCAGCTCTATATTTATGAAGTCTCCTGCTCCCTCCCCATCTCCTAAATTTCCCATCATTCTGACATACAAATTAAGACGTTTTAGCAGATGCAGGCAGCAACATGGCACTATGACAGGCAGTAAGGGCAGGGCTGGCCTGCACCTACAGACCTCTTAACTGTGAGGTCTAGAGTGAAGGCAGGGGCAGAAATCCTCAATGCATGAACACTATGGGGCACCCGATAGTGCTCTTGCACATGTGCCCAGGATTGGCATAAATGACCCCTAAGGTGTAGTATAAAGAGCCGGTTAGGCTCGAAACGTCGCTATAATGTTGCCCTGCAAGTGAAAAATAAAGGCAGTTTTAAGTATCTCCGGAGTGCTGCCCATTTTGCTTTGTGAGTATAATTCAGTGCTGAAGGACACTGTGGGAGGTGCACCCGGATTAAACAGGAGTGTGAGCTAAGTGTGAGCTACTCAGAAATCCGAAACCCTAAGGTGTAGTATTCCTAGAAATTATTGAGATTTAGTTCTGCTTAAATTATATTTTCTCATCTTAAGTCTTTACAGGTATGCACAGAAACATTTTGTTAAGTTCTGCCACCATCTGTAGGGAAACCTTATCATAGCAGAATCTAATTTCACATTGTCTTTGTTAGTTGCATAAGACTTTACAGATCATCAGAAAGTAATTTTGTTGCCTAAAATGACATTTAAATTATAAGCTTCCCAGGCAAAATGTTCTCACTATATCATCTATTATTCAGATTACTTTCTAGCAAAATGTTCTCTATATTTCATCTATTATTCTGATTTAAAAAAAAAAAAAATAATGAGACAACCTCTTTAATTTTGTCTACACTACTTTCTTCTTAGAATGAGACATAAACATCTTTAGTAGCAGAAGGCTAATTCCCAGCATTCTTAAAATGATATTGGAAATGTTTAGTTCTGAGAGTTCTGATAAGTGACATAAGCGTGCGCAGATTATATTTTATTTCAGCTGTGTATTTCTCAGCATGTAAAGCCTGCAGGTTTTTAAAAGGTAACTAGAACTTTTTCAGGCCAGCCATTCATTTTTGCAAACTTTGTTTTCTTATACAATAATGAGCCCTTGCTTTGTTATCCTGTGGAATCTGAGAGTGAGCAGTTCCACACAAAAAGCTTGTAAAAGTATATATATATATATATATATATATATATATATATATATATATATATATATATATATATATAAAATAAAAACATAAACATTACCACTGCAACAAATAAACTAAATGTTTATCCAGCAAACGTCATGGAAGCAAGTTCTGTTTCTGATTTTCTCGGAGCCTGCAGTTCATTGACATAAACCTCTCATCCAGTGGAATGAATCCATATTTTAAGAGCAGTTAACAAACTGGGCAGATTTACTAATGGTTTTACTAAACTTACTAAATTACTAGATTTACTAAAAGGGGCAGATTTACTAATGGTCGAATTTCGAATAAAAAAAAAATTCGAAATTCGACCATGGGAATAGTGGGGAAGTAAAATCCTTTGAATTCGACTATCGAATTAGAAGGATTTTACCGCAATTCGAACGATCGAATATAAAAAATTCTATCGAATATTCAAACGATTTTAAGCGATCAATCGAATTTTTTATATTCGATCAAAGATAATGATACCCAATTCGGTAGCTTTGATCTGGCAAAGTAGGTGGTCGAATAAAAATTTAAAGGGAAGTTAATCGACCATTGAATATTCAAATAAAATTTTATTCAAATTATTCGAATTCGAATATTCGATGGTCGAATTTGCCTAATTTGCATATTCAAAGATTCAAATTCGAATTTAATGCAAATTCGATCGAACTTTGAATTCTTCATGTGAATTACTATAACATTTTCATGTCAGGGGTGTTTATCATTTCCCATGACCTATTTTAAATATAGCTTTGTATCTTGTCCCTCAAAATCCTGGCTGACCTTGTTATTTCCTGTAGGCTGTAACAAGGTCATTATGATATGATTAACCAGTAGTGATTCAATGTAATGGCACACACAGATGTGTTAGCTGTGATTACTGCTTTTTAAAATTCCCACTTTTGTGATAAATTGCCCATGTTAACTTGATATGGAAAAAACAAGGAGTATATTAGATGTTCCAGGTGCTAAACGTAAAGGAGAGCTAAACCCTAGAAAAGGATATGGTTAAAAATGTCATATTTTATATACTGAACTTATTGCACAAGCCTAATGTTTCAGCTTCTCAATAGCAGCAATGATCCTGGACTTCAGACTAGTCACAGGGGGTAACCATTTTGGAAAGTGTCTGCGACACTCACATGCTCAGTGGGCTCTGAGCAGCTGTTGAGAAGGAAAGCTTAGGTGTTGTCGCAAATTATTAAGCAGAAAATTAGGTTGGCCTGTAAATAAGCTGATGCTACAGGGCTGATTATTAAATTCTGATGCCAACTGCACTGGTTTCTGTGCTGCCATGTTATACTTATCTGTATTAATTACTAATCAGCCTTATATTGTGACATTTATATTCTATGAGAACTGTATATTGTGAGTGGGTCCCTAAGCTCAGTAAGTGACAGCAGCACAGAGCATGTGAATCAGCAGAAAAGAAGATGGGGAGCTACTGGGGCATCTTTACTGCTAAAGGGCTGTGGTTGTCTTGGGCTGGTAAAGAAACAAAAAATAATGTACAACATTTCTAGCCTACTTTAGATAAGCTTTAGTTCTGCTTTAAATAGGATGGCTAGGAGAAGTCTCATTTGTAAGCATATGCTCTTTATAAGTGTTAGACATGTGGTGTGCTAAGGTGTAAAGCAGGGATCCCCAACCTTTTGAGGCTGTGAGCAACATTCATAAGAAAAAGGAGTCGGGGAGCAACGCTAGCATAAAAAATGTTCTTGGGGTGCCAAATAAGTGCTGTGATTGGCCACTTGGTAGCCCCTATGTGGACTGGCAACCTGTATTGATGCTCTGTTTAGCAGTACACCTGGTTCTCATACAACCAAAACCTGCCTTCAAGCCTGGAATTCAAAAATAAGCACCTGCTTTGAGGCCACTGGGAGCAACATCCAAGGGGTTGGAGAGCAACATGTTGCTCACGAGGTACTGGTTGGGGATCACTGGTGTGAAGGATAATATATAATGTAAATAACATATTTGATTCTTTCACTGAAAGCACCTTAAAAATGTTGTCCCAACACTGTACTTGATTAGTATTGCATGAATGATTTACATTGTAAAGAATGATGGAATATAAATTCATCTGTGCACATTCATCCTGTGTGTAACAATTCGGCAGTACAATACAGTACAATATATAATGAACTGAAATCCTGATTATTTAAAATCACATGGAAACCTATGTGCCATAGAAAATATTGAACCTCTGTCTGCAGAATTCATTACAATAATAAAATCTGAGTCCTTTTATATCAGAAAGGACAACATAATATTTTTGCAATAGACTGGCCACCACAGGCCATTCTGAACAATCGTCCTTCAGAACAATATGGGACAGATTTACTAATGGTCGAATTTGGAATTTAAAAAAAATTTGAAATTCGACAATGGGAATAGTGGGGAAGTAAAATCCTTCGAATTCGACTAACAAGTTCGAAGGATTTTACCGCAATTCGATCAATCGAATATAAAAAAATTTGATCGATCGAATATTCAAATTCAATATTCGATCGAATTTTTTTATTCGATCCCAGCTAAGGATTCCCAATTCAGTAGCTTGATGCTGGAGAAGTAAGTGGTCGAATAAAAATTTAAAGGGGAAGTATTCGACCATCGAATATTCGAATAACATTTTATTTGAATATTTGAATCATTCCAATGTGAATATTCGATGGTCAAATTTGCCTAATTTGCATATTCGAAGATTCAAATTTATATTAAATTCGATCGAACTTTGAATTCTTCACGTGAATTTTGTAAATCTGTCCCTAAGTGTTGGTTAATATTTGTGGCCGCCATACTGTTTCCACAAATATCCTCCAGGCCAAATTCTTGACTATGTTATTGTGATATGATAATTGTGCATAACTGCTAGGACTGTTGTTATTTTTTGGTAGCTGGGGATGAGTAAACACCACAACTATTAAAGGAACAGTAACACCAAAAAATTAAAGTAATTAAAGTAAAGAAAATATCATGTATTGTTGCTCTGCACTATACTACTATAGTTCTTATAAACCAGCTGCTAAGTAGCAATGCGGAAATTGAAAAAATGACTATGGCACAGGATAAGTAATGGATAACAGATAACATTATGTTCTACAGAGCTTATCTGCTATCTGCTGTGTAACTTGAGCCTTTTCTCCTTTGAATGGCTGCCCCCATGGCTACACAACAGCTTATTTATATAAACAATAGTAGTGCTTCTGAGGCAAACACTGCAGTGTTACCAGTGCAGGGCAATACTGCATTATATTTTTATTACTTTAAAACAATTTCATTTTTTGATGTTTATGGTCCTTTAAGTCTGATTCCACTGTTTTGATTGTATCCTAACACATACCAAGACTCGTAATTGGGGTTTCCTTGTCCTTTAATTTAAAAAAAACAAGAAATATGCCATGTTTGTTGAAACACCAGTCCCAAAATATTAACTTTCCACCTTATCATCATTATAGGCTCACGCTAATAAACAAACACAATCCAAGATTCATCCTGACTGAGTGTAATTTTTGTTTGGTGTACTTTAGTCTTCAAGGAAGAAATATTAGGATGGCACTTCTGCAACATTCCCTAATTGTACAGCGTTATAAAGATAAGGAGCCATCTAGCACATGCATGGAGTTAGAAGTTTCCTGGCCTTTAAAGCTTCCAATCTAGGTTAAAATTAAGAAAGAATTATAGAGTACAGAGTGCTGCTATGCTTTTGAAGGTAGAATTAATATGAATTGAGAAGGATAAGAAAAGATTAAAGAATAACCCGCAGGCTGCATGATGAATCAGAGTTTGTTAGTATGAAACCTCAAAGTTCCTTGACCATTCAGCTATGTGACTTATAATATCTTTATATTTTACAATAAGATGTACATTATGCACTATATAATACACAAAAGCCATGCATATAATGTAAATAAATGCTTATAAACGGTGACTAGTTATGTCATCAGTTATAAACGGGTGAAATTATTCCCTATATAATAAACAAAAGCCATGAATATCTTGTAAATGATATCCTTATAAACGGTGACTAGTGATGTCTTCAGTTATAATGATGATGCCATTTTTTTGTCACATGACTGACTGAAACTTGTGTATTATAATAAATAATGTACCCCTTGTTGGAAAATATGAGGATATAGAAGTAACCTCTACAAATTACTTCTATATCCTCATATTTTCCAACAAGGCATACTTATGCTTTTATATGGTCATGGAACTCCTCTGTGACTTATAATATCCTTCTATTGTACAATGAGGGGTACTTTATTCACTATATAAATATATATAACTGCAAAAGAACACAACCTTTCATCATAAGTAAAACATGATTAAACTTTCTTTCATTACACCAAGACATACGCCAGCCTTAATAAAAATAAATAGCCACGTGGATAGAAAACCTAAGAAAGGAAATACTATTTGTGTTGACAATTATGAAATCACAGTTGTTTGTAATTGTCATTCATATAAAACAAAGAGTGAAATAAAATGTACAAATAAAAAGCAATTTACACTGCACTCATTCTATGCTAACCTTAACATCTACCCTTTTTCCACTCAACCACTTCCTCCTTAGACCTTTTTATGTCAACAGCTAAATTTGTCACTGTGCAAACATTTCTGCACTACTTATTTACTTCGTAGTATGTCAGGTGGTTGCAGCAGAAACATATGTGCTGCAGTACTGGCAGGCAGTGCTTTCTTTCAAGGAAGGGTATAGGGTGCCTTGACATATGGCCAATGTTTGGACCTCACTTGGAGGGAGCATCGAGTAAGGATCTTTTTCCATGCTAAAGTAAAAGATGACTTAAGTCCATCTGCACTGTTCACCATAGAAAGCAGAATGATTAAAAGGGGTTGTTCACCTTTGAGTTAAATTTTAGGATAATGCAGAGATATTCTGAGACAATCTGAAATTGATTTTCATTTTTTGTTTGTAGCTTTTGAGTTATTATTGCTTTTTATTCAGCAGCACTCCAGTTTGCAATAGCATCCATGCACTGATTTGAATAAGAGACTGGAATATGAAAAGGAGAAGCCCTGAATAGAAAGACGAGTAATAAAATGCAGCAATAACAATAAATATGTAACCTTACAGAGGATTTGTTTTTAGATGGGTGACCCCCATTAGGAAGCTGGAAAGATTTGGAAGGGCAAACTGGTCATTCTATAATACACTTAGGCGAAGGCCAGACGGGGAGATTCGGGGGAGATCTGTCGCCTGGCCACTTCTCGCCACGACGAATCTCCCCGAATAGCTGGTTAGCGCTGCACACCCGCTAGGCGTAAAATCGCCTGCGCTTGTTCACAGCCAGGCAATTTTGAGCGACTTATAAAATCGCGCCACTGCGTGTGAACAAGCGCAGGCGATTTTACGCTTAGCGAGTGCGCAGCGCTGACTAGCTATTCGTGGAGATTCGTCACGGCGAGAAGTGGCCAGGCAACAGATCTCCCCCGAATCTCCCCGTCTGGCCTTGCCCTTAAAGTTAACATGAAGGTGAAACACCCCTTTAAAGCTCCAAAATCCCTTCAATATGATATAGGCGATGGAGGGGCTGAAAGCCAGGCTAAGGGAAGGTGAGGAAAACAGTACCTGAGAGTAAAATACAGACTAACATTGTTTCCTCGTACAGTGAGGAGTCATAAATGTGTCTGCAGAAAAAAAATATATGTTTAGTTTTGGCATCTGACTTATGTCAAAAAGTGTGGTATTTGATCCACTAGATGGAGAAATGGTGTAGGGACTTCTATCAACAATCAAATAGTTATTACTGTGCCATACATACCATATAGAGGATGACTGTTACATAAAGCACAGTAAAATAGATTTTACATTGTTCCCTTTTGTCTGTCAATGAACAATTCAATCCATTTTCTTGAAATATTTTTTTTTTTAATTCAAAGATTTTTATTGTTTTAACATTTCACATAGCAGCACATTAGATATTAGTCAGTAACTTGTAGATAAAAGAAAAGAGTGGCGGGGGGAGAAAAGATGAGAGGGGGAGAGAGGGAAGGGTAGGGGAATAGATCAGGGCCTTCGTGTATCTTTGCATTTTCTTCAAATATTTACATTCACAAACGTTCTTACTTTCAGGGAACTTACACGCTGATTTTAGTCAGTGTATACAAACAACAAGAGTTGAAATTACTCTTTTTATGATGTAGTTATAATGTGTTGTGTCTCATTGGGTTTACCTGCATTTTCTTGACTTATAACATTTCTTGGACTGAAAAAATGCATTGCAAATCAATGTTATGTATTTATAACACTTATCATGTGCACAGGCCATTTGTGTTGAGACCCAGTACGTAATACTGACAATCCATGCTTTGTGCCAACACTTTGGCAAAAGCTGTTTCCTGCATCAGTACACCAATTTTCCCATGGACAGTGAGCTTTGTGCAGAATTCAGAATGGAAGAACTTGACTGGGCTGCACGGAGCTCTGAACCCAAAGAAGTGGAACACCTGTGGGGTGCCCAGAGGAAATTCGGCCCTTACCATCACCCTTAGACAGTGTATCAAATTCTGTCCCATACTTCCCAACATTTTGGAAATAAAAAAAGCTACAAAAAAAAAATGGCTCACATAGCGAAATTTTTTTGACTACTCCCATTGTTGTGGCCAAACTCTCTAATCACCATGTTCATTTTACAACATTTGGCAGGTGATCAAAGTCTGAACATATTTCTGTGTTTTTTTCAGTTATTACAGTTTTGCTTATGAAGGTGAATTGCACTTTAAGCTGTGCGTCTAACTTTTCCCAAGGGACCTGTTACTGTTACAATTACTTATTTGCTTATTTTGATTTTGTTACAAAATTATCTTTTCTGCCACTGTGACTGTTCTGGGCTCTCTGCCAAAAGCCAATTAAGTTAGAAACTTTGTTTCTTTTTCTGGCTGTTCAGTGCAGAGAAAAATGGGACTTTCCAGTACAAACGAGTTACTGAGGGTTAAGCTGTCAAAAGAGGGACTGTCCCTCTAAAAAAGGAACATTTGGGAGGTATGTTGCCCCCCCCAATTATTTTTATACTCTCCTACAAGGGCAGAGGCCCACATTTCTAGTGCAGGGATTGAAATTATGCTTGATGCACTAGAAGAGTCAAAATTTTGCGTAACAAAAAACAAATGAGAATTTTGGCTCTTAAAGTTAACCTAAGTGGATTTTGCTGCCTCTAGTAACCTGCCTCTAGTAATCTGAGGCACGTTTCAAACTTTCCTCATGGCAGGGGTGCCCCTTGCTCAACAGTGCTTTATTAATGTACTTGTGGCAAAAAAATATTACAAGATCATTCCCAGCAGAATAAAGGCCCTTATACCAGCAAAATGGAGGATTCATTTTATGTTCATTGCTTTTTTAATATAAACAAAGGGTATTCGATTCAAAATATAAAAGCTATATAAGCTTCATTTCATGGAAATAAGAAACTTTCTAAATATAATCAATTAAAATGCTGTACCATTTCTGAAATAATCAGTTGAGCTGCCTACAGCTCCCTCTCTGGAAACTGCCTAGTTTCATGCAGCTTTGTGTCAGTAGTTATTTTGAAGGACAGTTAGCTCCAATACATTGCCTTGACAAAGAGAGCAACTCCAATTAACTTAGGAGCAGATTCATCAAATTCACATGAAGGATTTGAAATTTGAATTTTCAAAAAGATTTGAATTAAAATTTTCGAATGTTTTTGAAGACCACTTCGACAAGTGAATTTTGAAAATTCGATAGAATCGAATTCGAATAAAAATCTATTCAACTATTCGACAGTCGAATTACTTCCCCTTTAAATTTTTATTCGACTGCCTAGTTCGCCAGATCAAAGCTACCGAATTGGGTTTCATTATTTTTGATCGAATAAAAAAATTCGATCCAATATTTTCTATTCGATCTTTCGACAAATTGAATTGTGGTAAAATCCTTCGAATTCGATATTCCAATTGGAAGGATTTTACTTCCCCTACAATTCCCAACTATTCCCATGGATGAATTCGAGGCTCTGTCTCAAAATGTAACAGATTTTTTAGAGGGGCATATTTGAGAAAAGTTTAATCACTTTAGCAAATACAGAAATTAAACGGATTATACAGGTACGGGAACCTGTTATACAAAGAGCTGGAAATTACAGGAAGGCCAGCTCACACAGGGTCCAATTTAAGAATAGTATTCACATTGATGTACTTGATCCTAATTAAGATATAATTAATCCGTGTTGAAGGCAAAACATATTGGGTTTATGTAAGGGGAGAATGAAATTAAAATTGCAAGCATTACTTAAAATGGTGTTTTTGGCAAATATTACATTGCGTATTATCACTAAGCAAATGTAGGCAAAAGAGTAGAACGTCGGGGGGGGCAGGTATTGGGGGGCAGAGGACAGGTAGGGATTGCTTTTTGCCGGGCCCTTCCAAATTGCTACTAGTTGCACTGCTGACCAAGTGCTAAATTTCAAAATGCAAATGGCAGTTGGTTAAGCAGATCTTTAAATTAGCTAAATAATTCAGTGTAAGGCAACTAATCACTTAGGCTGAGTGAGTTGGTTCAGGACTGTCTGCTTCATATATTTATCCAAAGTCTGAAACTTATTAATTTTAATATGAAGTATCTATGGTTGTCATGGAAACTTCAGTCTTGTTATTTAGGCACAAATTTTAGTGCCGGTATTTAAAGAGGCATGAATATAAGTATTTGTTAATATATTAGTCATTTCTTCATAAAATGTCAGATTAAACAGTCAGAAGCTTTACTTCTTTAACAGATGAAAAAACAATAACAACAGGATTGTACAATAATAACTTGAGTTGGGAATAATTATCTCATTTCATTCTTAATGGGGAATTTTGCACAGTTCTGTCAATGAAAGAAGGTATTATTGCTTCTACAAGCTGTGATTCTTCGCAAGGGGAATGACAAAGTCAAACCATTCATTGCAATTTAAAGTTGAAGTAGAAAACAAACTCCTTTTAAAATACAGTTGCAGCCGGCTGCATTCATTAAGGGTAGGAAGGTAATATTGTATTACATACAGTGACCAATTTAAGAAAAGTAAAATGCTTATAATTACAATAAAATTTGTTTTGGCTAAATGAATAAAGAAAATGAAAAAATTAATTTATCAGGGCTCACTCACCAATAGCTTTTCTGTTGTTAGCTGCATCGCAGTTGAGATCAGTACTAGGGAGGGAGGAATAATCTCTGGGTTTAAAGGAGAAGGAAACTAAAAATGCCATGTTTTATATACTAAACTTATTACACCTGCCTAAAGTTTCAGCTTGTCAATAGCAACAATGATTCAGAACTTCAAACTTGTCACAGGGGGGTCACCATCTTGGAAAGTGTCTGACACTCACATGCTCAGTGGGCTCTGAGCAGCTGTTGAGAAGCTAAGCTTAGGGGTCATCACTAATTATCCAGTAGAAAATGAGGTTGGACTGTCATACAAGCTGATGCTACATTATTAAATTATGATGGTAGTTGCACTGGTTTCTGTGCTGCCATGTAGTAATTATCTGTATTAATGACTAATCAGCCTGATATTGTGATTATATTTCTATTCTATGTGTACTGTATATTGTGAGTAGGGTTGCCACCTTTTCCTGAAAAAAATACCGGCCTTCCTATATATTTATCTTTTTTTCCTATTAATAACATTGGGACCAACCATCAAAAATACCGGCCAGGCCGGTAAAATACTGGTCGGCTGGCAACCCTAATTGTGAGTGGGTCCCTAAGCTCAGTAAGTGACAGCAGCACAGAGCATGTGAATCAGTGAATCAGCAGAAAAGCAGATGGGGAGCTACAGTACTGGGGCATCTACTGGGGAGACACAGATCTTTACTGCTAAAGGGCTGTGGGTGCCTTGGGCTGGTACAGAAGCACAAAACATTATGTACAACATTTCTAGCTACTTCTTTAGTTTAACTTTCCTTGTCCTTTAAAGCTCTTATTAATCACTCCAAGGAGAATGGCCTTTCTGCCGTCTGCATCTGCTAATGACCGTGTACCATCATCAGCAAGTGTACAACACAACTGTGTTAATTTCACTTACATTATACACCACATACCTTATACAGAATACATATTACTCTTGCAACATATACGGTAGTGATCAAAGGTTAGATTTCTTTGTAAAGCATGATCTAAAGCTTACACAGGAATATGGCCCTCACTAACCTTTCTAACTCAGTGTCACTGACAATACATTAGTCATTCTATAAAAACATATAAAACTGCAGTGCAGTGATTATATATCTATTTTTTCACCTTTGCTTTAACAGAGAAACAAGTCAGAACTCTATGGGCTTCAATCTCTTTTCAACATGATTTCAGTGAATTGGGCCAGAGATAAGTCCATTATGCAAAGAAATGATCACAAGCTTTAGGTAAAGGTGACCATACATTACATACATACATACATACATACATACATATGAGTGCAACTTTCCCCAATATAGGATCTTTTCCCTTACAACAGGGCATGGGCGTCCGCAGGAAATTTTCCATGGGGGGGGGGGGGCAAGGAAGAAAACATATTACACAAATTACTTGTACCCATATTTCAGTTTACCCACAAACCTAACAGGTTTTATATAAAGTAGTAACTGTTGCACATGTATAGCATTGCCATTCTATTAGTGACACCAAACACCTTGTTTTCCAGGACAGCACTTGGTATTTTCTATTTTTTAGTACAATAACTTGCCAGTGTTTTGTAGAATGTTATTCCCTCTCGCGTTATAGTTACAGCTGGATACATACAGTGAAGCCTCCATTATACATTTTGTTTATTTTAAGGTTTTCCATATGTTTAACCATTTTTTTGTGGTCCTACCAATATATATAATGCATAATACATTTTCACTGACCATTTTTCTGGTCCCCTGAAAAATATAAACTGGGGGTTCTACTGCACATAAAGCAGAGTAACAACAGCAGGAAGAGGTTGTGCACAATAAAATGTCACTAGTATAGAATCTATTTCAATATAGGGGGTCTACTTTGTTCCCAGAGTGGCAGAAGAGTTAAAAGTGCCATCCAAAAATAAACAATGAGGTGGATACAGGAGCAGGGGGGGGGGGCGGGGTGAGGTGCAAAAATATATATTCTAATATTATAGCTATTTCTATCTATACAGATATATAGAGTGAGACAAAGAGGTGAGTGTGGGGGTAACTCAGCAGAATGAGAAGGGAAAGGGGAAAAGAGGACAGTGAATAGAATGAGGCAATGGATAGGTGGGGGATACAATGGAACAGCAGGACAAAGAACTGTAGGGGTTAATGCGCTTTGTGACAAATGCATAGAATAGTTATAGGCAAAACCCACAGCCACCTATGGGATTCAGTAATGAAGGCAGCTACACAGATATACAAAGATTCATTATTAGGGATGGCGCAAACTGTTCGCCGGCGAACATCGGCTGTTCACGCTTGCCGGAAGTTCGCGAACATCGCGCGACGTTCGCCATTTTGGGTTCGCGTTAGTTGGCGCTTTTTTTTTTGCCCTCTCACGTCTCAGACCAGCAGATACATGGCAGCCAATCAGGAAGCTCTCCCTCCTGGACCACCCCCACACCCCCTGGACCACTCCCCTTCCAATGGACAGTTCCCTGATTTCAGCACAGGGAAAAAGAAAAAGGAAGGAGCTGCTATAACACAAATACTGCAGCCTGCAGTCTGCTCACCACCCTCCCACCCACATGGTCAGTGGCTCTGCTTTTGTATTTTAGTTGTGCCTGGATGATGTGCTGGCTACTGGTCCACTTTCCAGTCAAAGCCAGGGAGCTGTGAATGTAGTAAATCATGGAAAATAACTGTGCCATTCTGCTATGAGTTCTAGGGGTATTTATACGTGAACTGGCCAAGTCTGCAGGGATTTGAGGGACATTTTAGGTTAGGTAGCTTTGCTGGCTAGTAATCTACCTTCTACTGCAGTGCTCTGTATGTAGCTGCTGTGGGCACTGATCTCTTCTGATCTCATTCTCATCTGTGTGCTGACTGCTGTAATAACCATTTATAATACATTTTTGCCCTTGATCCCCCTCTGGCATGCCACTGTCCAGGTCGTTGCACCCTTTAAACAACTTTAAAATCATTTTTCTGGCCAGAAATGTCTTTTTTAGCTGTTAAAGTTCGCCTTCCCATTGAAGTCTATGGGGTTCGCGACGTTCGCAAACCGTTCGCATTTTTGACGCAAGTTCGCGAATATGTTCGCGAACTTTTTTTCCGACGTTTGCGCCATCCCTATTCATTATACAGGTATGGGACCTATTATCCAGAATGCTCGGGACCTGGGGATCTTTCCGTAATTTGGATCTTCACACCTTAAGTCTACTAGAAAACAATTTAAACATAAAATAAACCCAATATGCATGGTTCTGCTTCCAATAAGGATTACTTATATCTCATTTGGGATCAAGTACAAGCTACTGTTTTCTTATTACATAGAAAAAGGAAATCATTTTTAAAAATGTTTTTTAGTTGGATAAAATGGAGTCTATGGGACAACCTTTCCGTAATTCGGAGCTTCCTTGATAACATGTTTCCAGATAACGGATCCCATACCTGTAGTCTCTATAACTCACACACAGTTTGTTAGTCATTCTTAAACACAGTTGTTCTTAAACACGTTAACGCTAACAGCTAATTTTACACACAGAAATAGATAAACACACATACACTGGCATTCACACTCTAAGCTAAACACACCGGACAAGATTCACACTCATTTGCCCAGGGAAAGAAGCTGCTTCATCACACAGTTGAGGAGAAGGAAGCATCTAAAAGAGGGAATGGGCGGAGCTAAATACACAGTGGCGTAACTACTCCCTGGTGGGCCCCGGTACAGGATGGGCACCTGGGCCCCCCCTGCTGTAAAATCTCCCCCTAGGTAACCGCTTGCCATGACCATTTTTGTGGCTCCAAGGGGGTGGTGGCCCTGGGGCAATTGCACCCCTGGTAGTTACGTCACTGTAAATACAGACTGCTGCTCTGAGCCGTAGAATATTCATTGGCATGGTCCATTATTTGAAGGGGTGCTGATCTGACGATATGTAAGTCTTTTATAAACTTGTTGCAGGTTTTTAATGGTAATTTTAAGAAATGTGTTCATATAAAATAGAGCAAAACAATATATATACATATGGCAAGAATATATCGTTTATTATGAAGTCCGGGGGGGGGGCGGCAAGTGTCCCCCCTTGTCCCTATATGTGGACACCCATGCAACAGCATGATCCGATAGTTTGGCCCTCAAGGCCAAGTGATCAAATCACAATGACAGGATACAGGACCGCATCAATGGGCCAATGCAGTCCTCGCCCTGATGGGATTTTTAGACTTGCCCAATTAATGTCTGGATGATATTCTGTCAGATATCTGTCAGGAAGGTCCATCAGAAGACCCCCATATACAGATTGATAAGATGCTGACTGCCCTTCTGCAGCTTTCATCAACTTGTGTATGACCAACTTAAAGTAGAATTCAACCACATACGTGTAACATGCGCAAGTCACAAACTGATTTCTTTTTTCTGAAAATTCGTGACTTTCGGCACATGCGCAGTAGATCCACACCAGCAAATGCCTCCTACTGTGCATGCACCACATAATGTTCATTATGCACTCGGGAGAAGATGGCTGCCATGAACTCAGGAAAGTACCTGGAAGGAGGGGTAAGTAACAAGTTATGGGCATTAGCCCGGGGGGGGCAGGTAGGCTGGGGAGGAGGGTTGCCACCTGGCCAGTATTTTACTGGTCTGCCCGGTAAAAATTATGGTTGATCCCAATGTTATTAATAGGGAAAAATGCTAAATATATAGGAAGGCCGGTATTTTTTTCTGGAAAAGGTGGCAACCCTAAGGGGAGGGGGGGGCGATTTTTGCACGTATGGGGTTGAATTCTCCTTTATGGTGGAATTAACATAAATAGCCTGATTCTTCTGGAACAGTCTGATGTGCACCTTGGTTTTTATGACCTATGGATATTTCTAAAAACCAACTGAGCAAAAAGTGGGGCATAAACCCAGTAATCAATCGCATTTAAAGAAAAAAGAGATTGGGAATTAAGGTGGATAGCATGGTTAGGCAGTTCAGGGAAAGCTGACTAAGAGACAGAGTTGGTTTTGTGATATAACTGAATTAACTAAGTGCAAAATAAAGGGGTTCTTAACTCTCACTGCAATTATATTGCTTATACATTTTCTGTGTTCTTCCACAGGCTTTACTTTCATTTATTTTATTCAAGTCTAAGATATATGGATACTTTATTCGTCCTGTAGCTCTGATCACTGTTAAACTATAATACAAAACCCATTAATTGTGCAGAATATTCAGTGTTTATGGGTTTTAGGGAACTTTATTGCAGCAAACACCTGGTATTGTACAGAGAGTACATTTTTTCTTTTTAAAGAACTTTTGACTGTAAACGACTTGCTTCCCTAAAGCATGCTGTTGGTTGGTACACCATTATATGCATCTTTATAGCTTCCTAATTTTGTGTAACTTTTACTTCTTTGTTTCTGCTTATTAAGGCTAGTTTTAACTAATTCTTTGGTATTTCATTATTCCTAACTGGAATTGAATACTTCCTTCTTCTATAGTGATAACTCACCTGTAATGGAACCAATTGGTTCACAGGCACATGGTTACATCCTGATGCACTACAACTACTACTACATCCTGATGGCATTCAATTTGGGTGCGCCAGCATCTAATTCAGGTGCGCCTGATTAATTTCGGCAGCCCAGTTCAGGACTGTCCGCGGCCCAGTTCTGGGCAGTAGACTGGCAGTTGGGGACCCCTGGCGATATGATTTATTTGTCATTCATTCAATCTTTTTTTCAGCAGCAACCATTACACTGTTCCTATGAGACCCTGTCATGTTTCATCAAAAGCTTATCATTCACTACAGTATGGTTAAGTTGTTTTCAGTAGGAAATATGTTGAGGTAGTAAACTAGTACAGCTTTTAAAGTCAAACTACAAGACAAAATAATAGAAGCTATTAGTCAATACTAATAATTAAGCATCCACTACAGTTGATTTTTTATATAATAGAGACAGTTCCACATTCAGCATCTCCAGCTGCTCCAGCTAATACATAGAGATGCATGTGAAGCACATACAAAGCCATGTTTAGTCTGTAATTGTGGTGTTCTACCTGCTGTGCTAATGTCATGTAGATACAATTGTATATCTAATAACTAGATATGAAAAAGTCACAGCATTCATTTGTTTTCTGTCTTTGAGTTATTCTGAACCGTATACAAATAATCAGCCACTTATTGATATAGCAACTAACTGGCCCTTGCCATCACAATAGTGAAATAATATCATGAAAACTAAAACAGAAATAGCAGCAATGGTCTCAGTTCTTATAACCAAGGCATCATTTATAGATTTGAACTAAAGCACTAGCCAGCATAAGTTCTGAAACTGCTTTCTAAAACTGTCGTGCCAAGAACAGCTGATTTTTTTTTTGACAGGCTCATCTTGCTCACTACTGTATTCTGTGGCTTGGTAGCAGCATGTGATGAGCAAGAATTTATAATTATCAGCACAGAAAATAATCTAGCAGCTGCATATACCAAAAATAACAAACATTTGCCTACTTACTTGACAATTACATTTAATTACTGGTTCAAAGCCATCTTCCCATGCTCAAGTGCTCAGGTAGCACACAACGGAAACAAAAAATACAACAGAATAAACCAAGTTAAGGGGCTGACATTTGTTTTACTACACAGCTGCTGAATGGGAAAACAACTTATAGAAAGAGCCCTTCCCCTGGGGCAGGAAGCACTGGGTCACATCCAGATGTTATTTCAAGCTGCAAACACCTTTTTCAAAGGCTTAACATTTAGGAATTTAGGAATTGTGTAGCTTTTTAAATTATTAAACCCATTTGCAGCTATCCAGTGGCAAGTAAAAGCTAAATTAGGCTTTTACATTATAGCTACATCTATAAAGAAATCAATGTAAAATTGCAATGATACTATTTGCAATAGATTTCATTATATTAGCAGTTGTTTTAGATTGTGAATATCAGGAATGTGTGAAAGGGTCCCCAACCTTTGTTTACCCATGAGCAACAATCAAATGTAAAAAGAGTCGGAGAGCAAAATAAGCATGAGAAAAGTCCCAGAGGGTGCAAAATAAAGGCTGTGATTGGGTATTTGGTAGCCCCTATGTGGACGGACAGCCTACAGGAGGATCTGTTTAGAAACAAAAGTTGCCTCCAAACCTAGAATTCAAAAATAAGCACCTGCTTTAGGGTAGGGGCAGACAGGGAGATTCGGGGAGATTTTGTCGCCTGGCGTTTTTTGCAGGCGACAATCTCCCCGAATTACCTTCTCCCTGTCTGCCGATCGTAAAAGCACAAAGCGCCAGCGCCTGTGCAGACGCGGCGCGGCGATTTCCGGAATCGCCCGAAGTTTCCTCACGAGGTATCTTCGGGCGATTCCGGAAATCGCCGCGCTGCGTCTGCACAGGCGCTGGCGCTTTGTGCTTTTACGATCGGCAGACAGGGAGAAGGTAATTCGGGGAGATTGTCGCCTGCAAAAACGCCAGGCGACAAAATCTCCCCGAATCTCCCTGTCTGCCCTAACCCTTAAGGCCACTGAGAGCAACATCCAAGGGCTTGGTGAGCAACATATTGTATATTGTTAGGGATGCACCGAATCCATGATTCAGTTCGTTATTCGGACATTTTCAGCAGGATTCGGATTCGTCGAATCCTTGTGTCTGGCCAAACCGAATCCTTAAAATCATGTGACGTTTCGTCACAAAACAAGGAAGTAAAAAAAATGTCGGCTCTATTTTACCCTATGCATATGCAAATAAGTTTTTGGATTCGTTTCAGGAATTCGGCTGAATCTTTCACAGCGGATTCAGGGGTTCGGCCGAATCCAAAATAGTGGATTTGGTGCATCCCTATATATATTGTATCAGAACTTTCTGAATAATGGGTTTCCGGATAACGGATCCCATACCCTTATACCTGTACTGTTTTATTATTAAAGAGAAAAAGGAAATCATTTTTTTTTAAATTGATTATTTGATTATAAGGGAGTCTATGGGAAACTGATGGCCTTTCCATAATTCGGAGCTTTCTGGAAAACAGGGTTTCTGGGTAATAGATCCTATACCTGTACTGGAGATGCAGTTTACCTTCCCAAATGTAATTGTTTTTCCTATAAAACAACACTACAAATAATACCTTTAGTTTTCTTTCTTTTTAATTTTTTACCATTTTCCTAAAATGTGATTTTTTTTAAAGTTGCTTTAACTTCCCCTAAATTATGCTTCCTGGTAGAAGCTCGGTGATAGATAACATTATACATTTTTTGCAGTAGAGCAGTGATGTCAGGGATTGAAGCAGTAATGTATTATGGGCTGGTTTATGATGTCAGAGGAAGGGGTTATGACACGTCGATTGGAAAGCAGTCAGTTTTTGCATCAATCAAGTAGAGCCCTGTCCAAATTTCCTCATCTTGAAAACTGGGCAAGCAGTTTTGACATGGACAGCTCTACTGAAACCAGCCAGTCCAGATCAAAACTAGATAGGTGGCAACCCTAATTGTGGGCCACATGTGTTATGGTGGGGTGTAAATATTCCTTGCTAGGGGGCCATAAATGCAAAATGCAAGTCTCAATACTGACAATTCTATAAATACACATATGAAGCTGTGTCACACAGGGATATGCTGCAATCTCTGCATAACACATTCCTCTGCAGACACCTGCATTTAATATGTTTCTACCAGAATTGATAAAGGGCCACAGAGAGCACCATTTAACTGGCATGATTCAGATTTCATAAAGTGTATACCAATTTAAAACGGAATCCTAGAGCCAGGGTGCAAGAAGGTCTATGTTAAGCAGTGGCGTAACTACCAGGGGTGTAGAGAGTGCAGTTGCACCAGAGCCCTCACCCACTTGGGGCCCATTGGAGCCACGATAATGGTTATGGCAGGCGGTTATCTAGGGGGAGATTTTACAGCACACATGCTATCAACACTCCAGCATGGAATTTATAGAGGTAAGGGCCCGTCAGGGGGGCCCAGGTGCCCATCCTGTACTGGGGCCCACCAGAGAGTAGTTATGCCACTGCTGTTAAGAAATAGCAGCACTCGTTTATTTTAGATCAAGTTTTTTACTGCAAATGTTGAGGGCCTATTTATGAAATATCAATTTTTTCTGGTCGAGTTTTAAATGGAAAAGAATTTTTAAAGGAAAAACAAAATTTGAATTGTTTTAAAAATGTTACATGCTCCAAAACTGCTAAAAATTTGAATCTGAAAATACTCCAGCTAAAACCTGTCAAAGTCATGTAAAAGTCATGTAAAAGCCTTGATTATCGAAGGTTTTGGTCTGTTTGATCCTGGTTTTCATTCAATAACCTGATAAATTCATTTCCATTTGATAATACAAATAATTCGATTTTTTTCAGGCAACAATTTTGCACTATTCTAACTGTCACATGATTTTGTTGATACTTTTCTTGCACAGACACTTTTTGATCCAGATTAAGTATATTAAGCCAGATTTTGGATGGGAGTTTGGTCAAATTTTTATTATTAAAATGATGGGGAATAATTCAAGTTTTAATTAATAGCCCCCTTAAATGTTTTATCTAAATACACTGTCTCAGCTACTGTAAATCTGAAAAGAAAAAAAAAACTGTGAAAGCAGCACGATGTTCAGAATTCATGTTGCTCCAAGTATTACAACATCAGGAAGTCAAGCTAAAAGTAACTGTAGTGTCATCTTTACTAACCAAAGCATTTCTTAAATTCATGCTCAATGTCCCTACCACAGTCCCCTCTAAGATGTGTGCACATACACTGAGTTTCTCAACTCGCCTCATTGGTGGAGCGCCCATCGTTGGCTCAGACTCAAGGGGTCATTTAGAAATGCAAGAGCAGCGTGCAAAGTGCAGTTTCTTTATGCATATTGTATATTGTAGAGGATGATTCCCTTCTGTAGCATGTGTTCAGATGTTTGCATCCAGCTTGATGCAACCCACTGTGGCAACACTTGAGCTATGAGCAGATCCAATGTAGCAGTAGCTCCAGGGCTCCCTGTGGTAATATGTAGGCCGGCTCGATACCCACGGGAACCGTGAGTTTACTCGCGTGTTTGGCCTAACCTCACACTCCTCTTTGCGGGTGTGGGTTGAGCTATTCTCCTGCTCTCCCCACCCACCACCTTCAAATGCTGGCTTCCAACTTCCAGGTTCTTCTTTTATATATGAATTGCCTTCTCGCCACGCCCCTTTTGTGATCTTGTTGGTGGGACGGGTCTATAAAAGGAACCTGGAAGTCGGGCAGGCACAGGTGGAGGGAGGATGCGGGTCGGGGAAATCCTGACCTGCACATCACTAGTTCAATGGAATCAGGAAGTACAGTAGAGCATCATTCATTAGAAAAGACATGATGAAGTGCATAAGCCTGTTGATTTCACTGGGTTTATTTATATATATACAGGTATGGCATTCATTATCCGGAAACCGGTTATCCAGAAAGCTCTGAATTATCTAGCATATACTCTATTACAATAAAACAATAATTTTTAGAAATTATTTCCTTTTTTCTCTGCAATAATAATACAGTACCTTGTACTTGGTTTCATCTAAGAGATAATGAATCCTTACTGGAAGCAAAACCAGCCTATTGGGTTTATTTAATGTTTACATGATTTTCTAGTAGACGTAAGGTATGAAGATCCAAATTATGGAAAGATCCGTTATCCAGAAACCCCCAGGTCCCGAGCATTCTGGAAAACAGGTCCTATATATGTATATTAACATAGTAAGTTAGGTTGAAAAAAGACACACATCCATCAAGTTCAACCTATTATGGCAATATCCAGCAGAATGATCCAGTAGAAGGCCAGAAACCTCTCCAATCTGCCTCAGAAGGGGAATATTCCATCCTGACTTCAAGATGGCAAACAGACTAGTCCTTGGATGAATATTTAAAGGGGTAGTTGACCTTCATGTTAACTTTTAGTATGTCATTTAATGGCCAAATCCTTAGAAACTTTTCAAATGGTCTTCATTTTTTATTTTGTATTGTTCTTTGCCTTCTTTCTAACTTTCTAGCTTAGACAAAAAATAAACTATTTACTTCTTATTAATTATCTTTTTTATTCAGGCTATCTCCTTTTCATGTTTCAATCAAACCGCTGCCTAGTTTCTGGGATCGTTAATACCATAGCAACCAGATATGTGCTAAAATTATAAACTGAATAGGTGAACAAAAAGTCAAATATTCCAAAAACGAAAAAATCCTTAAAGGGGTTGTTCACCTTTGAGTTAACTTTTAGTATAATGTAGAGAGTGATATTCTGAGACAATTCGCAATTGGTTCTCATTTTTTATTGTTTGTGGTTTTATAGTTATTTAGCTTTTTATTCAGCAGCTCTCTAGTTTTCAGTGTCAGCAATTTGGCTTCAAGGGTACAAATTACCCTAGCAACCCTGCATTGATTTGACTCAGAGACTGGAATATGAATAGGAGACTAACTGAATAGAAAGATAAGTAATAAAAAGTAACAATAACAATACATTTGTAGCCTTACAGAGCATTTGTTTTTAGATGGTGTCAGTGACCCCCATTTGAAAGCTGCAAAGAAAAAGAAGAAAATTGCAAATCATTAAAAAACTATGAAAAATAAATAATGAAGAACAATTGAAAAGTTTCTTAGAATTGTCCCTTCTACAATATACTAAAAGTTAACTTGAAGGTGAACCACCCCTTTAAAAATAAAGGCACATTGTCTCAGAATATCTCTCTCTACATCCCACTAAAAGCCACTGAAAGCTAATTTTAAGGTAAACAACCCCTTTAAATGATTCTTTAGTAGACTTATAAATGGCAGCCCAACCCAGGGTCGGACTGACCTGGTACAACATAGGAAAAAACCATTTGGGCTCTGTCGACTGAGACTCGCTCCCTGACTAGACCTTGGGCTCTGCTCCCAGGCCTCCCCTGCTGGTCCCCCGATTGTGTCAGCAAAAAGAAAAAGCAAGGGGGGGATTCAGATGGGACCAGGGTTGCGGATGGGGCAGGGGCCAGGGGTGGTGGGAGAGACCTGCAGGGGTCCATTTTTTGCGACCCATACCCGACCCGCAATCGGACCCGTATTCTTACCCACCTCGACCCGCTACCTGACCCGCAAGTACCTTATCAACAACCCGGACCCGCTGACCATCAAGAATCAGGAAGTGCTGTCATGCTGCCAATCAAGAATCAGGAAGTGCTGTCATTGTAACCGGAAATGAGTAAAAATCGCTACTGAGAAGACCTGACCCACAAACCGGCCGACCCGTGTCTATACCCTGAGCTTCTGCACGCAACCCCCAGGGTACTGCAGGACCCGCTGCAGGACTCTAGGTGGGGGGCCCGGAGGTTGCAACCCTAGGGGGGACCCAAGCCCCCATTCCAGCCAGTTGCCACGCATTCTGCACAATAAGTCCTATACCTTTAGGAACTGAATGGAAAAAGCTGGATAGCTGGAAGTATAACATGAGAATTTCCATATACAAACACCTTACAGTTCATTTGCCTGCTTCTCTGTCCCACTGACCAGAAGCAAAAATGGGCATTAACTGGAGGACAGCAGAGCACTGTGATATTAAGAAAGCCAGAAATAGGTAGGCAGTAGTCATGCCGAATACAGCCCTACTGTCCTTCAATTCTCACACAGTCAGTAGCTGCTAATCACATAATTACATAAAACAATTATTGATTTCATATAGATCACAGTAAAGAGCCAGCTCACATCTTTGAATCAACTTTCAGACATAAATGGAATGGATGCTTTCCCTAATAACATGGAACCAGCCATACAAGTCCCTTTACGGGGGTTTAGTTGATAACATATGATATAGCATTACATAACACGTAACATCCCTGATTCCATGCCAGCCCTGGACTCTGAATTGATTCATCTTGGTATGTTGGCATGGATATCTGTATTAAACAAGTTAGATTTTAAGAAATGAAAGCACCCCCCCAAAGAACTAAATCTGCTCTCTTCGCACTGAATTTCTAGCTGAGTAACTTTGTATTGACTTAGGCAGACAGACCCCCTCCCTGCATTGTGTTATTCGGGGAGATAATGGAGGGGGAATATCTGAAGTGACCTGGCAGCATTGCCCAGACACGTTTGCTTTTCTGGACTAGTGACAGCAGCAGCAGGAACAGAAGTGTGTTTGTCCTACCTTGGTAACATGCCAGATACAGGCAGAGCAGGGGCCAGTCCCTCCATAATCTGCAGGTGGGATAGTGAGCAGTCCTGTAGAACTCCATCTTTTCCTGAAACTGCCAGCGAGTGCGCTGTGTTCATGCCTGTTGCACCATGTCACAGGGGAGAGATGCACAGTTCTGTCAGCAGCAGAAGCACTGAACGATTTCTTGTAGGGCTTTCACAACGCAAAGAAGTATGAAACTGCACAGCGTTTATGTAAACATAGAGTCCAGCGCCCCCTGGAGGGCCCTGACAATATAAAGTGCTTTCTCCCACATATGTTCTGCCGTGCGAAGCTTTGACGCCAAATTAAATCTGTGGGTATCAGTATTTAGCGGCGAGTTTCAGTTTAAAATTAGTCATGAAAGTCCTGCATTTGTCCAAATGTATACTCCTTATGAGTATTAAATTTAGATGGCTAAATATCTCATTATTATAAAAGTTTTGGAATGAACGTTTCTCTCAAGAAACGACCTGACAGGATTTAGCTAAACTGCACCAGTGCTATTCACATCGAGGAAAGTCACTGGATAATTCTGTGTAAATGTATAAAGAATAAAAAAAAGCACTGTTCGACTCAATACCAATGTGACACTTTGTTGCCATATCCCTCCATACACACGCACACAAGTCACATCTAGGGCCTTATTTATCAAAATCTGAATTTTTCTTTGTTTTTAAATGTAAAAAGTCTGAGCAAACTAGAATCCACAATTTGACCTTATTCATTTATTAAAAAAAAAAAAAGTTTTAATTGGATCAGGGACAAACTCATTAAAATTGAGCGAAAATCTGAATTGTACTAGTTTTTTTTTTCTGGAATCGCATGATTTTCTCAGACTCTCTCCCAAAAAGCCCCAATTTTTCAGATTTTTGACCAAAAACACCAAAATAGTCATATTTTCAGGCAAATTGAGGGTTTTTTCCACAAAAAAATAAAATTTTATAGTAAAAAAGTTTTGAGTTTCTCAAGGTCCTTGTATGGACCGAAACGTAAAGTTGGCTGTATATGCACTGAAAAATACAAATTTTTGAATGATTGCACCAAAATCCCAGTG
>CM044444.1:32214223-32251565 GCA_024363595.1 Xenopus borealis | reverse complement strand
TTTTTTTTTTTTTTTTTATTTAATGCTTTTACTTTTAGTAATAACGCAGTCTATAATTCCAAACTCCACGTGGAAATTAATTGAAATGATTAGACAAAATAATTAGTGCAAGTGCGCATAAAGCATGCATTTAGAAATGGGAAATAGTTCAGATTTATTTTAATGAACTCAAGGATTATGTATTTGCTTTGCCTTAGTTTTATAAATATGTTACCTTGTCCAGCATATTTTGTAGTCTTCAAATCTGTCCAAGGCATAGTCTGCATCATCTTACTTTTTCCAAATGTATATTATTGTATTAAATTGTTCTCTATTTTTTTTAATGCTTTGTCACCAAATCTCTGCTACCCAGGGGACATGGGTAAGCAGTTATTCAAATATCCTGGAGGGGCACACCCAGCCTTTCTGTTTTCTAGTTGGACAACCCTGGCTTTTAGAAGCTGAGAACCATATCCAAAGGCTAAATAAGGAACTACTGTATATACATGAGCCTTTGTGTCAGGATGGGGGCTGTCATCAAATGGGTTATTCCTACAATGCCACAGGGTGTTAATAATTGTTAATAATAATAATTTTCAGACTGGTGCTAGAGAGCTCCCTCACTATAGAGTATGATCAGAAAAATACATTTCAGTTAGCAATGCAGAAAGAATATGAATTATGGGAAGGTCATTTCCCATAGACAAATCTAAACAATTAAATAGAATGCTTCTTTAACATGTTATTTATGGTATATGGCCTTCCCATAATTCAGAACTTGCCGAATTGCTTGCTGAAATTTACTCCCCTGCTTCTGCTTTCCTGTAATTCCTATAGAAAATGATAGTTGACTTTTATGCTGGGGTGTAATGAAAGAAAAAGCCCTTGGGGGGGGGGCTGTTATCATAAGACCAAACTAATATCGCCGACAGTTAAGCAGTTTTATGAAAAAAGCAGTGTTCCTAAAATTTAAGTGTGCCTTTGGAGCTGCTGCATGGCAAATGTTTACTGCATGAATTGCTTTCTGATGAATTCCTATAAGTAAAAACTGAATTGGCATTGTCCTCTGTGGACATCTTCAGGCCATTTCCACTTCAGTTGTACATGATGTTAATGATAGGTACTAATAAACTGGCCCAGAAAAACTGCAATTAAACCCCCCCCCCCCTCAGTCTTCCAGCTAGATGGTAGGGGGTAAATTACACCGAAAGAATAAGCTTGTTTTTTTGTTAACATTCCAGTTAGTTAATTAAAGGGGTTGTTCACCTTTGAGTTAACTTTTAGTATACTGTAGGGAGGTATTCTGAGACAATATGCAATTGATTTTCATTTTTTATTGTTTGTGGTTTTTGAGTTATTTAGCTTTTTATTCATCAGCTCTCTGGTTTGCAGTGTCAGCAATTTGGTTTCTAGGGTACCAATTACCCTAGCAACCCTGCATTGATTTGAATAAGAGACTGGAATATGAATAGGAGATAGATATAGTAATAAAAAGTAATAAAAAGTGGCAATAACAATACATTTGTAGCCTTACAGAGCATTTGTTTTTAGATGGTGTCAGTGACCCCATTTGAAAGTTGCAAAGAAACAGAAGAAAATTGCAAATCATTAAAAAACTATGAAAAATAAATAATGAAGACCAATTGAAAAGTTTCTTAGAATTGGCCCTTCTACAATATACTAAAAGTTAACTTGAAGGTGAACCACCCCTTTAAAGAGTGTTTCTTGCTCAGTGGGTATGTCACGCCTTTTAAAAGAATGAATTAATAAATTGTGAATTAAATTAATAGTATGTATATCATATCCTTTATAAGTTTTTTATTTATATCCACTTCTTATGAATTAGTTATCAAATGGGCAATAGAATTCTGAGAATAGCCCCCATGTGCCATTGCCCTTAGTTTGAAACTCAGTTTTGCAATCCAGTTATTGGTTAAGAATAATTATTCGCATTATTTTACTATTCTATTTTGTTAAAGGAATGTTAACTTTATTAACTGGGTTTGTGGAGACCAGCACTAACCTTTAAAATTTTCATACAATAATTACTGTACTTATCTTCCCTGAATCACCCAATATTACTTTATGGTCTAGCTTGTATAGTTGCCTTCTGCTCGATTCCAGTTTTCATACTTGGACCCAGGGTAACGTGTACCCAGCCTAACTTAATCTACATTCATGTAATCCTGTATGTCATTTTCAACAGATAATTATATGCAATACTTGGCCTGCAGTGCTTACTCTCAGCCCGATTTATCACTCTTTTCTTGAGCAAGTGAAGATAGTTGCCATTCATAAAAATTATAATTGATTTGTCTAGCAATGTATAATATAATAAAGAATTGCTCAATCTCTCTCTCTCAATGTCTACATTGCATGTTTAATTACAATCAATTGTTTTCCTGTATAGGCAACAACCACAGTGTATGTGACCATTTTGGATGAAAACGACAATTCTCCAGTGTTTCAATCACCACTGTATGAAGTTACAAGGGACGAGGGTCCTCTAAGCCTTAATTCTGTCATCATTACAACAACAGCAATAGATCAAGATGGGGGACCAAATGGAACTGTATCTTACTCCTTTTTTGCAGGGAATATACTAGAAACATTCAGTATAAATAATGCAACGGTAAGAACTAAAAAATATATTTATGCATCCATTACAAATTCCTTACTGGGAGGGTGTTAAAGGGGCGATATACCTAAATTTTACATTTGTTTATTTGGAGGCTTTTGCTGAACATCTTTTTTTTTTTAACTTTCTCTTTATTGTGTTTTGTCACATTTTCTTTTACAATAACACATTCATGGTACAATCGATAAGCACGTCTGTTTACAGAACTGTAAATAGTTAAAGAGCATCTGTGAGCATCATTAGCATATTTCCACTTAAAACACATGGCTAGTTCAGACTTAACAGAACACAGGTCTATAAGTAACAATAACAAAAGAGAAAACAGAGGAAAAAAATATATATAATAGTTCTGCCCATGGCATGTTCTGAAGCTGTGGCATTAGTGGTTATGGCAATGACTACAGCCCCCCATGTGCGAGATGGCCCCGTGATTGGTCCTGGCTAGGCATATTTCCAAACGTTCCCCAATATATTCTGGATAG
Source organism: Xenopus borealis (assembly GCA_024363595.1). Classification (NCBI taxonomy): domain Eukaryota; kingdom Metazoa; phylum Chordata; class Amphibia; order Anura; family Pipidae; genus Xenopus; species Xenopus borealis. Next base: position 32,248,466 of record CM044444.1, on the reverse strand, counting down.
AATCCCAGATTGCCCAAATCTTATCAAACCCATCTACTGTATCCCCCCCAGAGTGCTGTTAAATATTCCATTCTCCTAATAAAGCGGACCCTATCTAGTAAGTCAGCTTCCGATGGAGAATGAGGACATTTCCATTTCCCTGCTATTGCAGTCCTTGCCACAGTTAGTTTTTAAAGCAAGGGAGTCTTTCCCCTAATATGAAGACCATTGGGTCCAGCTGTACCTGAAGACTCAATACCCTTTGTAATGAACATACTTTTAACACATAGGCAAAGTGGCCAACACTAGCATCAGTTTGCCAGAAATCCCCTCCGCAGGGACATCGCCAGTTCACTAACTCGTGTAGAGGACAATTGGCTAGCTAACGAGACAGTCGCTAGCATTCATTCGCACTCTATCACCAGGTGACTTTTTGCTCTGGCGAATGGTTGTTACTTCGAAAAATCAGTAAAGTGTGAATTTTACTGATCCTTACCTCTTTTGCCAGAGTTTTTGCCACCTCAGACCAGGCAAACAGATCAAACGAAGCAACATCTTATCTTATGTCAGTGACATCATATCCTATATGCCGGAAATGTATTAAAGATGTAAAAAAACACTGGTGACTTCTTTTTTTTTAAGTGGATTGCCTTCAGAATTCCAAACAATTTAAGATTTATGTGTGAACGTATTTTTTAACTAATTTGAGGGGTATGCCACAGTTATATAAGGGTGGGCTCATGTCTAGGGCATTAGAGGATCTCTTCTGTATTTATTATGGCTCACTGGTACCCAACCTATTCAAATTAACCTAAGAGCAAGAATGCTATGAAATGCTCTCACTGCCGAGGTAACGCTAGTAAAAATTCACCAGCGTTCATTTGATGAGGCCCAACTTTGCATTTTAGTGAATTAGGGTAGTGGGGAATAAATTTACGCCTGCAAAGCAAAGCAGTCGCTGGCGAAAATTTGCCCTTTAGTGAATTTGCCCCTATTGTGTTCATTTGTAAACCCGAGACTGCAGCTGGGGAAAGAAAGATGCTTGTTTATTCAGAGCTCAGTATGTCCCTACAATCTCCTGATTTACAGGGGGGCATAGTGCAAATAATAATTATTTAGTGCATTTATAATACAAAAAAAAGTTTTTTCCTTAATGAGTGCATAAATTTTTCAACAAAAGTCTTGGTTATTATTTATATCGGTAATGTTGAATTAGTTTTTTGATGAAGCTTTTTATATGCCATTTTCATTACAATATAGTAGAGTTTTAGAAAAATCTACAACTGTTTTGTACATATTTTAGAAATTTGGTCAAGTTTGAGATCTATTATCCAGAAACCTTGTTTTCCATAACTCCTCAATCATTTCTTTATTTTAATTATACAGTCCTACTGTTATTTTATGTATACTGTAAGTGTTTTAGGCAACTTTAAGTTATAGCATATAAGCATACATTATGGAAGGAGACTTTATCAGAAAAATCTGTGGTCTTATGCATTGTGGAGAATAAATCCCATACGTGTATCTGTATTTGGCACTGTGGCAGTTGGAGAGTGCTATATTATTCTATTTTTGCTAATACATCATAACCTGTAACAGCTCTGTGTTTATAAAGGAGCGTTGTTTACTATTTGTGTATAAAATATTTTTAAATACAGGATAAGTAAGATGTGAATAGCAGCTATTAGTGGGTCAATCATTTAATTAGTCCTGGGCATTCCATACGCATTCATAATGAGTTATAGAGCATGTAAGTTCTTTAGCCAAACGTAATAAGAGCTCCTAGAGCAGCAGGAGTTAATTGCTTGTTTCCAAGCTACCATTTTAAATATTAGCTCTGATTTGGCTTTGAGTCCTCACAGATTATGTTCAGCATTTTATGCTGTAAAAACCTGAGTAGTTCAAGCTATAAATTAACTAACACAACATTTGGAGGACTGATTTAATTTAATTATTCTTTTAGAGGTTACTGGAAGTCTTGGTTCTAAGTTTTGAGTGAAACTAACATTGTAACCATTGTCCTGCACTTTGTCATTGTACAAAAGTTCCCATGTATAAGTTCTTCACATTTCATTTACATACTACACCCAGTACATCTATTTACAGATCATGGGTAGTGATGGGTGAATTGCTCCAATTTCGGTTCGCCAAAAAATTCACAATTTTCCGATTCGATTTCATGACTTTTCGCCAAAACGGCAAAAAATTGTGAAAATGACAAGCTGACGATAGTGATAAAGTCAATGGGCATCCAATTTTGATGCAAGCGACTTTTTGGACATGTGACAAAAAAATTTGGAATGCGGAAATTAGCTGTGAACATGTGCCAGGCGATATTTTATGATATTAACGTGTAATATCCTTATATGCAAACAAGTTGCAATGAATCATATGATAGAAATGGCATTCCTAAGCAATGGGTGACAATACTAAGCATGTTTCTAGTGATATATTCTATAGGTAATTCATGGCTTTGTGTAATATACATTATTATTATTATTACAATAGGGACTTATCCGGGCAGTGAAAGAGCTTGATTATGAGGTCTGCCTTGGGCGATATACTCTCATTGTGACTGCAACAGACCAGTGCCCCATCATACACCGCCGTCTTACATCAACTGCAACTGTAAGTACCTACCTTGCTCCAATTGTACATGCATTTTGTGGCAAGAGCAATTTGTGACAAATTTCTATATCACATAAGGCACTGTCAAACATTTTCAGTGCAGTGTATAGGTGTATCTGGAAACACAGTATCCAGAAAGTTTCAAATTATGGAATGTCTGTCTCCCATAGACTCCATTTTATCCAAATGATTAAATTTTTAAAAAATGATTCCCTTTTCCTCTGTAATAATAACCCAGTACCTTGTACTTGATCCAAGCTAAGATATAATTAATCCTTATTGGGAGAAAAACCTGCCTATAGGCTTTATTTAATGTTTACATGAGTTTCTGGTGGAGTTAAGGTGTGAAGATCTAAATTACAGAAAGATCCATTATTCAGAAAAGCCCAGGTTCCAAACATTATGGATAACAGGTCCCATACCTGTGTGTGTATATATATATATATATATATATATATTGTATCAGATGTAGGGTTACAACTTATAGTATCTGAAGGATCTCCCATTGGTATGTAAATGGTTCTCTCAGATAAAACTGGAACTTGACTTATTATATGTAGAGATATGGAGCATTTGCTAGTATAAATCCAAATTATATTATTGCAGGTTCTAGTGAATGTAAATGACATCAATGACAATTGGCCTACATTTCCAAAGCCATATGAGGGCCCATTTGAGATCACAGAGGGGCAACCCGGACCCAGAGTGGCAACTTTTAAGGCTGTTGATAAAGACTCTGGTCTTAATGGGCAAGTGGAGTACAGCATTATTAGTGGTGATCTTTTAGGTAAGTACACCTGCAATAAAAAAAAAGCATAAGAAGTATGACAGGGATATCCAGAAGATGTATTTCCAGGTGCTGCCAAAGTATGACCAGGCCGTGACTGATGGTGAATAGGGATGGCGCGAACCGCGGAAAAAAAGTTCGCGAACTTCCGGAAAATTGCGAATGGTTCGCGAACGGTTCGCGAACCCCATAGACTTCAATGGGAAGGCGAACTTTAACAGCTAAAAAAGACATTTCTGGCCAGAAAAATGATTTTAAAGTTGTTTAAAGGGTGCAACGACCTGGACAGTGGCATGCCAGAGGGGGATCAAGGGCAAAAATGTATCTGAAAAATCCATTGTTGACACAGCGCTGCGTTTTGTGCTGTAAAGGGAAAAAAGTCACTCAAGTGGTGGTTGTGGACACTGTAATATTATTGATATTTAGACAGAATGTGAACAAGCTCACACAGCTAGTGTGAAGAACACACTGGGCAAAAAATGCCTACAGGGCAAATAATGGCTACAAGGTCAACGTATACACTACTACAGCGGTGGATACGGATTACGTAAAATATATTATGGCTGCTTGAAAAAAGTCACTCAGGTGCTTTTTCTGGAGAGGGTAATATTATGGATATTTAGACAGAATGTGAACAAGCTCACACAGCTAGATGGCAGTTGTTTGAAGTACAGTAGATTACTAGCCAGCAAACTTACTATCCACTGTCCCTGAAATCACTAACAGCTCTCTCCCTACACTATCTCTTCCAAGCACACACAGGCAGAATGAAAAAACGCTGCAGGGCTTCGGTTTTTATAGGGAAGGGGAGTGGTCCAGGGGGTGTGGGGGTGGTCCAGGAGGGACTGATTGGCTGCCATGTATCTGCTGGTCTGGGGGAGAAATGGCAAAAAAAAAGCGCCAACTAAGGCGAACCCAAATTGGCGAACGTCGCGCGACGTTCCCGAACTTCCGGCGAGCGCAAACAGCCGATGTTCGCGCGAACAAGTTCGCCGGCGAACAGTTCGCGCCATCCCTAATGGTGAATGAAGGGAGTTTTATAGTTTGCAAAGCTGGGGCTTTCAACACTAAAAAACACTAAAAAAATAAAAGAATATTCACAAACTCTCCACTTTGTTCAACAGTTCAGTCACCAGATCAATGCAATTTGAACTGTGTGCCTTATTTGCCTTTAAAGTTGACCTGGTAATGTAAAAAATGATTCCACTTCATCTTCTATTGTGTTAGATGCAAGGTGTGCAAGGGGTGCTAATCCATTATGCATTTCTGCTCTGCTGTGCACATCATGCTGGATAAAAAAAATCTTGCATGGGGTGCACAGTGTCAGGGAGCCAAGGCCAGCCCTGTTCTTACCACCTGCCAATACGGCAGGATATTTACTCCTGAATACAAGTGGCCTACTGTTTTTTGGCAATGTGTCTGTTCTGTAATTTGCTGAAATTTCCTGCTGGCAACACTATAGTGGTTATTAAAATAAATAGCAATTTTACAACATGCAAAAAAACAGGTGTGCAGCTTAAAGTAGAACTAAAGCTTAACTAAAGAAGTAGGCTAGAAATGTTGTATATTATGTTTTGGGCTTCTGTACCAGCCCAAGGCAAGCAGTAAGGATCTCTGTCTCCAAAGTTGCCCCAGTAGCTCCCCATCTTCTTTTCTGCTGGTTCACTGCACATGATCTGTGCTGCTGTCACTTACTGAGCTTAGGGGTCCACTCACAATATACTGTACAGTATGCGTAGAATAGAAATCTCACAGTATAAGGCTGATTATATTACTAGCATCAGCTTATATTACAGACAAACCTCATTTTCTGCTTGACGATTTATGACAACCACTAAGCTTAGCTTCTCAACAGCTGTTCAGAGCCCTCTGAGCATGTGAGTGTCACAGACACTTTCCAAGATAGTGACCACCTGTGACAAGTTTGAAGTCCTGGATCATTGCTGCTATTGACAAGCTGAAACTTTAGGCTGGTTCAATAAGTTCAGTATATAAAATATGGCATTTTTAGACATTTAAATTTTTAGGGTTTAGTTCTCCTTTAATGCATTTTACACCTTTCCCCATTGAAATGCCCTAGTTGTTCAACTCTGTAGAGGTCATTTGCAATGCAGCATACAGTGCGCAAAGTGCCACCTGGGATATAACACTTTGGATTGAGCTGATTTGGAATGACCTGGGGCTACCCCATTGAATGTAGTGCTATCTGTGTAAGGTAGTGCTCTATTCAAGAAGTAGGGGTCTGGGATGTCTTATAGTTGACCCCTCTCCCTGCCTCTTCTCATGCTTTAGAAGGCGTAGGCTGCAAAGGGGCCTGGTCCTTACTGCTTGCCCTATTTCATTCTGACCCATACTTAAAGTAAATGAGGCCTATTTTCTTCATTCAGATGTTCAGCTTGGCATTTGTATTGTAAAAAGGTTTTAGAAACAGATGCTTTACATTTATAAGATGTGATTTCTTCCAAACATCTCAAATGTGCACTGTGTGGTGTCAAATGTTTTGTTTTTCTCTGAAGGAGAATTTGTGATATCATCTGTGGAGGGGGATTTAAGAGTTCGCAAAGATTATGAACTAGACCGAGAAAACATAGCCTTTTATAACATTACTATCATGGCAAAGGACATGGGCAACATCCCCTTCAGCTCAACTGTAAGTAATCACATCTTCTGATGTGCCCAATTTTTGTATACGGTGGGAGATAAAATATTTTGTAATAATTATGCACAGCTATCATGTCTACTCTTCTCTATCACTATCATTTTTCTTCAGATTACTTATTGTGTCTAATTAAAACACATTATAATCATCTGTTATATTTAGACAGTTAATAATACAAGAGTTCAAGTTGTAATATGTAATATTGTCAACAAATATTCGTCAGCTATCATATTCTCATTTGTGCCAGTAAAGCAGTTGTTTTAATTCTGGAATGCAAACATCAAATGTAAGGAATATTTGTAATATTTGTATTTTTTCCAGGTTATAGTCGAAATCAGAGTGTTGGATATTAATGATAATGATCCCGTTCTCCTCAATCTACCTCAAAATATAACCGTCAGCGAGAACACAGCTGTGTCAACCCCTATCACCCAAATATTAGCTACTGATGCAGATACTGGACGTAATTCCCTCTTAACCTTCAGTATAACTGCTGGGAACCTAGAGAATGCATTTACCATCAATGAAAATGTGAGACTGCTTCTGATAAATTATCACAGACAAGTAACATAATGAAAGTTTTGGAGCTGTATTAAAATGTAAAATGTTTGGGGAAATGTATTAGGTTGAATAAAGAAAAGCTTCAAAATTAAGTTTATGCTATTTTTAATTATTTAAATTGAATATTTTGAATGTTTAATGTTATGCCTTCTTCTTTAGCCTCTCTACAGACTAAACTAAAAAATTATATTTCATTACTAGTGGTAACTAGCAGTTAGCAACCAGATTTTTGAATTGCAAAGTGCAGGGCTTCAGAGGAAAAATATGCTACTTAATAAATACCGTATGTCTACTTCATATTAATTACCAATTTGCAGCTGAACATCCCTCTAAAGAATTTGGAGCAGTTTGCTCAGCGTTGCTTGTGTACTAGTGTATATGGCTACTCATTTGTAACTCAAGCATGTAACAAATCCCTGCTAACAATAATGTTAGTGACTATTAGCAGGTACATAAACACTTTACTATGTGTTCCTGAATGCTAGGATATGAATCTAAATGCATTACTGGAACAAGAAGATTTTTGTATTTTATTTTTATTATTTAGTTATTTAATATAATTTAATTTATTTGTATGTAATTCTTTCAGCATTATAACCGTTTCCATGAGTGTGGCTTAACTATTGCGCATTTTATTTGCAGGGTGGAACAATCTCTGTGAATCGCCAACTGGACAGAGAAAAAATTTCAGAATATAAACTAACCATAACTGTGAAGGACAACCCAGAAAATGCCCGAAATGCTAGGAGGGTAAATTACAAAGCAATTTAAAGCTAGTGATGCTGGATTATGATAAATTAGATTAATGCTGATTTTGTGCAAAGTCACTTCCTAAATTGTGCTTGTGCCCTATAGTCATCTGGATACAGGGGTCTTTCTGTAACATGGAGCATTATTTGCAAATAAAAGGGCACGATGCAAGTGCTATTTATTTTTCCATTTTGCTACTTTTAAATTAGCTGATTGTCACAACTCTCTGTGCTTCTAAAATAGAGGCCAGAGAGTTGCACTGCATATAGAAGAGGTGGTAAGCACCACCTCATTTGCTTTTCCTTTCTTTCTGACACTGCACAAAATCTGTATCAAATTTAGGCAATATTCTTCTTTTTTACTTCTTCAGGATTTTGATGTCCTCATTGTGACAATATCAGATGAGAATGACAACCGACCTCTCTTTACCGAGGGATCATACCTGGCAGAACTGAAAGAGAACTCTCCAGAAGGTAGTATACACAGGTTAAAAGGCACCAGCAGTCAATCAAGCGTAAATAATAGCATCTGAGGTTGCCTATAGTATCTGAGATAAACACAAATCCCACCCTTATAGTGGTAAAATATAAGTTAATACTTGATATTTGCATTTCTAACTAATTTAAAATATAAAAAAAAATATAAAAATATAGCAGAGTTCATTTTTTTTTATATCTGTATCTTTCAAAAGATGTATTTGCAAGTACTATGATTCTTCTGTAAGTCTGAATAGCGATTTATATTGGAGGATGGTTGTTTAACAAGCTGGTATGAGAATACTTTCCTTTCTTTCTTGACTGATGTCTGAATACAGAGCAGTTTCTTTTAAATGTATAAAACACCTGTTCTCAGTATAAAATGAATATGACCTTGATAATATAATCACCTGTGAACATTTCCTAACAGATTTTTCAGGATAATTTAATTCTGTAATAAATAAGTAAAATGATGTTTCAGGTCATAAATGACCTGTGTATTATCTTTAGACTGTCATCATATTTATTCATTATTATTTTACAAAACTTTTTTGGTGAAAAAGAGAGGGCACCTTAGAAAGATAGGTAGACAAGTAGCCTTTATGCTTTGAGTCCTACACAGAGAGAGCATACAAACATATGCTCCCATATATGAACTGGACCAGAGGTATTGCATGTCCTACAGGGAGTATACAAAAGGGGGTACTTTATTTACAATACTACACCAACAGATGCAACAGAATTTACATCACAAAGTACAGATTAAAGGGGTGGTTCACCTTCAAGTTAACTTTTAGTATATTGTAGAAGGACCAATTCTAAGAAAGTTTTCAATTGGTCTTCATTATTTATTTTTCATAGTTTTTAATGATTTGCAATTTGCAAAAGTTTCTTTGCAGCTTTAAAATGGGGGGTCACTGATACCATCTAAACACAAATGCTCTGTAAGGCTACAAATGTATTGTTATTGCTACTTTTTATTACTCATCATTCTATTCAGTCCATCTCCTATTCAAAGTCCAGTCTGTTATTCAAATCAATGCAGGGTTGCTAGGGTTATTTGTACCCTAGAAACCAAATTGCTGACACTGCAAACTAGAGAGCTGCTGAAAAAAAAGCTAAATAATTCAAAAACCACAAATAATAAGAAATGAAAATCAATTGCAAATTGTCTCAGAATATCACTCTCTACATTATACTAAAAGTTAACTCAAAGGTGAACAACCCCTTTAACTAATGACATTATAACTGTAAATGATAGCCTTATAAGCACTCCTACATCAGAATGTGCTGTTTATACCTTATGGGGATCATTTCTAAAACTTTTTCTGTATGCACACTGCCTGTTATTTGTATAAAAGCCTAACATTAGCATTTTTTCTTTTAAGTGCTGGAAAATCAGACTGAATGCCACAGTACCAGACATTTTTCTGCAGCAACTAGAGACTAAACTAGACTAATTTATATACATTTAACTGTATATTATAATGAATAATGTACCCCCTGATACAATTTTAAGATATTAAGGGGATTATGTAATAAAAGGCACTAAGTTTGCCCAGGGGCAGTGACCCATAGCAACCAATCAGTAAACTGGTCACCTGTTTCAATGTAAACATCTTATTGGTTGCTATGGGTTGCTGCTCTTGGGCAAACTTAGGGGTTAAAAGTCATCCTAGAATTAAGTGACCTGTATAAAAGTTTATACATTAGCTAGTATATATTTATTGTTTGTTTGAAAAGCAATATTAAATGCTACACCCAGGACAGACAGATACATAAATCGATATGGACTTTGCTATTGAATATGAAGACACTGTTAAAGGGATCCTGTCATGGGAAAACATGTTTGGTTTTTTTTTTAAACGCATCAGTTAATAGTGTTGCTCCAGCAGAATTATGCACTGAAATCCATTTCTCAGAAGAGTAAACAGATTTTTTAATATTTCATTTTTGAAATCTGACATAGGCTAGCCATTGCGTCAATTTCCCAGCTGCACCGGTCATGTGATTTGTGCACTATTAACTGATACATTTTGAAAAATAATTTTTTCCCATGACAGGATCCCTTTAAGGTTTGTTGTTCACTAGCAGTTAGCTTTGACCCAGTTCACATAACGATACAGTCAGAAAAACATTTTTTTGTAAATAAGTTGATTGTGCTGTCATATAATGACAAAATTATATATGCAATACACTACAGCACTTCTCATTCAAGGATACTGATGAAATATATTAGCATTAATGATTTCATGTCATGTAACTACTTTAGCATGACATAGGATTGACAATTCTGTTTGTTTTTCTAGCAGGATTTATGGATACAAGTGTCTACTTTATTCAGTCTGCCAGGGCTGCAACAGCCTCAGCCATCAATCTAACATGTGTCATGAGGCTTCATCTTGTTTCCTCATTCATTATTAATGTCTGTCATAGCAAAGTCACTGGCATTTGCTGGGTTAAAAGAAGGGGGTGCCAATAAAACTGAACAGAGCAAATAAACATTAGGTAATGCATTAACATTTTCTGACACATTTAATTTAGGAACGCCTGTCACAGTCTTGAATGGGCCTTTACTAGCATTAGATAATGATATTGGATCAAATGCAGTGGTATCATATAGACTACTTGGAGCTCAGATGGATCTGTTTAACATAAGCAACAGCACAGGTAAGTCTGTAATACCTTGCCCTTATTTTTATAGTTTATATTGTATCATGCTTGTAGTGTTTAGTAACAGTCCTCTCAAGGATCTGTTTAAATGCATTGTTTGTGTTTAGTGCTATGCAGCACTGCTAATGCTAGAGGGCACCCTCCACAGAATATCCTAGGTTTCTATGGTCAGGACAGTTTCCCATGTGGAGCCAGTTAGGCAGTTCTACAAGCTATTTGAATAAAGCATACAACCAAATCCTTCTGTGTGTGTTTGGGTCAAGATTCTACAACTTGCGACGAGGATCAACACTTTGCATAACCCTCATGCTAACAGTGAGTAACCTGCATTTATCATGGCCCTTTGCACTTAATACATTTTTCCACCATTTGACTCTAATGCTGAAGCCAACTCTGCTGGACAAAGGTGGATGAAATGGATACAAAGATTTGAAAATTATCTGATTGCTATGGATGTCACTAATGCTGATATAAAGAAAGCTTTGCTACTGCATTTAGCTGGAGAAAAGGTTTATGATATCTATGACACACTAGTAGCATAATTCCCAACTGTCCCTTTTTTGGAGGGACAGTCCCTCTTTTGACAGCTCAACCTCCAGTCCCTCATTTGTACTGGAAAGTCCCTCTTTTCTCTGCAATGAACATCCAGAAAAAGAAGCAAAGTTTCTAACTTAATTGCCTTTTGGCAGAGAGCTCAGAACAACCAACAGGTGCAAATAATATACTATGTAACACTTTTGAGATAAGAAAATAAGTAATTGTAACAGGAGAAATATTTTCAAACTTTTATAATTTGCCAAATTTTGTAAAATTACCATGGTAATTAGGGGGTGTGACCACAAAAAATGGGCTTGGTCAAAATTTAGCCGCACACTACTTGCGAAATAAAATTTTTGTCCCTCTTTTTACTTCCAAAATGTTGGGAGGTATGCACTAGCTGAACCCACTGACACATACACAGAAGTGAAAGTGAAACTAACGGAATACTTTAACCCTAAGAGGAATACACAGTATGAAATCTACATACTCAGACAAGCAACACAGCAGTCAGATGAATCTCTGGAAGCCTATCACACCAGATTACGTTTGCTGGCCAAATATTGTGATTTCTCTAATACTGATGAGGAAATAAAAGCACAAATAATAAAAAACTGCACCTCTTCCAGACTCAGGAGATATGCACTGAGGGAATCATAGTTGTCTCTAAACTTAACTCTAAACTCTCTTACTAGACTATGGCAGATCTTTAGAGATATCTGATAAACAAGCTGCCAGTATAGAATACAAATCCACCACTGATCAGTTTGCTGTAAATAAGTTGACTGAAGCATATACCACTGCACATTATACCAAACATAATCAGAAACCACATACTATATGTAATAACTGCGGTGGCTCTTACCCACATACAGGAATATGTCCAGCAAAAGGCCAGAAATACAGAGCATGTGGCAAAATTAATAATTTCGCAAAACAGTGCAGGACAAAACTGTTTAAAAATAGTGAATCAAATTTTTCCACTAAAGTGGAGCAAAGGAAAGTGAATCAAGTCACACCCCACACAGTAATGAAACCTGAAAGTTTTAGTGATGAAAATGACTATACATTTATGTCCACCACCCAGTGCAACATAAAACAACCACAAGTAGATATACTCCTTGACAATACTACAATTACTGCTATGATAGATTCTGGTTCTGCTGTGAATGTTATTGGAGAAGCAACATTTAAACTGTTACAATCACAGCCACAGCTAATACAAAGCAACATTAAAATATATGCATATGGTGCAAAAAGACCACTAGATATACTGTATGTGTTAAGTTCATGACAACATGCAAATTCAGAGATAGGAAAATAATAACATGGTTTTATGTGACCAAGGGAAATCATAGATCACTTTTAAGCTTTAAAACAACATCTGGCCTGGGTCTAATCAAGCTCATGAATGCGGTGTCAACTACTTCACGTTCTGTCGCGGATAGCTTAGTGTTACAATATGCTCATTTGTTTGAGGGAATTGGAAAATTAAAAGACTTTCAGGTGCAACTTCACATAAATCCTGCTGTGAAACCGACAATACAACCACACAGGAGGATTCCCTTCCACTTACGGCAGAAAGTTAGTACAGAACTAGAAAACCTTGAAAAGCAGTGTATTATTGAACCTGTATATGGGCCCACTCCTTGGGTCTCCCCAATAGTAACAGCACCAAAACCCAAAGACCCTGATCATGTCCGAATCTGCATAGATATGCGACAAGCTAACACTGCAATTATGAAGGAGCGCCACATCACTCCAACCATAGATGATATTATTCATGACCTTAGCAAGGCTAAAATATTTTCAAAATTAGACCTAAAAGCAGGCTATCATCAACTAGAACTGCATCCCATCCTCGTCGCCAGTTGTAGAATCTTGACCCACACACAGAAGATTTTGGTTGTATGCTTTATTCAAACAGCTTGTAGAACTGCCTAGCTGGCTCCACATGGGAAACTGTCCTGACCATAGAAACCTAGGATATTCTCTGGACCAATGTAGAGGTCTAACGTCAGCAGTGCTGCATAGCACTAAACACAAACAATGCATTTAAACAGATCCTTAAGAGGACTGTTACTAAACACTACATCAGAACTGTTTCCCATATGGAGCCAGCTAGGCAGTTCTACAAGCTTTTTGAATAAAGCATACAACCAAAACCTTCTGTGTGTGTGTGGGTCAAGATTCTACAATGCTGGGCATACATGGTAAGATGTGCTCTTTGGCAATGTTGTCACATGAGCAGATCTGTACTTGTTGTTCCAGATTGGAATAATCATATTGTATAAATACTGGGTCAATGATCATATCAAAATGGTAATTTCTCAGCTAGATAGATATCAGTTGGGAACGCTCTACCCACCGAGGATCTCTTACAATATTCTGCCAACCCAGTCTGAAATAACTGAGTTGGCAGCTTTTATCAGCCCTCGTATGGCAAGTGTCAATGACTCCTCACAAGTATCAATGTAGAGAGCATAAGAATAATATCTGAAAATATGAATCCTGTATTTTAACAAGCCATTTTTTTATTGCCCAAATACATGTAGTATAACAAAGAATATAGTCTCACTGGCAACTAAGAGTTATTGTTGTTTGTGTCTAGACAGCCTAGAAATGTAGACATATGTAGAAATAACGTGTAGAACAATGTAGAAATAACAGAAGTATCATGTAATCCTTAGATAGAAACTACTTCAACTATAATAAGAACCATATATTACTTTGGGTCAGTACTGCACATGTTTGTTTTTCCGCATGCCGTTTTCTATAAAATCTCCAAAACTTGGAACCACAGCCAATAAAGCCAACATTTTTTATTAACATTCTGAACTTTAGAAAAAAATATTTCTGTTTTTTAATATTATTATTATTATTATTAATAAGTTGTTTTAGTTTTTGTGCTATGATGATTTATATTACATTATACAGTACCTTGCTGCTACCTATTTGCTAATAATCATGCATAAAAGCTAACCAGCAATGATCTTTTTAGGAAAATTTACCATTCTATTTACTTGTAAATGGAATATTTATGTTTTTGCCTTAAATTAGATAAATCATATCATATACAGGATATGATTTTGTAATAAACTCCAATGCACTATAGACATGCTTAATATGTCCTTTAATCATTGCAGTGTGAAAGGTTTGCATTAGTATAAATTTGGTTACCATGGGGACCAGGACGTGTTATATGGATGATTCATATATTTGGGTTTCTTAATGCAGTTAATAGTACAGACATTTATTGAATGTTATTAAAATGTCCATGACAATCCCTAGCTCATTTTCCAATCATGTACCTGTATTACCTTTGCTTAGTAGTAATATAGACACTGATAACCACAAGCAAAATCTAGTTGTAATTGGTCTGTTTGTTCTGCAGGTGTCGTGACTGTAAAATCTGGTAAGGTCATAGACAGAGAGTCTTTCCTAAACCCCATCTTGGATTTGACCTTGGTGGCAGAGGACATTGGCAAATTGAACAGCACTGCAAGATTGTTTTTAACGATCTTAGACGCCAATGATAATAGACCTATCTTCAGTCCATCAACGGTCACTGTCCATTTTCAGGAAAACAGTCCACCAGGTAAGAAATAAAAACACAGGAACGTTTCTTAGGGCAGTGATGTTGCACAATAACCAACTGAAAGAGTGCCTAAAATAAATAATTTGGACAGTCAGGAGAGGAGTGGAAGTGGACAAATAGTAGTTGACTTTAGACACATTTAATTAGGTACCCAACCATGTGTGGAAAGACTGGCCTGTAATCCTATTGGATCTGGACTAGCCATATCTGTATAAAAGAGGAATGCGGTAGCTGTGGAAAAAGTAGGTAATCCAGAATTCTCGGGACCTGGGGTTTTCTAGATAATGGATCTTTCTGTAATTTGGATCTTCATACTAGAAAATCATATAAGCATGAAATAAACCCAAAAGACAGGTTTTGCTTCCAATAAGGATTAATTATATCTTAGTTGGGATCAAGTACAAGCTACTGTTTTATTATTACACAGAAAAAGGAAATCATTTTAAAAAACTTGGTTTATTTTATTATAATGGAGTCTATGGGAGACGGCCTTTCTGTAATTCGGAACTTTCTGGATAATGGGTTTCCTGATGGATCCCATACCTGTAATAATGTTTACTCTGTCTAAGTTTATTCCTACTTATATCTACATTTTTATCTTCATTTTTTCATGCCTTTCCCAATGTAGATTACTTTTACAGTTTTAAGGAAAAGGGCACCATATTGTGCTTCAAGAAGATATGCAATGTCAGATCCATCTGTTACTGAAAAATTCAAATGATTTGTAATTCAGTTGATGTGACAGCCCATTATTATTGTAACAAATCCTCGGTAATATTTGAGGTAAATTATTTTATGAATTGCCTCTTTCTTGCTGAGCTGAAAAGAATAATAAAACAGCCTTTAAGACCTATATTGTACCTTCACATCAAGTTCTTCCTTTCAGTGCAGAACATGTCATTCTGTGGTGTGTTTTGAGTTCTGTATGAAGGGAAATCAAATTGAAACTCCCATGGTTAATAGTTTTCTTGTATATTTAAGTGCTTGAGAAAGAATGTCTGCTGTGAACATTGCAACCAGCAAACTTAAATAACCCTAACGCATATGTTTTCTAAAGTTTTACAGCAAAGTTTAGAAAGAAATACATCTGTAGGAAAATACAGACGCTTGCTCAGTGAAAGTGATTTTTTAAGGTGCCAACATGAAGATGGGAATTACTGCTTAACAGCCTGTTATAGCTCATTATATTTAATTCATATATTTTCATATGGAAAGTATTTAATGTGATATTCCCACACTTTTAATTCCCAATTCTTTCCAATAAAAATTAGTATTACAGGTATGGGATCCGTTATCCGAAAACCCGTTATCCAGAAAGTTCCGAATTACATAAAAGCTATCTCCCATAGACTCCATTATATGAAATAATCAAAATTTTTTTAAATTGTAATTTTTTTCTGTATTAATAAAAAAGTACCTTGTACTTGATCCAAACTAAGATATAATTAATCCTTATTGGAAGCAGAACCAGCCTATTGGTTTTTTTTTACTATTTACATGATCTACTAGTAGTCTTAAGGTGTGAAGATCCAAATTACGGAAAGAACCGTCATCCAGAAACCCCCCCCCCCGAACATTCTGAAAAATGGGTCCCATACCTGTATTAGTACTATTAGTATATAATAGTTGAAGACTAACGTTTTCATGCTGGCCATCCTTGTAGCTACTAAATTGACAGATCCCTTTTTGCACTCCACCAGTAAAAAGGACTAACAATTATATGACAGAGTAGTAAATACAGCCAATACTAAAATCTGGTGGAAGACTTAATTCACTATTACATATCTCTCACAGAAAATGGCAAGACATTAAATACAAGTAAAAGTTAATACGTATATTTATAGCAAATGCTCCTTTTCTATGGTGACATTCATGTGTTTTGTGTAAAACGAATATGTTTTTCTTTTAGGTTTCTCTGTCTTGAAGGTAACAGCAACAGATGCAGACAGTGGTGTAAACCAGGAGATCAGCTACCGAATTGAAAGTGGTGCTCAAGATAGGTTCCTTGTTGATGCCTCCACGGGAATGATCAGAGTAGCCAATGTCACTGTTGACAGGGAGGAAAAAGATACCTACAAGCTTATAGTTGTGGCATCAGATCATGGGGCCATCCCTTTATCTGGGAGCGTAACTGTTAGCATCGTTATTGATGATGTGAATGACTGCCCTCCTGAGTTTGTCAGCCCCATACAAACAGTGAGCATCTTAGAGTCTGCTGAAGTGGGCACCATTGTTGCTGAGGTGACTGCTATAGACCGAGACCTAAACCCCCGTCTGCAGTATTACATTATTGAGATTTTGGCCACAGATGACACCAATAGTCTTGTGCCCAACCAACAAGGCATATTTGAAATTAATTTCAAAACAGGTATATTATTCTGTTACATCGATAATTTTTTCCCATACTCTCTTTTCCTTTACCCTCCTATTCTTTCTATTGAGTTGGATTTCCTACCATTGAACATCTTTTTACTCTTTTCTACCCCCAACCTTGCTTACTATATTCCTCCAAATGCTCTGTCCTGTATCTTCCTCTTAGTAATGCTTTTCTGCAATCTGTTTTTCTGCTGGTTGACAGTATCATTTTACTAACCAACTTAATCTTTTCTTTCCTTTATGGCTCACAATCCTGAAGGTTTGATCTGTTTTCTTTGTAAAAGCCTCTGTCTGACTCATTCATTGTCTTCCTTCATCACCAACATCATCATGATAACTGTTTGCTGCACCAAACTCATAGTCATTGCTGGCATGGATACAACCTAACAATGGTAAAGGGCGAGGCACGTCCCTTTATTGGTTGTTGTTAAGCCTTTGCAGACTGAAATTGGGAATAATAATAGTGGGTGGTATGGGTGAAGATGTCTGGATGTTAAGAACAATAGTTTATGGAGGAAGCAGGTACTGTATATGTAATGGTCAAATGGGGGATAAAACTTTTTATCCATAGTCAATGGATATGACATCACTGTATGTAACATAATTAACATGAAAATACTCTAATTAATACAAATAATGTAACGGATATTGGTTTGAATCAATTATTTTATCCCTAAATGGCCTGAAATTTACATTAGTCTTCATCTAAAGATGAAAAGCTGACATCAGACAGTTGTGCTACAATATATCACATATACCCAGTGCTGAAGGATGCTGGTTAATTAACAATTGGTGATTTGAGCTATTAAGTTTAGACTGAATACATCTATTAAATAAAGGTATTTCAACATTGCTTCTCTCTTTGATCCCTTACAGGATCGGTTATGGTAAAATCTACTCTTAACAGAGAGCTTGTGGCTACATATGACATTACAATCTCAGTTTATGATAATGCCAGTGAAGTGGTTGACCGTTCAGTTAGTGCACCAAACGGTAAGTGATATTAAAAATACTGAACTTGCCTTAGTCACTTAAAATGTTTATGGTTCTTGAGGTATCTTAGTGGCTTTGAATCTATTGCACATGTAGTGATAACACTTTTTATCAAAAAGTGTAATTAGTCTCCAAATTATTACATACTGTGCTGAAATATTGAAATAAATGTTTAAGTGAGCTGGCTTTCTAAATAGACTGTACTTTGAAGTTTGGGTAGACTTTCTGATTTATTATATATTCTACATTATACAGAAGACTAAAATATCGGGAAAATTATTCATCATTGTTCACAGTTGTTTTTCATGTGTAGAAATGATATGTGCTAAATAGATAGATACGATTTCCTGATTTAATGTATTTTCATGGACTGTATGCACTCATGCCTGCAGAGAAAATATACTGAATCAAATTGAAACATTTATCTGCTTTGATTTAAGTGTCAAACAGGAAAGTATTGTTCATTACAAAACAAGATGAAACTGCCCAGACTCTTTCTGCAACTTTCTGTTGACCAGGGTAGAACTATGGGTAGGCACAAAAGACAGGGGCCTAGAGAGTAATGGTAGGGGGATGCGGACTTGTACCCTTTTTGCATGCCTGCACCTGCTTCTGGCTCTTCTGCAACCCCGGTGAGACAGGGAAGGAAAGGCAGCATTGGTTGCAAACACATTTTAGAGGGGTAGGTGGGAAGGAAGTGGGCAGATTAGTAGGTAGGGGGTTGCTGGGTAGGAGGAGCAATTGGTGTAGGGGTTTGCCCAGGGCAGTTTTACATTATGGCTCAGCACTCACTGGCAAGAACACGAAATGTTTCGGGCTAGGCTCTTCGCATTCCCAATAAAAACTTGCAGTCTAAGATTACTGCACTGGATTTGTCTTGCACTCCTTCTACCTATTGAATGTACATGATAATAGTAATAGTTATAAATATACTTGTTCTTTTACTTTACCTACAGTAGTTCTAGTACAATTTATTTTAGGGAAAAGTCATAGGAACAGATGGAGATGGCTTTAATGTGTACTGTGATTCAATAGTGTTCACTTGTAGCACAAGACTATAAGAAGAATTGTTCACCTTCCAAATATTTTTTCAGTTCAGTTATTTTCATTGTTTGCCAGAAAAAGACTTTTTTCAATTGCTTTACAATGTAAATGTTTTACAGTTCTTCCAAAGCAGAAGTTTATACTTTAATGTTCCTGTCTATGGTGTTTCAGTCTGACAGGTTAGTAATCCAGGTGCATATTCTGACCTGTTACAATTTGCTACATTAATTGGTACATTTTTAGCAGTATTTGTGAAATATTAACAACTATTGTATCAGCTGCCTTTAATGAGACTCAGGGATTCTGCTCAGCAGGGACAAAGATAAGACAAATCCTGCATTTTTATTTTATCTTTTATTTGTGGTCCTACCAATAATGCATTTCAATGGTTGCATTTCCATGGTTTTAATAGCGATGAGTGACATTTTTTTTTACCAGTCATGGATTCACCTCAACAAAATTGTTTCCAGACAAAAAAAGTCACTATTATAAAAAACTTCAATTGACTTTAATGCACTTGGACAAGAAAAGTCCCTGAGACAAAAACGTCACTGAAAAATAGTTGTTTTCACCAAAGCTAAACAGGACAGATTCATCCATCACTAATCACAAATAAAAGGTAGGAGATAGTTGAAAATAGTATCTTTAGAACTATCTGAAAACAACTGGACTGATAAAGGTGTTGGAAGGTGAACAACCCCTTTCATGGTGAATGTGCAGTGAACTGCAGTTCACTAAAATATATGATTGGCGATTTGGTAGCTCTATGTAAAGATGTATAGGATGTTCCGTTTGGCAGCAGAGCTGGTTTTTATGCAACCGCACTTGCTCCCCAGCCAGGAATTGAGCACTTGCCCACTGAGAGCAATTTTTAAATAGCAATAATGCTATTTGCATTATATGAACTCCTGGTTGCTGACATGGACAGCGGCTGTAATCTTGACAGACTTATCAACTCTGACCCTTCCCAGTCAATGTGCTCATAGTAAAAGTGTTTGTAATAATGACTGAGGATGTACTGGTTCTGGGCATCTGGGCAAAGACTGATGAAAGATTGCACTGTGGTGGAGAATGATGGATCCACAAGACAGACAGTCACATACAGATGCAGTCACTTTGGATGGTGAGTTTAATGCGTCGCGACTTAACTCATTTATCTCATTTATCCCACTCAGCACAGAATATTGTGTCACAGCATCCCATCCAATTAAAGAGTTCACCATTGAAAACAATGGAGCTTTGGTATGCTAATGAAAAGCTTAAATGCATTAAATGAGTTAAGATAACTTTAGATAACACAGTTTCTTCAATTAATGCTGAGTCACAACGCATTTAACTTACAAATCCAAGTGACTCTATCTGAATATAAACAGCACGGCATGTCTGAGCTACTCGTACCTGAGCAGAAGTGGATGTTGGAGGCCATGCTCATGAAACACTGATCTGTATACTCCCAGCATAATGAGCATTGTGGCTTTATCACTGCAACTGACCACCCTATTGCCACCTTGGCCCCTGGAGCTGGCATTTCTACTGTGTAGTTGATTCCTCTAATACAGTCCATTATTCATATTAGTTCCAGTGGTTGAATAACATGAAGTTTATGATAACCATTTGGCACCTTTTGTTCTTTTAAAATGTCTTCTCTGCTATGCATTGCTATGCATGGCTCTTCATGTTTTCACTTCAGCTTATTGGCCAGTAATGTGTAATACAAATAATATTGATACATTTACTATATTAAGTGACTAATGTTAAAAACTTTGTTACATGTATTATAAATGCAATTCCTAATGGTTTTAATATGTTCCATAGCAAAACTAACAGTGAATATTCTGGATGTCAATGACAACACTCCAAGATTCCGTCCATTTGGTGTTACTGTATTCACAGAGAGGATTGTGGAAGGTGCCACCCCAGGAACCACTCTTATTTCTGTGTCTGCTGTCGACCCAGACAAAGGACCAAATGGTCTGATAACCTACTCCCTTCACAATCTTGTACCTGCTGGATATTTACAACTACAAGACAACATGGCAGGTGTAGTATAAACAAAGCATAGGGAATATTTGAGTGATAGGTACTCACATTGTTTTAAATTGTATTTGAAAGCAACATTATAAAAGCCTGTGTTGTTAAAACAAAGGAAAGGGATATTAAGAGCTCACCATATTTATTTTGTCTCTTTTTAATCTTTAAATCTAGGGAAGATAATTGCAAACCGCACTGTTGACTATGAGCAGGTGCAGTGGTTGAACTTCACTATAAGAGCTTCGGACAATGGCTCACCTCGAAGATCAGCAGAGGTTCCAGTTTACCTTCAGATTGTGGATATTAATGACAACAATCCTATTTTCAGTCAGCCATCGTACCAGGTAATACTAATAAGGTCACAATGGGGAGTCACAAAAATGTAAGAGTAGGGCCACACAACATGTATTCTCTGCCTGTTGCACTGCTACTCTTTGTAAGATTTTGCATTTTGTGCCAAATCTGCAGAAGAGGAACAGTAGGGCCACAGATAGGGCAGATAGGGCCACAGATAGGGCAGATAGGGATTTGATCAATACAGTCAACTAGACTTCAAAGTTAAAAAAACAAAACATTTTATTGGTAACCCTAAGCAGAAACAAGAAACATAGACTCTGATGTAGCTTGCTAAAAATATTGTTGCGTAACAAGAAAATATTTTGTTGCATGACAAAAAAGGTTTGTACATTTTCGGTAGTTTCACAACTGTTTCAGCAGTTTTTTTGGTGAAGTGAAATGGGACAGATATGCTCATCACTAGTCACCAACCCAAAATCTAATATCTTTACCAAATGATTGGCAGCTGAGAGAGGGCACTTTGAGCACAACTGAACATGCGCCCTCCCCAGCTTGCTCATTTGCACTGTATGTAATGCTTATGCTAGAAAGAGATGGGAATATGTAGTAATGGAAGCTTTGCTTTAGGCATTTACAGCTCTTTGTATTCTTTCCCTATTGCCAAAATTATATCTACTATTGTAGTGCAGAGCTTACTTTTTATAGACAGTCTTGTTCTTTCTAAGTCATTGAATTTATATCTGTGGTAAAGAAATTGAGTTTTTGGCACATAATAGTATTTTTCTGCTTTGAATAATACAGCCCATAAAGGTCAATACAATGATCAAGGGACAATACTAAACCCAATGGCAAACTTAAAAAGAAGAGAACAGTTCATGAGTCATAAATGGAGACATAGGTTGAATGCAATGAAGATTTATTTCTGCTGTGGTTCTGTATATTGATGTTTGATTGTTCTCCACAGGGGCAATGCTGGGTCATGACAGCTGACATCTGAAGGAAGCAGCCCTGATGCTGCCCCCCACTGTGCCCTTACAACATCAGAGGCATCTGAGTGGGTCAAAAGGGGGCAGCATTGATAGTCAATGACCAAAATAGCGTTTTGTCACCCCTATAACTGGCCACTCTCTGCCGCCTCATGGCAAGAGCGGCTCTGGTTCTCCAATGGAAAACTTTCTATTGATAGCCTCCCCAAACCAAAAAATAATCTGAGTATTGTAGGAATAGTTCAGTCACTGTAGGACTGTGAATAATGCAAGTGCATCATCCCTTTCAGTGATTGAGAAATTACATGTTTTTTTTGCTTAATTCACATATTTTAATCTATTGATAGCCTCCCCAAAACCAAAAAATAATCTGAGTATTGTAGAAATAGTTCAGTCATCGTAGGACTGTGAATAATGCAAGTGCATCATCCCTTTCAGTGATTGAGAAAATTGTTTTTTTTTCTTAATTTTCTTAATTCACATATTTTAATTATTTTCAGAAACCAGTATTTGAGGACATGCAGCTTGGTGTAACAGTCCTGCAGATTAAAGCCACAGATGCAGATTCAGAACGTTTTGCCCTCATCCAATACAGCCTTGTTGATGGTGAAGGCAAGTTCGGGATAAATCCCACAACGGTAAATATGTCAGAGTTCAACGCTCAATTGTTTTTGCTCTGAGGTCCATTTGTCTTGCAAAATGTGCATCATCCAGGAAATAACAGTATTAAATAACAGTAGGAAGTAGGAAGTGGCAGCCATAATCATGCATAAATCAAAATTATAATTTTTGTAACATACATTAATGTGGCAAAAATCTTTTTTAGATAGCAGAACACAAATATAATTAGATTTGCTATAACCTCCAGTCTTCCTCCTGCTGATCCTAATACAGTCTCTCCAATGTATCAATATAAAATGTCCAGCACCATGTGGCTAAGAGTGAGTAAACTACAAAGAAACATAGTAATAAAAGTAATTATAGTGTAGTATTCTATAATTTTATTAATTCAATAATGTGTTTCCAAATATTTTTGGCTTAAGTTACACTTTCAACTCTTATAAAGACCAGAGGGAGTGGGTTACACATAATATAAAAACTTCAACGATGTGGAATTCTGTCTTCCTAGACAACAACCCTTCACCAATTTGTACAGCCAAAATGCACATGATTAAGCTGCTTAAAGTTTAAGAAACAAAAACACTAACTGCAGCTTCGGTATCAGAAAATGTATCTGATTTTGAACCCTATTAAGCTTTGAAATGCTTTGAGATCAAAGATTCAAATCCTATGCTCTAGCCTTAGGCTAAGGCCAGACGGGGAGATTCGGGGGCGAGGCAATTTGGAGCAATTTTAAAAAGCGCGCCGCTCCGTGTGGATACGCGCCGGCGTTTTCAAGCAACGCCGGTGCGCTTAGGTAAGTGGCTATTCGGGGAGGTTCGGGGGCTACAAGTCGCGGCGAGAAGTCGCCAGGCGATAAAATGCCCCCGAATCTCCCCGTCTGGCCTAGCCCTTAGGTGCTGAGAAAGCCTGTGACTTGCTGACATTCACCCGCCTTGTGACTTTGCTATCTCATCAGCTCAGGTCATATGACTATAGTTAATTTCCTTAATACTTGGTTGGTAAGATTAGAGTGTCTGATCAATTATTTAATGTAATATTATTTATTTAGATATTCTGCTTTACAGATATTCTTCATCATTTACATCAACCCCTGCCCAAGTGGAACTTACAATCTAAGGTCCCTATCATATACACATACTACTATCAAATTGTTTTTATCAGAAACCAATTAAGCTTCCTGTTAAATCAGAGTACTCAAAGGAAACAAGGAGAAAATGCAAATTCCTTGCAGATAGTGCCCTGGTTGATAAAATTAATGTGCAAAGTCAAAAAGTTTGTATTAATACAGTGAATATTTTAGATGAAGGCACCTGTGTCTGTAACTTTTGTGTTTTTGATTAAAGGAGAACTAAAGTTTAATTAAAGAAGTAGGACAGAAATGTTGTACAATATGTTTTGGGCTTCAGTACCAACCCAAGGCAACTACATTCCTTTAGGAGGGAAGATCTGTGCCTCCAAAGATGCCACAGTAGCTCCCCATCTTCTTTTCTGCTGATTCACTGCACATGCTCTGTGCTGCTGTCACTTACTGAGCTTAGGGACACACTCACAATATACAGTACATAGAATATAAACGTCACAGTATACTATAGTAAATAGAAGTAAACTAGTACAACATTTCTAGCCTAATTTTAAGTTGAGCTTGAAAACATGGTGCACAAAAAGTAGATGTCTTCTATGCACAGTAGCTCAACAGTCCAATATTGTCTAACTTTTTAATTGGTAAATAATACGGAATATTAGCTAGACAGATAATAGCCAGAACACTACTTCCTGCTTTTCAGCTCTCTTGGTTTCCACTGATTGGTTACCAGGCAGTAACCAATCAGATAATTGAAGGGGGGCCACATGGGTTATAACTGTTGCTTTTGAATCTGAGTTGAATGCTAATGATCAATTGCAAACTCGCTGAACAGTTATGTTCCATGTGGCTTCCCTTAAGGGTAGGGACAGACAGGGAGATTCTGTCGCCTGGCGTTTTTAGCAGGCGACAGAATCTCCCCGAATCTCCCTGTCTTTCCCTACCCTTAAGTTGCTGACTTGAGAGTTGAGAGCTGCAAAGCAGGAAGTAGTGTTCTGGCTATACTGTTAGACACTCAGTCACTCCAGCCTTAGACTATATTAGACTATAGAATAGACTATATTTTTGGCTAACTATATTAGAAACATTTTGTTTTTGCACAGCCTATCTATTTACCCAGTTTTTATTTTTATGCTGAACTGTTCCTTTAAAATAATGAGATCAAACGCAACAGCCTCTGGAGTCCATTGTCAGGTGGGGGCTGTCACAAAAACAACTTGGAGGGCCAAATTCAGCCTGCGGATCTCCAGATGGACAGCCCTGTATTAAGTTGTCCTTAAGGGAACTTCTTCTATATACATTTTTTTTTTTTTTTTTTAAATAATGGCTTTAAAACTGCATGTTGTACACTTAAATACAGATTTACAGATTTCAAATGCATTAAAATAAGTAGATCCTTCACTAAATGCCCTGTATGACAAAAGAATTATTACATGCTGAGCAGTGCTGAAGTGCTTTGCATGTAAATTGTTCCACAGTGAGGATGTTAAATAGTTTCCTCATTGCTGCTGTATTAGGATGTTCCACAGAAATTGAAGAATGGTGCTGTTATTTTCCTCTTTCTACTTACTATCACTTTCTATTCTTTAATAACATTTTCAGAATGGAAACATAAAAATGACTGAAGTCTTTATGCTTCTTAGAAGTTGACTTATAAAATCAGTTAAAATCATTTGTTCTTATTGCATTGTTGATAAATCCTTTGGGTCAAGTATTTAAATCTTGGTTTGGTTTGGTAATGTATTTTCTTATATCAAAGTCATTATGTGTTTAGCGCATTATGTGGTCTTCAGGTGAATGCAGCAAAATGATTGAAGCTTCCATTATCTTTTCCTTTGTGTGGATTTTCAAAAACCAAATAAAAATCTAAATAAACTACAAGAAAATTGAACTTTTGTTGAACTGCGTTATTGTTACCCATAGCTAATTTCAGAAGGATTCTGAAGGGTCACAGAATGAACATTTCTGATAAATGTAATACTTCTCCTCTCTGAATATAGTTCCCATAGTGCACCACTCGTGGAGCTTGCTGTTTGTATAGAGTGCCAGAGCCTACATGATCTACAGCAAACTTTGATTACAGGGAGACATATCTCTCAAGGTTACAGCATTCCTTTCTCATATTATTGAACAACTATTTTCTCATCTCTGTGGAAAAAAATTAAAACTTTTAAGGAATGACTTTAGGTTAAAATAGCCAATGTTATTACAATGCGTTTTGTAACATGTCGAGCATTTCTGTATTTCAGGGAGATATATATATTCTGTCTACACTGGACCGAGAAAAGAAAGACCTTTATACACTTACAGCAATTGCCAGAGACAATCCTGGGGACATCGCTAGCAACCGTCGGGAGAATTCTGTGCAGGTAGCATCTGCAAAAATACTGATTTGGGCTAAGGGTACATGACTGGTGGAGAAACACTAGAAAAGGCACCTACATACAAAAAAGGCTTCTGGTTGAAGAGGTTTCCTACATAGTGAATTAACCAATGGACAACTTGCCTTGCAGATAGTTAGTGCAGGGAGGTCTCTGGAGGGGGCATTAAGATTTTTAAACCACTTTTTTCTTTAATGTTGTCTGTTGTTCCAAGTAAGATGTCTCTATTTGAAATGCACAAGTGATTCATATAAAAAACTGATATTGGCCTCTCTTTATAATTTAAAAGTTCATATTTAATCATATTTAATTCATATTTGATTTGTTATTGTGCCATTGTTTTATGTGAGAAAGCAAATTAAGAAAAATTAAAAAAACTGAACTATTACAATGCTATTAAATCCTTCCATTTAAATATTTGTAGTGCTACCTTTTGCAGCTAAAGTTTGAAGTATTTGGGGTTACACACACTGAACACTTTTGGCTCTTGTTGTTGTGGTTAGTTGGACACCTGTGCTCGTCACTTTTGATATATTCCTGCAGATCCTTTGATTGGACCACATAAGGATAACAGCTAATGTTGTCTATTTGAATACATTTGGCATGGACCAAGTTTAATTTAAGCCATTTTCTTTTGTTTTGCTTAAGGTGCTTATAACTGTTCTAGATGTAAATGACTGCAGGCCCCAGTTTTCTAAGAGCCAGTTCACCACTAGTGTGTATGAAAATGAACCAGAAGGCACATCTGTAATAACCATGTCAGCTACAGATTTGGATGAGGGCAGTAATGGCATGGTGACATACAATCTGGAGGGCCCTGGGTCAGGTATGTGAATGATATATCTATTTGTGTATGCTCAGCTTTAGTGACAAGTTGCCATTATTGTAAAATAATAGCTACTGGCAAGTAAGAGTGTTTCTATACATGTATAGAGAAAGGCAGGCACTTGCATAGACCAATCTTCAAGGCAGGCTTAGTCAAATCATCAAAGTAGTTTATTTTTGTGCACAAGGATACAGCCTTACGCGTTTCATATCTCTTGGAAACTACTTTGATGATTTGACTAAGCCTACCTGGAAGATTGGTCTATGCAAGTGCCTGCCTTTTTCTATACGGTAATCCGCTCCCTAAGATGAGGGTTCAGGGCAGTGCACCTGGACCTCTTCTCACAACTGGTGAGGTCTACTAATTTACTTGAGAATATTATACCCATATAATATACTGCAATCAAAACAAGTGTATATATTATGTTTCTATACATGACTCATAGCTGAGATGTTGATAGCAAATACATAGAGATTACATTTTGTATCAAATCCTGTTGGTTAATCCTTAACATTGCTCCATAATATACAGATTCTACAGAGCAGATGCCTCAGTTATGCAGTGCAGTGCAAAGTAGAAAGGGTAAAAAATTGCTGAAACATCACATATATTTGCACTTAGCTCCCAAATATGCAAGTCTGTGCACTCCAAAAAGGAGCCCCAAGACCTGTCCCTCTCCCATGAAATTAGAAGCACTGTTCACGACGGGAGGGTTATATGTTGGGATCAAGACCTGTGGACTCTGTGTTTACCATTTGCCTATTGCAGGTGTAAAATAAAGGGCTATTTTGCACCTACAGCACTACTATACCATGGATAGACTGACTGTTACAGTATATAAACTTTCCTGCTTTTCTCTACATTTTACAGAGGCATTCTCTATTGATAAAAACTCTGGGTTAATAACATCAAGGCAACTACTACAGTCATTTGAGAGCTTTAACCTTACTGTTGTGGCTACAGACAAAGGCAAGCCTCCTCTTTGGGGTACTACTATGTTAAAGGTGGATGTGATTGATGTCAATGACAACAGACCTGTGTTTGTTAGACCACCCAATGGCTCCATCCTCCATATTAAAGAGGTACATGTCCCTACCAATTGTCTAATGTAAACCTATTCAAGGGAATGCCATATATATATTTTAGCATTATAAAAACTTGCCTAGACTAATTGTGCAGTCTCCATAAATATTCTGTAGTTGTTACTCGGGTTAGGTGTATCACCATGAATGCAAAGAATAGTATGTGTGGTTTAAAGTAACTATATAGACATACATGGTAGCATTTCAGTTGTTTTGTGCAATGCAAAATATAAAAAAAAGATTATCCTAAAACTTGTCTTTGGGTACTGCTGCTTGTTATAATACCTTTTTGTACTAAGGAAATTCCCCTGAAGTCTACAGTATATGAGGTTTATGCCACTGATAATGATGAAGGTCTGAATGGTGCTGTACGTTACAATCTGCTCAAGACTGGTACTGGGAACAAAGACTGGGAATACTTCAGCATTGACTCAACAAGTGGCCTCATTCAGACTGCCCAGAGGTTGGACCGAGAGAAGCAAGCAATGTACAATGTGAGTCACAAAGCTACTTTCTGTTACAATGGTACATTCACCAGAATATGGGTGCCATGGAATATCTCTCCCATTACAGCTCACACGCATTCCTACCACAATTTACTAACCAAAATCAAATATACTGCAGTGCTCACTTTGCACCTCCACCATCACTAGAACTTAACAGGCTTTACAAAGTATCTGTTGTTAGTCATCTGCTTTCCCAAGGATACATGTTCTTATTTGTATGGCATCATCATTTTCATACAGTTAAATCTGCAAATATTTGGTGTTTTGCATAATCAGCACTACATGAAATAATTGGATCATGCTGTTCCTAAGAGTTAGCACACAATGCTTTGTTTTTTAAGGGTTTTCTATGATTAAGTATGGTTCTCAGTTAATCAGTCTACTTCTTGAAACACAGACCAGTTGTAGCCAAAGAGATTGGGTTATAAAGGCACATTTAAAATGAAAGTTGTATTAAGAGGGCACATTGGGCTTGTAGATTACCACTAATGTGATTACATCTATGCTGAGACATAGCACATTAAACCTTTCATAGTCAAAGAAGGCCCCATCGGAGATGAGACCAATTTTAGTGCTGTTCAATGCTTCTGTGTTATACACACTTTCATATTTGTATGGAATAAAGGTAATAGCAGTACTTTTCAAAATGACTCATCACTTCCTCTCTCCATCTGTATGTAACCGTGTATTTAATTCCAGTCCTGATGTTCTGAACTGTGTTGCTAATATATTCCTTCTGTATATTTTGTGTTTCAGCTAATAATTGTTGCTTATGACCTGGGTCAACCAGTGCCATATGAGACAATGCTACCTCTACAGGTTGCCTTAGATGATATTGATGACAACGAGCCTGTATTTACAAGACCTCCTGTAAGCAAAAACACATTTGCACAAAAAATTATTATAATTAATTATCATTGCAATAAAAATAATTCTTATTTGTTTTGATGTCATTGGTTTAGTAACTTTATAAATAGTATCTATGAAACTAGAGTCTTTTTAAGTACTGAATAACATTTACATAACTGCCCTGAATGCAGACATCTTGATCTCAGAGGAATATTCACTTTATATGAATTTTCTTTAGAAAATAAAAAAGTTCTATAGCCATAATTCATAGACAAAGGTGCACACACAAGCATTAGATCCAACCACGGCAGTTCCCAAACAATTAGGTTGGCTGGGAAACTGTTCTAAATACTTTTGGTGATATGAAAGCCCATATTGAAGTCGGCTTAACTAGGGGTGTATGCTAGAAGCGCTAAATGTTATATTGTATAATGACTTAAAGGGCAAGGAAAGACAAAGAAATAAAATCCCATTTTTACTTTCTTTAATGAAAAAGAAATCTATCTCCAATTTACTTTAATGAGAAAATGTGTACCATTTTTATAAGAAACCTGACTGTATGCAGTGAAATGCTCCCTTCATTTAGTGCTGTAGATAGGAATTGTCAGACGGTCCCTAACTTCTGGCAGGGAAACTCATGAACAGCAGGGGGAGCCCCTGCCTTACTTACCAGCCATGCAGAACTCAAGCAGCTTTGTTTTTTATCATTTATGACAATCCCTAATCCCTAAGAAGCCCAGACCACACTGAGCATGTGTATGAAGTCTAGTCTTGCAAAGATGTATAACAAAGTTACAAGATAACAGCCCCCTGTAGCTAACTTTGAAAGCATAAATAATTTGTTTGATTAGGCTTGTGGTGCAGTAAGTTCATGTTTATGTTTAGTATACAAAATAAAAAAAAAATTATCAAATGCATTTCATGTCAAAACGCAGAGAGGAGCCCTTCAATATCAAACCCTTTCCATTCAAGAACACTCCAAGCCTGGAACTGTAGTGGGGAATATCAGTGGAGCAGTAGATGCAGATGAAGGATATAATGCTATTGTCTACTACTTCATAGCAGGTATGTTTACACTTTTTTTTAAGGTATAAAGTGCTCCTATGACTATATGTTTTGCGTTGTGAGATCTGAAACTCATTTCTTGTTTATTGAAATTAAATATAATATAAAGCATTATGCACATTTCCATTTCTGCTTGTTCAGTTCATTGTGGATGGAACTGAATATATGCAAATGCTCAGGGATATTGTCTTAATTCTGGCACAGCATTGTCTGTTTTTTGGTATAATTGCTTCAGAAATATTAATACAAACCTGTGTTCCTCTGCCTACTCTCTCTTAGTTTTTCTGGTAATGTGATAATACTTTAACAATTATTGGTAGTTCACTCGTGCTGAATTGAGGCAAAACTATTTCAATGAAAGGCCAGCTGGCAAAGTAATAATTTTGTTTGTGCTGTTAAGAAATCAGAAAACATAGTATTGTGAGGTAAAGTCATATATACTTGCTTTGTATGCATATTATTTTCCCCTTTTTTCATAACAGGGGCCATGGTTAATTTGGGTTAAATTTTGCAGATTTCAGGGCAGGTAGCATTTCAGTCTTCATGACTAATAGCGATTACTTGCAACAACACACACAATCTTAAAAACCACCGACTAGACTCATCCTTTGCCTTACCCAACAGGAGGTTATAGAGAACATATTTCATATCAGCATCTACATACAGTTGTGCTCATAAGTTTACATACCCAAGCAGAATTTATGATTTCTTAACCATTTTTCAGAGAATATGAATGATAACACAAAAACTTTTCCTTCACTCTTGGTTAGTGGTTGGCTGAAGCCAGTTATTATAAAACATAGTTACATAGTTAAATTGGGTTTAAAAAATACAGAGTCCATCAAGTTCATCTCCTCCAAACTAAAAACCCAGCATACACACACACACACATCTCCACTCTTTCACACAAACCATATATGCCCATAGCTATACTAACTGTAGAGTTTAGTATCAAAATAGCCTTTGATATTATGTCTGTCCAAAAAATCATCCAAGCCCCTTTTGAAAGCATCAGCAGAATCAGCCATCACATCATCACCCGGAAGTGCATTCCACAACCACACCATCCTGACTGTGAAGAACCACCTACGCTGCTTCAAATGAAAGTCCTTTTCTTCTAGTCTGAAGGGGTGGCCTCTGGTGCGGTGATCCTCTTTATGGGTAAAAAGGTCCCCTGATATTTGTCTATAATGTCCTCGAATATATTTGTAAAGTGTAATCATGTCCCCTCTCAAGCGCCTTTTTTCCAGACTGGACAGTCTCCCCTCATAATTTAATTCTTCCATTCCTCTAACCAGTTTAGTTGCACGTCTCTGCACTCTCTCCAGCTCATTTACATCCCTCCTAAGGACTGGAGTCCAAAACTGCAGATGAAGTCTTACTAGGGATCTATAAAGAGGTATAATTATGTTTTCATCCCTTGAGTTTATGCCCTTTTTTATGCAAGACAGAACTTTATTTGCTTTAGTAGCTACAGAATGACACTGCCCAGAATTAGACAACTTGTTATCTATAAAACCCCAAGATCCTTCTCACTTAAGGAAACTCCCAACATACTGGCATTTATATTATTTTTGCCAAAGTGCATAACCTTGCATTTATCAACATTGAACCTCATTTTCCAGATTGCTGCCCAGTTTCCCAACTTAGACAAATCACTCTGCAAAGTGGCAGCATCCTGCATGGAACCTATAGCTCTGCACAATTTGGTATCATCTGCAAAAATAGAAACCGTACTTTTGATGCCCACATCCAGATCATTAATAAACAAGTTGAAAAGCAAGGGACCCAGTACAGAGCCCTGCGGTACCCCACTAACAACACTGGTCCAATTAGAAAATTTTCCATTTATCACCACTCTTTGAAGTCTTTAGCCAGTTCTCTATCCAGGTACAAATACTATGTTCCAGGCCAACATTCCTTAATTTAACCAGTAACCTTCTGTGTGGCACTGTATCGAATGCTTTAGCAAAGTCTAAGTAAATCACATCCACTGCCATCCCAGAATCGAGGTCCCTGCTTACCTTCTCATAAAAAGAAATTAAGTTAGTCTGGCAAGATCTATTACGCATAAAACCATGCTGGCACAAACTCATAGTATTGTTATTTGCTATGAAGTCCAGTATCCTATCCTTTATTAATCCTTCAAAAAGCTTTCCTACCACCAACGTCAGACTAACTGGCCTATAGTTTTGAGGCTGAGAATGGGATTCAAAAGAAGGAAAAGAGATTTGACTGTGTCTGTTTGGGAATGACTAAAGTGGATAATAGCCTCCCAAATCTTACTACAGTAGTCTGTATATGGAAATGCAAAAACTGCATGTGCAGAAAAATGCTTACTCAAGGGGCAGAAGTCATGTCCGTGATTACGCTGAAGAGAAGTGTGAAACAAAATATAAATATGTATTGAAATATAGCCTTTGAGGTCTGAATACTAAATGCCCATACCCTTGTAATTGTAACACAAACATCAGCCAGATGTTTCATTAAGTCCCTTTGGTTTCAAAGTGTCCAATTTATAGATCCACATTGACTCTCCTAAGAAGTAAAATATTCCTATTTTTTTGTTGTTTTTTTCACTCTTGAGAAAGAACTATGATTGCGGTTTCTTTTCATTGATTACATATATGTATTTCGAACCGGCACCAAGGCAGTATTTTTGATGCTAGTTGTGCACCAGTCTTGGTCTAAAAGTCCTCTCAAGAAACCTGGTATAGCCTGACACCCCTATCAAGAAAAGTGGTACAGTACAACACTCCCCCTAAAGAAAAGTGGTATTGTCAACATATCCCCAGAAAAAAACTGGTACACCCCCCTCAAGAAAAATGGTACAGTCCGACACACCCCCTTAAGAAAAGTGATACAGCCTGACACCTCCATCAAAAAAGTTGTACAACACCCCTATCGAGAAAAATGGTAAGGCCCAACCCCCTCAAGAAAAGTGGTATGATCTGACACTCCCTCAAGCTCTCAAAAAAAGTGGTACAGTCCAACACCCCCTCAGGAAAAGTGGTACGGTCCAACACCCCCACAAAAATGGTACGTTCCAACAACCTCCCTCAGAAAAGTGCTACGGTCCGACACCCCCACACAACAAAAGTGGTATGGTCCGAAACCCCCACAAGAGAAGTGGTACGGTCCGACACCCCCCTAAAGAAAAGTGTACGGTCCAAAACCTCCACAAAAAAGTGGTATGGTCCAACAACCCCCTTAAAAAAAGTGGTGCGGTCCAACACACCCCCTCAAGAAAAGTGGTACGGGCTGACAACCCCACAAGAAAAGTGGTATGATCCGACACCCCCCTCAAGAAAAGTGTTGCATTCCGACACCCCCCTCAAGAAAAGTGGTATGGGCTGCCACCCCCACAAGAAAATTGGTATGATCTGACACCCCTCAAGAAAAGTGGTATGGTCCTCCACCCCACAAGAAAAGTGGAACAGCCCAACACCCCCAC
>CM044444.1:32186161-32206677 GCA_024363595.1 Xenopus borealis | reverse complement strand
AAAAAAAAAAAAAAATAACTACATTAATGCTTTTGACTGCTGATGATTTTAGAGATATGAATGCCAATCACCTCCTTCTTCTTTACCTTCAACTTCTCGCTCATTTCAGTACTGCTCTTTCTATAACTCTAACAACTTCTCTTTGTTTCTTTCCTTCATAAGAAGGGGATTGCAGAGCAAAAGCAATTTCTATAATAGATGGGCTGGTATGTGGCATCGCTAGTAGGGTGTGATTCCACAGACTCATTAAAGGTTTACAGTAGTGTCACGATGACAGACATTTCTTTCAACCAAAAGAGTAGCACTTTAGACAAACACAGATATCCAGTTTGCACTACCTCTAGAATACTGTGTCAGCAGATTGGGATGTTGGGGGACACTTAGGAGAGGTTTCACTTCAAAGAATTCATCAAAGGTGAAAGAAAGACTTCTTAAATGTTTACAAGGCCTTGTCCTCATTGTTGAGGGGGTGTTGGACTGTACCACTTTTCTTGATGGGGGTGTCAGAACATACTGCTTTGCTTGATGGGCGATGTCAGACCGTACCATTTTTCTTATTGGGGTGTTGGACCATATCACTTTTCTTGAGGGTGTGTGTCGGACTGTACAATTTTTCTTGAGGGGGGTATCGGGCCATACCACTTTTCTTGATGGGGTGTTGGACTACTCTATCACTTATTCTTGGGGGTGATGGATTGTACCACTTTTCTTGGGGGTACTGGATCATACCACTTTTCCTTGGAAATTTCTATAGGGAGTTTTTGATCCAAATCACTTTTTCTTGGGGGTGTGTTGAACCGTACCACTGTACCACTTTCCATGAGGGGGTGTGAGACCGTACTCCTTTTCTTTAGGGGTTGTCGGACCATACCACTTTCTTGAGAGGGGTGTCAACCTTATGTTTAATGCCTCAGAACATATAATTGGTATTCTCACTAATTTGAGCCTCAGTGCTTTTAACAAAATAAACACATTAATGCTGCTGATGTTTGGGATATGAATGCCAATCACTTCCTTCTACTTTTCCTTCAACTTCTCACTCATTTCAGTACTGCTCTTTCTATAACTCTAACAACTTCTCTTTGTTTCTTTCCTTCTTAAGAAGGGAATTGAAGAGCAAGAGCGATTTCTATAAGAGATGGGCTGGTATGTGACATCAGCTAATAGGGAGTGATTCCGCTATAGAGTTACAGTAGTGTCAGAGAACGATGAGAACGATGACTGACATTTAGCAAGGGGACCCTTTGGAGAAGTTTTCTCCAAGTAATTTGTTGCAGGTGGAAAAAATCCTTCTTAATAGTTTCCAAGGTCGCGTCCTTATCTTGTATTAGGTTAAAGCAATAACTAGACAGAAGATAGGTTGTCAGTTTGGATCTGTCACATCCCTTCAGAGAAATTAAAAGACCTGTAATAGGATGCCTGGGGAGTAGAAAATAAAATAATAGGTTGACAGTCAAAAATGATAAAATTTTCTGCGTGAATTGATTTTTCTGTATATTTATGTCCATACTTCACAAATATATTATTGTTCTTAATACAGCACAGTGAAAGCAATTTTGTATTTGTGGAATTTTAAAACAAACATTTTTATTGCTACCATCATTCTAGTCTTTGAGAATGAGTTTGAGATTCTTTGCTTTGTTTTTTGTGGCAATAGTTAGTATGAAGTGAGAATTGTGTGAGAGGAAAGATTGTGAGTGTCAGGAGATTGTGTTCAGAGAAATGATCAGAGGTTGAGACACAGCGCAGAGTTCAGTAAAGAAAAGGTCAAGGTTGTGGCCAGGACCCTCCTACAAGTTAAAAAATCATTGGTGGCCAGGGCCCTCCTACAAGTTAAAAAATCATTGGTGGCCAGGGCCCTCCTACAAGATAAAAAATCATTGGTCGCCAGGGCCCTCCTACAAGTTAAAAAATCATTGGTGGCCAGGGTACCCCCATACATGTTAAAAAAAATAATTGGTGGCCATGGCACCTCCATACTTTACTTATGTCATATGTCCCGAGAACTGTCAGGCAAATGCAGACTTCATAAGGGAAGGCAAGAGCCTCTTTCTGTATTGTCCATTGGTCACTGAAGTCTAAGTCCCAGTACAGCTGCACAGGGATTGGATGGGTCAAGTTTGAACTTCCCTTCCAGCCTATCCAATCCCCATTCAACTGTCCTAGGACTTAGACTTCAGTCGGCAGTAAAGAAAAGCTGCCAGCATGAAGATGATGTGAGCTCCCACCCTCCTTTCCTAAGTGTGCAGCTTTCTAACAGCAGGGTGGCCTGACTGAACAAATAAAGCTGGCCATACACGGGGCGAAAAAAGCTTCCGACAGACAGAGTTGGCAGCTTATTGGACTGTGTGTGAGGCCCTCTGACTCTGTTTGTTGATGCGGTCCCGCGATCCAACAGCCCATATTGCTTTAATTATGGTTGGATTGTTGGGCCCTAGGAACCACGATGGGATCAGCCTGACATCTCCCACCTTGACAGTGGGCACATCGGGGAGAGATCTGCTCATTTGGCGAAATTGCCATACGAGAGGATCTCTATGTGTATGGCCACCTTAAATGCTGCACAGCTGGGCCCCCTTAGCCACAAAAACCCACGGGGCCTGGGATAACTGTCCCCCTTGTACCAGCCTAATGGTGGCCCTGATGGAATCTGTCGCTATTCTGAATAGCACAGCAAATTGTTTTCACTGAATTTTCTCTTTTCTTCTCTAGCTGGCAACCAGGAAAACAATTTCCAGCTGATTCCAGAGGGGAAGCTGACAGTGCTAAAGATCTTAGATCGAGAAAAGGAGCCATACTATTCAATCATTGTAAAAGCTTCCAGCAACAGGAGCTGGACACCTGGAAACAGTTTGGGCCAGAAATTGGATCCTGCTACTGATTCTACATTGCAAGAAGTGAGAGTCTATCTGGAGGACATTAATGACCAACCACCAAGGTTCACAAAGCCAGAATATACTGCCGGTAATGCCAGAGTAGTAATTGAAAAAGTAGTAGCACAGATATTTCACAATCACATTTCTTGTTCTCTTACCAAGAGTTCTCCATATACAGTATGCTATATATGTGTACATAGTTACATACAGTGTCAGACTGACCCACTTGCATACCAGGAAAACTCTCGGTGGGCCCAGGGGCCAGTGGGCCCTTCTGGTTCTAATCATTTGCCCTATTTTTGTATAGCAACAAAGAGGCTAAAGAGATGGAAGGATTTTAGTGTGTAATGAAAAGATATTAGGAGAAAAAATGCTTGAGTGAGAATAGGAGAAAAGGTAATTTGGAGAGGGGCCCATGGTCTAAGGTTTTCAGGTGGGCCCCTGCCTTCCCAGTCGGACACTGGTTACATAGTAAAGTTGGGTTGAAAAAACACCAAAGTCCATCAAGTTCACCCTTTCTAAATGAACCCAATGTACATATACACTTATACTGACCTTTCTATACACTATTTTATATAAGCTATATATACCAATATCTATACTAATTGTCTTGTCCCTTCCTTTAGTTCTATTCAAACACCTTACACTGGTTTTGCAGGGACTCTGAAGCATGTAGGTAAGACAGTGAACCAGGGCACAGGCACACACAGGCACTGATCACTAATTGTAGATTATAGTGTCACAATAGCCCTGTTAAAGAAATCATCCAAGCCCCTCTTAAAGGCATTAATAGAATCAGCCATCACAAATTCACCGGAAGGGACATTCCACCCCGGCAGTATTCCTCTAACAACACTGGTCCAATTATAAAATGTTCAATTTACCCCCACTCTTTGTAATCTATCCTTCAGTAGGTTCAAGTTCTAGTTCAACATTCCTTAATTTAGCCACTAACCTTCTGTGTGGTACTGTATCATTTATGGAGTGGTGAACAATGTGATTGGTAATATACATAGTCCATTGTATTTTCTCAAAATTAGATAAAACAGACAGTGGTACTATCATAGTAAGTTAGATTGAAAAAAGACATATGACCGTCAAGTTAAAAAATTTAACTCTCTGTTAACCTGCCTAACTGCTGGTTGATCCAGAAGAAAAAAGGGGAAAGGGAGGGGTGATATCACTCCAACTTGCAGTACAGCAGTAAAGAGTGATTGAAGTTTATCAGAGCACAAGTAACATGACTTGGGGCAGCTGGGAAATTGACAATATGTCTAGCCCCATGTCAGATTTCAAAATGAAATATAAAAAAAATCTGTTTGCTCTTTTGAGAAATGGATTTCAGTGCAGAATTCTTCTGGAACAGCAGTATTAACTGATGCATCTTGAGAAAAAAAATGTTTTCCCATGACAGGATCCCTTTAATTATTTGCTTTCCTGTTGTTAGTATAACATTTTGCCATATTGTACCTAATTGAGTTGATATATATTTAAATTCAGATGTCTTTTATCAGTTGATCATGCAGGTTGTTCAGTGCTTTACATAGCTGAAATTAATTAGGTTTGACAAACAAAAGTCCATCAAAATGATCCCCTTAAATTGACTGTGTTTATCAAAAGGAAGCCAGTAAAGCGTAAGAAAAGCTCATGAATTTTCACTCAATTTGTTTCTAATCTACTTGTGAAACTTGTTTTACTAGGGGTTGCAACAGATGCCAAGGTGGGTTCTGAATTGATAAAGGTTTTGGCTGTAGATGATGATGTGGGAAACAACAGCCTGGTTTTCTACAGTATTCTAGGCATACGGTACATTAAGTTGAATTCCAATGATTCAGTGGAAGTGAAGAACATCTTTGCCATTGGTAAGGAAAAATATTTCACTCTTTATACACCTCTGTACACTACTTATTTTGGTGTCATAATAAACACTCATAGACCCTGCTAAATTACATTTGAACAGTATGAGATTACATTACCAGCCAAAATAAGAAAATCAGGGGAGGCTGATTAAAGGAGAACTAAACCCAAAAATGAATGATAAAGTAATTAAAAATGCCATATTTTATATACTGAACTAAATGCACTAGCCTAGTTTCAGCTTGTCAATAGCAGCAATGTTCCAGGACTTCAAACTTGTCACAGGGGGTCACCATCTTTGAAAGTGTCTGTGACGCCCACATGCTTAGTGGGATTTGAGCAGCTGTTGAGAAGCTAAATTTAGGGGTTGTCGGAAATTATCAAGCCCAAAATGAGGTTTGTCTGTAATCTAAGCTGATGGTACAGTCATTAAATTCTAATGCTAATTGCATTGATTTCTATTCTGACATGTAGTAATTATCTGTATTAATTACTAATTAGCCTTATACTGTGATATTTATATTCTATGTGTATTGTATATTTAGAGTCGGCCCCTAAGCTCAATACATGACAGCAGCACAGAGCCTGTGCAATGAATCAGCATTAAAAAGATGGGAAACTGCCAGGGCACATTCAGAAGCACAAATCTTTACTGCTAAAGGGCTGTGGTTTCCTTGGACTGGAGAAGACCAAAACATAATGTACAACATTTATACCCTACTACTTTAGTTAAGCTTTAGTTCTCTTTTAAGAGACTTAAAAGGAGTAGGCTAGAAATGTACTTTTTTACTACTACTCTTACTGTAGTAGCTAAAGAGTGCAAAAGCCTCATGAGCTCTCAGGGTTGAAACTAGGGGTAGGCAGAGTAGGCACATGCCTAGGACGCAAAGCTGGGGGGTCGCCAGGCATGTACCTTCTCCGCATCTCCTACCCCCTAGTTCTCTAGGTCCCTGCTCGCTGCTCTGGTCACATATTTTTTTTCTGAGCACAGGTTTTCTGTGCAAACGTGCACTCCTTTTTCCATGCTCGCACATGCTCATTTTTCTGTGCATATGCCTGTTCGTATAAAGACTGATTTGTAATATACTGAGTAGAAAGAATAGCACAATAACACAACTGTTCACATAAAGGATTCAATCTACAGTAATTCAATAAATGTGCAATATAGTAAAGATATTTTTTAACATCTTAACATGCAATATTCTACCTTAAATACAACAAATCAAGTGCATTACTTTAGAGTTTTTTGATGCGAAAAATAACTGTTGGTTACCTTCTAAAATAGAATATTGCTAGAAATGCTGTATTTTGTATCCTAAATATAAACTTGCAATGCTATCCGTGTTCCCGTATCTTCGGCGCTAATCAAGGAGAATCGTCACGCTTTCTCAATTCACAATTCCGTGGCTTTATTAAAGGCACATACTTAGTGTTACACAGTGGGAAAATCTGCACAAAAACTGACGCGTTTCTTGCCGTCCACGCGGCACTTCCTCAGACTCTGATAATAATCAGAATATGCAGACTGCACTGGGTCTGTGGATACAAATCTCTACACAATCGCCAGCTGCTCTATAGGGAAATAAACAAAGCTGCTTAAGTATAAGCAGACTGATAAAAGCTGCTGACAGACAGAGTCTGCAGCTTATTGACCTGTGTGTGGGGCCCTCTGACGGCACCCCCCGATCGATATCCTGTTGTATCACGGTTGCATCTGTTTGTTGATGCGTTCCCAAGATCCTTCTGCCTATTCTACTGCATTATAAATGCAGAAAATGTGTCCCTAAATCTACTAGAAAATCATTTAAACATTAAATAAACCCAACAGATTTGTTTTGCTTCCAATATTAACTATACCTTAGTTTGGATCAAGTACAAGGTACTATTTTATTATTGCAAAGAAAAAAGAAATTGTTTTTAAAAGTCAATTGGAGACAGCCTTTCTGTAATTCGGAGATTTATGGATAAGGGGTTTCCAGACAACAGATACCTGTATAGATTTACTTTCTAATGATCTACAGTGACCCAGAGAACACTGAGCATAAGCAGCGTTGCCAACAGTAGAAAGATGGCATAAAAAGATCAAAAAGGTGGAGACCTGCTGGGACAACATTTTTGGCATGGATTGTCACTTTTAGGATGGTGGCACATGGGAGGGATGATCCTCTATTCTCTGCCGATGTATTGAACACAGACTGATAAAAGTAGATCCGTTTCCATATGATGCTTCAAGTAGCACCACAGAGTTGGACTATGTGTAACTACACTGAGTGGATTTCTGCACAAAGACTCAGCAAACTGCCTTGGTCTTACTCAAACCCAGAGTTTGAGCTTCATCTTCTAGGACTATTCCTTTTAATCATGTGCTTCTTTCCTAAAGAACCTTCTGCGTTGCTTGTCAATGAGAAGGGTATAACCACAACCTTTTTCTTTGGGGGGGGGGGGGTTCCTGTAACTACTGCAGGTTGGTATACTAATTAGGTAATGCACCCAGAGTCTGTGGCTCTCTAGATACTCCCTGACTAGGTTTGACTGTTTGATATAGTATATGTATTTGATTACAAATGAGCATTGCATCTCATCAACCAAAAAACTTTTCTAGTGGATCCACTTTCCAAGGTCTGTAGTTGGGAATCCAATTGGCATGCTGCCCTGGCTCCACCCTTAAATCAGCCCTGAAAGCGTTATTCTCTCACCGTGAAATCATTTTCAGTAAAGCCACTAGATGTCAGCAGATGGTTAAAGGAGTAACCTCTGATCTATAGTGTTGTTTGTATGATTTGAATTTATTTTTCTCATAATTGCGTAATGTTCATGAAGCAATAAAAGCAAATGTTACATAAAAATATGTTGCAATTGCGGCAAACAGTACTGTTTGTCACCTGGTTCACACAGCAGTTTAGGGAACTGAACGATTCCTCAAGCAAACTTCTCGATAGATGCTGTTTCCTGAATCATTTAATAGTGTCATAATACTACATTGTATTTGCTTTGTACAATAATAACACAATGGATTTTCTGATAACTGCAGTCATTTACACTTACCACAAAATTAGGAGCTAAAGTATAATATAGAAAAAATATAACTACATTTTTTATAAATGTATTGCCTTAGCCCTTGTTCTTTTTAGCTATATCCTAGCATTGCATGATACACATCATAAAAATATAGTATGACGTGGACTATTTGTGTAACCAACACCTTCAGTGCACTAAAACGTGCCTATTTATATACAAGGCTGAAACTAATTGTGTAGTCCTTGTAGATAGGGTTGCCACCTTTTCCTGAAAAAAATACCGGCCAGGTGGCACCCCTACTTGTAGCAACTGACTCCGTCTTTAGAAAGGAACAGAGTGCAATAGCGGCATTTAAATCACAGACATGTAATGGAACTGAATATACAAACATTGACTCTGTTTCTTGAAAATTAGTTTTGGAATGTTTTATCAAACACATGTTGTTCTCCCTTACAGAATACACCACTGGAATCATTCGGACTTTTGACCTGTTTACAGCCTATAGCCCTGGCTATTTTATTGTAGACATTATGGCAGTTGATCTGGTCGGACACAGTGACACTGCTGTGGTTGGAATCTATATTTTAAGGGATGACCAGCGGCTTAAAATTGTTATTAACGAGATTCCAGACAATGTTCGCGGGTTTGAGGAGGAGTTCATACGCTTGTTATCCAATATCACGGGAGCCATAGTGAACACTGACGATGTGCAGGTACCCATGTAAATAAATGTCATTGTATATGTACACTATAATTGTACTATACTAAAACATAGCATTTGTGTGTAATCACATCGACAGGCAATGTATTTATTAAGCTGTCTATTGATTTTCAGGGATCACATGTCTCTGGGTAAAAATCAATTGTGATGGAAGCAGCTTTTTGAAAATATTATGGCAAAATCTGACATTTATGCTTGGCAGTTTTTGCCTCATTTCTTTATCTGCTGGAGCTTACGGGCCGCTTTCATTTTTTCTATTGATTTGTATTGATTGTGCTAGGTGTAAAATAATGGTGCCTAATGGGGCAGAAGGTAAAACATACACCTTGATCAATTTGCGATTTATTTTACACAACTTTTTACACCATTTTTTCTGTTGTTTATTAATTTATATAGTGTGATATGAAGGTGCAAAACTAAATACATCATTTTCTGGGAAACGCATTTTTGGTTGCACTGGTGTTACATCTTGTGTAGGTACGCATGGCTATTACTTACACCATGGTACAGGTGTAATATATATAATACAGGATTTGGGGTTTTCCAGGTAAGGGATCTTTCTGTAATTGCCATCAATGCATACTCATGCAGCATAGTTACCATCAAGTACAAGGGGGAGTCCTGGCCGGAACTAGGGGTAGGCAGAGTAGGTGGCCGCCTAGGGCGCAGTCATGGGGGGGGCACTTTTGAAGGGAAATAATGTTTTTTTTAATTTCTTTAAGTTTGAACTTCAGCCCTGTTGCCACAGCAGCGTTCTGCTGTACTTCAGTCCCCACCTCCCTCTTACTTGCCCTTTGCCTGGCACAGATCTGGGGCAATATTTCTGCTGCTGCTCTGGCACAGGCACAGACTTGGGGGGCAATGGCTGATGGTAGAGGTACAGACTTGGGGGGCAATGGCTGGTACAGACTTGTGGCACAGGTACAGACTTAGGTGGCAATGCTGGTTGTACAATTACAGACTTAGGGGGCAATGGTTGGTGGCACAGGTACAGACTTGGGAGGAAATGGCTTGTGGCAGAGGTACAGACTTGGGGGGGTAATGGCTGGTGGCACAGATACATATTTGGGGGGCAATGGCTGGTGGCACAGGTACAGACTTGGGAGGCCATGGCCGATGGCATAGGTACAGACTTGGGGGGCAATGCTGGTGGCACAGGTACAGATCGGGAGCAATGTTTTGGGTGCTACTGGCTGGCGCAGATACAAATTGGGGACACTATTTTGGGTGCTATTTGCTGGCACAGGTACAGATTGGGAGCAATATTTTGGGTGCTGCTGACACAGGTACAGATTAGGGGCTGGCTGGCACACATGCAGTTTGATTCATTAATGTGTTATAAGGTTTCTTTATTTAAGAAAAAGTGAATAGGTGAGAAATGGTCATACAGAATGGGGGTGGGGGGGGCGCTGATTGTACCCATTGCCTAGGGTGCCAAACTACCTTGGCCCGGCCCTGAGTCCTGCACAGATCCATTTTTTGAAACCCATACACGCAACCCGCAATTTGATCTGCATGTTCAAGCTACCCAACCCAACCACATTTGACCAGAAGTGACGGAACTGGCAGAACCACAAGGGAGGGTGCGGGGATCAAGCCCGCACCTTTGTTGGGTACTCAGCCAGGTTACCCACTTGGCCAAGGTATCGGGGACTTTTTGCCAGAAACCCAATAACATTGCAGTTATTCCGCGGGTACCCGATCCGATGCACAGGGCAGTATTTACATTGCAGGCGCCCCTAGGCTCACTCCCATTCGTCACCCCCATACTCTGCCCTTTATTTGCAGATTTTCATCATCAAGACCAGAGCAATGGGGAATGGTGCATGGGAAATGTAAACAAACTATCATATCTCCTGTGTATCCCCAGTGT
Source organism: Xenopus borealis (assembly GCA_024363595.1). Taxonomy (NCBI): domain Eukaryota; kingdom Metazoa; phylum Chordata; class Amphibia; order Anura; family Pipidae; genus Xenopus; species Xenopus borealis. Next base: position 32,196,332 of record CM044444.1, on the reverse strand, counting down.
TTCTGAACCAATGTGGGTGTGGCTGGGCAGCATGCCGCCCCCTAAAATCCTGCTGCCCTAGGCCCGGGCCTAGGTGGCCTTTCCACAAATCCGGGCCCTGCCGATGCAGGAGTCTAGTACAAGGTACTGTTTATTATTACAGTTAAAAAGGGAAATAAATTTAATTATTTATTTACAATGGGCTCTAGAGAGATGGCTTTCCTGTAAGTCAGTGCTTTCTGGATGAGTTTCCATATAAATGATCCTACATCTACTAAAAGTATGTACTACTTTTCTTTCAGTTCCATGTTGATAAGAAAGGCAGAGTGAACTTTGCACAAACAGACATGCTAATCCATGTGGTGAACCGTGAGACTAACAGTATTTTGGATGTGGAGCGGTAAGTAGATGTAATGGTGCCTTCATTGTGCTTACAACTGTAGTGCTGTAGTAATCAGGATGTTTATGGATCTAGACAGGACACAGTAAATATGCCTGTTCTGTGGATCATTGTAAATTGTGGCTGCACACATGATGAATAACTGGCCAAAACAAGGCCCAATAACTCCTGTATGGGGGTGGGGTAAATCTGTCTATTGCGCTGTAGTACACTATTGGTTGTTTTTAAGTAAGGCTAAGGGGAAATTGCTTGTATGTAGCTAGATTTACATATAATAAAAGAGAATGGTTTCATTAGCGTGTGCATGTGTGTAATGTAATGGGTGACTACTGAAATAGGTAACCTAAGTATCTAGTTTATAAGATCAGTGATCTGGAATTTGATTGTATGGGCATCTTTCTCCAGGAACAGAATTCTATCTGGAGTAACCCTAGGCCACAGGGTCTTCCTGCCTGCCAACCTTTGCATCTCCTTTGCACCAGAGCACTCCTTAGAATGCAGCTGGGGAGCATGCAACCCCTTAAATCGTTTGCCCTAGGCCCAGACCTAGACACAATTCAGGCCCTGCCTTTCTTTTCATCTAAAAATCATCATTACTGTTCATTGGCATTTACAAATTATTGAATCTTGACCTTGTGGCTGACCAGATCTGCCTGCCACTTGCCCTTTGCCTTACCTTCAAATTCACATCTTTTCTGCTCCCTTTACACATAGTACTGAGATTCCCTAGTGCTTGGCTCCTCATCAGTCCTCACTTTTCAGGTAGATCAGTACCATGAAACTTGTTGCTTCCCGTGGGTATCAAAGATATTTGGGTGCCATTTACCTAAGTGTATACTGGCCTTCCAGTTCAGCTTGGGATTATAAATGTATGTTTAACCCTCAAACTTAATTTATTATGAATAAAAGATTTAGACAATGGAAACTGTATCATGTGTCAGTGTTTTAATTTTATTTTCAGTTGTGTTTTTATTTTAGATATATAAATGTAGAGTATGTACTACGGCAGGTGGGCATTGAGTGATAGAGCCCACCAGCTGTAGATGTTTATATACTATATAAAATCAATTAGTTTATTATGTTACCATCCTCATGAGATGATATGTACAGTATGCATATATATATATATTTGATATACAACATAAAATAACTTCAATTGAAAGAGGAACTCAGAAATAATGACACTTCTCCATATGCGCCAGCTTATTCAATTTATTCTGCATTTAGTTCTTCATTACACTCTTAAACTGTAGTAAATGTAAATACAATTAGACAGCGCTTTATTCCTACATCATAAATCATGAAAGATCAAGGAACCTGGGAGAATATAATGTTTTTTCAATGTGCTTAAGTGGTTAATAGGCACAGTTTAGGGGTATCACTATAGATGAAGCACACATGTGGCTGCATAGGTCCTAGGAGTTTAGGGGTAAGTGGATGCTTAATTAATGATAGAAGTGCAGGCACTTGGCCATTAGATTTTTTTTCTTTAAGGGCAGGACTACATGGAAGACTTCAGTGCGTTTCTGTCGGATCCGACACTGGGTGACAAAATGCCCGCGCCAAGTCAGTTCCGACAGGAACAAGGTAAGTTAATAGAAAGTTGGACGGTGTCGCAGGGTTGATCCGACGCGACACAACTGTCGGATGAAGATGCAGTTTGCAGCATTTTCATCCACCAGTCGTGTCTAATTTACCATGTTCCTGTCGACAGAAACAAACCTACGTCTTCCATGTAGTCCTGCCCTAAGTTACCTGTCTAAAAAGTTAGCTTTTTAGTTTAATGATAGTTTGACATTTTGTAAAAGAGAATGTCTTTTTCATCAGAGTTATTCAGATGATCGATGAAAATAAAGAACAGTTACGAAATCTTTTCCGAAATTATAATGTCATGGATGTCCAACCTGCCATCACAGCCCAAGCACCTGAAGACCTTTCTGCCTTACAGGTAAAGTCAAGTTCTACTGTTTGATGAACATTTCTGTGTGGCTTGACGAATGTGATGCACGGTATGGGTTGGCATGTGGGGAGTCAGTCCACAATATAAACATACAATTTTCCAACTGGGTCGCACTCCTTGGTATAAAACCTAGCGTTTATTTTAAACACTGAAAATATAATAAAACATTCCATGCAAGTTATATCTTATCTGTGCAAAATCCTGCACAATTCCATATATGCATATCAGTCTATCTTAAGACTTATCTGAACAAAGTCCTTAACAATTGCAACGTTTCGTTCCCTTTTTCAAGCTTGTTCTTGTCTCTCTGTATTGTAACAATCAATGTCCGCTTACTAGTCACTGTATTGAGGTGGGACATGCCTCTTGATCTTAGGCTCAGGATTATTCAATATATCCCACCCCTTAGGAGGGGAGGGGATCGAGTTTTAGCCCTCAAAAAAGCTGAAGTTCAGTGAATTAGTTCCTAAAGGTTTAAACAGAGATTTTGATTTACTACAAATTATACATGGGAAAATGTTGTAGAGATATAGGGTCCATTATCCACAAGCATGTTATCCAGAAAGCTCCAAATAGCATATTCCCGTTATATACAGTAGCTTGTACTTGATCCTAAGATATAATTCATCTTTAAAGGAAGCAAAACCAGCCTATTGGGTTTATTTAATGTTTATATGATTTTCTAGTAGACATGTGGTATCAAGATCTACATTACAGAAAGATCTGGAAAACCCCAGGGCCCGAGCATTCAGGATAATAGGCCCCATATCTGTACTGTCTCATCTACCCAATATTATTTGGGGATTTTGATGCTATATCGTTTTAAAATTATGGAATTTGTCTTGGATTGCATAACCAATTTTAGCAACTGTGAAAATCCCCTAGGTCTATGTTGTCAACTGTGGAACAATGTGCTGATGAATAGTTCTGTGATGCTGCGCAATTGCCCGGCCTCATTGGTCAGAAGGGCAGACGTGATTTGTAAAGAGCTGGCAGACTGAAGCCCTTCATCCTTTGCCACAATGGGCTGCTGAGTAGTCTCAGTCTTAATTTGAAACAGATTTGAACCTGAAAATGTTCATATAAAGGTTTTCTAGCTGAAATTTGCATGTGAATGCTGAACACAAGCAGTGTCCATTAAAACTAATGACAGGCTACTTGGTCTGGTATGCCCCATGCATCATAAGTCATATAAACCTTAACATTATTCTTAAGTGTTGACAGCAAGTGATAGGTGCAGTTAGTACAATTAAAGTTTACGTCTTAACAACAGGGTTGTAACCAAGGGTTATTAAAATAAAAATAAATGTAACTACCAGCTACCAAACTGTAGGAGATATTGTAAAGTCTATCCAAATCAGTTTTACATTCCTGGTTACTTTTGCTAGGCTCCTTTCTATGAGAACCATGTTAGTTCCTGTGCTGGCTTTGTGATCTTGGACAACTTATTTAAAGTTAGGGCGATAGTCAGACTAACTGGTTGCAGAAGGAAGTAGAAAAGTGTTTTTTTTATGGTAAACATATTACCAGAAAGGTGAACACTACAGCAATATATATGATAGGTTATATGCTTCTCAATTCTATTATTACAGATGGCAATTATCATTTTGGCTATTCTCCTCTTCTTGGCTGCCATGCTCTTCATCTTCATGAACTGGTACTATCGCACTGTGTAAGTAGAGGTCTACGTTGTTAGAAAAAAAGCAACAAGTGATGGGATAAGCATTGTTAACTTTTCAATATACATTAGTTACACATTTTTAATTGGTTTATAATTATTTGTACTAGTGATCGGCGAATTTATTTGCCAGGCGCGAATTCCCGAAACACCAGCGAAACTTCGCCTGCCAAAAATTCCCTGGCGTAAAAAAAAAAAAGAGTTGCGCACCGAAAATGACGCGACGCATGTCAAAAACGTGCTGCGACTCGTTTCGCGAATTTTTCGCCCATCACTAATTTGTGCATTTAATTTAATGCTGCATAGTGAAAGAAGCTGTCATTCTAAGTTACTTTCCAATGTACAGTAAAATTAACGACTTTAAGGATGTTTGTGATGTCTACTGGAAACAGTATTTGTTTGTTTGTTTACATTCTGTGCACTCCTGGTTCTGACTCCTGAAACAATGTTGCATGCCAGTTGATTAAAGCTAATTAAAATGTTGGATTTATACCTAAAGGATAGATTAGACATAGACTGCTTTCAACAGTAAATTACATTGACAAATTACTTTACATCCATTTAACTGATAAGCTGCTAAGAACAACATTTTGCAAAAAATCCATTTTACACTATACAAAAATGTATTTTTAGTTAAACAACCCCTTCATTGCAGTTGAAAGCAGTATCTGTTTCTCTCTTCCTGTCCTATGCTGTCCTACGATTGTTCTTGGAAAAGATTTTTGTTTCAATACACATTTAGAGCTGGATTGTCAGAAATAAAGGTAGAAACAATAGAATTTAACCTGTATCTGACAATTCAGCACTAACAATGGGCAGTTTTTGGGGTCTTCAAAGGTGTCCGACCAAAATTTCCGTCCATCAGCCGACCAATATCCAAGTCTTCCCACCAAATGCACTGAATTTCATACGATATTATCTGTGCGCCTATGGCCAGAGGGGATGCTATAAGGTGCCATAGAAAGTCAGTATTTAGTGGGCTGGTGGGGGCTGTTTGGGCCTCTATGTGGGCTGATTGGGCCTCTGTGTACCTGAAATGCCAGGGCCTATTTTAATTCTCAGTCCGGACCTGCTTTAAAGTCATAAGTACCAGGGGCTGCTGCCCTGAGGCAATTTGAGAAATTCTCTACAGGACGCATCAGCAAGTTACCAGGGCCAGCAAAAAGCTACTCCTAGTAATATTTAAGGGGTTATTTCTAAAATTCCAAATGCTAAAAACTGCTTATTTGTTATAACCTGAGGCTACAAAGTCAGAATTCTAAAATCCACTATCTCAGACCTGCCGAGGTTGTAAATAAGTCAATGGGAAAGGTCCCTAATCTATTTGAAATTTTCTGTGGTCCGCCCTGTAATTAGCTCGAAAATAGACTATTTCTGGCAAAAATCTGAAAAAAATTAAGACTTTTCTAGAAGAAGCCTGAAAAAATTGTACGATTCGGGAAAAAAAACCTTTGCAAAAATCACACAAATCAGTTTTAAATCTGATTAAATGGCGGTTATCCCATTTTCATTCAAATATATTGAAACTACTTAATGATCACTGTCTGACTGTGCCATATATAACTCTTGGACCCCATGGCAGTTGCAGGTTCAAATTCGCTAGCGTTAGCTTCGCTAGCGTTTGCCGCACTTCGCCAGGTGAATTTTCGCCAGCGCTACGCAAATTCACTAAAGTGCAAATTTATGCTCAGGTCAGCGACGGTTGCGTAGTTGCGCTAAGCAGAGCGCAGTTACGCTAGAGAAGCCCGAATTTGCATACGGCGGGAACTTTAACTTATAATAGAAGTAAATGTTACAGCCACTACATTCCACTACACAAGCCCAGGAAACCTTTAATAAAATAAATAAAGTTTTCCTATTGCCCTACATGCACTCCCTGTATAGTTGTGTTGCCATATGTCAGGAAATGTAGGGGGGAAGTAGGGTAACCCCCCCCCCCAAAAAAAATCGATCTTTTTCAGACTATCACCTTCCAATGCTAAAACATGCCAGCGTTTTTTTGGGACTTAAATTTCTTTTTCAACCTCCTATCTATTGTATTGAACTTGTATTGGACTTCGCCTGGTCTGACCAGGCGAAGTAACGTCTAACATAAGTTTACTGTTTTGCAAGGTTTCATGTTATGGGATAATGGCTGAGATCAGAGCAGATTGGATGCAATAATACATGTAGTTAGTGGAAATGTTTCATATATTGTAACCACTAAGCATTATTAGCAAATATTAGTTCTACTCCACTGAAAGCGCAGTTCCTGTTTTACTTAAAAAGCAGAATTATATTTTGCAGACATAAGCGAAAACTGAAAGCAGTGGTGGCTGGTTCCACAGGTAAGTTCTTATTTTTATTTATGATTCCCTTCAAAATGTGTTGTAAAGTTTACTTACACAATCATGCATGTTTCACTTGATAGAAGCACACGAAACTATGAGACCCTCAATAATACAAAAAGCTCCTTAGAAGAGAAGGTTTTCATATGCCTCATGTCCTCTACATAACATTGCTTATTAACCAAAACTGAGAGAGCAATGCTCCTTAAAGGAGAAGGAAATTAAGTAAGCTTTATCAGAAATATAGACCTTTAAACCCTCAAAGTAATGCTGCTTTAAGTCCTCTGTAAAAAAAAAAACCACTGCAATTCTTTTCTTCTATTGTTTATACATGGGCTTCTGTATTAGACTTCCTGTTTTCAGCATAAACCTCCTGGGCAAGGGCTTGAGCATGCTCAGTTTGCTCCTCTCTTCCCCTCCCTGTTGTAAACTGAGCCCAAAGCTATCAGTGAGCAGGGAGAGACTCAGGCATGAAGTGCCATCACACCAAGCTAATATGGCAGCTGCTTTCCTAAACAAAGAGAGAGAGCTTCTAGAGCTGTTTACTCAGGTATGGTAAATCATTCTGCAGAATATATATAGTGTTATAACTTGAACTATTGTGGCTAATCTATTGCCAATAAACTGGTTTGATAGCTTTTCTTCTCCTTTAAGCAGTTGTTAGTCTTCACCTCATAGACAGCTTACCCATAAAATAAAATTAAATAGGATCTAAATAGTAATAGAAAATATGATGCACTACAATGCAAAATGCATCCATTACATTTACAAGGTAGGAAAACATGAGAAGGTATAAGGCATTACGATTACTTACAAAAACAAGCCTCTACGCACAAAACATCAACATGACCTATAGGTAACTTTTAATGTACATTCATATTTTAAAAAGTAGTCACTTTAAAGTTTAAAGGGCAACTAAAGTCTATAGTAGAATAATGTTCGAAATGCTGTATTTTGCATACTAAATATAAACATGAACTTACTGCACCAGAAGCCTAATAAGACAAATGATTTATCCTTTCAAAGTTGGCCACAGGGGGCTGTCATCTTGTAACTTGTTAGACATCAGTGTGGTCTGGGCTTCAGTTGGGAGGGTTAAGTTTAGGGATCGTCGTAAATGATCAAAACAGCACTAGTCAAATAATATCTGCCATAGAAGCCAATACAGCAAGACTGATTAATAATCAGAATATACAGACTGCATTGGGTCTATGGATACAGATCTCTACACAGTCACTGGCTGTTTTACAGGGAAAAAGACAAATCTGCTTGAGTTCTGGGAAGTAAGGTGGGGGGGCTCCCCCTGCTCTTTGAAAGTATGATTGTTTCCCTGCAGAGCAGTTAGGGACTGTCTGACAATTCATATCCCCAGCAGTAAATGAAGGGAGAATTTCACTGCATACAGTCAGGTTTCTTTTAAAAATGGTAGACATTTTTTAATTGAAGCATATTGGAGATAGATTTCTCTTTCTTTTTCATTAAAGAAAGTAAAAATGGGATTTTATTTTTTTGCCTTTACATTCCCTTTAACTAAAAGCATTTGCATCTTGAAGTGCTGGCTCTTTCTGAAAGCACAGGATCAGGCACAATGACGTGAGATGACTGCCTACACACCAATATTACAGCTAAAAAAATGCACGTGTTGGTCCAGGAATAAAATGTTCTATGGTCCGTCTTTACGGTTTTTTTTTTTTGAATTCGCATTGTGAATACATTTTGGCAAGTGACTCGCAAAAGAGACGGGTCTTTGCTTGAGTACAGGCACTTTGCGAGGCTGTTGTGAGAGGAAACTTAAATTTGCAATTTGGGAAACTGTTTTGTGAATATTTTCTCCACTACCAAAGTCGTGGTGTAATTCCGACGCAGAGCATGCACATAAATATTTGCAATTTGCGATTTTTGTCTTATAAAAAAAACCTCTTATAGACATTCTCAATGCCAAAAACAAATTTGCAAATCTGTTTGCACTAGGGATGCACCAAATCCAGGATTCTGCCTTTTTCAGCAGGATTCGGATTCCGCCGAATCCTTCTGTCCAGCCGAACAGAATCCAAACGCTAATTTGCATATGCTAATTAGGGTCGGGGAGGGAAATTGCATAACTTTTTGTCACAAAACAAGGAAGTAAAAAAATGTTTTCCCCTTCACACCCCTGATTTGCATCTTTCTGGAAGGATTCAGGGGTTCGGCCGAATCCAAAATAATGGATTTGGTGCATCCCTAGTTTGCACACTCTTATTTAGCTTTATAAATATAACCAGGCGCAGGGCAAATGTATTCACTTTGTGAACCAATTTGCCTTGCGCAAAGTTTATAAAGGAGCCCCACTGTTTCCCCAATCAATCTGCTTATCCGAAATCGTTACAATTACTTCTTTTTTTATATAAAAATGTTACAAAAGTATCCAAGTGCAGCTTCCACATCTCCTGAGCTCTGCCAAAAGCCAATTCATTTTCAGAAACTTTGTATCTGGTTTTTCAGTGCAGGAGATCAAAGAGAAAGTCGGTACATTTTAGTAACAATCTGGGACTGCGGGCTGACCTGTCAAAATCAGGACTGTCCCACCAAAAACGGGGCAATTGGCCCTCGGTACCCACAGGTGAATGTGATAGAATCCTTACAAGTCAGCAGGGCTCTACAGGGGATTTTGCATACGCAGAATTTTATCCTCTATCATTAAAAGGGTTGTGCACCTTTGAGTTAACTTTTAGTATCATAGGGAGTGATATTCTGAGACCATTAGCAGGAGAAGATGGCAAATAATTCATAAACTATAAAAAAAAAAAAATACTGACGACCACTTGAAAAGTTGTGTAGAATTGGCCATAACATACTAAAAGTTAACCTGAAGGTGAACCCCCCCTTTAGTACAAAACACCAGATTGTTTAATCAATTATAGGCCTACTGTGCCAATGCCACGATCGTTTCATATGTGGTCTATCACGATCAGTTCATCTAAATGGGCATGCACACTCAAAATAACCAGTAATAGTCCAAGGGTGTATGCAAAAATTTTTTTTACTATTTCTTTTACCAAATACAATCAGATATACAAATATACATGGTATAATAAACACCAATGTCAAGTAAAAATACATACATACCCCAAAGGAGAACAAAAATGCAAAAAGTGGCGAATATTAACACCTACAAGCAGCAGATACGCAGGCCACTGATGAGAAACCCCAACGTTTCGGCTATAAGCCCCTTGATAAAGGCTTATAGCCAAAACGTTGGGGTTTCTCATCAGTGGCCTGCGTATCTGCTGCTTGTAGGTGTTAATATTCGCCACTTTTTGCATTTTTGTTCTCCTTTGGGGTATGTATGTATTTTTACTTGACATTGGTGTTTATTATACCATGTATATTTGTATATCTGATTGTATTTGGTAAAAGAAATAGTAAAAAAAAATTTGCATACACCCTTGGACTATTACTGGTTATTTTGAGTGTGCATGCCCATTTAGATGAATTGTTTGATAGGGGGAGTGTAATAGGTACACCCCTGGGTTTGGCACCTCTGCTAAAATCTAAAATCTAAAATTTAATAAGTTTAAGATAAGGAGTGCCCTCCATTTATGTATTTGTCTATCACGATCAGGCCAGTTGTATGACCGGAATATCCCTGGATATCAATGTCCACTTACTCACAAATCATTATGCAAGTAATGATGTTCCTTTTTTTATACTAAACTGGACATGGGCAGTCCTGAAACAATAATCACACTGTGTGCTTTCTCCTGATCAGGATTCTGTCATCAGAAATCATTTTTTGTTTTCAAATCATATCAGTTAATAGTGCTTCTCCAGCAGAATCCTGCACTAAA
>CM044444.1:32171555-32184931 GCA_024363595.1 Xenopus borealis | reverse complement strand
TATATATATAGAAAGAAAAAAAAAATCCAGACTCTAATGTAGCTGAAAACTTTAAGGGGATCGTTAATCAAAATCTGAATATTTCTAAATTTTTAAATAAAAGAAAGTCTGACCAAACTAGAATCCCCAATTTGACCTTATTTATTATTTTAAAAAGCTTGATTTTTTCCCTGAAAAAGTCAAAATTTGGGGGATTTTTGCCCAAAAAGCTGAAAAGGTCAGATTTTCAGGCTAATTCCAGCGCAGACCACAAAACCGTTAAAATAGGATAGGGACCTCTGCTACTGACTTATACTCAACCTCGGCAAGTATGAGATGGTGGATTTTCGGATTCTGTCTTTTTTTTCTGCATCGGGCTTTAATAAATCTCCAAAAATTTGAGCTTAAAAAAAAACCCCCGAAATCTTCAAGTTTTGCCCCAAAAAGTCCGGCCAAAGTTTTGTAAATAACCCACTAAGTCTTGCAGTGGAAGTGACATTGCAAAACTTTCACAGGAATAGATAAAGTAGTGGGTGAAATTAGGGAAGTGGAAACCATGATTGGATTTAGGGATATACAATTACAATCTTTCCTGGAAAAGATCTTTCGAAGAAAGGTCGTTCATTACAATACACATTTGTAGAGCTGCATCATCAGATATACAGAGAGAAACAGAGAATTTCTTTAGAGCAGGCACTCAATGAAGGCACACTTCCACCAGGCAGTCAGTTGAAAGTAAAAGGAATTCATTGTGTCCACAGCCTTACGTGTTTCATATTAACAAACACTTAAGCTGACCATACACGGCCAGATAAAGCTGCCTATATCCGTTGTTTAGACCAATTTGACAGCTTATCTGCCCGTGTATGGGGGGCTTCCGACGGGTCTTCCCGACTGATATCTGGACATGATATCGATCAAGAAGTCGGATTTTCTTCCAATTGTTCGGCCCCGATATAGCCCTGCCAGTTAGTGGCATATCGGGGAAAGATCCGCTCGTTTGGTGATGTCACCAAATGAACAGATCTTTGCATCTATGGCCAGCTTCTATCATAGGCTGGGGAAAACAATAGAATGTTTTACCATAACTGAGTAAAAAGCTCTAGAAGCTCTCTGTTTAGGATAGTAGCTGCAGTATTAGCTTGGTGTGACATCACTTCCTGTCTGCGTCTCTCTCTGCTCACTTAAGGTGGCCATAAAAGGAGACATCCACTCGATGCTGCCAAACGAGCGGATCTCTCCACCTTGAGGCGGGCGATATTGAGCTGATCCGATCATGGGTCCTATGGCCCAACGATTGGATCATAACTGTCGTCCAACTTTTAGCCAGATATTGGTCGGGTAGATTGTCGGAGGGCCCCATACACAGGCCAATAAGCTGCCGACTCTGCAGTTTTTATCGGCCCATGTATGGCCACCTTTTTAGCTCTGGGCTCAGATTACAGCAGAGAAGGGAGGGGGAAAGAGGAGCAAATTGAGCATGCTCATGCCCCCCCTCCTTCCCCAAGGAGGTTTAAAGGAACAGTAACACCATAAAATTTAAGTGTTTTAAAGTAAAGAAAATATCATGTAGTGTAGTAATGATAACATTATGTTCTACAAGAGGTTATCTGCTATATGCTGTGTAACTTGAGCCTTTTCTCCTTTGAATGGCTGCCCCCATGGCTACACAACAGCAATATATATATATATAAACAATAGTAGTGCTTCTGAAGCAAACACACCAGTTTTACCAGTGCAGGGCAACACTGCATTATATTTTTATTACTTTAAAACAATTAAATTTTTTGATGTTACTGGTCCTTTAAGCTGAAGGCTGGAAGTCTGATACAGAAGCCCATGTGTACACAACAGAAGCAAAGAAATGCTATGTTTCTTGAAATAAATGCTGTGTTTCTTTAGACAGAGGACTCACAGCAGCACCACTTTGAAATTTTACTGGTATATTTAGGTGGACCTTTCTGATAAGGCTTACTTAGTTTAAACCTTTCCTTCTCCTTTAAGATAACAATGAATGACAGTAAAATGTCAGCAGAACTGTATAATTGTTATCTGTGTGACTGTTTTTCTGTTTTGCAGGAAACAGAGGATTCATGGACATTCTTGACATGCCCAACACAAATAAATATTCTTTTGAAGGGTAGGTGGCTACTGTGGTCAGCTGTGGTGTGAACTCATTCAGTGAGACATTGGAATCCTCTGATAATATCAAAGCTGATACAAGGGTTAGGAACACAAACAAAGCAGAAGGACACTGCTTGTAGTATTGCCTGAAATTGGCCTGTGGATTTCAAAAGCTGATTTTGGCCAGTGTGGTCCTAGCCTAAAGATGGGATTGAGTTGATGTAATTGTTTCGACACGATGATTCATAACAAGAAACAAATGCAGGTCTTTGAGAGAGGGCGTATCAACAAGCTGATGTAGTCCATCCCCCTAACAGGATTTTATACCTGCCTGAAAGTTATCTCACAGATTTTTGCCCAGATTTCTGTGAGGAAGAAAGTCGAGGACCCATACATAAGCAAATAAGCTGCCCATGTATTTATGGCCAACTTTAGCCTGAGTTCTGTAGTCTAGGGCCACTGTCTCAAGTAGTTTGCTCTGAAGGAGTGGCATTGCCACATATAGGCCATGACAGGTGCCCTCGGGCATTACTGCTTACATTTCATTTAACATAATGCAGGGCCGGAACTAGGGGTAGGCAGAAGAGGCAGCTGCCTAGGGCGCAATAATAGGGCGGCGCTAGGCAGCTACCTCTAAAATTGTCTTCTGCCTACCGTTAGTTCGCACCTCTCAGTCTTCGCCTTCCCTCCCGACGTCTTCCCCTCCGTTGCTGTCCTTCCGTGGCTCTCTAGTCTCTACCCGCCCTGGCTCTCTTCCCTCCCTGGCTCTCTCCCCTCCATTGCTCTCTCTGTCTCCCCTCTGTCCCTGCCCCCTCCCTCCGCAGCTCACCTTTTTCCGTTGCGTGTGCATGCGTTCACGCGTGCGGGGGGCGGAGCACGCCTGGTTGCCTAGGGCGCCCTGCCAGGCTGGCCCAGCCCTGACATAATGTCACACACAGCATTGTATCTGCTGGCGAAAAAAAAACTCTACTGCCCAATGTGCTCAGTAACATTCATGAGACTTGCTTGTCATCCCATATACAGGCTGGATTTTGGCCTTAAAGGAGAACTAAAGTGTAACTAAAGAAGTAGGCTAGAAATGTTTTTTCACAATTATATTCAATTTTGATTTTTATATTCTGATTTTTCAGTAAGTAAACAGGGTTTTTTTTTTTTGTTTTCTAAAATTGTGAGTTTATTTGAAGTAGAAAAAAAATTCTAAAACGTCACAAATTATATATATATAAGAAACTTCCAGACTGGACCGAAACGTTGACAAATAAACTTCACCTTGGTTTATTCTATGAAGTCCTGGAGTGCGTCATTCTTTGGAAAAGGATTTTATATATGATATATATATATATATATATATATTTATATATCATATATAAAATACTGAACCTTGAGCTTGGTACAGTATAACATTTGTACTTGTCTTCATGAAACTTGCATGGTCTAATAACTCTGTTTTTGCATAATGATATCTGTCATTTTGATAGGGCAAATCCTGTATGGCTGGATCCATTCTGCAGAAACATGGAGTTAGCAGCACAAGCAGAGCATGAAGATGATTTACCAGAGAACCTGAGTGATATCACAGACCTCTGGAACAGTCCAGCAAGAACTCTTGTAAGTTAAGGTCAATGTAGTCAGTTATTTATAGGGTCCTTTAAAGCAGAGGTGCTCAAAAGGTTCCTGTGATTGTTCTCCTCTCCCTGTTAGGGTACATTTGGCCGTGAACCAACTGCCTCTAAACCTGAAGATGATCGCTACCTCAGAGCTGCAATACAAGAGTATGACAACATAGCTAAACTGGGCCAGATTATGCGTGAGGGACCCATAAAGGTAAGATAAGGGGAATGGTGATCAAAATATTGGAATTGCTTTACTTGTGTTTAGAAATGTCCAACAGAACAATAATAATACAATGCACCTTAAAGGATCGGTAACATCAATTTTTTTTAATGAAAAAATGTGTTACAGTAGAACGAAAAAAAAAACACAGACATATTAAACTTTTAAATCACTAAGTCTTTATTAAGAAATAACTTACTGAAACGCTGCTTGCGTTCCTCTTCAAAAAAGGCAACACGGCGATGATCCACAATATATTGATCAATTTTTCCACCCTGGCTATCTCCTATAAGGAAAGCAGGAAGGAGCAATTGAGCGCCGCACGATAGATTGTCTTTTCTGAGGAAGAATGCAAGCTGAGTTTTGGGAAGTTATTTCTTTTCTGAAAGATTCTGGGTTTTTGGGCAAAAAATATAGAGACAAGAGAAAATAAGTCTAAAAAAAAAAAACGGAAGATCGATTTTATCTTTTTTTTTTCCAAACCAATTGATTCAAAAAATTTTTGAATTAAAAAAATAAGGTCAAATCAGGCATGGGCGTTTGGTTTAGTTTCTTTTCATAAAATATGAGATACATTTGTTTAGTTTAGTAAAGAACCTCCTAAATGTAGGGAATTTTCCTAAAAATACTCAATAAAGTTGGTTGGTTTTTAATTGGATATATCTGCAGACAACCTGCCATGTGTAATTTGAAAACTGAGCGTCTGTACAAAGTGGGAGGGAGGTCCATAGGGCTATTAGTATGTTTGGGGTCCTCTTTCATCCTGCATTTTATTCCTAGTCTGAATGACCCACAAGTTAGGGGATGGGTAGGAGGCAGGTTTCATATATGACTCCCTTCCCTCATGAATACAGTGCTGCAGATTGCAGGCAGTGCTGTATTCATGGGGGTGGGTACAGGTTTCTGTGCTTGGAAATGCAAGAGTCATCTAGGCGTCTGTCTTCACATCCCCACTAACTTGATGTCTGAATATGAAAGTTAGGGATGGGATTCTTTCCCTTGCCCCACATGAATACAGCGCTTATACAGTGTTGTTAAACGAAGGCACCTCTGTATTCAGTGGGAAGGACGCGGGTCTGCAAAATGGTTCACAAAGACCTGCTGCAATTCTGTGAAACATAAAACCAGTGCGTAAGAAAAAAAATTGCAGTTGTCCATGGTCTATAAATCATCTTTCCCATCATCACATTAATGTAAACATCGAAGACTGGCATTTCCAGAATTTGCAGTTGTTGATGTGCTGGCCTTGTTTCCCATATTTGCTTTTAAAGGAGAATTCAACCATTAACTTGATGTTACGTCCCCATCTGCCTGCCTCTGTTGAATTATCCTTTAAAGGAACAGTTATACCAAATAATGTGTTTTTAAAGAATGACAATATAATGAATGTACTGTTGCAGTGTCGGACTGGCCCACCAGGATCCCAGGAAAACTCCTGTTGGCCCCAGGTGTCAGTGGACCCTCTTGTTTCTAACCATTTGGCCATATTTCATGGTCATTCTAATTGCTTTATGGGAAAAAATGCTTAATAATGGAAGAATATACTTAGTAGATTTAAAAGACTAGGAGAATAAAGAGGTTGAGTGAGGAGAGGAGGAATAATAGTTTGGAAAGTGGGGCCACTGTTTAAGGTTTTCGGGTGTGCCCTTGTCATCTCAGTCCAATGCTGGTGTGTTTGCTTCAGAAATACAACTATAGTTTATATAAACAAGCTGCTGTGTAGTCATGGGGGCAGACATTCAAGCACAGGATACACAGAGTAGATAAGCCCTGGAGAATCCCATTGTATCCTACAGAACTTGTCTGTTATCTACTGTGTATCCTGTGCTTCTTCTCCTTTTCCAGCTTTGAATGGCTGCCCCCACAGCTACACAGCAGCTTGTTTATATAAACAATACTTGTGTTTCTGAAGCAAATGCACCAAAGACCTTGATTTTTTTGGTGTTCCTGTTGCTGTATCAGCTAATTCCCAAAGTGTTCATTTTTCAAAGAGAGGCATTGTTAAGATCACCTTCATTTCATATGAATACGTCAGTCATTTTAATGCACCAAAAGTGTTTCTCAATAGAATTTTGCAGTGATAAAACCCCAAATGGTTATAGGAACATAACAAATTAACCTTGCTGTTAAACTCACACAGGGATCCCTGCTGAAAGTGGTGCTGGATGATTATATGAGACTGAAAAAATTGGTAGCGCAGAGGATGGTTCATAAAGCCACCACCAGTACTGGGGATGAGTCCTCAGTCACAGAGGTAGAATGGCTTGCAGTGATGTGCAGGTGGCCCTGGGCCTGCTAGTGTTGCCCCTCTGTGTGTGCATGGAGTGCTTTCTATACAAGTCTCTAACCTTCCAATCTTTGTGTTAAAACACAACAATCTCTGTATCACAGTTCAACATCTAAAGTGGAGTTATTGTGTGCTCATGCCCAAGAGAGAATACTCCTACTGTCCTGCACTCGTTCTCTTCCTCTTACTGATTTTAGAACGGATGATCATAATTTAACACATAACTGTTTAAAGTGGTTGTTTACTGTTAAATCAACTTTTAGCTTTTTAACACACTGAGACAAAGTTAGTTATTTAGATTTAGCAGCACTCCAGTCTGGAATTTCAGTAGCTGCATAGTTGCTAGGGTCTTGTTTACCTTAGCAACCAGTGGTTTAAATGAGAGTGACTGGAATATAAAAATTAGAGGGCCTGTATAGAAACATAAGAGACAATAATAATAAAATAATAGATTTGTTTTGGCCCCCTCCCCATTTGAAAGCTGGAAAGATGTAGAACAGAAAGGCAAATATTTCAAGTGTTATAAAAAAAAAAATGATGAAGACCAGTTGCAAAGTTGCTAGGAATAGGACATTCTATAACTTACGATAAGTGAACCAACCCTTAAATACATCACCAGCAGATACTGATTGACATGGTCTTATAAATTGTGTATTCTGCACTGTGAATGGTGAATTACTCCAGCAGGGCTCCCTAATGTCTCTGATTATGTATTTAATCACCTTTGTTCTATTCTATTCCAGGTAGGGTTGCCACCTGGCCGGTATTTTTGATGGTTGATCCCAATGTTATTAATAGGGAAAAATGATAAATATATAGGAAGGCCGATATGTTTTTGAAGAAAAGGTGGCAACACTAATTCCAGGGTATTATATAGGCTTTATGTATATATAGGAACCTGAGGGTCTGTGTTGTCTAGGGTGGTTGGCAGATATAATGTTGTGGCCCTCGGTTGCCTATATAGATATATATATATATATATAGAAAGTGAGTAGAGGCGGCACTCAGTTTATCAGGAGAAGTTATATTTAAAAAAAAAAAAAAAAACTGAGTGCCGCCTCTACTCACTTTCTGCATTTAATATTTGGAAAAATCGGAACTTTCCTCCTTTGGGCAGAGCACCAGACAGGAAACAGACTTATTACATTTAAGCGAGTGCCACGATACACTTGTCTATATATATATATATATAATAAAAAAGAGAGACATTTTCTGCCACTGAATACTTGCCTGCTAAACCCAATGGCAGATGAGGGGGGTGGTGTTAGCTGAAGGGGTGTGGCACACATGCATGGCAGGAAGTGACTTAATGCATATGCTTATGATGTGGGCTTGTGGGTGTGTTCTTAGATCGGGTACCTAGCTTGGCAACATAACAAAATACAGCATTTCAAGTAAGAATTGATGCTGCCTAATACACATTAAGCAGGAGTTTGTGCACTGAATAATAATTGGGCTAAGAATCCTACATGCACAAAAAATGATGTTCCTCTCTAGCAACTAAGCAGCAGTTTCACTAGTCTCATGCTGATAGAAAACAAATATATATATATTACTAATCACGATTACTTTTAAAAGAGAACCCAAACCCCTTTTTTTTGCACAGGGGTGTAACTATAGAGGAAGCAGACCCTGCGGCTGCAGGGGGGCCCAGGAGATATAGGGGCCCCATGTAGGGTTGCCACCTTTTCTAGAAAAAAATACCGGCCTTCCTATGTATTTAAGTTTTTTCCCTATTAATAACATTGGGATCAACCATCAAAAATACCGACCAGCCCGGTAAAATACCAACCAGGTGGCAACCCTAGCCCCATGAGGCCCTAATTCATATACATTTTCAATAAATATTTGTAAAACAAGTCAACCTCCAGACATTATGGGGGCCTGAAAACGAATTTGCTGTGGGGCCCAGTAATATCTACTTCCACCACTGTCTAAAACACTTGAACGTTTAATATGAATTTTAAAGGGTAAGTAAAGAATCCCCAAGGTTAGACATTCAGTTATAAATCTTTAAAACAAGCAACTTTCTAATATACATGCATTCTTTTTTTGGTAGCATGTAGGAACTATAATCTCTGACTCTGGTTCACCCGGCTCTGGGGGGGGGGGGGGGGGGGGGGGGGGGGGGCATCAATGGCAGACACCGCATGTACTTGGATGGTACTGGAGAAATAATACATGTATATTAGAAAGATGCGCAGTTTGAGGGAAACTTGTTGGGAAGCCTTTATTTCTACCTTTACAATTGTGGTAATGTAAAGCTGATGTAGAGTTAAACTGTTTTGCATTATACAAGTATGGGACCTGTTATCCAGAATGCGTTTCCAGGGTTCTCCTGCAAATAAATTAAAATAGCCTAATCCAAAAGAGACTGGATTATACTCCATCCTAATATATAATCATAGATGTTCCAACAATTTTTTGTAAAAAAGCGATTTTTATTCATAACCATGCCTTCCATCAGTTAAAAGTTTTAATTGATTGAAGGCATGGTTGTGAATAAAAATAGCTTTTTACAAAAAATCGTTGGAACATCTATGATTATATATTAGGATGGAGTATAATGCAGTGGAGGTTTGGTCCCTTTTGGATTAGGCTATTTTACATATGAGTGAGTGGGCACTCCATATTATATTACCTATTATCTTACTTTGCTTGCTATCAATTTGGTTAATTTCTATTTAAAAGGAATTGTTCAGTGAAAAAATAAAAAATGGGTAAATAGGCTGTGCAACATAAAAAAAGTTTTTAAAGGGCAAGGAAAGTCTAAAATAGAATAAGGCTAGAAATGCTGTATTTTGTATACTAAACATGAACTTACTGCACCACAAGTCTAATCAAACAAATGATTTATGCTTTCAAAGTTGGCCACAGGGGGCTGTCATCTTTTATCTTTGTTATAAATCTTTGCAAGACCAAGACTGTGCACATGCTCAGTGTGATATGGGCTGACCTTAGGGATCGTCATAAATCAAAGCACAAGTGAAATAATATCTGCCAGAAGCCGATATAGCAAGATTAATAAGAATATACAGACTGCACTGGGTCCTGTGTTGTCATGTATTCTAATTATATAGTTTTTTATAGTTTTTGTATTGTTTAATACAAGCTTTCTCCAACTTTCCAGACCCAGTGGCTGCAGCAAAATATCCTCCAGATAGAATCCCAGTTTATCTGTTTAAATCTGGCTCCATGATATTTGTCCCTGCAGCTGGAAACAGTAAAGGGGATGTAAAGGCAAAAATAAAATCCAATCCAAATCTCTACACAGTCGTTGACTGCTCTACAGGGAAACAAAGCTGTTGGAGTTTGGCATGGCTGGGAAGTAAGGTGGGGGCTCCCCCTGCTTTTCACAAGTATGATGGTTTCCAGTAACGTAACTAATAAAGGGGGGTGGGCCCTGGTGCGGGGTGTGCCCCCACCCCCCCCCTCTGTACGTGAGTTTTCCAGCCACAACCTGCGATAATCTGGCCGGAATCAGCAGAGCGTAAATTGCCTGGAAGCCCTGAGGGGGTGCGGGCCCTAGCCCAATCGCTCCCCCGGTAGTAACGCTACTGAATGTTTCCCTGCAGAGCAGTTAGGGACTGTGACAATTACTATCCACAGCAGTAAATAAAGGGGCAATTTCACTGGATAAGGTTAGGTTTCTTATAAAAATGTAAATTAGAGATGGGATTTTTATTTTTTGCCTTTCCTTGCCCTTTAATATAGTTAGCCAGAAATATAATGTATAAAGGCTGGAGTGACTGGATGTCTAACTGAACAACCAGAACACTACTTCCTGCTTTTCAGCTCTCTTGGTTTCCATTGATTGTTTACCACGCAGCAGCCAGTCAGTGACTTTAGGGGGACACATGGCTCATAGCTGTTGCTTTTCAATCTAAGCTGAATGCTGAGGATCAGTTGCAAACTCACTGAACAGTTATGTCCCATAGACCCCCCTTCAAGTCACTAACTCAGAGTTAGAGAGTTGAAAAGCAGGAAGTTGTGTTCTGGTGATTATGTTACATAGTTGCACATCAGTTTTACCCAGTTTTTATTTTTATACTAAACTGTTCCTTTAAACAGCAATTTAAAGATATAGTCATTATGGCAGGAAAACCTGGACGTGGCTTTATGAAAAATGCTGATTTTGTGTGGAATGAACACAATGGTGGTCACTGGAATAAAATGATTCCACAAACCCTTACTTCATGTATTTATAGCATAAAAGCAGTACATCATCTAGTTTTTATCATTTTAAATGTTCCAGTGTAACTGAAACACCAACATTATATTACAGTTGATCCAGAATGAGGAGGATGAAGACCAAAGCCCAAGACATGGCTCTCTCCGCTTCAAACACAAGCAGCCAGTGGAATTAAAGGGACCAGACGGCATTCACGTGGTTCATGGCAGTACCGGGACACTACTGACCTCCGATATCAACAGCTTGCCTGAAGATGACCAGAAAGGACTCGGCCGATCCTTGGAGACTCTGAATGCAGACAATGGTGCTTTCAATGACAGAAACGCCCGCACGGAGTCTGCCAAATCAACACCAATGCACAAGCTCAGAGACACCGTGGTGGAAGGTCCCCTGGAGATTACAGAATTATGACTAGAGGTGGCCTCATTGGTCTAGCAGTTAAGAATCTACTGAACCAGAACACGGCATCAAAGCACAAAGGAAAGATTCAAGGAAGCACAAGCGACTGGCCCCGTTGGCCTCTAATGGGCTCCCGGCCTGCTCTGCCTGATGTTTAGAGATTCTATAGAAGCACGGTTTTCTCATTAAACTTAATCAGGGAAATTGGGATTTCTTGTAATTGGTCAAAGATATAGGAGTGGTGCTTAAAATCATAGCAAAATGGCCGGGCACTGAGATTGTTGCCTATATGATACAAATTAGGGCTGTCTAACATAGAGATGCCAAAAATGGCTCAGTACCAAGATTTCTTTTCTGCAGGCAGTGGAAGACTTGTAGGATTGTAGAATAACCTCTGATCTCAAGAAAAATGAACATTTAAAGAATACACTGCCACTAGGCCTTTGAGGTCAAACAGCAACATCTCCTGGACTTTTCCCAAGAACTCGCTTCTGTAATACTGTATGCAAGTCTCATTGACAGGAGTCCCAACTGAGCTTTGTGTGCATTTTTTGGTCTGTGGGTTTTGTTTTTTTTTTTTGGTGATTATTGATTTTTCTTTTAATGTTATGAAGAGGATGAGAAAAGATAAAATGACTGAATCACTTTGCCTACATGCTTGTGTCTGGGTTACTGTGTCTCTATAACATTGCCCTCAAATGATCTGGTAAAATGGCTAAAATAATACACAAAAGCCATGAATATCTTGTAAATTATATCCTTATAAACAGTGACTAGTGATGTCATCAGTTATAAACTGAGTAGTGGTCATTTTTTTCACGACTCACTAAAACTTGTGTATTATAATAAAGTACCCCTTGTTGGAAAATAGGAGGATATTAGAAGCAACCTCCGACTTCCATGACCTTCGGACTCGGTGACATGATATCCTTGTATTTTACAATAGGGGTACTTTAATTCACTATATTATAAGTCACTGAGGAGTTCCATGCCCATATAATTATACAGGTCATGGAACTCCAAGGTCATTTTTAATATCCTCATATTTTCCAAAAAGGGGTACTTTATTATAATGAAGTCTGGCCTGGAGAAGAGCCAGTCTACAAGGAAGACATAATGGTAGTTACTCACAAAAAACAGTAACAAGTGCTACAAAGTATAATTTATATCTGCCCTGTTTACTTTCAGATAATACAGTAGGTATAGTATTATAAAAATGTTATCAAACAGTAACTAAAACCATGCTGCAAAATACACAAGACTCACCCATAAAAAAATTAATAAAAATACATAGAACGGTGGCGCTCATAAATCATTTAAGTCCAAAAATTAATCTGCCATTAGCGAATTGTCTAGTGGGGTAATTGATTGCTTCACCCTCCTTTTCTTTTGTTCCCCCAACGGTGCTGCCACCCAATTTGATACAGGGGAGTTAGTTAGAATTAAAAAGTATCAAAACAGCTCAATTGAACCATCAACCCCCTTTCCTTCCTTTATGCCCCTGAAGAAGAAGCCGACTTGTCGGTGAAATGAGTTGGGGCGTCTTAGATGGACGGTGGGTTATTCTCTCCCACTCGTTCCCCATGTAGATAGGCAAGGTCATCTACATGGAATCAAAAGGGAGAGAAAGGGGCATGATGGGAATTCTAATTCAGAGCCATCCATCACCCTAGTGGTACAGATAGATGGTGGTTGAGCTCAGACTTCCCAATATCAAATTGGGTGGCAGCACTGTTGGGGAACAAATGAAAGGGCGGGTGAAGCAATTACCCCACTGGACAATTGGTCAATGGCAGATTAATTTTTTTTCCACTCTATGTATTTTTATTGTTTTTTTTATGGACACGGTCCAGCACTACTTAGAGGCATTTTACTAGTGAGTCTTGTGTGTTCAGCAGTGTGGTTTTAGTTACTGTTTGATAAAAGTTAAGTTTTAGAATACTACACCTATTATCTGAAATGGAAGTGAACAGGGGAGATATACTGTAAATGATACTTTGTAGCACTTCAAATGTTACTAATTTTATACATTATCCTGCAGATGTTTGTGATATTTCCTTATACATGCTCCAATATAGGTGTTTATTTACACAAACCAGTTTGATTGGCTAGATCAGTCACTGGTTTGCTATACACCAGCCCTAAGGGGAGGTT
The DNA here is from genome assembly GCA_024363595.1 of Xenopus borealis. Lineage (NCBI taxonomy): Eukaryota > Metazoa > Chordata > Amphibia > Anura > Pipidae > Xenopus > Xenopus borealis. The sequence continues at coordinate 32,171,963 of CM044444.1, read as the reverse complement.
CCAGTGCTCAGCTTTACAGAGGGTCATCATGCGCTACTGTAGGATAGTGCAACAATATTCTAAAGCACGTTTGTCATGTGTGACACCACAATATACTTAGTTTCCTTCTGGGCCTAAAGAATTAGTTAACTATATGCCCAAGACATTGCCATTTAAAGACACAAGGAGTGTATGGAAGAGAAAACTGTGGATGTCTTTTCAAAGTGCAGACACGTTTACGTAAAAGAATATCATCAGTATAAAGAAGGCCAAAATTGCAGTTTTCCAAGCAATTTGTACAATCAATCAAAGCGTGGCTTTCACAAACACCAAGTTAGTAGAAATTTATAAAATATAAATTTGTACCTGATCAATAGGGATGTAGCGAACGTCGGAAAAAAAGTTCGCGAACATATTCGCGAACTTGCG
>CM044444.1:32151701-32168586 GCA_024363595.1 Xenopus borealis | reverse complement strand
AAAAAAAAAAAAAAAAGTTATAATAACAATAGAGCCCATCAAAAGAGGTCAGTAAAAGGAGCCTGAGAACAGCTAAATTGCACATGGGAGAACAGAACAAGCCTGATAGCTTATAAGAATAGAACACTAACAAGCCTTCTGTAATCTTGAACAGAGTAAAAGTTAACATATTAATGGTGTTTTACATTCAAATCCACAAACTGGAAACGGTTTAAGAACTTTATTGTCAATTACAGCAGGGAAGGGGGGGGTAGACATCCATGAAACGCTGATATGAAAGTGGAATTCAAGTCTGGCTTCATGATATTATGACCTGTGACAGAGGCAAGCTCAGCAAGGCTGCACTTAGGTCAGGAAATTAGCTGCTGAAATATCAGTGTTTGCTACGGTTATTGCATGAACCACGATTAATATATTAGTCAAAACATTTGTTCAACTAAAATCTTCAAATTTGCAAACAGAAGTCTGAAGCAAATGGATAGGCTTACATGCAAGTCGTGCCATGTTATTAACCGCTCAGCTTCAACAGCAAACATATGTTGAAGATGGTGAGAGATGTAGTTTAACCTAATGTTGATCATACAACCAGGGTTTAAAGCACGAGCAACAAAATGACCAAAAATACCCTGACATGGACACAGATCACTGTGGATAGGTCTGTAAAATATATTGTGCAAATACAATTGCCAATCATTTCTATGCAAATTCACCTGCAGCAATGTCAGGATATTTTGGGCCCAATTATACTTTTGACTGCACTTTTTATCCATACAAGATAGGGTTATGTTTGCAGTACTGCAAATACAGCTTAAATCATATTGTACATAATCTACACATGGTTTATGAACAGACCAGTAAATATCATGTGACAAATGCTCTAGATCAGACCAACCTAAGAACCCAGTTTTCTTTTTTAGGCAATAAGTTTTTTGTTTTTTTGGAGAACCAGACAAAAATTAAGTCTCTGCTATACAAAAAAACCATATCAGAATGTTAAAAATAAGTTGTTAAAATATCCTACACAATCTTTAATCATTAGATTTAACAAATATATACAACAAAAAAAACTATATTTTTCCTCAAAACAAACTTTAGATCTAGCAGGAAGAGTGTGAGAAAGGAAACGGAAAGGCCACATGATATCACTAGTGGAAGGATTTCTTCAATCTGAGGAATTTTCACAAGAATGGGGGGGATTTCAGTTCCACACATGACGTATGCAGTGTTCAAGAGCCTGAAACACAGAAAGTTATTAGAACAGCATTCACATAAATCCAGCACATTAGTTTAAGGATTACCTACAAAAAAAAACATACAAATGGAGCATAGGATGCCAAATTGCTCTGTTGCTCATGCTCCCTTTAGAGCATTTGATGTGGAGCATAGAATGGAGGCCAGTAAGGATTAAAGGGGATGAAAAAGAAAACTAAATCCAATATACTTTAGTTAAAAAAGTTTTCAGTTTTTAAAAGAAAGCCTGATTGTATGTGAAGTTCCCCTCTTCCTTTTACTAGCTCTCACTGCTGCCGATAGGAAACTTTAGACAGTCCCTAGTTGCTCTGCAGGGAAACATTCGTATTTTGGAAGGGCTTGCTTGTATAACCTGGCTTGCCTTAGATAGTCTCTACGCCAGCCCAAAAATCTTGTCTTTTTCGGATTATCAGAAGAAAACCAGTGCAGATCACAATGGCAAGATTTTTAAGAGGGGCGATCCTTTACTTACATTGCAATTTGCTGCAGTTTCCATGTCTTTGCACCAATAACTTGGGCCCCACATGCATTTCTCTGTTCCCAAAAGCACATTCTCACCTAGACACAGTTGCAATTTCTGTGTATGATAAAAGAAAAATGTAAAGAATCTGTACAATAAAGGATTCCCGTTATCACAACTGCTGAGGGCAGACAGACTTACTAAGCAAATAAAAGAGGGATCCAGTGCTTCCAGGAGTAACTGAATAAACAAAGGCTCATACTCCTTGATCAACGCAGAACACTGAGAAGAAACAAAAGATTGGGAACATCCCAATATCAAAACAGTGGAAAACATACAGGTAAAGTTTAAAGGGATCTGTCAAGTGCAAAAAAGCAGTTATCCTGTTTTTGCACCAATTGCTGTAGGATTCAGTGAGAAACCAAACAAAATGGTTACGACTCTTAATAGTGAAACAGGTAACTGTGATTTAAGGCAATGTAACTGCTTGTCTGATAGTATGTCCAAGTGCTTTTGACTGATAGTGAAGTGGCCAAAAGTTAAAGCAATAAACAGCGGCCAGGAGAAAGAAAGAGGCTGCTCTGAGGTTCCTCTGCTTAGTAAAGATGTGAGAAAGGTTTCTAATTTTATTCCTAAGCAGAAGAACATCAGAGCAGCCTCTTTCTTGCTCCTGGCCGCTGTTTATTGCTTTGGTGGTCATAGAAGGCCCAGCAAGTGGTGATGTTACAACAAAATGCATTCATTCATAACAGTGCATGTATCCCATATCTTGGAATTAAAAAAGTAAATGTATGAATATACAAAAATGCTTAGAATAGCACACATCAATTTTACATTCACTTATTTTTAAGGTTTACTTGTCCTTTTAAGACAGTTTGCAAAACAGGCAAACTTTCAAAAATACAGCTAAAGAGCTATAAACACTCAAACATCTTTTATGCCAAAAAAGGGTATAACTCTTGCACAGTTCTGGGGAGAAAAAAAACAAAAAAAACTTATTTTTGGACCCGAGCCAGGAGGTCACCAGTTCAGTAGTGTAGGAAGTTATAAATCGTAAAAAAAAAAAAAACACACAACACCCAACAAAGCAGGGTATCAGATTATTTTATTATTCATTTTAAATAGAGTAATAACTCACCTCATTTTGCATGGAGTCTGGTAAAAAGTTACAGATTCTATTTAGAAAATCCTTGATCCTACTTTCAGTGGCATTTTTCTCCAGAAGTTCATCTACATATCGCATAATCATCTTGCACACAGGACAGTAGTCTCCAGCTGCAGCCTTCTCAGCACTTATTTTTACTATTACAGAAAAAAATTGTTTACATACAAAAAGTATAATGCAAAGAGGGAAAAAAAAAAAAAAACACCCCTAGACCCCTCCCAGGGCAAATGCCCCTAACTTTTTACTCACCCCTCACGGCAGTTTCAGGCATCGGAGATTAAGGCAGCCATTTTCTTTTTCAGTAATCTTTGTGTCTTCAGAAATTTGCATGAGTTTCGGTGCATACACAGTTGTCCGGAGCCGGGAAATGAATCCAACTGCACATGCACCAAAACACTGTTCAGTAGACGAAGAAGATAGCTGCCTTGAACACCGATGCCTGAAACTGCTGCAAGGGGTGAGTAAAAAGTTAGGGGCATTTCCCCAGGGTAAGAGCTATGCTGGGCGGGAGAGGGGTCTACAGGATAGGGTTTTTTTTTTTAAATGAAGGGTTTAGTTCTCCTTTAATACTCCTCCAAAACCAATTCTTCCGAGCAAAGGGATACACATTATAAGATTACCATTTTTTAGGTTCTTCCGGCCACTGCAGTATCCTAGGGTAGTACAAATGACTTTAGGATTTGCCTCTTGTTCCAGCAGCTCAATCAGGGGATCACAATACTCTTCTATGATGTCGTCACACTTTTGGGTGTATTGAGAAGGAAGAAGCTTGCAGACTTGCTCCAGGTTGTGTTTAATGTTCTCCTGCAATAAACAAAGCCAGTGCATGAGCATTTAGAAGCTTGCTGAAGCACAGGCAACAATTAGGGAGTTATTTATCAAGCTCCCACATTTTTACTCCCAACTGAGACCTGCGGATTTGGTCGGAGTAGTTTTTAGAAAATAGAGAAGTTTTCAGATTTTGATAAATAACCCCCACATTATTCAGGACAAACCAAAAAATGCACAGAATGGGGGGAAGCAACATTTAAATTCTTACCCTTGTTCTGTTGTTATCCAAAAGTTTTTCAATTTGAGAGATCATTAGTTCACAGACTTCACAATAAACATTGTTTCCAGGCAACGGATTCTCTGTGATCTAAACAAAAACACAAAACTCTTCAAAATGTAGGTGTACACAACATATTGTTCAATACTATATTGTCTATATATTATTAATAATCCTATTTGGACCTTAAAGGAGAAGGAAGCAGTTTATTACCAAGTAGAGTAGCCACAATAGTGCAAGATAGAACACCATTTATTCTGCAGAATGCTTTACCATACCCAAGTAAACCGCTCTAGAAGCTCTGTTTGTTTAGGATAACAGCTGCCATATTAGCTTGGTGTGACATCACTTCCTGCCATAGTCTCTCCTTACTCACTCATAGCTCTGAGCTCAGATTACAGCAGGCAGGAGAAGCAGATGGATCATGCTCAAGCCCTAGCCCTGGAGGTTTAAGCTGAAAACAGGAAGTCTGATACAGAAGCCCATGTATTCACAACAGAAGGAAAGAAGTGCTGGATTTCTTTTGACAGAGGACTGAGCAGCATTACTTTAAAGAGTTTACTGGTGTAGACCTTTCTGATAAAGCTTACTTAATTTTAACCGTTCCTTCTCCTTTAAAGTGGATATCAATGTTAATATTTTGTAAGCAACTGTACTTGCTTAGAACAACATTAGCTTACTATCATATGCCCTATTGGCTCTGCCTTTTAGCTTTAGCAAAGATCAGACTGCCTGACCATATCCTTCTTTATTTCCTCCTAAAGTCCTCTTATAGGGTCATGAACCCATAAAGGAATTGGGCTGCCAAGTTTATTTAAAATAAAAATAACTTCAATCAGTTTAACAGAAGAAAAATCACTCTTAGATAAATAGCAAAGTAGCCAAACCTAAAGTATATACAACCTTAAAGAAGACACTAAGGCATACAAGATAAACAGAAAGATATTTGGCCTGCAGTAGTAGTGTTGAAAGTAATATTTATATGTAGCTTTCTATAAGAAGTGCAGAATGTTAAGGGGGTTTTTTCATAGCTAAAACGAGGTTGATAGGGTATCGACGGAGAAAAAAAAAATGAATTACAAAATAAACTTACTTTAATAGCTGGTTGTACCTTTACTGCAGGAATAAGGGATTTAGCTGGAATAATGTTTTGCAGAGGTGTTGATTTTTCCTGGTCACAAAATCCGGCCATACCACACAACTGTTTTGGTTGCTACAATAAAAGAAGCAGTAGCTACAATTAATTACAAAACAGGAGTTCAGTGGGCGTCACTAGAATATGGTTGCAAAAATCAATTTAGTGCAACTGGAAGGGGAAAAAAAAAGAAAAAAACAGGCTAAAATGTAAAAATAAGTTGCTCCTATTTAGAAAACAAAGTGTCCCAAAAATGGGCTTCTCTATAATGGTACCTTAGCCCAGTGATTTTCAACCTTGTGCCTCCAGCTGTTAAGGAACTACAAGTCCCACAATGCAATGAAGGAGTCTGACAGCCACAGTCAGGCAAATGCATTGTGGGACTTGTAGTTTAACAGCTGGAGGCACAAGGTTGAAAATCACTGCCTTAGCCGATCTGAGAATATACCACATAGCCTGAAAATTACAAAATCCGGTTCAAAGTCAACCACTCTCTAGTTTGTGTAGAGTGTAGGAGATGCTTGGTTTTTTTTTTTTTTTTTTTTTTTTAAATAGAATCGCAACTTATCTTTAGGATTTTCTGCACATTGAAGCAAGTGCAGTTAATCTGTGTTTATTCAGTACTGGAAAAGAGCTGCCACAGTTAGCACTGAGTAACAAGAATGCAGGATGGAAAGCAATAAAATGTTCCAGAACAAAGGAATGCAAGAACCACAAACTGAAACATTAAATCGATACGCGCATTATGCTTGCATCAACTCAGCTTTGTTCGGCAAGCGAGATTATGATTTCACAAAATGAGGAAAGAACTTGGGCCAGCCAAGCACTTTAAGTTTTTTTTTTTTTTTTAGTCAATTAGAACTATCAAAAAGCAGAGACAGAACAAGGGTACAACAAACATGAACATACTACACAATCATGCTTCACACATACCTGATCCTTATGATTTAACAAAAGGAAAGCGATTTGCCATAGTAGAAATAAAGGGAAGAAAATGAAAGTTTGCCATCAGCATAGATCTAGAAATCATGAGCAAATAAGTAATTTACAAATAGGTTACATGTCCCTTTGAACTCTGCAATACAAAGGCCGGACTGGGACACAAAGCAAAATAGGAAGAGACTACACAGAAACCAGAATTGATAGTAGCAAAGATTCAGTTTAGATATAGGACAGCTTAGTAAGTTAAAAAAAGGATTAAGCATTTAAAGGTTAACAAAAGCAAACAAAATTACATATTAAGTAATAAAAAAATTATACAAAATACTTACCATTTGTAGTAGCACTTGTATGGCTATATCAGCATACTGGTTAATGTAAGACTTGCACTGAAAGAGATTTAACATATTTCACTTTATGGGCAATAAGGATTCTAAACAGCAATAGCTACCAGGGCATCAATCTAATACATAATACAAGGTCAAACCTTGTCTATAGACATATATCAGCAAATAAGTTTGTTTTTTTGGTTGCTGTAACGAGTTAGATCTTCCTATTACAAAAACTGGCCATAAAAAGGAAAAGTATGGAGGTCATCCATATAATGCAATCCAGATGTTTTCCAAAACGTAAAAATAAGCCTTCGCATATAATGAAGAATTAAAAATGAAAATATAGTTTTACCATTTCTGCCATAGTAGGATCAAGCAGGGTACATTCCTGCAAAAAATGGTCCACCAATTTCTTGGAGAATGAAGAATTGCTTCGAAGGGCATCTTGCACATCAGAAATTAACGTTGTACAGTCGTTGCATATATCCCCAGTCTGAGCAAAGAAAAATATAAATATGATTCAAATTGTAAGCTATCCTTGTATAGATTTTAAACACTGAGCAATTGTTTAATCCTGTTTAAAAGGAATCCAAGTCACAAATATTTTACTAGATGTTGACAATTTTAGGCTTGCGGCACACAGGCAGATTCAGTCGCCCGATCACCTCTTCTTCTGGGCGACAATCTTCCCACCTGCTTGAATGAAAAGTCGCTGGTGGCATGGCACTCTCAGCGCTTTGTATTCCGCAGTTGCCTCACAAGGAGACTTCGGAAAACGAAGCAACGCGAATGCCATGCCACCAGCGACTTTTCTTTCAAGCAGGCGGAAGGCACAGGAAGACAGATCAGGGAGATTTTCACCCAGAAGAGGAGATTAGTCGCCGGGAGACTAAACCTCCCCGAATCTGCCCGTGTGCCCTTACTGTCAATGGCAGCTGAATGGAATTTCCATTATTAAAAATTACCTTGGGCTCCTTTGGAGTATTGTCTTGTGGATAGAGGAGTTGGGGAACATTAACAATAAAAGGATAAACCAGTTTTGAAGCATCCACATCTGGCACCTCATTGGTAAGTAATTGTTTGGGTTGGTTTAGACTTGCCAGATGCCGCTGAAGAGATGTGCACAAACCAAGGGAAGAACACAGCACACCGGGATTACTCTGAAAGACAAGAGCGATACATAGATTTTTTTTCCTTTGGCACAGTTTTCTTATTATAAAAACAGCACAGCAAAATCAAACCAGGTACAAACAAGAGATATAAATATGAACCTTCTTAAAAGCGATACACCACTTTTCAATGAGGACTCAATGAATAAGGCTTGAACTAAATCCATTTTTTCCCCCAATTGTTTTAAGAAATATGTAGAGCATTTGCTCTAGCTTCCTCTCCTACCTACACCCAGAATTGTTGTGTTGGCTAGGGTGCAGGCAGAAGAGGTGGCTAGTGCCATTTTCAGACCCTGTGTGGCACTAGCCAAAGACTAAACCTATAAATAATTAGTGTGCTTTCCAAACTATCCAAATGCAAGTGCTTGGACAATTTCAGTAGTAGACCTCAAAGCACTCACCGCATGCCAACACAAGCTTCTAGGCTATTTTGCTTACCAGTTCTTGCTGAAGAAGATTCAGAACAATAGGGAAGTAATCGCTCACTTCTTGCTTGCAGGTGGCAGCCAAACCAGGATCAGGGAACAGGTCACAGACTTTATTTAAATAATCCTTAATTTCACCCTGAAAAAAAAATGCCCAGTTACTGCTGATTTTGCTACTCATCCACAGAAACATTTGCAAGTGATCTGTACTGCACATGCACCATGCTTGAGTTTGTACTAATGGTGGCATCCAGCTTTAGATGAAAGTCCCTCAATCTAATTACTGAAAGAAGCACCAATCTGGGGCAGGATCTAAGAGTCACGGATGGTGCCTTACAATTTATCATCACGTCCCAAGTGAGTTTTGTTTCTTTATCGAAGAAAGCCTCCTTCATATCTTCAAGATTTCATTGCAGAATACCTTCTGATATATATGCACACATATATATAGCTTCCTATATGAAAAACTGTTTACTAAGTACTTAATTGTCAGTATTAGATACAAGCAATAAACATTTTTTTGCAAGTATATAAACCTGCATACCTGTGTTATATTATCCTTTATGAAATTGCCCAAAACGGTTATTATCTCCTTGCAGACATCACATGGCAAAGATTTCTGGGAAAAAAAAAAAAATCAAGATCAAAGCAAACACCATGAGTTATTGTATTATTTAATGTTCTATTTAGGCATTTGAATTCAGGTGGTGATGGATTTTTTTTACATTATGAAGGTAGTAATATTTTGTTCAGGTGGATAAAATAATCATGTATGAAAAAAAAAAAAGAAAAAAAAAACCGAATAGTTCCAAACGCAGGTAATCTACATAATTCTCACCTGCTAGGAGTTATAGAAGGTTAGACAGCTGCATGAGCACAGTTAGTGGACACAAGACAGATCTTCTCAGTCCATCCTAAGCACCAAATATTCTCTCAATTTATTTATTGTATTTCACCTAATAATTCTCTGGGTTGCATTGACTAAACAATGCCACCACTAGGATTAGAAGGTTAAAACACAGCATCAATAGTGCAGCAATGAAATAACTTGGCAAGTAGTATGAAAGAAAAGCACAAGGAGTATAAGAAGAGAATAAATGTGATGGAGGTAAAGAGGAAATGAAAGGATGTAAATAAAGGAGGTTAAAACAAAAAGAAAAAAAAAAACACGAGAACATTTGGTCGAATGCCAAAAAAGGAGAAGAAAAAGAAATGCATTGTACAGTAGAGATCCCAATAAAAACACTACAGGAGAGAAATGGTAAAAGGGGTGTCTCATATAGCGCAGTAGATCCCAAACTGTGGGACGGGACCATCTCCTGGTGGGGCTTGAAGCAGTGTCTTAGGACCGGATAGGGTAAAAAGGAGAAAGTATTACCATTTCCTCCCCTAAATACACTTGAAGGTCCAGCGTGAAGACAGCAAGGAACTTATTTATCAACACTGAAGACAAATATTACCGGTGCAGTCACCCATAAAAATCAGAAATTCATTTTGTTTTCTAACTTATAGGTGAATATTCAAATCTAATTACAGATTGGCAGCATCACCAGTGATGTTAGTCTCCAATGTCCAACTATGGCTGAAGGTCTGATACATCACACTATACAATATTTTTCTGTATGACCCTGACCAAATGCTGGACATGAAGGTGGACCTATGCCCAAGGTTTCTCGCATCTTATGGTTCTCCCCAAGTAAAAAAACAGAAAGGCAAAAAACCTAGCCAGAAGGGAGAAAATTTTTTTTTTAGGAGTCTCCACCTCCTCTATTAGTGGCGTTTTTGCAACGGTCAATAGGGCTGGGAACATCTGGAACAAAGCACCCAGCCCTACTGGCTTTGGCAAGAAAAAGGGAGGGAGTCGTGCATTGCAGCTGCAACTTGGGAACCCACATGACAAGAAAACATTTCATAATATAAGAGGAAAAATAGAAATAACATGGCTAAACCCTGTACATTGTTTTTGACAGTTATCTATAGGAAGAATGACATACCACTGTGGGCTTGTTCCAAACAGTTTGTTGGCAGTGTTTTACTGCACCACACTGAGAAGCAGTCCTCACATTCTCACACCAGACCTCGGGTCCTTTGGCACACTGCTCTGTTCCAAACAAGGGAGTTGCTGCAACTGAAAAACAATAAGCTTATGCAGCAAACTGGGAAACATCTGAAACTGAATGTAAAGTAACATTCTAATTTGCTTTAAAAAAAAAAAAAAAAAAAAAAAAAAAAAAAAAAAAGCAGTGTTTTACTGTAAGTTTATTGCATCCACTTAACTTCCCATTCAACATTTATGCACTGAAACAGTTATGGTGTTGGGTCACATTATAAAGCTAGGTTTGAGTTACACAAATCAAGAACCCAATACAGCAACTAAAAAGCAAGTCTGGAGTTTTTCTATGCTATATTCTTGGCCAGTAGCCAAATTGTTACTATTGCTATCTGTCAATCACCAGAACATCTGGTTTGTTATTTTTCCTAAAGGAACTGTAACACCAAAAAAAAAAAAAAAAAGTGTTTTAAAGTAATGAAAAATATTTCGTTTTGCCCTGCACTGGAAAAACAGAACAGAAAAACGACTATAGTTTATATAAATAAGCTGCTGTGTATAAATGCGAGACATTGGAAAAAAAGGCTACATGGCACAGGCTATATAGTGGACAGATAACACCATTATTTTCTACAGAGCTCATCTGCTATGTAACCTGAGCGTTTTCTCCTTTAAATGGCTGCCCCCATTGCTACACGGCAGATTTATATAAACAATAGTAGGGTTTCTGAAGCAAGTAAATCAATTTTACCAGGACAGGGCAACACTGCATTATATTTTTATTACTTGAAAACACAATTTTTTTTAGGTTACTTTAATTAGAATGGCTAGTTGTAGATTGTTGCATTGAAACGAACAATCTTTCATCATAAAAATCTGCATACCTATGACCAGTTTTACTCGGGAGTCATTTAGCCAAGGTATGTTTTAATCACTTTTCTAGAATCACTTTTTTGGGGATTACAGTATAATCATAATTATGAGTGGCCTAACAGTCCATGACTGTGGAGGATTCCGTGGTTGAGATGGTTGTAAACGGCACTATTTACAGCACGGGCCATTCCCTAGCTTTTGTCATTGCCTGTGCCTTGTGTCTATGCTGGCATAGCAATTCCCTGTTTTAAGCACAATTTTATTTTCAGGCAATATTGGCCTCCTTTAAAGACAACAAAAAATTATAATGTAGTGTTGCCCTGCACTGAGTAAAACTGGGGTATCTGCTTCAGAAACTCTACTACGGTATATAGAAGAAAAAAACTGCTGGGCAGCCATTTAAGCTGAAAAAGCAGACAAGGCACAGGATACAGAGCAGATAACTTTGTAGTATTCAATGGGATTCTTCAGAACTTGTTATCTACGTTGTATCCTTTGCTTGAAAGGCTGCCCGTATGGCTACTCAGCAGGGTGTTTATATAAACTAGTTGTGTTTATAAACTAAATGTGTCTTGCCAGTGTGTACATTGTATTGTTAAACCTTTAAAGGAACAGTAACATCAATAAATTAAACTGTTTTAGGGTAAGGCCACACTGGAAGATTTCGGGGAGGTTTGTCGCCTGGCGACTAATTGCCGCGACTAATCTCCCCGAATGGCTTGCTAGTATCTTGCACCCGCAAGCGCTAAAGTCGCCTGCGCCTATTCACACGCGGTGATGCGTTTTTTAAAGTCGCTCGACTTTGAAAATCGCGTCGCCGCATGTGAATAGGCGCAGGCGACTTTAGTGCAAGAGACTAGCAAGCCATTCGGGGAGATTAGTTGTAGCAATTAGTCGCCAGGCGACAAATCTCCCCGAAATCTTCCCGTGTGGCCTTATCCTTAAAGTAATGAAAATATAATGCAGTGTTGCCCTGCACTAGTAAAACTGCTGTATTTGCTTCAGAAACACTTCTACTATTTATAAAAATAAGCTGTTGTGTAGCCATGGGGGCAGCTAATCAAAGGAGAAAGGCTCAAGTTACACAGCAGATAGCAGATAAGTTCTGTAGAACATAATGTTATCTGTTATCCATTACTTATCCTGTGCCATATAGCCGTTTTCAATTTCCGTCATTGCTACTTAACAGCTTGTTTATATGAACTATAGTAGTGTTTCTGAAGCAAACAGATCAGTTTTGCCAGTGCAGGGCAACATTATATGATATTTTCATTACTTTAGAACGCTAATTTTTTGGTGTTACCGTTACTTTAAGTTCACAGGTCTGATTTCAATATAATTCAAACACTTCCCCCTGACAATTTGCATACAGGCAGGTTTTATTTCACCATGTTTCTCATTCACTTTATCTAACAAAACCTCTTATCACTACAAGAAATCATTGCCTCATGTTTCTAAAGTCAAACCAGTACTTAAGCACAAAAGCAAACATTGATAAGCAACTTCTGATACTCCAATCAGCACAGAGCATTTAGGGCAATGGCACACACATCTTGGTAAAACACAGACTATGCTCCATTGCCTCCATTGTGAACCACATGAAAAAGTTCCAAGGCAACATTAGGGCTCATTTATAGCTGCAAGTGCAGTGTGAAATTTCAGACAATTGTTTTACCTACAATACCCCCACATTTTCAGCAGAATTCGAATAAATGCATAATATGCAAGAACAATTGCATCTGGTGCAGTAAAATACACATAACTGCACTTACATCTTTTAATAAACCAGAGGCAATTGTACTGAAGTTCATTTGGGGTGGGGAGCATAATATCTGGTGCCCTATGTGTTAAAGTAAATCATTGGATTAGAATGTGTGGACACAATGCCACTTGCCATAAACAGTTGCCAAGAGTGGGGATAATGTTTAGGCACAAATACATTCTAACAAATGGCAAGAATATGTGTGGCTACATCCATTTTTTGCACACTTTACATTCAAAATGTAAATGAGCACTATTTTCTGCCAAAAAATATATACTTTGTACCACTTCCATACCCAACATTCCTGCTGCATAAGCCATCAATATTACAGGCTTAAGAGAAATGTACTGGATTTTACTACAGGGAGGGAGAGGGAATCTGTGAAAACCTGACCCACACATCACATGAAGGGGTGGGGGGGTACATAGGACATAACTGTTCAGTGAGTTTACAATTGATCTTCAGCATTCAGCTCAGATTCAAAAGCAACAGTAAGGGCAGAGATACACATTGAGATTCAGGGCGATTAGTCGCCAGAAGAAGAGGCAGTTTGCCGGGCGACTAAACCTACCCTGAATCTCCACGTGTGTCTCTGCCCTTAGGATTCATCCACAAGAGCAGATTCGGGAGATTAGTCGCTCCAGTGACTAATCACCTCTTCTTGAAACATGAAAATCGCATGAGGCAATTCACATGTGGTACTTCGTTTTCTGAAGTCGCCCGAAGTTTGCTCATGAGGCAACTTCAGAAAATGAAGCACTTTGTGTGAATTGCCACAGGCGATTTTTGTTAAAGCCAGCGGAGGGCAGGGAGAAGGCAGTTTGGGGAGATTATCGCCCCGAAGAAGAGGCGATTTGTCGCTGGGCGACTTATTTCCCTGAATCCGTTTGTGTGAACGAAGCCTTACTTTTGCTTTTGAAGAAGAGCTGAATGCTAAGAATCAATAGCTAATTCACTGAACAGTTATGTCCATTGTGTCCCCCGCCCCTCCTTCAAGTCACTGACTAACTGCGACTAAAGCTGGCCATAGACGCATCTACTTGCAATATCGGATGAACGACTGGACATCCCAATCTCCCGACCTGTTACTAACCATTCAGATCAAATAAAGCAGTAAAAGAACAGATCAGCCGACGTTCTGCCCCACAGCAATCGTACCAAAGTTTATGTCTGACAAAGCTGGTGACAGTCTTAAAATCGTCAGATCGGCAATACATGCAGAGATATGATCAGCAGCCGACAAATCTAACCTATCCAATTGACTGATTGGCATGGCAAGATACATTTTGGGACACTCTACACACGACCCAAAAATTGTACAAGTTGAGGATTCGTACAATCGGATCTTTGAGTCTACGGCCACCTTTAGGGCCCTTACACGCGGCGTTGATTGACCTGCGCTCCCCTGCGTTCCGTTTGGCTTTGTTCAGCCTCAGGTCTAGACGCACCTCATTCTTTTCAATGAGATTGTACCCACGAGACGCGTGTAAGCGACGAACGCAGTTTCAGACGCAGCATTTTGTGTCTGAACCTGCGTTCGGCGCTTACACGCGTCGTGTGGGTACAACCTCATTGAAAAGAATGAGGTGCGTCTAGACCTGAGCTCCCCTGTGGCTGAAAGCAGCCAATCGGAATGCAGGGGAGTGCAGGTCAAAAACGCCCATCAGGCCAGCCTTTATACATTACAATTTTGCCTGTCTATATTAAGATTAATTTTTTATTTGGCACAGCCTATTTAATCCAGTTTTTATTTTTTTTTTTTTTTTTTTTTTACACACACAGAACTGTTCCTTTTAAAAAAAACACACACACACACACACACACACACACAGGAGAAGGAAATGGAGCAGAAAATAAACAGCTATGAAAGCCAGTTGTTAATCATAGCAGCCCCTGCACTATGTGAATAGTGTAGATCTACACAGCACAAAACAACACCATCACAAGGCCAGGGAGTGTGTGCAGACTACAGCCACCATAAACCCGAGTCATACAACACGTGACTGAAGTCCACCTTTAGTGGCTGCTGAACTACAAACTCCAGAATTCCCACCGAATCTCTGATATTTAAGGCGACATTGTAGCAAATAAAAGTTACATTTCGGATTATAAATATATATATATTTCTCATGAAGCGGTGTTGCAGCCTTGTATATATATATATATATATATATATACGCAATAACTACAAGAACATGGCGCAGCTGGTTATAAAATCTGGCTGGCAAAGCAGGCACCAGGACAGGCAGCTAAATGTCAGCTACGGACACAAACAGCAGCGGCCTCAGGGCAAGGACACAAATACACAGCCAGATTGAATGCGTCCAACTTGATTAATTATCACAGCTGCACTAAGCGGAAGTGACCCCCATCCCTATTAAACACTGACAGAAATTAGCTGACAAACCGTAAATGCATCCTCACTACTGCTAAGCAAAATGCGAGCTCATCGCCGGTTTATTGTGTATTTCGTCTGTCACAGCAGAAACAACTATTATCTTCTTACCCAGTGCCAGAGCACAGAACAGCACCGCGACACACTTCATGATGAACCTTCTGTGAGAACCAGTCACCTGACTGTGTCACTGCAGCTTCGCGTAGGTTGCTAATATGCACAGCCACGCCCACGGGTCAGCTGAACGTTACTCAGCGCAAGAGAGTAGAAAAGGGCGGAACTGTGGGAAATTAGGAGGCGGGTGCATGTGTTGCGTACTGTTTAGCTTGGGAAGGGCAACAACATAATGATATTGCTGCCAGTGCCTTTGGGAGCTGCAAGGTTTCCTTTTATTCAAACACGGACGAATGCTCATCCACAAATGGCCCAAATACTGCTATAAATAATATTTGTAATGGGAAATGTATTTCAAAGGGTCTGTATTCCACACCGGTGCCCACCACGTTTATAATCTCAGTAAGATCATGTGATCTCTGGTGAGGTGATCAGTCCCGGAATTGTGTATGTGTGTAGTCCCAAGTCATGCATTCTTTCATTAAAAAAAATGATGGTTGATCCCAATATTATTAATAGGAAAAAAGATAATTATATAGGAAGACTGGTATTTTTTTTTCCAGAAAAGGTGGTTTCTTTGATCACCTCCAGTTCTTTGCAGCCCTCTGCTCTGGGCTTCAGCGCATTTTGTTTCAGTATATGAATTGGGCTATTTTTGGGCTACTTTTAAATTAGCTTTTGCCTACTTTTTGGCTATTTTTTAGAGTCTGGCTAGTTTTTAAATGTAAACCTGGCAACCATAGTTTATACAGTTCTAGCATATTTCACAGCTAGGGTTGCCAGCACATCCTTTTAAAACTGAACACATGGAATCCACAGCCTGCATGGCTAATTAGCAATTCATTTAGGGCCCTAAGGGTAGAACTACACGGGACGATTCTAGGGTTGCCACCTTTTCTGGGAAGACATACCGGCCTTCCTATATATTTAGCTTGTTTCCCTATTTCTAACATTGGGATCAGCCATTAATTTTACCGGACAGGCCGGTAAAATACCGGCCAGGTGGCAACTCTAGACGATTCAGGTCCGTTTTTGGCAGATCCAACACTGGGCAACAAGACGGTTGCAACAAGGATACAACAGGAACAAGGTAAGTAATAGGAAGTCGGATGGTGTCGCAGGGTTGATCCGACGCAGTACGGCTGTCGGATGCAAATGCTGCAAGCTGCGTTGTGTCAGATCAGCCCTGTGAAACCATCCGACTTCCTATTACTTACCTTGTTCCTGACGCAACCATCTTGTCGCCCAGGGTTGGATGAGCCGAAAACGGACCTGAATCGTCCATGTAGTTCTAACCTTAGATGCATGCTGCAGACTGAACTGATTTATGTGCAGCCATGCATCATGCATCTAAATGAACTACTAATTAGCCATGCTGGCTGTGGTTTCCATATGTGATCGGTTTTAAAGGGGTGTGGTGGCAACCCTATTCACAGCACTGTAGATAAGGATACATAATTATTGACAGCATTGGACTGTAGGGTCTGGAACCCACTGGGGATTCCATCAGAAATCATGGGCTCCGTTCAGCAATATTTCCTGGATTGGACTTGGATTTAAAATAGGCCCTGGCATTCCAAGTACACAGAGGCCCAAACAGCTCCCACCAGCCCACTTAATAGCAACTTTCTATGGTATCTTATAACAGTCCCTCTGGCATTTGCCAGAACCCACAGATTGCCAGTCTGGGCCTGCCCCCAAGTGTAAAAAAACACTGTCAGCCAGCCCCTCCCATATGTTGAAAACAAACCATTGGCATTGGTAGCC
>CM044444.1:32103498-32137131 GCA_024363595.1 Xenopus borealis | reverse complement strand
CATCGTGACTCAGGGCTAATTGAAGAAACTGTGTTATCCAAAGTTATCTTAACTCATTTAGCATACCAAAGCATTGTTTTCAATGGTGAACTCTTTAATTGGATTGGATGTTGTGACACAATATTCTGTGCAAAGTAGGATAAATGGGATAGATGAGTTAAGTCATGACGCATTCAGTGTCGGACTGGCCCACTGGGATACCAGGAAAACTCCCGGTGGGCCCAGGTGTCAGTGGGCCTTTTGTTTATAACAATTTATCCTATCCTATGGTCATTCCCTAATTCTTTATAGGGAAAATGCTTAGTAATGGAAGACTAAAGTAAGTAGATATAAAATATAGTATAAAATATAGTAAGTAGATATAAAAGACTAGAAGAATGAAAAGGTTGAATGAGGCAAGGAGGAATAGTTTGGAAAGTGGGCCCATGGACTAAAGTTTTCTGGTGGACCCATGGTCTAAGGTTTTCTGGTGGGCTCCTGGCATCCCAGTCCGACACTGGACGCATTTAACACACAAATCCAAGTGACTGCATCTGTACCCCAAACTAATTTTCTTGCCTTTACATTCCCTTTAATGTTTCCAAATCTAGCTGCAGGGACATAGATCATGGAGCCAGATTTAAACAGATAAACTGGGATTCTATTCGGAGGATTATTTTGCTGCAGCGACTGGTTCTGCAGAGTTGGAGAAAGTTTGTATTAAACAATGCAAAAACTATAAAATCCACATTAGATTACATGACAACACAGGACTCTGTATATTCTGATTATTAATCAGTCTTGCTCTATCGGTTTCTGGCAGATATTATTTGACTTTTGCTGTTTTGATAATTTATGATGATCCCTAAGCAGCCCAGTCTGGGTCTTGTAAAGATGTTTAAAAAAGTTACAAGATGACAGCCCCCTGTGGCCAACTTTGAAAGCATAAATCATTTGTTTGATATTAGACTTTGTAGTGCAGTAAGTTCATGTTTATGTTTAGTATACAAAATACAGCATTTCTAGCCTTATCCTTTATTAGACTTTCCTTGTCCTTTAATGGTTTAAAAATTAGAGGTGAGACTGAGCACAACTTTATCTTGTTTGGTATAGTTTATATAGGATCAGTGGCCAGCTCCATGTTATAGCTCCCACCCTTTCCACTATAGTCAGGTGATGCCAGTGGTGGCCAATAAAAGGGCAACCATGTTTGGGTGTTTTAACCTTGAATGCAGCAAGTAAGTTACATATACAATTTAGGGGGGAATTTAATTAAAAATTGCAGGCATTATTTACAGAAGTTAAATATTTTCACGCAAAATAGTTTATGCGATTGCGAAATTTTATCACATCCACTGCGAATGTTCACAAAAACGGATGAAATTCGAGTGTAGGACTGGCCAGACCAGGGATGACCTTGACATAGGCATATTGCAATATATGGACAAACATTTCCTGTCTTGTTTTAAGGGTAAGACATTATTGAAACTTCTAATTATGCCACTGATTGCTGCAATGGGTGATTGGTACTAATAGTCACTCCAATTTTAATTTGGGAAAGGAAAGTTGCTTTGTTTGCTTTCCGCAAAACTTTTGTAATTCCTGTATCTAGTGATTATATTTTAGAATTTGATTTGTTCTGGCTGCATTTTTGAGACTATAAAGCCCTGAACACACAATAGATATTTGTGTATATTAGTTTTATACTAAGATTGCTTGCTCTGTGATTGTAACTCCTTGTTACAGTTTCTGTTACAGTCCTTGAACGTGTTTGAGGTTTGAGTTCCCTGTTGAGTTCTACTCAAAGGTGACACTTGAAAGCAGAAGTACACTCTTGGATTACACTTCACATGTCCCCTGTGGGAAAGACTAGCTTCTGTATGAAATGTGCGAAAGTGCTTCACCCATAGTACTGGCTTGTCACGCGAGAACAGTTATTCTTTAGCTTTGAAAAGATTAACCTGCACCAATTTTCTCTCAAGCACACAGCTATTAAAGGGAAACTGTCATGGGAAAACATGCAGACTTCTGCACTGAAATCCATTTCTCAAAAGAGCAAACAGATTTTTTTATATTCAGTTTTGAAATCTGACATGGAGCTAGTCATGTGACTTGTGCCAGGTTTTTAGGAGGGAACTGCTTTCTGGCAGGCTGTTGTTTTTCCTTCTCAATGTAACTGAATAGTATGCAGTAGGACATGGGTTTTACTATTGAGTGCTGTTCTTAGATCTACCAGGCAGCTGTTATCTTGTGTTAGGGAGCTGTTATCTGGTTACCTTCTCATTGTTCTTTTGTTAGGCTGCTGAATGGGGGAAAGGGAGGGGGTGATATCACTCCAACTTGCAGTACAGCAGTAAAGAGTGATTGAAGTTTATCAGAGCACAAGTCACATGACTGGGAAATTGTCAAAATGTCTAGCCCCATGTCAGATTTCAAAAATGAAATATAAAAAAATCTGTTTGCTGTTTTGAGAAATGGGTTTCAGTGCAGAATTCTTCTGGACCAGCACTATTAAAGGGGTTGTTCACCTTTGAGTTCACTTTTAGTATAATGTAGAGAGTGATATTCTGAGACAATTTGCAATTGGTTTTCATTTTTTATTGTTTGTGATTTTATATTTATTTAGCTTTTTATTCAGCAGCTCTCTAGTTTGGAGAGTCAGCAATTTGGTTCCTAAGGTAAAAATTACCCTAGCAACCCTGCATTGATTTGAATAAGAGACTGGAATATGAATAGGAGATGGACTGAATAGAATGATAAGTAATAAAAAGTGACAATAACAATACATTTGTAGCCTTACAGAGCATTTGTTTTTTTAGATGGTGTCAGTGACCCCCATTTGAAAGCTGCAAAGAAACAGGAGAAAATTGCAAATCATTAAAAAACTATGAAAAATAAATAATGAAGACCAATTGAAAAGTTTCTTCGAATTTGCCCTTCTACAATATACTAAAAGTTAACTTGAAGGTGAACCACCCCTTTAACTGATGCATTTTGAAAAAATTTTTTTTACCATGACAGGATCCCTTTAACTTAATTAGACACTCAAGCAGGTACTGTGTCAGTAGGTGGTGCACTTGTCTTGCTATAAAACTGGCCAGAGCAAGATCATTTTCTGTAGGAAAAGTATAAAAGATTATCATCTGACTTGGAGTTCACACCCTCATAAATGAAATATGGGTTATGAGGAGGTCACATTATTCTGATTGCCCACTTATAAATCATAGTATTTGCTTATTCTGACATTGATAATTGGTACTAGGTAGTGATGGGCGAATCTACCCCGGTTCGCTTTTTTTGGTGAAAAAAAATCGCGAAACTAGTCACGGCAAGTTTTTGACGCGCGTTCCGTCTTTTTTGTCGCTTTTGACGCGCGTCGTTTTCGCGTTTTTGATGCGCAACTTGTTTTTTTTGTCGAATTTTCGCTGCCGTTTCGCGAATTTATTCGCCAGCGGGGAATCGCGCGAAATTTGCCCATCACTAGTACAAGGAGATACCAATATTATATACCAGTAACTGGTCTGGAAACTCCACTAATTTATGGAGTTTTTTTCTCTCTACAAATATCGGTTCTCTCCATTCACTGGCTTCTTGTTTCATCCTTTGGGGAGACCGGAGACCTGTGTATTTTGTGGTGCTTGTGGGCCTCAGCCGATGCAATATAAACCTGACAAGGCCAGGTATAATACCAGAATATAACAAGAGCAGGGAGAAAGTATGCTGCTAAATCTCTCATCAGGTTATAAAATTACAGTTTTCTGTCCATAAAATCAAAACAATCCAGGTTCATATCCCCACAAATTGATCTATGTCTGCACCTTTATTATTGTTTAAATTCCAAAAAGGGGAGCCACAGATTAAACCAAATTAAAGGTAAAATAAAATAAGTACATTCATTCAATTAATAATTATTTTCTAATCTTGCTTACATCATACCAAAAGTTGATAGTAAACTAAACTTCTCATTTAATTTGAAATATAAAATGAATAGCATCAATATTCCCTACATTCATTTAATCTGTCCTTTGAATTTTGTCGGAATATGACATTTATTTAAAAGTACCATTCCATGTAATTAAGTACTAGTTCTTGTCAAATGTAAAAGTGCCAAACCAAAGGAGAAAGTGTTAACCTGGCTGGCACAGATTTGCATGTATCTAGATATTTTAGGCAGAATATCCTACAGATAGAAAAGAGATTGTTGTAGACCTCAAAAGCACTTTGCTGGAATGCATATAACACTAACAGCTACAATAAACATTCCCAAGCTCTCCACAGAAATGGAATATATTTCTACCAAATTCTACAGCAGAATAGAATGGGGCAGATTTACTAAAGGGGTGAAGTGGACTTTCGCTAACAAAACTTTGCCAGAACAGGACAGGAACATTGCCAATTTAGTAAGAGTCTTAGAGGAAAATTCGCTAGCGAAAAAGACCGTCACTAGCATAGTTTTGCGCCCTATCGCCAGCCGAATAGTCGATCAGGTGAACGATCATTACCCTGCAAATTCACTAAAGTCTGAATTTTACAGAACGTTAACTCTTTCACCAGTTTCCTTTGCCAGCTTAGACGCTTAGACCTGGTGAACTGATAAGATGATGCTGCGTCCTCCTCAATCTTATGTTTGTGACATTATATCCTGTATGCCGAAAAGTTTGAAGTATGAAAAGTTTGAAGTATGAAAAAAAGCTTTTTTTCATGTTATTTTAAAGTGGGATTGTGTTTAAAAGTTGTAATGTTTTTTTTTCCAGTTTTTTATTATACCATTTGAGTGGCACACGTTTATTTAAGGGTGAACTCATGTCTAGGACAATAGAGGATACTTTTGCCTTTATTTGCTTCCTTTGCCACTTCCAGCATTTGCACCAACATCTCTAATATATGTACCCACCCTATTCAAATTGACCTAAGCTTAAGTGTACTAAATAAATTTTGCTAGGCAGAAATTAACCTAAGCAAAAGTTCGCTATGAAATGCTTGCACATTGATGAATTTACCCCAGCGAAACTTCACATTTTGATGAATTAGTTTATGTGCTGCAATTCCGAGGCAAAAATTTGCCCTTTAGGGAATTTCCCCCATTGTGTTTTTCCCCTATTGTGTTTTACCAAGTATGATCAGAGAAAAGCTTATTTCACACCCATCATCACTGTACAGCCTACCATTTTGCATTAATTGGATTTGACTACTTTTTTTAGGGTTGCCGGATGCAATATTAATGTTTTTTTCTTTATTCAGGAAATGCCCAATTTATTGACCTGACTTTTGAGTTACTCAGTTGTCATTTAAATATATTGCTTCAGACTCCCTTGCATGTTAAGAAATGAAAATGTATTGAATGTACTGAATAAAACTGGCCAGGTATTTTTTGACCAATGCAAGGGCCTCATTCTGCTCTTGAATAATGGCATAGAGATAACCCAGTCTGTTATCTGACTAATTCAGTTCCTTCTTCACCCAGGATAAGGTCTGCCTACCTTTGTAAGTTTTTAAGAGTCAACTGCAATTGTGTGCTCTATTTGAATTTCCCTGATCAGTTGCTGCTTTATTGAAATCAGGTGTGGCTTTGTACTGGGAATCTGAAAAATAAGATATCTGCTAAAAATTTGTCTAATAAGGAGACAATCCAATATCAATCATTTAAAATAACCTGCAGTCTGATATAATATTCTGCTTGATAACAACACTTTTTACATTTGATGCTGTAATCCCAGTTATACACCAAGCTGTAGAAGCTGAAATGCTGAACAAACAAAATTTTCTCTAGTTAAATGTACTTGTTAGGCAACTCCTGTGCATGGCTACTGGATACATTCTGTTTATTGGCCGATCAGTAACCATTATCTTCATATTATTATAGTCATATTCCTAATTGTGATTGGTTCTACTTTTGTTTTAACGAGAAGGAAGTAGATCCATCAGAAAGGCAGACCTGTTCCCTGTATACAAAATTTTAAATATAGAAAAGTTGCTTTGAATAAAACTGCTTTCTGAATTTTTATTTTCCTTAGTTATAGCCTAGCCCAAAACTATGCCATTGCTGCCCCAAAGTGATACCTAAATTGACATGTCTTGGGTTTTCCTTAAAAGTAAGTTATTTTTTACAGACTCACCATATTCAAATTTTTAATAGTTGCTTAGTAAACATGGTGCCCATCTTCTTGTTTCTATAGATTATATAAAAAAATGGTATATACTGTACCTATATTAGTTGTAGTTATTATAAAAACCTAAACTTCATGTTCAGCTTTAGTTTAATGTCAATATTTTAGTTACTTTCCAGTTGTTGAAGTACGAAAAAAATTAAAATAAGAAAAAGCAGACATGAGTGGCCTGAGAAAGCCAAGAGATCTCAGAAATAATTGTCACGGGTATTCTGATCTTTTCTCTGTTTACATACCTTGGTAATGAATATTCTGTTTGATATGGCAAGTGTGCAAATAAAAAAAAAAAAACAGTGATGTTACTTCTGTGGACATTTCAGTTAGTGTCAGTGACTTGTGGTATAAATCATGTGCAAAGGTCTATTTATCATATAGACACTCAAGGGTCTGCGTCTAGTGCGGCAAATTTAAGGGTGCTTGCCCTCCACTGCCACAGCAGAGGTGGGGGGTTCCTGTTGCGGTGCACATTGGCCTATGACGTCCTATCCACCATCATACACATATGTAGAAGTGGCACAGCTCCAGTGTCTAGGACAGCACTGGAACTAAATACACTACTGTTAACGTGAACCACATGTACTACAGGAAGTTCCTACTCACTCTGATATATATATATATATATATATATATATATATATATATATATATATATATATATATATAGATAGATATAGAGAGAGAGAGAGAGAGAGAGAGAGAGAGAGAGAGAGAGAGAGAGAGAGATAGAGATATATATATATATATATATATATAGAGATAGAGATAGAGATAGAGATAGAGAGTCAAAGTCCACCACATCTGTGTGATGAATAACCCCGGTGCAATCCAATACAGCTGCATTCACAAAAAAAAATTGAACACAAGGAATTTTGAATAACTTAAAAAATCTTACTTTTATTTAATACATCTTTAAAAAGCAGGTAAACTTTTTGGTCTGTGCCCAAGACCTTTCTCAAGACCATAATCTGTCCATACAAAATAGATATATAAATAGATTAAAAAAAACCAGAGCACTCAACCCCGTGCTACCCTAGTGGTCATGTGACAACAAACTTAACCCTACATGGGGGAACTTGATTGTGTCTAATTTGGAATAGTCATTCTCAAAAGGTAAAGCTAAACCTATGGATCAAATAGAGAGCATAATAAATCTCCAAGATAGCAGGAAACAATAAACATCCAAATGTATCAGTTAAAGTGATACTGATCTCTTTAAGTCAACAAATTTTAGCAACAAAATATTAACATTAGCATGCAACAAAGTAGCATTAACGCAGGTTCAGAAAACAAAGTTGCCAAAATGTAATTGGCCACTGGTTTATTTGTATGCCCATCACGAAATGCGGTGCTAATTGCTGAGCGATGTACATCCATACATAATCGTAACGTTTTATCAGTTTCGCCCACATTTGACAGTCCACAGTGGCATGTGATTACATAAATCACATGTGTGGTTATACACGTAATATGATGTGTCATAAATCTACATGAAATGCAATTTCATGAAAAGCACCCTGGTCTATCATTACTTAACCGGGTGTCAGTTCTCCTCTAGTAACATCCTACCGGGTTGCTTTTAACAAGGAAATCTTGTAAACTCACCCATCTCAGAAAAAAAGTCATGGGTTTCTCAGGGATAAACAGATGTAAAGCATCATCAGCTTCTATAATGCTCCAGTGCTTATACTTACTTATCACTTGGGAGCTTGAAGTGTATTTCATTCTGTATACAAAATTGGGATGTTTCTTATCCCTCATAAGTGGGGTCAAGACATATTGTCTAGCAGTCGCCAGAGCCTAGTTCTTTAATATGGTTCCACATACCCTTTAGCTGTTGCGGAGACTAATCAGGATTAGAATTATTTCTCAAAACTCGACAAAACTGGGATATGGGCAATGACTTCTTCATTGGCAATGCATGACAACCATTGTAATGGAGGAGAACATTTTTACCAGTACTTTTACGGAAAAGAGTAAATTCAACATGTGAAATTCACTTGTGAATTTTACAGGACTATCCTGAGCTGAACTATGGATGATTTTGTGGATTGTGCATTTATCTTCAGTTACTATGCCAAAACATGGCACATCTCTGAGGCAGATGCGGATCATGTCTTAGGGCAGCAAACAAACACGGAGCTACCGTGTAAATCGAATGAGGCCGATCTATTGGCCAATTGGGCCTGGGCATACTTAAATGTTTCACATGATGAATCCAGTTAAGGTTTATTGTTATTACTTCAATATTTAGCCACAAGGTGTCATTGTGTATGTACAAACAATGTGCACCGGTCAATTGTTATGGGTTAGAAATGGTCTAAAAGTTGCTGCCTATAACATTTTTCTAATTACAGATGGTTTTAAATGTGAGTGCCGTAAAATGTGTTCATGTTTACGATTCCTGCATTTATTTGCTTTTGTGTTCTCTCAATCTATTGCATACCCTTAGCAGGGGGATAATAGTCTCTGGGAAGGAACTGTGGATATGGGATAGTAGGTATATTATGGAGAAATGGGGACTATAGTAGTAGTTGGATTTTAGTCTCTGGGAATGGGCTGTGGATATAGGCTAGCAGGTATAATAGGGAGAGATGGTGCCTGTAGTAGCAGTGGGATAATAGTCTCTGGGAAGGAACTGTGGATATAGGATAGCAGGTATATTATGTAGAGATGGGGGGCTATAGTAGCAGTGGGGTAATAGTCTCTGGCTATGGACTGTAGATATTCAATGTACTGTACCTTAAGTTTGTAAACTCTAATTTGTATGGAAAAAAGAACATGCAAAAAAAGAAAGGTTGTGGGAGCACTCCATAGCTAAATAAAAATGTACTAAAATACAGTGGAAGTGCTACTGATTTGGCCAAATTAACTACAGACATAGAGAAAAAGAGGAGAGATTGATCAATGCACATTCCCTGGTCCCCTGTCATATAATTAATCTATGAAGGTGCATGTATACAAAGACAGGGTTTTTTAGTTACAAAATTATGATCATAAGCCACCACACCATGTCAAGGTAAAACCCATATGGCAGTCCCTAACTATTTACCTCTGGTCATAATATCAAATGCTATAGCCTCCCAGCATAAAAGCATTACCTGAAATAAAGGTCTCCCGCCCTGGGCATTGGTTTCATCTATAGGGCTTATTACTCCCCCACCATTACCTTTCAAAGTTGAGAGTAAGGTTTGATGGTCGATCCCAATGTTATTAATAGGAAAAAAAGATAAATATATAGGAAGGCTGGTATTATTTTCAAGAAAAGATGGCAACCCTAGGGGAGAGATAACCTAGACCCCAGCTTTGGTTCCATGAGATTAATCCTCCCCCGCTTGCGGCTTTTAAGAGAGAGAAACTTCCCAGACCAAC
Organism: Xenopus borealis; assembly: GCA_024363595.1. Lineage (NCBI taxonomy): Eukaryota > Metazoa > Chordata > Amphibia > Anura > Pipidae > Xenopus > Xenopus borealis. The sequence goes on along the minus strand of CM044444.1, from coordinate 32,127,616 downwards.
ACCCATTTCCAAAGCCACCATTTAAAGGGACAGGTGTGGAGGTGCTACAACCACATGGAAGTCTGGCCTGCAGCATAGTTGCTAAACTTCCGAACAGAATAGATCTGCTACACCACAAAATGCAAAAAAGAAAGGTTGTTGGAGCACTCCATAGCTAAATAAAAATTTACTAAAATACAATGGAAGTGCTACTGATCTGCCCAAATAATTTGTAGGGCCCTCCAATCCTATTGTACTCTGTAAACCATTGATTGTTATCCACCATGTATTCCACCATGTATTCCCTGTTGTTATACTGTAAAGCATTGCGTATCTTGTCGGCGCTTTGTAAATAAATGATGATATGGGATAGCTGGCATAGTAGGGAGAGATTGTGCCTATAGTAGCAGTGGGATAATAGGATAATAGTCTCTGGCAAGGGACTGTGGCTGTGGGATAACAGGTATAGTAGGGAGAGATGGTGCCTATGGTACCAGTGGGATAATAGGATAATAGTCTCTGGCAAGGGACTGTGGCTGTGGGATAACAGGTATAGTAGGGAGAGATGGTGCTTCTAGTGTTAGGGTAGTACAATGAGGAGAATATGCTGTGGAATGGGACTTTTGAGTCAGACACAATGGGACTTTAATGCATTATATAATTATAATGCATTACTGTCATGCTTGCAAATAAAGAATGAGGGCATACAAAGTATGAATGTTTCTGGCCTTGAAGAAGAATGCTGCATTCAAATCTAAAAAACATATCTTTTTTTTACAGCAACTAGTCTGTCTTGTATGTAGCTTTAAGGGCAGGAGATAAGTCACATCCACGCTGAAGCTTTCACCTTAATAGTCTGATAAAAGGTAATGAAGAACCAAAAACATTTGCAAGGCCTTTCTGTTTTCTTACACAAGATAATGTATTGCTCTTATTTGTCTCAGTCCTGGCAATATAATAAAATGCTATTACTAATAATAATAGTGCTAGTGACGGTATATATACTGGAGCTGGTGTGGCTTTTTCAGGCTCATGTAGCCCTAGATATGAACCAGTTCCTTTCAGCTTCGGTTTCTGCACATTATCCCAACACCAACCAATTTTTGTTAAACCAAGGTTTAGCAATAGGACGGTTTATGAGGTACATCACTTGCATATACAGTATGTGTGTGGGCATATGTGTGAGTGTGTGTGCATTTAAATGAATGTGTGTGTGTGTAAGTAAATCTTAGATAAGTGAAACAAGTCCTTGTTTCCCCTGTTTATACTGACGTGTTACTAAATTCCTGAAATGATTGCGCATAGGCTTTTTGTGAACCCAACAGGGTAGATTTGTCTTAACTTTCTGCAACCTCAAACACATGTACCTTTGTTTTCTTATGTAATCCTAGGAACCATATGCAGTCTGCAATGCATCTGTTATATCATATTTAATGGCATGTTACTTTTTTACTAGTTCTCACTTGGAAATCTGTCTGTTCATATACACTGCTCTTGTCTGACAGTTACAAATATTGGTTCCCCTATTAGGGGGATCCGGACAGCCGTTTTTTTTTTTTTTTTTTTGAAAGGCTGTCCAGGTCAAAACTGCCTGCCCAGTTCCAAATTAGGATTTACTTATGGTAGATAAAGTGATTGAGCAACCGCCACATCATAGCTCTGCCCCTGACATCACGACACACCCCTGTAGCACCACAACCGTGCATCAATGTGTTATGCCCCCACCCCCTATCTGGGTTCAAACCGGCCAAAATATGCAACCCTATCCCCCACCATTACTGAAGCCAAACAAAAATTAAATAATTTCTAGTTTTTATCCAGTATATGGTAGTGCTGATGTTATGTCTACTATAACTGTTTTATCAGCATAATACTGTGATTGCTGAATACACACATAGTCTTGTTCTCAAGGGTGTAACTATAGAGGAAGCAGAACATGAAACTGCAGGGGGCATATTTAATGAGAAATTTATTTACAATTTGTTTAGAAAAAATTGTTTTATAAATACAAGATGGATATCACAGTAACAAAATGCATTCTTTCCGGTAATCCATTTGAAGAGCAATTTCAATATATCTTGGCATAATAGGTCAACTTATTGATGTTTGGGGACCCTAATTTGATTTGGGGCCCAGTAACATCTAGTGCTATACATGTTTGAGTGGCATTGAGGTTCTTTAAAGGGGTAGCATACTCCCTTCTGTAGTACAATAGGAAATGTTTTTGTCTATTATTTTAATCATGAAAAATTTTATTAATTCTTCCCGAAATAGGGCAAACAGAAACTGAAGCTACTCCATATTTGGTTCTTTCAGGTTTATTGTCAAATATTCTGAATAAACTAGACATTACCAGTTGCATACCAACAAATATTCCCCACTGTTTTTAATTTAATATCTCATGAGTATTGATTATTTACCTATTTATATATTTGATTCTGGATATTTATTTCAGGTTAGGAAAGATTTTATATTGCCAGTTGCAGGACCTGAAATGGTGTCTCGGGTAGTCCTATCTTATAGTGAAAAAGCAGCCAACGGAGCACCAGAGTGAGTGTATAAAATATAATCAGGATCCAGCGCTGGATCCTGATGTTTTTGTATGGATATACTGAATACAAGTATTTTTAACATGGAACATTATATTTTATACACTCACGCTGGTGCTCCGTTGGCTGCTTTTTCACTATTGGACACTATCCGTTGAGGGACGGGTTTGCGTGCAGCACGGAGGTGAGTGTTTAAGAGACGTAGTATGCTCCCCGTCTCTAGATGCTTGTAACTAGTCCTATCTTATACAAACATTAGAGATTATTATTATTGAGATTAAGTTTCAATATACTTTTTTATAAAAGATTTTTTTATGACACGTCTGTCTTTGTGGATATGTATGACTAAGTATATGTATGTTAAGGATACAAATAGTATTAATTGTATTTATGCAATAATATCTGGGCAATGTAATCAGTTACTTAATATAAAAAAACTGCAAGAATGCTTTTATTCAAGTTAATATTAAAAGGCAATTTTTTAACAACAGCAACAAAAAAGGTGGCACTTTCCTTAGAAAACATTACAGACATGAAATATACCTGACCTGGATTCTTAGCAGACATACTGCCATATCAAATTACTGGTATGCAGAGCAATACTTTTAGTTTGTTGCAACACCTGGACACACGAGGGAAACATTGTTGGAGCAGGAGGTGTTTGTACCCCCCCTCCTAAAGTAATCTACTGCATCCCATCTTAATTTATGACCCCTGGGACCCAAGTGTTGAATACATAAAGTATGTATGTGTATTGTTGCTTTGTGCTATTAAATACTGCTGATTTGTTGATTATCTGCTAAATAAAGAGGTGCTATCCACACTGTGTGTAAGGAGACCAATATAATTAATACCCTTCTATGGAGTAGCCATACATAGACTCAGTAGCAGTGCATTAACAACTGAACATTAGATGCAACCTGACTACTTTGTAGTCTGAGGACTGAATTGTTTTTGTAGTGAAAGATGTACTGAGGATACTTGCACAAGTATGAGATTTACGCTATGCAATCAAAACAGTAGCTGCAACTAACTTATCTTAAAGGGGATGTTCTCCTTTGCATGAACTTTTATTATGATGCTTGGGTCTACATTACAGTAATGTGAGAGTTACTTACAGGTGGTCCAGTGGTGCGGCGGGGACGCCCTCTGCGCCACTCCTCTTCCTAGTTGCCAGCTGTTCTTAGTGCATGCGCGGCACGCCCTCCCTTATTTTATAGGCGCATGCATGTTGGCGTTTTCACGTCAGCGCACAATGGCGCGAAATTTAAAGGTACTTAAAGGGGCATTAGGTTTTTTATCATTGCCCGTGATAGGAAGTTTTTCCTGGTGCCTCTGACCTGTGCATTAAGCTTCTGTTTGTTCCTGCTTATCATGTTTGACTCTGCCTGGCTGAAATCTGTATCCTAACCCGTGCCTTTTTTTTTTGCCTCATCCTTATCTGATTGATCACCCGGTTTGACCCTTGCTTGCCTGACGACCCTAGTTATCTGCCTGCCTCGACCCAGCCTGTCTGACTACGAATATGCCTCCTCCTGTCTGTATCATGACCTTTGGCCTTACAGACTTTCTATACAGTCGCACCCCATTGCTGGCCAGAACTCTTGCCCTGTATCTCTCATTTAAGTCCAGGTAGCTGAGGGCTCCTCCCGAAGCCAAAGGCGGTCACACTACTGGTGAAGCACGAGCCGAGACCAGGGTGCTTGGCATTTGTTCTGGTATTGGGTGCTGACTGTGACAAGTAACCATTCAATTATTTACATAAAAACTGGAATATGAATAGGAGAGGCAAAGCAGAAATAACAATAAATGTGTAGCCTAACAGAGCATTTGGTTTTTAAATGGGATGACCTCCTTTTGAAAGCTGGTAAGAGTCAGAAGAAGATGGCAAATAATTAAAAAACTTAAAGAAAAAAAAAATGAATGCCAGTTGAAAAGTTGCTTAGAATTAGCCATTCTATAACATACTATAAGTTAGGTGAACCACCCATTTATTAGACAGTAAATTTGTTGTCAGTCAGCAGTTAGTCAGTTAATTGTACCTACAAAGAAATGCAGGCCAAGGGACTGTATTTGTACTATACTGGCCAGACTTGCTATAAGGTACAGTCCAGATACTGATTAACACCAAAATGAGTCCTAGATAAGATAATAATTTGCAGACCTCAGCAGCTAAAAACAAAAGTACATTTATAAGGAACACCAAGGCTCAGATATTGCCTTTGCCTGATCAGGAGTATGGCCTGGGTATGACTGGGTTAAAGTAGTAATAAAAAATTATTGCTATCATTGAAACTTTGCTTGTAATAGAAGGGGATTCTGTTACCAGCAAGGTTGTCACTTATTACAGAAATTCTTTCAGCAGGACACACAGAAATTCTTTCAGCAGGGCAAGCCCTTGCAATTTTATTCAATGCAGGGTGCAGAGTGCAACATTTCAGGGACACTGCCTTTGTCAAGCATCATGCTTGTCCTGCTGAATGAATGTGCAGGTGACATTCTTCATATACTGGATAGGAGGTTGCAGATTCCCCATCACCAAGCATCAGGAGGAGAGATGTGGTAATGTAAGGTGTGCGGTTATTTCTAAAACCTTTCTGAATCTCCCATAGACTCCATTTTATCCAAATAACCCACATTTTTTAAAAAATAATTTCCTTTTTCTCTGTAATAATAAAGCAGTACCTTGCACTAGATATAACAAATCATTATGGGAGGCAAAACCAGTCTATTGGGTTTATTTACAGGTCCCATGCCTGTATTATTTCACCAGCAGTACTATAACAGCAAATTCAACTCGTATATTTTATACTGCTGCAATGGCTGATAACCCTAGCACTACAGGTGCCTCTTGATCTGATGGGATCTTGGGCAAAGCTTAACAAGACATGCACATGGGGGTCAGCAACCAATCAGATTGCTGCATTCATTGTTCTACTTGCAGCTGGCTTCAAAAAGCTAATCACTGATTGGTTGCTATTTGTAACTGCCCATGGGCAAATTTGCCCAGTTTTCATAAATGAGCCCCCCTGAGAGCAGTAAACATCCATCATCATATTTCCTTCCTGACCTTCTGCCTCTGAATATTTTTCAGTACTTATTAAACTGGGGCTGTTCTACAGGGAACCCCCAAGCACTTAATTTATGAATATCCCAAGTGATCTTTGATTTAAAAAAAAAAGCAAAATCCCAGGAAACAGGGCCGGACTGGGAGGAAAAAGCAGCCCTGGCAAAAGTATCAAAACCGCCTGTGTATTCCCGCACATGCAAAGTATGGTATATATTTCCAACCCCAAGGTTAACTAGAACTAGTGTTTATTAATAGATATTTTAAGAGTCCATTACCATATAATCCCCAGCTATATTATACACCCTATGTGCTGGCCCTTGCAACAAATATCTCACCCTAGTTTCTATCAAAACTATTCTATCTTATGGATTAGTGGCCCTATACTTACAGTATATTAAAAAAATTTTATATTTTGTGCCCCCAGCTAGACCATGTACCCTGGCAGATAAGAGGACTTTAATACCATGTGTATCACAGAGCCAAAGTGTGGCATACTTGAAGAGACTAGGCTGCCTCATGCAATTAATGCTACATATCACAGTTTTCCATATACAGACTGAAGTGACTGTTCTGAGCACAGATCCTCCTGTTGCCAACATACCTATCATAAGCATAAGGGACTGGGTAGCAAGCAACTCTAATATTACTAACTGAAGTTGGTCAGAATTCCTGGTTCTTCCTTTATGCCATTACAGACATGAGTACTAACATAAGCAGGCATCGGCTTAGCTGTGGCTGGCTATTATGGACAGCTCATTTACATTTCTAAAGTCATTTCTAAAGTCATTGTCATTGTTATGTTAGTACTCATCCGATCAAAATTTTCCGTCCAGTCCGATCAACCAGCCGACCGATATCTTAATCCTCTGACGATGTCGGTCGGCTCATTTCCCACCATACACGCACCGAATATCGTACGAAAATTCGTTTCGTACGATATTATCTGTGCGTCTATGGCCAGCTTTAGGCTCCACATCTCTGTGAAACTTTTTTCTTTGAACTCTAATCACCTAAATGTAGCCCTGTCCCCCTTAGGGTTAGGACACACTAGGCGATTTGGGGAGATTGAGTAGCCTGGCGACTAATCGCCTCGATTTTGTGGCAACCAATCTCCCCGAACGCCTTCCCTCACTCTGCGCCTGGCTAAAATGAAAAATCACCGGCGCTAATCACACGCGGTAAATCATTTTCCAAAGTTGCCCGAAGTTTTCTCTTGAGGCAACTTCGACAATATCAAACAAATCACTGTGTGTTTTTTAACAATATTACAACGTTATAAAAGTATATATAAAAAAAAAATTGTTAGTTGTCCTTTAGAAATAGTATTTCTTCTCTTGCCGATCCTTTTCCCCAGTCTCCCTCACCATGGGTTGAAAAACTCCGAGCGTATGTGTGGATCAGCGCCTAAGGCAAAATAGAGAAGACAGGGACCGTATCTGGTGTAGTAGTTCTTAGTAGTCTTATACCACGTGTGATTTAGGATATTGATTTGTTACACACTCCTCCACCGATATGGTAAAAGTGCCTACTTACAGGACCCCCTTAAACGAATTGCGTGTCTAGAAGTTCTTTGTTCCCCAATTGGTATTCACCATCTCCTTCTTATTTGGCTCCAAAGGGGAGATAACAGAAAGGGCTCATAGTGTATTACTGTTTTATTTGGATAAATAAATACATTTAAAATTCACTCACATTTGTTAAAACAGTTCTGGTCACGTTCATAAGTCTCTCAATGCAGCTTAGCGTAGTTGGAAAGTGAAGGACAGAGAAGGTGCCGGCAAAAATTCCCTATTGTCCCCGTGGCTTGCACTGCGGTTGCTGATGACGTCAGCCTGACGCGTTTCGCCGGTAAATCCGGCTTCCTCAGAGGCTTCTTGTCTATTGAGTTGTTTCCCTTCTTTTAAGGGCCCCTACTTGATCGGTTTCCATCGGTTTTTCATTAAATATATTAACAGAAACAGTATAAATCTAGAATTCACCTCAACTATCAGTAAAACTAACATCACATTTTTGGACCTTGAGATATACATCCAAGAACAAAAGATTCATTCTAAAACTTTTTTCAAAAAGGTTGATGTTTGTAACTACGTCCTCAACACAAGCAATCATAATCCACTATGGCTGAATAATATCCTCTACGGACAATTTCATAGATCAAAAAAGAACTGTTCGGATCCAGAAATACTTGAGAAACAACTAGACCATGTATCAGAGAGATTTAAACAGAGAGGGTATAACAATAAAGTAATTCAGAAATCTAGAGAAAGAATTGCTAATGTAGATAGGAACGTTCTGTTACAAACTAAAGAAAAACCACAAGATAAGACAGAGGACAATAGTTGTCTGTTCATTACCACATATGCCCCAGGGGTACAAGCAATCAATAAAATATTGACCAAACACTGGAACATACTAGAAGGTGATATAACACTAAAAAACTGCCTCCCTGACAAACCTAGAACAATTTTTAGAAGAGCAAGAAATTTGGGACAAACATTGGTCAGTAATTATGTACCAACAACCAGAACAAAAAAGAAAATACAAAGGGAGGAATGGAAAGGTTTTTTTCCGTGTGCATTATGTAAAGCGTGCAAATATGCGAAAAAGAAAAAATCCTTTAAATCTAACACCACGGATAAATTATATACAATTGAACATTGCATTAAATGCACAACGGAAAATGTAATATATTGTCTAGAGTGCCCTTGCGGCTTACAATATGTGGGGAAAACTAACAGGACCCTAAGGGAGAGAATAAATGAGCACAGGACTGGACTGAGAATCAAAATAGGCCCTGGCATTTCAGGTACACAGAGGCCCAATCAGCCCACATAGAGGCCCAAACAGTCCCCACCAGCCCACTAAATAGTGACTTTCTATGGCACCTTATAGCAGCCCATCTGGCATTTGCCCTAACCCACATATTGCCAGTCCGGGCCTGAATGAGCATGTTAGAAACATAGAGAAAGGTGTAGAAACTCATAGTGTCTCTAATCATTTCAAACAGAAACACCAAAGTAACGCTAGAGGTCTGACTTTTTGGGGGATATCAGTAGTAACAAATAATTGGAGGGGGGGCGATAGAGTTAGGAGAACTTTACAAGAAGAAAGCAGGTGGATTTTTGAAATGCAAACCCTAACTCCAAGTGGATTGAACATAGATGTGAACTTAAGAGCATTTCTATAAAGCAGTAGGACACAGTCACTAATAATGAAGCATAAATTATTAAAAATTGAACAGTCACTTTAAATGTAAACAACCACAAGCACTGTCACTTTAAATCATAGAAGCACTTACCACTTTAAATCTATTTAAATTTATTTAAAAACATAATCATTCGATTGTATAATGTATATGTATAGGTAATCTAATTTTTAAGAAACTTGTATCACAAGAATAAAGAGAAACCACAAATAAAAATAAAAATATCACTTAAATAAATTCATAAATAACATTAAAATCAAATAGGAGAAAATAATCACAGGATGATATGTAAGTGTCCAAATATGTAAAATCACAGAATGTGTAGAAAGAAAGAAGAAATAAATAGAAAAAGAGAGAGTAATATTCCACAGGTATGAATATATACCTGAAATTTGTAATTCCTAATAGGTTCTAAAATGTTTTTCAAATGTTTTTAAATCTTTTTAAAACTGTGTATAAAAATACTTTTAAAAACTGTGTATAAAAATATGTTTTAATCTATGCAATGAAGGGGTTAATTCTGACGTTCAGATTGTGGGCCAACACACAATAGCAAGCGAAACCAGGAAGATTTTTTGAAGTTATTATAACTAAGACAAATGTATTAAAAGATAAGTTCCGAAGTGAAACGCTTGCTGTTTCGGTCTCCATGGTAACCCCCCAGACGCATATGATAGAGTAAGTTATAAAGCACACCGAGAAGCACGGTTGTGCCAGAGTAGAACACGCTGGAACGCATGACGAGGGGGATTACCATGGAAACCGATCAAGTAGGGGCCCTTAAAAGAAGGGAAACAACTCAATAGACAAGAAGCCTCTGAGGAAGCCGGATCTACCGGCGAAACGCGTCAGACAGACAGCGACGGTGACGTCATCAGCAACCGCAGTGCAAGCCACGGGGACAATAGGGAATTTTTGCCGGCACCTTCTCTGTCCTTCACTTTCCAACTACGCTAAGCTGCATTGAGAGACTTATGAACGTGACCAGAACTGTTTTAACAAATGTGAGTGAATTTTAAATGTATTTATTTATCCAAATAAAACAGTAATACACTATGAGCCCTTTCTGTTATCTCCCCTTTGGAGCCAAATAAGAAGGAGATGGTGAATACCAATTGGGGAACAAAGAACTTCTAGACACGCAATTCGTTTAAGGGGGCCTGTAAGTAGGCACTTTTACCATATCGGTGGAGGAGTGTGTAACAAATCAATATCCTAAATCACACGTGGTGTAAGACTACTAAGAACTACTACACCAGATACGGTCCCTGTCTTCTCTATTTTGCCTTAGGCGCTGATCCACACATACGTTCGAAATCACTGTGTGTGATTAGCGCCGGTAATTTTTCATTTTAGCCAGGCACAGATTGAGGGAAGGCGTTCGGGGAAATTAGTCGCCGGAAAGTCTAGGTGATTAGTCCCAAAATCGCCTGGTGTGTCCTTACCCTAAGGGCCTTTGCAGAGATGAGGGAAAGGAGACCTGTATGATATGTATAAAAATTCTAATTCTTCCATAAATGAGTTAAGTCACACTGTGAATTTTCTCTGCTGGTGGAGAAACACTATAGCAAAAAATGCTGCACACACAAGATGCTCTAGTAACTAACATAAAGGGTATCTGCTTGCAATTGTATTACACACCATTTAAACACATTAAAAATCATTAAAACCAATTGTAAACATGTTTTATATGCCTTCTTTTATATATATATTTTACACATTTTATATACAGTACCTTATACAGATGTAATGAAAAAAATCTAGGTACTTTCTATATAACAAAATCTGGTGCTGCCATCTCTGGACTAATGAAATAATTTACTAGCTGAAATGGGGCAGCTTGTAAGAGTAGCAACAGAGGGGGCACAGTTGTTTTTTTCCCACTTCTTTTCAAACAACTACACTTTAGGAGCAGCAGCAGCAGCAGCACATACGTGCAAACTGCATTCCAAAGTAGGCAGTGGAAAGGGTGGTGGAGCTTGTTTGTATTTATGGAAGCATACAGACAACTGAATGCCTAAACACCTGAGAAAATTGGGCTTTTATTTTCTGGATTGCTGTAGTCCCAAAATGTAGTAATTTTAGCCAAAAGTGGAATCCACATGATAATAGAGTGTGGGAATAGTACAGCTGAAATATAGACATGGGTTAGTATCAGTGTTAATACCCATTTAATAAAAGAGAAGCAAATAAAAATGATCTATTTATGCAATAGAAAAATAAATATTCTTGCCAAATTCCTCTTTATTTTCATGTAAAGATTAACTGATGTCCCTGGACAGTGAAGTATTGATACAACTTATATTCAGTACAGTCATGCACAGATGTAACTAATCTATATTTTCTGGAAAGAAATATCTATTCCTTTTTTCCATTCTTTCTCTGAACAAAAATTGAATGTTGTTGCTTTTTTTTCCTGCAAAAGGAAATGCGTATTTAGTCAATTCTATCAAAATGTTACCCTTTTCAGTAGGGAGCTGATCTAGTGCTTATTCGCCCCTGATCTATAGTTTACAGATGATAAAGGGATGGTTCATTTTCCTTTAGTGCACATTATAGAATGGCTGATTCTAAGCAACTTTTCCTTTGGACTTGTTTTTTCTTTTTTATAGCTTTGAAATGATTTGCCTTTTTCTTTTGACTCTGTTTAAGGCTACAAATACATGCTGCTATTTTTTATTATTCTCTCCTCCACAGATTACAATCTTTAATTCATATCAGTGCATGGTTCCTAGGGATATTTGGACCCTAGCAACCACATTGCTGAAATTGCAATCTGGAGAGCTGCTGAAACTCTAAAAAATGCACAAATTTAAACAATGCAAAAACCACAAAACCAATTGCAAATGATCTCAAAATATCACTCTCGTCGTACTAAAAGTTCATTTAAAGGTGGGCAACCCCTTAAATATGACCGTAATTATACAGCACTTGCTGTTAGCTGAGCTTGCATAAATAAATATATAATACATAAATTGTTTTTTTTTATGAGTATATATTTTTAGAAATTACAAAAAATGGATGGTGCACAAAGTCAAAAGTGTTAGTACTACCAACAGAAAACAAAAATGTAAAGAAAAAAATAATATTGGCAAGAGGGCATACTCACAGTTCACCCCAGTCCCAGGGTGCAAGCATACAGTAACATAACTGCAGGTGTGAGTTCCTCTAAATTTTTGGCCGATACGTTCCTCCAAATATGTCCAAATAAATATTTTGTATTTTTTTACATGCTGGCTTATTTTTTTTGGAGGAACTGACATCTACCAGTACATTCCTTATATCAATATTTTTAGAAATCTTTAAAAGGATTCAGTCACCTTTCTCAAATGTCATAAAAAATACATATACATTTCACCAAACATCATTTAGGTCAATATTTATAAAGGTGGTCTAAAAAGTATCAAATAATTTCCAGAGCTGCTTTTTATACCATCAATTGCCATGTGAAAGGTTGAAATATATTGAAGCTGGCCGGGATGTGCTGGCATAGCCATGGTTAGAAAGGAGCAGTATTTAAAGGACCAGTAACATCAAAAAATTTAATTGTTTTAAAGTAATAGAAATATAATGTAGTGTTGCCCAGCACTGGTAAAACTGCAGTGTTTACTTCAGACGCACTACTATTGATTATATAAATAAGCTGTTGTGTAGCAATGGGGGCTACTAGTCATAGGAGAAAAGGCTCAAGTTACACTACAGATAGCGACGCGCGTCAAAAACGTGCCGCGACTCGTTTCGTGAATTTTTCTGCCAATTCGCAAATTTTTCGGCGAAGTGAAACAGGGTAGATTCGCCCATCACTACTCTGTAGAACATAATGTTATATGTTATCCATTGCTTATCCTGTGCCATATAGCCGTTTTTCAATTTCTGCCATTGGATAGCTTCAGAGTGAAAACTTATGCTTAGCACAATCCCTATTCATTAAAGTCATTAAACAGAAGGTTATGCTGCATTTTTAGAAACATGGAAAAGAAAATGTTTTTGAAAAGTCTGTCCTATACATAACATTTTGCCTATATAGTTTGTCCTTTCCCCAGATCTAAGGGTTTATGAATAAATCCCTAATCAACAGGCCTCATACCAGTTGGAAAATGTGGAAAAGTAGAAAATGAAACTGCTTGTGCAGATTCACGTTTTGTTAGTGAAAGCCTAAGGGGCAAATTCACTAAAGCGGCGAAAATTCGCTAGCGTTGGCTTCGCTAACGTTTGGCGCACTTCGCCAGGTGAATTTTTTGCCAGCACTACACAAATTCACTAACATATGAATTTGCGCTCAGGGTGGCGAACGTTAGCGAAGTAGCACTACCGTTAGTTCGCCAGGCAAATCGCATTTACGCTAGTGATGCCTAATTTGCATACGGCGCAAACTTAAGCGTATAATAGAAGTATATGTTACAGCCACTACATTGCACTACACAAGCCCAGGAAACCTTTAATAAAAAAAAATAGAGTTTTCCTATTGCCCTACATGTGCATGTACATATAGTTAAGTTGCCATACAGATGCAGTCACTTGGATTTGTAAGTTAAATGCGTCGTGACTCAGGGCTAATTGAAGAAACTGTGTTATCTAAAGTTATCTTAACTCATTTAATGCATTTAACCTTTTCATTAGCATACCAAAGCACCATTGTTTTCAATGGTGAACTCTTTAATTGGATGGGATGCTGTGACACAATATTCTGTGATAAGTGGGATAAATGGGATAGATGAGTTAAGCCACGATGCATTTAACACACAATCCAAAGTGACTGCATCTGTATGTAGGGGGGAAGGAGGGTAACTCCCCCCAAAAAATGTGATAGTTTTCAGACTATCACCCAGCGTTTTTTTGGGACTTAGAAAATATTTCCAATTTTTTTTTTCAAACTCCTATCTATTGTATTGATCGTCGCCAGGTCTGACCTGGCGAAGTAAAGTCTAGCGTAAGTGGTGACGTTCAGGAAAATGGTCATCTTAGTGAATTTGCATAATTACGAACCTTCGTCAATGCGCAACTTCGCCTGGCGTAAGGGTCTATCTACTTCGCTAGCGAAAATTCACCAGAGTCCGTGTTAGTGGATTTGCAAAGTTGTGAATTGACGTCATGCTGGGGAATTAGCGCTAGCATTAGATGCTTCACGCTTTAATGAATTTGCCCCTAAGGGTGGCTATTTTCCTTCAAAACCAAATATAAAGGTGTAAAATAACTGTATAAATTCTAGCATATGCACATTCTTTCACTTACAAAAAAAGATTTTTTTGGAATAAGCTCTTAGCCTATGGGATTTTCCCCATAGTTTTCTCTCCAAGGAACAGAGGGAAAAATGTCATAGCAAAACAGGGCCCTATGTATTAAAACATACAAAATTCAGTGTAAACATTTACATATTCATTTGGCATCGGACATACAGGGTTGATATATTGCAGTGTAGTAGTCTGCTAACAAGACTCCAGTGGCATCCCTTTGTAGGCCCCCTTTTTTTGGGGGGTACTTTTATGGTTACAAGGGGAGGCTCTTGGAAGTCTTGTTAGTGCACTATTATATTGCAATAGTTAACCCCTGCACACATCTGAATGGACAGTTTGTTGTTTCTTTCTGCCTAAAAAACTATATATCATCTGTATTGAACACATTACATTTTTATTATCCAGTGTAGTGATGGGCGAATCTGGGGCGTTTTGCCCATCACAGGAAAAACGGACACCCACGTCCAAAACGAGATACCAACAAATTTTCTCCAGGCAAAATTATACTGGCGTTTCGTGAATTTATTCGCCTGCGGCAGTGGAGTTCCTGCTGGCATTTGTATGTGAGTTCCTGTAACTGTTTATGTACTGTAACTGTGTTATGTTTACTTTCCATTTTGTAGTAAATATTCTTGTTTTTAATTATCATTGACAAATCCTGATATAAATAATGTATACTCATAATAAATCTTAAATAGACTTTCCTGAAGTTCCTTTGAAATATTTCCCTGCAATATGTATAATCCAAACCCAGATTTTACATTTTCCAGGGTATTGGGGGGGGAAAATCATCTGGAAGAACTCATTCTTTCACCACTCCTAAATATGCTACTGTAAAACTCCAGCTACATAATATAACTACATATAAGAATCTTTGCCAGACAGAGAGTATTGCCCCATTATTGACATCTGGAGTTAAAATAATGTTTGCTTATAAATCTTTAGGTGTATTGAGTCAGGCCACTATAGGTTCCTTGGAATTATCATTGACGTAACATTGTAGTAGTCTAACTGTCATTGGTTGTACATAGCTCATTAATAAATTATGTTTACCCAGTGAAAAAAATATACAACTATGTGAGTTAATTAATTTTTTCGCAAAGATCCAAATGGCTCCAAGACTGAGTGAATTCTGTTGGTTCTGATTATTCTTGTAATACAGAGTCTAGTTAGTTAGTTTAGATTGCCATCAATGTTACACTGATGTAGTTAATGTCCAAGTATTCGATGGAAGAGGAGTTATTAGAACCATGACTTTATACAGTGATCAGTCATCAATTTTATATTTTTGGGTTCAGGATGGCTTCTATTTACAGCAAGGTGATCCCTATTTATTTTACCAATCCCACTACAGGTCTTTTGGTAAACCTAATTTTTTGCTCTATTCCAGTTATCCATTGAGTCTGGATCTTATTACAACAGAAGTAATAAGCCACAGGAAACCAAAGATATAGAGATGCAACCTGATCAAGTGTATGAGGAAACAACAATGATCCTGATCCTGAGACTGATTTCCTTGAACAATCCTTTCACACCTCATCAAGGTGTGCAGACAACAAAAAAATACAATAAATCAAACAAGGCTTTATTCTAATCCATAAGGGCATTTCTGGTACTAAATGAAACATTACAAGGTATAGCATAAAAATGTTTTGCTTGAAAAGATCAATCAAACTCGTATTCTTAAACAACAGAATCAGCTGATAATGGATGAAACCCAATAAAGAAACTATTCATTATTAAGGTTACCAAACATAAATGGTGACTCAAGTGAAGGCAATCTTCCGAAACAAAATTGTGTTCTGTGTTGAATGCTCCTGGCTCACCTTCTTCTAAAAGGTGTGAACATCAAGTTGGGTTGGGGGTCTTTTGTGCTGACTCAAGTGAAGGCAAACCCAGCAATCTTCCTAACACTAGTATTGTGTTTTCTATTACTATTAACACAAGAACCTACCCACAAGTCATTTTTTGACAGAGGTCCGATTGCTGTGAGATGTAAAAATCATGGCAGATACCTAGAAACCCTGAACACACACTTTTGATTTAATCTTAATTGTGAGTCACATATAACCTGAACATTTAGGGAATGTGTGTTTTTTCTATTTTCATATTGTTCCTCATTTGGGTGGCATGATCATAACACATGTGCAATCTATTCCCCCCAGGACATTGGGAATTCCACCAAGTTGAAGCCTAGCATTACCTGTTGCCAGTCTTGGATAATATTTGAGTAGGTGAGATAAGTGGGGGTTTGTCTGTTCATCAGACAAGTTACCCACTAATGTGAATCTATCATGAAAGATTCTTGGCCTTCTGATGTTGCGAATAGGTCTTGCACTCTAAATTTCTGTTATGCTGATGCCTTCTATTCAACATTAGTATTTCAACTGCATTGCATAAAATACCCTCTTGCAAATTATTCATGTTGTGTAGTAAGGATATCCAGATCCCAGACAAAAAGGAATCTTTCTTGGCAAAGGGACAGAAAAGTCTTTGGCAGGATAATAAGCATTTTGGGAAAAACATCAAGTAATGTCTAATTAGCCTTAACCCTTGATTTCATTCATGTTACATTTGTTGACTCTGTTCACTTGTCACATGTCCTGCTACTATTATTTGTCTTGCTGTGGATGCCAGAGGACTTGGGTCACTCACTGAGCAATCTGCCAATGAGTTGGTCAGCCTTTTACTTATGTGGGTCCAGCAGAAGCAGGCACACAAAAGGCAGATCATGGCAAAGCTGCAAAGAAGGCTGAGTAGAAAGTGTGGGTGCAGCATTGAAATCTTTATCCTTCTAAGGATATGGAGTGATATGAAGAGGAGTGATCTAGACTAACTTTTTCATTATCATATTATATCCTTTTAGTAAATAGGCAATGTTGTTGTGAATGGTCATTTTGGCAATTTTTTCCCATAAAAACACCCTTCTCACTTTGGTAAATGTGTCCCTGTGTTTAGAGGAAAGTCAATACTGCACATCACCATTGCCACAATGAGACATGATGGTGGTAGGCTCATGCAGTGGTGTTTTTTTTTTTGTTCTTCCATCGTCATGGACTCAGAACTGATCAGGACTGAGGGTAAGATGGATGGAGCCAAATACAACATATTTCTACAGGAAGACCTGCTTCCTTCTGCAAAAGACTTAAGACTATGGTGGAGTTTCACCTTCCAGCAGAACAGTGACCCAGATGTGCACAGGTGAATGAAATGTATTGGCTAAAGACTTACAAATACAGTCAAGAGTGGCTCTACAAAGCCACTGGTTGGGGATCACTGGTTTAGAAGGAACATTTAGGCAGAAAGAAGAACCCTTTCAAACCCGTGCTTGCAATCCAGACTGGGCTAGCAATCTGTGGGTTCTGGCAAATGCCAGAGGGGCTGCTGCAAGTTGCCATAAGCAGTCACTATTTATTGGGCTGATGGGGGGCTGCTTGGGCCTCTGTGTACTTAGAATGCCAGGGCCTATTGTGAATCCCAGTCTAGACCTGATTGGAATGAACTACAACTTCCATTACCCTTATTTACGCAAGCCATGCTAGTCACTCCCTACATAGCCCATATCAGAGTTGCTGCAGGTTTTTATTTAGTCTAAGTGGAGGGTTGGACTGTGACCTGGGGCCCTGGCACCAGGAAAAATCCCAACTGGGGGAGCATTTCCTTTTTTTGCAGATGCCAGGCATAAAAATACTTTTGGAAAAAACAGCGTCAGACTGGGGTATCTGGGGCCCATCTGAGTTGCCACCTCAGGGGACCCCATAGTACCACTTGCCCCGGTCATAAGTTGATGCCACATACGTGCAACCCACCTCTCACCAGTGCTGGGGAGTAAGACTGGCCCAGTGGGACCCACTACGTTTTTTTTCCTGCTGTCCTGCCAGCCTTGTGCAACCCTGGAGAAACACCAGTACCACCCAGTGTCATCTTTTACTGCACACATGTTACATTTTGGCCCATTTTGGGCTACAATCTGTGTTTGTGTGTTTAGGGACAAGCAGGTTTCAGTAATATCAACGACTACAGAAACTGCAACACAATCATGTGCTATCAGTGTTTTTCTGTCATCAGGAAAAACATCAAATGAGGCATGTAAGGGAAGTGACTGATGGTCAACAGATCCACTAGACACGAGAATATTTGCCATTGAGTACAAGTCAAAGAATTATATTAAAGAGCAATTTTAGATGTAGAGCTAGAAAGGAGGACCACTGGTTTCAGTTGGAGTAAAAAGGTATAGCACTAATATTGTGTATTAGTTTTATTGTTTCTTGGTTTTCTTAGTGCTGCATTCGTTTAATGTTCTAGAGGGTCCAACAGATTTTATGCTTAATAAAGTTTCACAGTCTCTTCTTCACAGCAAAAGGGGTTTGTCTTGTGAATTGGCAACAATGTTTTGTGTACGGATAACGGCGCTTGACTTCAGTATATTTAGTTTCAGAACATTCATTTTATTTTCATATTCATGGGAATATTTTATGAAAAATATTCTCGTTTGTATGCACACCACCACACAAAAAAAAATGGCAGTACGCTCCTATGCATACTAAGGGAAATAATTTTTTCGTAAAGGAATATACATACACAGTGTGTAATTGATGCACCAGTCTCCAAGCTTATTTATCTGTGCATCCCCCAATTGAATTTCACAGATGTTTCTCAACTCCCCAGCTCAATTCACAGATAAAAACCCTTTTTTGAGTGTGTGGTAAACAGCGGCAGCTGTTTACTCTATACAAAAGCAAAGAAAACAAAAGTGTGTAATGGGTGGTTACTGCTGGAATAATAAGAACACACTACAGTTTTACAGAGAAGTGTGTGGTATGTAATTTGCTGAATATAAGTGAGGTGCAGCAAGTGAATACCATCAAACCTGTGCTTGCAATCCAGACTGGGCTAGCAATCTGTGGGTTCTGGCAAATGCCAGAGGGGCTGCTGTAAGTTGCCATAGGCAGTCACTATTTATTGGGCTGGTGGGGGGCTGCTTGGGCCTCTGTGTACTTAGAATGCCACAGCCTATTGTTAATCCCAGTCTAGACCTGATTGCAATGAACTACAACTTCCATTACCCTTATTTACGCAAGCCATGCTAGTCACTCCCTACATGCATCAGAGTTGCTGCAGGTTTTTATTTAGTCTAAGTGGAGGGTTGGACTGTGACCTGGGGCTAGGGTTGCCACCTTTTCTTAAAAAAAATACTGGCCTTCCTATATATTCAACTTTTTTTCCTATTAATAACATTGGGATCAGCCATCAAAAATACCGGCCAGGCCGGTAAAAAACCGGCCAGGTGGCAACCCTACCTGGGGCCCCGGCACCAGGAAAAATCCCAACTGGGGGAGCATATCCTTCTTTTGCAGATGCCAGCATGGCTGAAGGTACTCTGCAAGGGGGAGAACGGAACTTCGGGGAGGCACGGCCAGATATACATAGTGGGCACCCCTAGGCCCATTGCCATTCACACACAACTAACACCCCCCCCCCGTACCCTCCCTTGATTCACGCAAATTTTTATTGGGACCGAAGAAATGGGTTTTAGCACACTTTAAATTGATTAAACTATTGTATCTGCTGCAAATCTTCAGTTTCTGAACGTGGGTGTGGTTGGGCAGCATGCCGTCCCCCCTAAAATCCTGTCACCCTAGACCCGGGCCTTGGTGGCCTTTTCACAAATCTGGGCCTGGGGGGCGGACATTGGTTCACAGCAGGGTTAGGGGGGATCTCAGCAGGGGTATATGGCCTGGGCAATGGTGGCAGGGATTGGGGCTTTTATGATGTTTCTAGTGGGTCAGAAACTCTACTCTGACACTGTTAAAGGGTATGTAACGACAAAAAAAATTAATCCCATTTTTACTATCTATCTCTAATATATCTCTAATGTGTGCCATTTTTACAATAAACCTGACTGTATACAGTGAAATCCCCCCTTATTTTTACTTGCTCTGACAGCTGCAGATAGGAAACTTCAGGCAGTCCCTAACTGCTCTGCAGGGAAACAATCATACTTTCAAACGTCAGGGGGAGCCCTCCCCACCATACTTCCCAGAAATCGGGCAGCTTTGTCTGTTTCCCTGTAAAACAGCCAGTGACTGTGTAGAGATATGTATACACATACCGAGTGCAGTCTGTATATTCTGATTATTAATCAGTCTTGCTGTATTGGCTTCAATAGGAGATATTATTTGACTTGTGCTGCTTTGATAATTTAAGATGATCCCTAAGCTTAACCTCCCAACTGTAGCCCAGACCACACTGAGCATGTGTATGGTCTTGCAAAGATGTTTGATAAGTATTTTACAGTATACTGTACAAAACTACAAGATGATGACCCCCTGTGGCCAACTTTGAAAACATTAATTTGTTTAATTAGGCTTCTGGTGTAGTAAGTTCATGTTTAGTCACAAAATACAGCATTTCTAACATTATTCTAATTTAGAATTTAGTTCCCCTTTAATGCCACATGTGGCATTCTTACAGCTGTGTAAGTAAAACAATAATGCACTTAAATGGTTGTATAGCACAAGTCAAATGGTAAACATTTTCATTTCAGATGGGCATAAAAACACCAAAATGTATAGAACAGACTTTCATGTGTGGCTGTGGAAATAAAATTGTACGCTATCAGTAAATTCCTTGCAGAAACAGGAAGAATCTTCAGAACTTTTTTATTTTACTGTAAAACATTGATGCAATCAAAGCATCTCATCGTTTTGTATAATCTGATTCTAACACTGCTAATTCTGGACTTTGGAACCCTTACTAAATTACTGCACTCACATTTTATAAGAGAGGATAATAGTGACTATAAAGATGCCCTTTAGAAATTTCTAATAAATATTTTGGTGCATAAAAAGTGAAATGAAGCACACGTCACTATGGTCCTATAATACCTACTTACCAACACAGTTCCTACCTTACCATTACACAAACATGATTATATGGTCATAAGGAGATATAAAGAGAATGATGTACCATATTTTGTTAAATATAAAGATAATAGAAGTCACAGTGGTGTTTAGGGTTGCCACCTTTTCTTGGAAAAAAAATGTCGGCCTTCCTATATACTCACCTTTTTTTCCTGTTAATAACATTGGGATCAACCATCAAAAATACTGACCAGGTGGCAACCCTAGTGGTGTCCCATTACTGTAAAAAGCAACAAGCTGCAGGCACTTCCCAATGCACACATGGTCATGTGCCATGCCTCATTGTGGTAAAACCAGGGATGAAAAGTAAAATAGGCCCTGACATTTCAGGTACACAGAGGCCCAATCAGCTCACATAGAGGCCCAAACAGCCCCCACCAGCCCACTAAATACTGACATTCTGTGGGACCTTATAGCAGCCCCTCTGGCATTTTCAGAACCCACAGACTGCCAGTCCTGGCCTGGGTAAAACCCTGCCCATGACCAACCAAAACCTTGTCCACTCCCCTGCATCCCCAACCATTTTGCAACCCATGATTTGCACGTTGGAGTGTCTTCACAACCACCCTTCTGCAGCACGTCACCATACTCACTGTAATCAAAGACAGTGTTGGACTAAGGTGTCAGGGACCCCTCGGGGTGGTACTTCAGGGCCACATTCCATTTACTTTGAGTAAATGGACACACAAAGCCACCCCCTGTCCACTACATACCTGAAACTTGTGATTGGGGAAAGCACCCACAGTTAAACAGAAGGGACCTGGGTTGGAAAGGCCCACTGAGTTTTTTCCAGTAACCTGTCAGCCCAGTCTGACCCTGCTTACAGCAAACAGTAATTTAACAAACACTCCCAATGCTGACAGCATTTAAATCTCAGACAATGATATACTGTAAAATACTTATCAAACACCATTTTGCTGAAGAGAAAGGCTAACTTGAATTAAATGATTTCTGGGCGATGGTGTGCTTTTACTTTTGACTCCATTAATACCCTTTTCATATATTTTCCTTTCTTTCACTCATTTTCTGCATAAGTAAATTGGAAATAAATGCCATGCATTGGTCACATTACAAATTACAGAACTGACTTGAGTTAGGAAGGCCTGCACAGACCTTAAGGCAGAACTATTCCAGTTTAGGGAATAGCAGGACATTTTGTTGCCCACAATAAATCATGCTCTCTCTGCAAGATACAAACCTTCCAAGGATACATTTGTACTGCTGCATATGTAAATTGTCACGTGTTAGGCTTAGTCCACACCAAGCGACTCTGGGAGATTATAAATAACAAGAACCGCTCTGACTCACCGCACCATAAATGTAGCAGACAGTCCATATATCCCTGTCCAGGTGCAGGAAATCCTCAGCGTCCCACGCTGCATGAATACAATCGGAAGATTAAGGGCAGCTGTGCCCGAAACGCGTCGAGCTGGATATGCTACGTGTTCCTTTTCTTAACATGGATTAAATAAAGATTTATATTTTTAAGAAAATCCTGTGTTCGGTGTGCGGATTTCCACCTCTATTTCTTCCGACTCTGGGAGATTAGACTAATCACCTCTTCTTTTGGGGACTAATCTCCCTGAATCGCTTACCCCTGTCTCGCGCTGGCTAAAACGAAAAGTTGCCTGAGGCAACTTCGGACATTTTCAGAAAGCGCACCGCCACGTGTGAATTACCACAGATGACTTTTAGTCATTTTAGCCAGCACAAGACAGGGGTAAGCGATGTGCGAGACAGGGCTAAGAGATTCACAGTGATTAGTTGCCGAAAAGAAGAGGCCATTAGTCGCCAGGTGACTAATCTCCCATAATCGCCTGGTGTGGACTATTACTAAAGCAATTTTTCTGTCATGACTTTTCATGGGCAACAAAACATGGGGATACTGTGATAAATCTGCACTACTGCAGGGGACAAGTGTACTGAAAATCCTTTCCCACTGGCAATCATATAAATAGCCTGTGGAAAAACATGCATCACTTCAGTAAATTTCAGCCAAAGAAAGTGACGTATGTTTTCCCACCAGCAATTTACATTAATGCTGGTGGTGAAGCATTTTCAGATTTTTTGCTAACAATACCACAGATTTATCATGGGCAATAAGTCTCACCATGTTCTTTCACCCTTAATAAGGAAAAGTTGTGAAAGCAGATAGTTGCTAAAACCCAATTCATCTTCTCTGTAAGAAACAATTCTGACTTTATCTTTCCAATACCTCGCAACATTTTGGAAATAGAAAGAGGGACATTAGGATTTACTGTGCGGAGCAGATTTTTTTGACCACACCCATTTTTTGTGGCAATTACCATGTCCATTTTACAAAATGTGACAGGTTATGAAAGGTTAAAAACATTTCTGTGGTTTTTCTGTGTTATTACAATTTTGCTAATGGAGGTGAATTGCCCTTTAAGCTGCAAGTCACTGTTTCTCCAAGGGACCTGCTCATCTTAAATTGTTACAATTGTTTCTTTGCTCTTCTTAAATTGTTACAAAATTATCTAAGTAGTCTTCAGCTGTAGGTCATTATTCCTCTACCTACAGTATGATTCATCTTCTGCCTATTGCCTCCTGCTTGCATGTTGAATGCTTTTTCCACCCCTTTTCTTCATTGATTTCATATTATACAAACAATAAGTACAGAATAAGTAAAGCTCCACTTGTGGATATCATTTTTGGCTATATTACTGGTATGTTTCCCCACTCATTCCAATCATTGCATCTTCACTTCATTTAATATACCAAGCTTTTCTGTCATCTGCTTGGATAATTCATTGATGACTTCTTTATAAGCCTTTATATACACTTTACTTTAGTGAATATAAAGCATGTTTATGCCCTTCTGTTGCCATATTCTACATTGCTTTACTCTGTAAAGCACTGGGGAATTTTATATTTTACTAGACATTAAGCCCGTTAAATTAACGGGCGCTAGAACATATGTAGTCAAACATTTATAAAAACAGAATTGTTCTAGGCGAATTTTCGCCTGCGCTACGCAAATTCACTAACGTGCGAATTTACAATCTGGTCCGGGAACGGTAACGTATTTACGTTTTTCAGACTATCACCCACTCCCTACTCTTTTGTCAGCCCTCCCTTTGCTTGTCTCCTCCCTGGCTCTCCCTCTGTTTGTGCTGCTTGTCTCTCTCCTCCCTGGC
>CM044444.1:32088166-32099528 GCA_024363595.1 Xenopus borealis | reverse complement strand
AAATTCCACGGACACAGGGATCTGGACGCAGAGACACATCAACTTTATTATATAGGATAACGACTTGTTAGTACAGTTATTCAGATTGCTCCAAATTATGGCAAGGCCACCTCCTAGTGCACAAAATCAAATTATTGTAATTTTTAAAAGTGATTTCCTTTTTCTGTGTTATAATAATTCTGTACCTTGTACTTGACTCTGACTAAGATATAATTAACCCTTACTGGATGTAAAACAATTGTATTGAGTTTATTTAATATTTACATGTTCTTTTAGTACACAAAGTATGGCGGTCCAAATTAGTGGATAATCCAGATAACGTTGAGTCCCATGCATTCTTGATAACAGGTCCCATACCTGTAGTAATAATAATAACAACAATATAGTAGAATCTAATTGTATCCAGGAGCAGATTACTATACTGTGAGGTAAACTGTAGGCTGGTGAATATGCGTGCAGGGAAATGGAATTAAAAACACAAAACATGATAACTTGGAGCAGTTGTAGTATACTGAAGGAGGGTATTTGTTGCATTAAAGGTACTCTTTGTTGCACAGTATCCAAGAACGGGTTCATAGTCAGTTTTATGCTTTGCCTAATCAGTTCCTAAATAGTGATGGGCGAATCTTGGGCATTTCACTTCGCCAAAAAATTTGCATAACACCACCACGTCTCATTTTGGACACGGGCATCCATTTTGGACGCGTGCATCCATTGCTAGTGTCTGTTGTTTTGACGCTGGCAATGGGCACCAGCATCCAAAAACTTATGCACGTGTCCAAAATGAGAAGTCGTCGAATTTTCACCAGGCGAAATTTTTCTGGCGTTTCACAAATTTATTTGCCTGCGGTGCATCATGGGAATTTGCAGCGCATTTGCCCCAGACGAATAAATTCACCCATCACTATTCCTAAACAAGCCTAGTCAGATATCAGAGTTAGGGATCAGTTTGGCATCTTACACAGATAAATGTAAATTCTCTCATGAATCAATATAATATTTAAGTAATATTTCCCATGGAACAGAATGCTAACACTGCTTTTATTGATGTAGATCGTAATGGGACAACATCACTAAAAGTAGACTTTGCATTTGTAAAGCATTGGCACTCCTGTTTTATAGGTACTAATTAACAGACAAGAGGGTGCCAGCTCAAATAAGCAGCCAATGCCTGTGTGTTGACTGACAACTACTGTATATGCACTATTACCCCTTTAAGTAGTGTTGTGATACTTAAATCCAGATGCTTTAAGCCAATGTCACAATTTGAGAAAATGAAAATATGGCTTAGCAGAGCCATGCCAACTGCTATTATACTAAACCAATACCAATTGGTCCAGTGCCCAACCAGTCCACCTCTTTGCATGCCCACACTCTCCCCCAAGCCCAAGCACTTACACTTGTCTCTAATGTAAACTAAATTGCCCCTATAATGTCCCATTTTCCTGTTGTCTTGGTCAAAGTCTTAGAAGATGAGACTATGATGTCACTCCCTAAAAAGTTCTGCCTGTTGTCGAGAGTATAGGGAACATGGTTGATTTGAGGTGCATTTGTGGCAGTGGCCCCTGCACCAGGCCCGGACTGGCCATTTGTGGGTTAGGGCAAATGCCAGAGGGGCTGCTATAAGGTCCCATAGAAAGTCAGTATTTAGTGGGCTGGTGGGGGCTGTTTGGGCCTCTATGTGGGCTGATGGGCCTCTTGTGTACCTGAAATGCCAGGGCCTATTTTAATTCTCAGTCCAGCCCTACCCTGCACTCTCAGATACCCCACTCTCTGCATGCTCCCTCACCCACCAAAAAATACAGAGTCTGCTTCCTCTTTAGTTGTGTCAGTGGTGATTGGAGTTGCTTCTGGTTTTGTCATGAAATTATTGGGGGGGCAACATTGTGTCATGACATGCTGTGGGACCACAGTTTGTCTTGAAATGCTAAAGTTGGCCACAGATGCAATTTTTCAATTGGACTAATATTTGTTTTCTATGATTTTCTGTATGTGGAGTGTCCCAACCTTTTTCGTGCCATGGGGATCGGCAGTGGCGTAACTAATCCCTGGTGGGCCTCGGTACAGGATGGGCACCTGGGCCCCCCTTTTGGGCCCTTACCTCTATACAGGGCCAGCCGTACCAAGTGCGGGGCCCAATTGGAACCATTTTGGTGGGGCCCCCTAGAAGAAACTTTGCTGTCTGTCGCAGGGTCACAGAGCTGGATGGGCAAATAGTGCCTGCTTTCCCTCTGTCCAAGTGATGGCTGCCATTTGGGGATGGGGGTAGGCTGGGCAACTGGGGAATTAAGGGAATATGAATCAGAGCTCACACTGGAGCGGGGCCCCCATAAGTGCAGGGCCCAATTGGGGCAAATTGGTCCAATGTGCTTAAAACCGGCACTGCCTCTATAAATCGCATGCTGGAGTGTTGATGGCATGTGTGCTGTAAAATCTCCCCCTAGATAACCGCCTGCGATAACCATTTTCGTGGATCCAATGGGCCCCAAGGGGGTAGGGGCCCTGGTGCAATTGCACCCCCTGCACCCCTGGTAGTTAAGCAAACTGGGGATCGGTTGTTCAGTCAATCAGATAAGTAAGAAAATGTCTGTCAGTTACTGATAATATCTCTGCATGTATTTCTGATCTAACATCTGTGGGCGACCAGCTTTTGTAGGACATAACTTTAGTATTATTGCTGTCAGGGGCGGAACATTGTCAGATCTGTTCTGTTACTATTTAATTTGGTCAGAATTAGTGATGTGAGGGCCAGCCCGAGGCCCGTGGGACCTGACAACCGCAGTACGCCATCAGGCCACCTTCTTCTGCCCCACTTCACCTCTGTGCACACCTTTTTATATACTTGTGCAGACCCCACCGCTTTCGTGACATTGTCTATTTTCTAGCGTTTTGGTGGGCATGACAAGTAGCTGCTACTAGTAGCTCTGTGTGTCTTCACTCTAAGGCTAAGGCCAGACGGGGAGATTCGGGGGCATTTTGTCGCCTGGCGACTTCTCGCCGCGACTTGTAACCCCCGAACCTCCCCGAATAGCCAAGTAAGCAAGCGCACCGGCGTTGCTTGAAAACGCCGGCGCGTATCCACACGGAGCGGCGCGCTTTTTGAAATTGCTCCAAATTGCCTGGCGAGGCAATTTGGAGCGATTTCAAAAAGCGCGCCGCTCCGTGTGGATACGCGCCAGGCAGGACTGGACTGAGAATTAAAATAGGCCCTGGCATTTCAGGTAAACAAGAGGCCCATCAGCCCACATAGAGGCCCAAACAGTCCCCACCAGCCCACTAAACAATGACTTTCTATGGCACCTTATAGCAGCCCCTCTGGCATTTGCCCTAACCCACAAATGGCCAGTCCGGGCCTGGCGCCAGGAGACAAAATGCCCCACGAATCTCCCCGTCTGGCCTAGCCCTTAGTTGTATTTTCACAAAAAAACGTTTTGACATTTTTTTGATGATTGTGCATTTTGGGCTATTTTGTGCTACTTTTTTGTGCTACTTTTTTTTTTTTGTATTTTAATCTTCGCAGGTTTTGTGAGAGGCTTAAGAAATGATTCTGCTAAGTCTGAGCTACAGCTGCAGGGGGCACCGTGGAGTCCCACTCAGGACAAACAAGACCGGGGCTAGAGGAGGGCACATCAGGGAACATTACAGCCTCTTCAGCCCAAGTTAAAAACAAGCGGATAGTAGCGCTACTGCCACAAATGAGCCGGGACTTTTCTTTTCTCAGGAAAGTGTCAAATAGTGAAACGGTGTCTGACTGAGACAAAGCCAACAGAGCGCCTGTTGTTCGTAGGAATCCCCAGAGAAGTAGGGGAGGGGATGAGAGAGGAGGAGAAGAGCTCTTGAGGTCGGGGGAGGAGATGGAGAGCTTTGGCAGAGAGGGGGGTTAGAGGGGACACATCTCAGCTCCACCTCTAGACAGATACTGAGATGATGCTCAGCGAGCTCCACATTCAACAACTTCACCCCCAGCTCCTAACTCTGTGCCCGAATCTCACTTGGGATCAGCCGCGGGAAGGAGACTGGGATATTTGGGGAGCAGAGCATCGCCCTCTCATTCACTCGCATAGAGAACTCATTGTGACTGGCTTATCTGAAGGATTTTAGTGAGGTAGGGGGACTGAGTTTGGGTTCAGCCTCCTGCCTCCGGGAAGAGAAGGAGCAGCATGTGGGTTGCCCTGCCGGCAACGAGCGCCACATTTACCACCACAGGAGCCTGAGCTGCTGCCACAGCCGGGAAGGACAACAAGCCGGGACATTAGTGGCTGCTCAGACTCACATTCAGTAAGTGATTTACGCTTTACTCGCTGCTGTTTTAGTGAGGGTGGAAGGTAATTTCCATTGAGCCTTCAGCATTACAGCGCAATCTATTCACAGAGAGGACATTGTGTAACTGTTTTAGGTATTTTCAACGAATACATCAGGAAAGTTCAAGCAGCTGTTGCTGAACTGATATTATCCACATGCCACCAACAGATAGGGGCCCCACACCTTGTCTTACTACTGCAACCCCTGTCTCTTTCTGCTGTTACTTCTGTTAGGATGAAATGAGGCGGCCTCTGAGAGCCAAAGGGTCAAGCTTAGATGGCACATATACACTAGACACGCCACAGCTTAGATGGCACATATACAATAGACACGCCACAGCTTAGATGGCAGATACAGTAGACGTGCCACAGCTTAGATGGCAGATACACTAGGCACGCCACAGCTTAGATGGCAGATACAGTAGACATGCCAAGGCTTAGATGGCAGATACACTAGACACGCCACAGCTTAGACGGCAGATACAGTAGACATGCCACAGCTTAGATGGCAGATACACTAGACACACCGCAGCTTAGATGGCAGATACACTAGACATGCCACAGCTTAGATGGCAGATACACTAGACACGCCACAGCTTAGCTGGCAGATACACTAGATACGCCACAGCTTAGATGGCAGATACACTAGACACGCCGTAGCTTAGATGGCAGATACACTAGACACGCCACAGCTTAGATGGCAGATACACTAGACACGCCGTAGCTTAGATGGCAGATACGTAGACACACCGCAGCTTAGATGGCAGATACAGTAGACATGCCACAGCTTAGATGGCAGATACACTAGACACATCACAGCTTAGATGGCAGATACACTAGACACGCCACAGCTTAGATGGCAGATACAGTAGACACAGCCTCCCCCATAGAAAACTTTATCCTGTCACTTTATTTAGAACACTTAACAACTGACCACCATGGTAGAACAGGCATCTTTTGCTTCCCAGCTTTGCTGTACAGAAAATGAGCAAGAGCCTCTGCTATAGGAGGACTGATGAGCTGGAAACAGCCACTCACAACAGTAATGCTCACATAGTCAAAAACCTGCGCTATCAGATGAGTAAAATACAGCTGTAGCTGCACAAAAAAACAGTATTGTGCACCAATGCGTGCTACTTTTAACACTGAAATTTCTTTGCCACCTGAACTTGTCTTACTGGCATATTTAGACTGACAGAGTAAAATAGTGGCAATATACTTGGACTGGTGTTAAATATATATGCCTTTGCCTGAGCAGTGCCTTCAAATGTATTCCTAGTGACTTATAGCTCATGAACAGATGCAGGGCCATTAGTTCAGTGTTCGTGCATACGCATATAAGTCTAATGAATGCTTAAAGCATCAGTGGGTTGAGATAATTAGTGGGCAATTTGTTGGCAATCCACATCCAGGAAGCCATACTGTAAAATGAACACTGATACTTTGTGCCTGTCATATGAACTCTTATTTCATCTGATGGAGTGACAGTAACATAAAAGAACAAATAGGTACTCATTGTATCTACTAGTACCCTGTAATATATAATTAGTAGAGGACTGATATGTAAATAAAAACTAAAGGCATCTCTTTTTTGCCCCGCTGACACTTTAAAACTATATTAAGGCAACAAATAGAGGCAAAAAATGGAAAGAAAGAGGGTCAGTTTCTTATATTGATTTATGGAACGCACAAGTAAGCAGGAGAAGAAACTGCTGTGTTGGCACTGATTGCTTGAGTCTGGGAAAAAGGGGCTGAGACATTCCATGGTAGAACTGCTGCATTTGCCCATGTAAGTGATGGGCACGGCAAGCCTGATCTATAACTTCTCCTGGGATAGGTCTGATCCATAACTTGCTTATGCTTTAATCTCTGTTACAAGGTAGCACTGGAGAAGAAATGTAGATACATACTCCTTAGGAACACGTAATTTCAATCACCTGGTAGAGGCATCAGTGGCTTCTTATCCTTCATGTCCAGTTTTTGACTCTGGTAATCAGTCCAAAAATATTCCCATCGGACAAGCAATCTACCAACACCTTTTGCAAATACTATGACACACAGTTGCCTCATCCTGTCAGTAACACCGCAGTTTCTGTTAGATGCCTGTTAAATATAGATAATATTGGAAGCCACAATGCAGTGACATTTTATCTTAAACAGCAAAGAGACTGTAGAGAAATGCACTCAGCATGTTATTATGCTGGGAATTTGACAAGAAGTACAGGAATGTGTTGGCATGTAGCACATGATTGTCTGAATGCTGCAGCTGGGTGTTTGAGTGGTACAGTAACAGAACAACATCTGTACAATAACAACTTGGCTTGGATGCTTAACTGTTATGGGTATTTTTTTCAATGTGTGTGCCAGCCTAATGCAAAGTATTATAATCAGTCAGGGACAAAGGCAGAATATTGGTCTATACAGAAAATGGCAAGCATGTGACGAGAATTCTGTTGCCCGATACATTTTTACATTTTGGAAGGATTGGGTTCGACTGACGTTGTGCACTTTTGCGAACATTTAAAGGGATACTGTCATGGGAAAACATGTTTTTTTCAAAACACATCAGTTAAAAGTGCTACTCCAGCAGACTTCTGCACTGAAATCCATTTCTCAAAAGAGCAAACATATTTTTTAATATTTAATTTTGAAATCTGACATGGAATTAGACATAAGGTCAGTTTGCCAGTTATGTAACCTGTGCTCTG
This sequence comes from Xenopus borealis, assembly GCA_024363595.1. Taxonomy (NCBI): domain Eukaryota; kingdom Metazoa; phylum Chordata; class Amphibia; order Anura; family Pipidae; genus Xenopus; species Xenopus borealis. The sequence goes on along the minus strand of CM044444.1, from coordinate 32,092,519 downwards.
ATAAACTTCAATGACTCTTTACTGCTGTACTGCAAGTTGGAGTGATATCACCCCATCCCTTTCTCCCCAGCAGCCCAACAACAGAACAGTGGGAAAGTAACCAGATAGCAGCTCCCTAAAACAAGGTAACAGCTTCCTGGCAGTTGTAAGAACAGCACACAATAGTAAAATACAGGTCCAACTGTGACACATTCAGTTACATTGAGTAGGAGAAACAACAGCCTGCCAGAAAGCAGTTCCATTGTGCAGCACAGGTTCTTTTTGAAAGCACATGACCAGGCAAAATGATCTGAGATGGCTGCCTACACACCAATATTACACGTAAAAAAAATACACTTGCTGGTTCAGGAATGAATTTTACACGGTAGAGGGATTTATTTGCAGTGTAAACAGTGTAATTTAGAAATAAAAACATCATAAAAATCATAACATAATCCCTTTAATTTCAGATTTTAAGCACCATGTGAAAATGTCAAGAAGTGTGTTAAAGTCTTCTCCTATAGCTGAGATACATGCCAGAGAATGGGGGCAACACTTGCTAAGCACTTGGAAAACCCAGAACCCTGCTGACTAGTGATGGGCATCAAACAAACTGACCCTTGACTACTGATGTTCTTAGCTAGTCGCTATGACTGGCTACTACTGGCCTCCAGAACCAAAACCCAGTTCACTGTTAGCTGGCAGATAGCTGAAGCTGGGCAGCCTAGTAGTTTGTGTGGCCCTAGCATAATGTGAGATACATGTCACAATACAATGCTATTTATTAATAACTGAAATCTTTTCCATAGTTCCCTGTTCATTCAGTTCTACTTATACTCACCATACTGAAACTGTCAGTTGCTTGGGGTGTATTAGAATCCAAAGAAGTCCTGAAGGCTGCTGCTTTTTACACCAAAAATTCAATTTTTTTCACAAATTATGTTTGTGAAAGGAGAAGGAAATTCTTCATGCACTTGGGGTGCCAAATGTTAGGCACCCCCAAGTGATTGTATCTACTTACCTATCAGCAGAAAACTACACTAGCCCAGGATTATACCAGTAGGCACAACAGAGCGATCCTCTTCCGGCTTCTTTTTTCTTCAAATTTCCCAGGGCAGATGCATAGACAGTTAAAGTTTGGCTTTTGCGATCTAATGCGTATGCGTGGCAGCGCAAAGAAAGAGGAAGATGGAAGAGGATTGCTCCGTGGTGCTCACTAGTATAACCTGGTCCAGGGTTTCAGGTAAGTCAATACAATCACTTGGGGTGCCCAGGACTGGACTGAGAATCAAAATAGGCCCTGGCATTTCAGGTATACAGAGGCCCACTCAGCCCACATAGAGGCCCAAACAGTCCCCACCAGCCCACTAAATACTGACTTTCTATGGCACCGTATAGCAGCCCATCTGGCATTTGCCCTAACCCACAGATTGCCAGTCCGGGCCTGGGGGTGCCTAACATTTGGCACCCCCAAGTGCACAAAGACTTTCCTTCTCCTTTAAATGTTGTTTCTTTTTTCACTGTGAAGAATATATATATGAAGGATTGAACCCCCGGGTAGTTACATCCATGAACTAAAGAAGTATTGTTGGTTTTATATGGAGACCACACATAAGACAAGACTCATTAGAATGGCTTACTTTGATTGATAATTACTTGGCCTCAGCAGGCTCTAGGCTCTGTATGGTGGACTGTTATTCACATAGCCCAAAGTTGGAGTGTTCTAAGCATGAATGGGGCTCAAGGGATGTTTGGTAAGCACTTCAGCCCTGTATTAATTCCAATACTCTCTTAATAAATGCCAAAGTGAAAAAAAGAAATTTTAAATCAGACCACTAGTGTTAAGTGTGTCCGTGTGCCTGCAGGAGTCACATTGGAGACCTCTGGAAAAACTACACAGAACTATTGTTTGTAACAACGGAAATGAATTGCTTATTTATGGCATTTGATGTATTTTGCCATTCTGTTGGAGATTAGTATAATTACATCTCTGATTACAAAAATATACAAATGCTTGAGACCACTTGACTTGCAAGAGCCATAACTGGCACTTACAACTGTTTTTAATAGTCACATTTTAATAGCAGGATAGTTTGTGTCTCATTCAGTTTAGCCAAAGTGTAGAAAATAAGTCAAGGTGTAGCAAAAAGGCAATTGCAATTGTACCCAGTGTAAATTAGATTAGAAGTCTCACCTCATATGTGCTAGTGGCACTTTTTTGATCTAGAGGGTTTAGCTCAACTCCTGTGAGACAAGAGTCTTCACAGCGAATTCTTTTAAAATACAAACCCAGCCATAGACGTTATGGAAGATGATCTGTTTTATGTACATATTCTAAAACTGCAGATCCCAATAGTCACTACTATACCAGTTTAAGTTGCATTGCATGGTCTGTGCAGATTAAGGGTGGGGCACACTTCCACAATTTCCACAATATATCAGATAACAAGAACTTACATTTGAGCATGCAAAAATACACATTGTTGTCATGAGAAAACTTTACTTTCAGTAATCAGATTAAAAAATAGTCATAACATTGCTCAGAAAACTACATTTTGCTAAAGTGTAAAAATCATTGCAATTCTCTATGTTTTTAAGGTAAAATACAAAATTCAGTTTCACTCTTTTTGCTTAATAACAGAGGCAGAGTGATACCTGGAGCAGAGGTTGCCCACTTTTTGAAATGGGCTTTTACTGGCTGACATTCGGTCAACATTTTTGCTCCCAGTGCTACGCCTAGCAATCACATTCGTACCATTTTCTGTTGTGTATATGTTATTCCAGACTTTTCAATTACTTTTTTCCTCTTACATAAATCCTCAGTCTGGTTTAGGTTAATGATCACACATAAGGTGTTAACAGATTTTGAGAATGAAAGACTAGATACACTGCAACATACAGGTGTGACCCGACACTCCTCAGTGTGTGTTAATTCTCATTATCGCTTTTTTGCATTGTAACAAATGTGATGGGATTTAATTTGTTTACAGAGTAGCTGAATATGCATTACATTCTCGTGTTTGGTGTGTGTTCAATCAGCAACTCTGCATAGAATTATAATAACGTACCAGCTACAGTATATACAAACACATTTTATATCCTGATAGATTGCTGTGCATATACAGTAACTGTAGCTCTGGGTAAAATCCCATTTGTTTAAATGTTGAATTCAAACTTTATGCATACATATGGGAATATATGCAGTATACCGCAGCTTGTTTTTGTCCCTCTTTTTGCCTAGTTCAGAAACCTTCAATGTCATCAGTAAAGATTTATCTGAAAGTCAGGCTTCATATGAAATACCTGCCCGATTGACATCTGGCCACATCTGGGGCCCAGCCAAGGGCCCCATACTCTAGCAAAGTGGTCCCCAACCATGTTTTTTAAATTCTTGGCTTGGAAGCAATTTTTGGTTGTATAAAAACCAGGTGTACTGCCAAACAGAGCCTCACATAGACTGCCAGTTCACACAGGGGCTACCAAAAAGCCAATCACAGCCCTTATTTGTCACCCCAGAGACTTTTTCTTACTTGTGTTGCTCCCTAACTCTCTTTACATCTCAATGTTGCTCATGGGTAATAAAGGTTGGGGATCCCTACACTAGCAGATAAGCTGCTGAATTGTTCTAAATGACCCTTAGATGAAGGGTCAGAGTGCACGCATATCTGACACCATGGTTCTTGGAGGGTTCTGAAGATTTCCAATTCTGGCAGGTGTCCCCTTTAAAAGCAAATAAAGAGAAAACAGGAGGAACTGTTATTTTATACACATTTAGTACACTTGCATGTCTTTAAGTTGAGAACATAACATAGAATATTAAGCAATTAAGAAATGGTACAAATAAAGCTTAGCAAACCAGAATGGCAGTTCTACATGAGACATACCACACGTGTTGGTGCTGTGCTGGAATGATGTATAGTTGCTGGAAGGTAACATAGAGTCGCTTTACAGCTACCACAGCGCTACGCAACAAGTTGGCGCTATAGAAATACATGTTAATAATACCATGTTCTTGTCAGAAACATTGACATTTTTATGCTGGAATTCTCTGAAAGTGAACAGCTCTTTCTCTCTCTGACATCATCAGATTTACTATCCCAGATGGTAAAGATTTCCTTATTCATTCATTGCAGATGCGGAAGGGTTTTGGAACAGAATCCAGACATAATAATCCAAATCATCTTGCTTTTAGCTTACTTGGAGTGAAGCTGTCACAGAGATGATAATATTTTCTTCAGATCTACTTTGCCATATTGTGAAATAATATAGTCATACAGAACGCATATTAGGACATCCTTGCTAAAAACCGCTGTTCTATATGCGCACTCGTAAGGCTGTTGAATGCGGCGTCCTATGTTTTTATATTCACCCGTC
>CM044444.1:32038706-32086706 GCA_024363595.1 Xenopus borealis | reverse complement strand
AAAAACATAGGACGCCGCATTCAACAGCCTTACGAGTGTGCATATAGGACAGCGGTTTTTAGCAAGGATGTCCTAATATGCGTTCCGTATAGTCATTTAAGTATTTTCTGTGCAAATGGGCATCCAAACTAAATAGCAGTATAAGCCCATTAGTGAAATGATGCTAAAATAACAATGTAGTTCTCCATCCATATTGCATTTCATGGACAAGAAGTACAAATTGAAGGGGTCATCATTTTCAGGTGTCATATTTGCAGTGATACATTATATAAAACAACCTCTTTTTTTAAATACACCTCATGACACCCTTTGTTTTTCCAAAGTAAATGATATGCCCCTAAAGATGTATATGGGAAATTCCTTCTGATCGTTTAAAATAGAAATAGATGTCACAGCACCTTCAGTAGAATCAATTTAAAAAGCCTTTATTGGTTTACATGACTGGGATCTCCAACAAGCAACAACATTTCAGGCCCAAACAATGCCCTTTATCAAGTATTTTTCTTCAATGAATGTTTAGTGAGTGCTGACCAATTGCAATTTTTCGGTTCAAAATAAAACCATGTTCACCATAGTACAAATGTACATATATTTATATTACTGACTACCAGTTCATGACAGCAAGCTGTATTTTACACCCCTAACATGAAATGGCTTGGTTACGTTGGTGATTGGTGGAATATATTGTCAGCAGCATAAAATGATAAATATATTTTCACATGGTGTAAAACATTGGTTCATAGACTGTGGGACAGGACTCACTCAGGTACCAAAAGCAATGTCAGGGAATGCTCAGCCTGAAGGCCAGTTTTGGAAAGATTTGTGCAGAATTCCTGATATATTCTCATAGAAACACAGACTGAAGGTTAATTAAGGTGACATTTGAACTGAATGCATATTTGCTTTTCTTTATGTTAGTACTGTGGAGGAATGGGTGATTAAACACGTTTTCAATTTAGTTGTTTTCAGATTGTTCAACAGAAATACTTTTTACAATTGCTTTCCATTTTTTATTTGTTACTGTTTATCCAAAATTGAAGCTTAAAGGAGACATGTTGTGTAAAAAATAAGAATGTACCAGTGCATTATACTCGTTTAGATATAGAAGAATTGTGCCTTAAAAAGTAATGTTTCATGCTGATTTATTGAATATTTCTGCAAAAACCCTAATAATCCCTCCATTCTCTTCCACTTCCTGCTCCCTGAATTCCCAGTCTGTGCAGGGGAGCCAGCGGCTCTCAGCTCACTGCTCTGTAGGACGGGAACCAATCAGCAGCTAGCAGGACCTGATAGGGAACCGAAGCCTGTCTGTGCTTGTGTGACTGCAGGGCTGTGATTGGCTGTCCCCCTCCTACTGTGCTTCTGGCAGGGACCATTAGGACACACCCACCCCTCATTTGAAACACAGACAGGGACCAGAGAACATCTATAGGGAGCTCTAATAAAGTGGTTATTTTTAAAGAAAATATAAATTTTTAGCACCATGTAAAAGCAACCCTATATATTACTTATAATTACCTCCAAAATTAGAGTTTTTTCGTGTATCCCATATGTCTCCTTTAAATGTTTCTGTCTTTGGCATTTCAGTCTGGCAGCTCAGTAATCAAGGTGCAGATTCTGAACTGTTACATTTAATTGTAACAATTCTTATAATTTGCTACAATTAAATGATACATTTCTCATCTGCAACTATTGTATCAATTCTAACAGCCACCTTTAATGAAACTCAGGGATTCTGCTAAACAGAGACAAGCTTAAAGGGAAACTGTCACGGGAAAACATGTTTTTTTTTTAAACGCATCAGTTAATAGTGCTGCTCCAGTAGACTTCTGCACTGAAATCCATTTCTCAAAAGAGCAGATTTTTTTTTATATTCAGTTTTGAAATCTGACATGGGGCTAGACATTTTGTTAATTTCCCAGCTACCCTGGTCACGTGACTTGTGCCAGCACTTTAGGAGGGAACTGCTTTCTGGCAGGCTGTTGTTTTTCCTTCTCAATGTAACGGAATAGTATGCAGTGGGACATGTGTTTTTACTATTGAGTGCTGTTCTTAGATCTACCAGGCACCTGTTATCTTGTGTTAGGGAGCTGTTATCAGGTTACCTTCTCATTGTTCTTTTTAGGCTGCTGGGTGGGGGAAAGGGAGGGGGTGATATCACTCCAACTGCAGCAACTACAGCAGTACAGCAGTAAAGAGTGATTGAGGAGCACAAGTCACATGACTTGGGGCATCTTGGAAACTGACAATATGTCTAGCCCCATGTCAGATTTCAAAATGAAATATACAAAAATCTGTTTGCTCTTTTGAGAAATGGATTTCAATGCAGAATTCTTCTGGAGCAGCACTATTAACTGATGCATTTTGAAAAAAATGTTTTTTTCCCATGACAGGATTCCTTTTAAAATGTATCAACTTAATGTATCAGTTTAGAACAGTTTCAGGATCACAGAGCTGCTTCAGAAAGTGAAAATTAACCTTTTAGATTCATCATTAGAAAAGTGCTTGCAATTAGAAAGTTGTTTAAAAAGTCTTTATTTTTGGTTCAATAGTCTGAAATCAACAGAACTGAAAAAAGTGTTTGGAAGGTGAACAATATATCAATAAACTGCCAGGGCCTCACCAAGTGGGCCAAAAGAGGAGGGAGACTGAAACCCAAAAAAGTCTGTCTGAAAAACTGCTCTAAATGTATAGTGACTGAAGCAAAAGAATTTAAAGGGAATGTAAAGGCAAAAATAAAATAAAATCCCATTTTTACTTTCTTTAATAAAAAAGAAATATATCTCCAATATACTTCAATTAAAAAATGTCTGCTGTTTTTATAAGAAACCTGACTGTATGAAGTGAAATCCCCCCTACTGTGGATAGGAATTGTCAGACTAACTGCCCTGCAGGGAAACATTCAAACAGCAGGGGGGAGCCCCCCACCTTACTTCCCAGAGATCTCTAATATACTTGAATTTAAAAATGTGTGCCGTTTTTACAATATACCCGACTGTATACATACAGTGAAATTCCCCCATTCGTTTTTCATTGCTCTGACTGCTGCAGATAGGAATCTTCAGATTCCATAACTGCTCTGCAGGGAAACAATCATACTTTCAAATGTCAGGGGGAGCCCTCCCCCACCATACTTCCCAGAATTCAAGCAGCTTTGTCTGTTTCCCTGTAAAACAGCCAGTGTAGAAATGTGTATCCACATACCGAGTGCAGTCTGTATATTCTGATTATCAATCAGTCTTGCTGTATTGGCTTCAATGGGAGATATTATTTGACTTGTGCTTTTTTGATAATTTGTGACAATCCCTAAGCTTAACCCTCCCAACTCTAAGCCCAGACCACACTGAGCATGTGCGTAGTCTTGCTATTGCAGAGATGTCTAACAAAGTTACAAGATGGCAGGCCCCTGCGCCAACTTTTAAAGCATAAATCATTTGTCTTATTAGGCTTCTGGTGCAGTAAATTCATGTTTATATTTAGTATACAAAATACAGAATTTCTAACATTGTTCTATTTTAGTCTTTAGTTGCCCTTTAAGGAAATTCCAGGATTCTTTCAGTATGAAATCAGTAGGGGCTGTTATGTTTGTTCCAACTTTGATCTCACTGTAGCTAAAAACACACTCAAGCTCTTAGCCAGCCAAAGCCATAAGAAACATGTTAACATTAACATTAATTAGTCTTGGCCTGCTGCACTAACTTGGAAGTAAAAATCACAGTCCTTCCTTCCTCTGTTTCCTCTGAAGGCTTACATCTTCTCTGTACTGGTGTTGTCAGTAGGTATTTACAGCATATTTTGATTGGTTCTTACACCCAGAACGCACAGAATACAGGCAAAACAAAAACAAGGTAAAGGACCAGCCAAAAATCTAATTTTGCTGGACTGTTACAATGTCTCCTATCTTAAAAATGGCTGCTGCTAGATACATTAACATATTTATAGCTGCAGGCTGTATTGAATGAGCAAAGATCGCTGGTGTAAACAAGCCCTAAACACAAAGAGAACTGTAAGTGCAGTTGGTCCACGTGCCATAGGATTGTTCTAACTTGTTATATTTTCATATTTCTTGTCTGACTTATAACAGAAGTAATTAGCATCAAAAAAAGCTGAAATATAATTATTGTATATTGTAGGAGAGCGAGTCAGGGACAAAAGTGCAGAGGTCATGCTCCTTTTGTATTTACAGAAGTGTTTTAATCCTATTATTTATGTAAATGACTTGCAATATTACTTGATCAGTTCCTTTAATCACTTGGAATTGTAACACTGAATGCTAATTATCTAGATTCATTTGAACATAGCAATTACTCGTTAATGTAATTTTAATTTGTAGACTCTAAGCGTTTTCGTTGGATCGAAGCCTGGCAACAAAACGCAGGCAGAAAAGTCTTAAGTAAGAACTACATTAGATCTGGTGCGACACGACTGTCGGATGCTGACGCAGTTAGCAGCTTCTGCATCTGAGAGTCGGACCGTTTAGTTCTGACCTGCAACTTTTCATTCTGTCCAATTATATTTTGAAGCGTGTGACTCCGTCCTATCTGTTTCAATTTGAACTGTTTTAGGTCATAAATAAATGAAGAAAATGTATTACTGCATTCTAAGTAAAAATGTGAGACACAGCTCTTCACTTTATATCTTTATTCTTCACATGTAAAATGAATGAGGGGTAACAGCTGCTTCTGTTTTGCTGATTCTGCAGTAACTGAATAATCTGCTGGCCATCAGTGAGCTTTCTATGACAGCTGTTTTCTCTCTTTTTGTAAAAAGAATAGGCAATTGCTTTATGCTACTTACCATTTGGTTATACTCTGTATGGTTCACAGCAATTGAACTGGAATACAGCCTTGCAATTACCCTTTAGTTTTATTTATTTATTTATTCCCACATTAGAAAGTTTCGTGTAATGTATTTTACAAATGATCTCTTTTTGTATAAATGCCCAAACTAAAAATAAATTATATGTCTTAGTTCCCTCATAATAGCTTGTAATACAAATTGATTCTGCCCTATTAAGAGCCTTTCCAATTGAGTAAGTTGGAATTGGTCACAGGCAATGAAAAGTGATTTGCCCAATGACATTCAGTAGATACTATAAGTAGAATTAAAGGCAAATATGTCAATGGCATAAAAAAATCTCCAGGACTCTCCAAATCTTTGGAATCTCCAAATCTCCTTGCTGCCTAGCCTGTCACCTCACCTTTAAAAATGCTTTATTGTAGGTAACACAACAAATTGTTCCAAAATGAGCCTTTTTGAGTCTTTTTTACTGTGTCAAAAAAAAAAAACAGACAGTGAATATAGTGTTCTGATTCAGGTTGCAGGTTCCTGGTGTGTTGCATCTGACAACCTTGAGCAAAACAGTGGGGCATGTGTAAAATGATTCTGACACTTTTGTATTATTTGTTGTATCTGAACCTCTCTGGGCTCTTGGAAGAGAATCATTCCAAGGGTAATTTTTGAGCTTTTGTTGACTTGGGCCTATTGTGAGCCAGGTTACATATTCTAGGATTAACATACAGTGACCTTAGCAGTGAGGGCATGCAATGATGTTTATTTACCTGGCAAACATTGTCTAGCATGGTTTTGCTTTTTCATGCATTTGCCCTTTTGTGTTGGAACTTGGGATTTGTAGTCTTTCTTTTCTTTCTGGATCAGTACTCTTAGGCAATTAAAATCATTAGCACTAGGAAAACAGCTGAAGTTAAACGACAGTTAGTAGAATGGCCTGGGAAACAGCTGCATGCTGTGATCGCAGGATGGGTTGTTGGCCAAATGTTCTACTAGATGCAAGGATTGGTTAATGTTTATGTTTGCACAAGGATGTAACGGCAAGCTTTTGTTAAATGGGGGTTATACAGGAGTCGGTTCTCATAAAATGAATTAAAATAGCATCTAGAGTCACAGCATGTAGCCTAATTGTAATAAAGGATTTATGAAAAACACATAAAACCATATTTACAATATTAGAGACAAAGCACAAAGTTGCTCACAGAGGCAGCTACTCCCCAAATTGAACACAGAGATTTTCACCTATCTATGTCTGCCAGAAGGGAGGAATGTGGGCATATCTTGGTATTATTCTTCCTTGTACAAGCCAGTGGAGAAAGCACTTATGTGTCAAATTAACCTAAGGGTGCCTGACCTGTTGCCAGTACACCTATGTACATTATGTGTAATAGAAGAAATGTTTAATTAATGCCAGTGGCAGCAGTGTGTTCAATAAATAAAACTTGCTACATTTAATGGGATGTAGAAATATAACTTGCAACTACAAGATGCACAAATCTTGGTCTTTGCCAAATTAGGTGACTGCTTTGGTTCTCTCCTATGTTTCTAAGAGTTCGAATTATGTTTAAAGGCATCACATTTCCCTTTAGGGCTCTATCTGGTGCCTTCTTTCATGCATGGTGGAAACAAGTGTATGCAAACTGCCAGGCTGAGTGGGGTGGGGGTGTCGATGCAAGGCAGCTGGAAAAAATCCTAGCACCATATGAAACGAGTAACTGCAAGCCTCCTTGAAATCAGAAAAAGAAAATAGACACACCCTCCAAACAAAGCAACAGGAGCTACCATATAGAACAGGGGTCCCCAACCTTTTTTGCTCGTGAGCCACATTTAAATTTAAAAAAGAGTTGGAGAGCAACACAAGCATGAAAAAGTCCATGGGGATGTCAAATAAGAGCTCTGATTGGCATTTTGGTAACTCCTATATGGACTGGCAGCCTACAGGAGAGAATGATTGGCAGTACATCTGTTTTTTATGCAACCAAAACTTGCCTCTAAGCCATTAATTAAAAAATAAGCACCTGCTTTGAGGCCACTGGGAGCAACATCTAGGGGTTGGAGAGCAACATGTTGCTTGCAAGCTACTGGTTGGGGATCACTGATATAGAACATAAGGATTTAACAGTCCATTTAGTTTGGGCAGTCACCATATAAAAGCCTAATAGGTACATCTTGTAGCCCTCCATAGATGGGCCTTTATCTTGTTATCTTACAAGACATATGCCCTGTAAATACAGAGCTAAGGGAGATCAGTTGGCAAGCCATAAATCTTTTCCCCCCCCCCACTCATAGAGTTATTGCTTGGAGTCAAATCTCCCTGTGTACCACCAGCCTAAGGGTTAGGCCAGATGGAAAGTTTTCGGGGAGATCTGTCGCCTGGCGACTTATGCGGGGAGATTCGTCGCGGCGATAAGTCGCCAGGCAACAGATCTCCCCGAAAACTCCTCGTCTGGCCTTACCCTAAAACTGGAACTAAGATATCTTTGAATATCTTCAAATACAATATGCAAGTTGTATTCCATTTTGATAAGGGAAGTGCAGGCTAGTAGCTCTCAATATAAACCCCTTTTCCATGTCATGGCAGCTAGAGATACACTGCAGATATTTCTGCAGTAGACCTGGTATAAACTGTTATCACGTAACTGACATCACATAACTAACTATACTTAAAGGAGAAATAAACCCTAAAAACGAATATGGCTAAAAATTCCGTATTTTATATAGTGAACTTATTGCACCAACCTAAAGTTTCAGCTTTTCAATAGCAGCAATGATTCAGGACTTAAATCTTGTCACAGGGGGGCACCATCTTGGAATGTGTCTGTGACACTCACATGCTCAGTGGGCTCTGAGCAGCTGTTGAGAAGCTAAGCTTAGGGGTCGTCACCAATTATCCAGTAGAAAATGAGGTTTGTCTGTAATATAAGATGATGGTAGAGGGCTGAGTATTACATTCTGAAGTACATTCTCTTTAAAAAATTCAAAAACGACCCTTCGCCACCTTAAACCTGTTGAATTGCTATTTTAGCCTATGGAGGACCTCCTGGAACCTTTAAGGACTGTTTTTGAAAATTTTTGAAAATCAAATTTTTTGGGGGGAAATCATTCGAATCAATTTTCCCCCAAAAAACAAAATTTTCCAAAATTTTCAGAAACTATTCAATCGAACGATTGGAACGATTTTTATTCACTCAAAAACGGACTCATAAAACCCCCCATGAAAAAAAATTTAAACATTAGTTCTCCTTAAGTTTATAGTTTATTATTATAAATAGCACCTTGGTGAACTTCTGCCCTCACTGTCATTTTAAGAACAGTGTTCTTTTTTAAGCTCTGCTTTGTGATTTAAAAAAAAAATGGTCAGGCCCTTTAAGTCTTTCAACATGATTACACATTGAAAACATGGATTATTGTGAAATAAAACCTTTTTCTTTTAACCACATCCATAACATGTGTGTCCAAATGCTTATATTTTGCTGTTGACGTGTGTAGGCCGTATCACCCTGGCATTAATGTATAACTAATTATTGTTTTAAATAACTGCAAAAATTTTATATATTATATACAGGTTCAACATCGTCCATAGCTCTGTACATAACGGGGGATACAAATACAAGTATGGGATCTAGCTATTATCCAGAATGCTTAGCATTCAAGCTGGGCCTCATATCTTTGGGGCTCCCTCAGGGGGCTAGTCATATAGTTCAAGTGCAAGTGACAAAAGTTTCTTATTTTTCATCTTGTATACCATGAAAGCAATTACGACCCCCATGGTTTATTTATTATTGAGAAAAGTATGGATTTAGTTGTGTGTAAGGCATGGCAGATTAAGTGACTTCCTCTTTGCTTTCTCAGTGTTCAGACATTGGTCCATAGTTGCTCCCCTGACAATAATGGGACTAATCTTATACATACTATGACATCACTGGCAGGCTTTTCAGCCGTTTGGGATAAGTGTTTCCAAATGTAGTGCTCCTTCTCTGCTAACAAATGGAAAAGTTGTGGCACAAAGCTCTTCATTTAGATGCACATATTTCTCATCAGGCTTAATTCGGCAGGACAAGATTTGCTTTCTGAATAGAAAATAAATGGCCTGTGACTTACTATACATTTTGTGAAGATGAATCTTTAGCTAGGAAAATTCCTCTTTTTCAGCATCGGTGAAGGGACTCAGAGAAGAAAGCCAAAAAGCAGGCATAGGGCCAAATTCCAGAGCACTGGATGGTTGCTGCTAGACACTATCAATAACAGTTCCAGTGACTACATGTGAATTGGGCCCCCCACTTGGTACGACCGGCCCTGAAACTGAGTGAGGCATTTAAATAATGTATCTAACATCTTCTACACACTCTCTACCCAAAATATGCATTCCCTCTGAAGTTTTCTGTATTACTGTACATAAATGCCAACACGTTGTGATTTTGCTTTACATTAAATCACAAGAGGGTGACTTGTGCATATTACCCTATATTGGTGTGTCAGGCATTCCTAGGTTCCTAATGTCTGTCATAGCTGGTAAGTGAATTTGCTGTGAGCAAATTCCCTCGGTTGCCAGTTGGAGATGGGGGCAGGCTGGGCAACTGGGAGAAAATGTTCCCTCATTTTGTTTAATCTATGCAAATTTTGGTTACCACTGTAAACTGTGTGTGCAGCACCATGGGTTATATGTACAACATTAGGCTTAGGCCAGACGGGGAGATTCGGGGGAGATCTGTCGCCTGGCGACTTCTCGCTGCGAGTTCTCGCCCCCGAATCTCCCCGAATAGCCTAGCTATTCGGGGAGATTCAGGGGCGATCCGATCAGGCTGGGATACTGGGATCAGGCTGGGATACTGGGGGATTAAGGGAATAGGAATCAGAGCTCACAATGGAGCGGGGCCCCAATAAGCATGGGGCCCAATTGGGCCAAATTGGTCCAATGTGCTTAAGTTTTTGGTGTTACTGGTCTTCACCTCATGCACTTCCCCTACAAACTGTTTTTTGGAAAACTGTATAAGGTTATATTCATATATCACTTTGATTCAATAACACATTTTTATAAAGTGCCAAATATTCAAAGGTGCTGCACAATAGATGGGCAGATACAATTAACAAACAGATTGCATAAATACTGACCGCAATAGAAGGCAAATGCTCATTAGATTTTATGAGAGTCTAATAAAAGTTAAAGGCCATAAAAAAGGGTAGGAATTGAAAGGCTTTGCTTGCAGGCACTATATTCTCTGATTATGTGTGGAACAAAATATTAAATAGCTGTGGTATCCAGAAATGGAAACAATTATGATGATAAAGGAACTCACTCCTGACCCTAGATATCTGTCCCTCTCAGGGTAATGGTGGCCATACACTTAGAGATTGCCAAACGAGCGGATCTCTGTCCGATATGCCCACCTTGCACGTTATCGGGCTGATCCCAGGGCCCAACGATCGGATCAAAATGATGCGCAAATGGGCGGTCGGATCGCGGGACCGCATCAATGCACAGATGCGCCTGCGGTCTGATGGGATTTTTAATCCTGCCCGATCGACATCTGGCCAACTTTCGGCCAGATATCGATCTGAGCAGCCTGTCGGAGGGACCCATACACGGGCCGATAATCTGCCGACTCAGTCTGTAGGCAGCTTTTATCGGCCCTGTGTATGGCCACCTTAAGAAAGTAATCCATGCAGCAGTTTATCTGAGGCTATCATATGATCATGGAGGAAAAAGGACTCATTTAGCTTCTGCCATGAGTCAAGCGGAGAACCTTGCCTTGGGGCAGTGTATGTAGGCAATAAGACACCACTGATAACATTAAGAATGTTTGGTCGTTGCAGCTCACTAATATGGATGCATAACTGCATTCACATTAACTCCATTCATGAAGGGTACTTGTGCCCATATGCACCCCTTCACTTGTAAGTACTTACAGGCAGCTCCATAGCACCTGACCGAGCTTCTCTGATGAGTACTGGCCAAGCATGCTTGATTGGTGGACTAACACCAGGGTGGACATTACAGGGGTCCACTAGAGAAGTGATTCCAAGTTGCTCACCAACCCTTTGGATGTTGGTACCAGTGACCTCAATGCAGGTACTTATTTTTGAATTCCAGGTTTGGAGGAATGTTTTTTTTAATTAAAATACAAGTGTACTGCCAAACAGAGCCTCATGAAGACTGCCAGTCAACATAGGGGCTACCAGTATGGACAGCTTATGGCATCACCAGGGACTTCTTTCATAATTGTCTTGCTGCCTAACCCTTTTTACATTTGAATGTTGCTCACAGGTAATAAGGTTGGGTACCCCTGTACTAGAACATTGCATCAGTAGACTCTACAGACTTGCACCAAGCAAATCACAAGCTTATGACATTAAAGGGGTGGTTCACCTTCAAGTTTACTTTTAGTATAATGTAGAAGGGCCAATTCTAAGAAACTTTTCAATTGGTCTTCGTTATTTATTTTTCATAGTTTTTTAATGATTTGCAATTTTCTTCTGTTTCTTTGCAGCTTTCAAATAGGGGTCGCTGACACCATCTAAAAACAAATTCTCTGTAAGGCTACAAATGTATTGCTATTGTCACTTTTTATTACTTATCATTCTGTTCAGTCCATCTCCTATTCATATTCCAGTCTCTTACTCAAATCAATGCAGGGTTGCTAGGGTAATTTGTACCCTAGAAAACAAATTGCTGACACAGAAAATTAGAGAACTGATGAATAAAAAGCTAAATAACTATAAAACCACAAACAATAAAAAATGAAAAGCAATTGCAAATAATGGGCTGTGCAAGATGTGATTCTATTATAACTCAAATAATATGAAAATTTCATAAAGCTAATGCAATTTATCATATAAAAGCAACTACTACAGCTATGATGACACACAGACAAAATGTTGCAGAGGAAGAAACAGTGATTTACATTTGAAACTGTACTTTGCATGCAGCTATATACTGTGTTTGTAAATAAAAAAATGGGCCTTAAGCTGTTCAAAAACATATATATATATATATATATATATATATATATATATATATATATAGCGTTCTACACACAATATAACTGCTGCAAAATGGGCTTCCAAATGCAGTGCAGTTGTTCACCTTAATTTTTACCTAAACAAAGCAATCTCTATGGAGCTTCTACTTAGGGTAATACATTAAAGGGATACTGTCATGGGAAAAATGTTTTTTTCAAAATGCATCAGTTAATAGTGCTGCTCCAGCAGAATTCTGCATTGAAATCCATTTCTCAAAAGAGCAAACAGATTTTTTTTATATTTCATTTTTAAATCTGACATGGGGCTAGACATATTATCGATTTCCCAGCTGCCCCAAGTCATGGGACTTGTGCTCTGATAAACTTCAATCACTCTTTACTGCTGTACTGCAAGTTGGAGTGATATCAACCCCTCCCTTTCCCCCCAACAGCCTAACAACAGAACAATGGGAAGGTAACCAGATAACAGCTCCCTAACACAAGATAACAGCTGCCTGATACATCTAAGAACAGCACTCAATAGTAAAAACCGATGTCCCACTGCGTACTATTCAGTTACATTGAGAAGGAAAAACAAAAGCCTGCCAGAAAGCAGTTCCCTCCTAAAGTGCTGGCACATGTCACATGACCAGGGGCAGCTGGGAAATTGACAAAATGTCTAACCCCATGTCAGATTTCAAAACTGAATATAAAAAAAACGTTTTTCTCTTTTGAGAAATGGATTTCAGATCAGAAGTCTACTGGATCAGCACTATTAACTGATGTGTTTTGAAAACAACATGTTTTCCCATGACAGGATCCCTTTAAATTATGCAGATTAGAATTTTGCTCCCCCAAATGCTCGCCCAGCCCAGAACTGAGGTAGTTGCTTTGCATAACATGTTTGCTATGTTACAAACATAATACACCGCTCAGCACCAGGGAGGAAGGGGCATCATAAATCAAGTGTACCTAGCGTGGCGGCACTCTGTTCTATTTGCATAATAGATAAGCCACTGAGTATTAAATTAATTTAGTTAAGCAGATAAGCTGATAAGCAGAAGGCCACTATCATTTATGGCTCCCTCTATATCACTCTTTGATGATCGCCATTCTTTTAAAAAACACTACTGTATCTGACTGTATTTTAGTCATTTAGGGTTAGTCCACACCAGGCGATTCTGGGAGATTAGTCACCTGGCTTTGGGCGATTTCGGAAAGCGCACCGCCATGTGTGAATTACCACAGGCAACTTTTCATTTTAGCCAGCGCAAGACAGGGGACAAGGGCACACGGGCAGATTCGTGGGAGATTTAGTAGCCTGGTGACTAATCACCTCTTCTTTGAGGCAGCACTCTCCCTGAAGTGCCTTTCTCTGCCTTCCTGCTGGCTACAATTAAAAATTGCCAGCGGGATAGCACATGCGGCACTTCATTTTCCAAAGTCGCCAGAACTTTCCTCACGAGGCAACTTTGGGCGACTTGGGAAAATGAAGCGCTGCGTGTGCTATGCCGCTTACGATTTTTCATTGTAGCCGTCAGGAAGGCAGTCCAGGGAGATTGTTGCATCGAAGAAGAGGTGACTAACTCTCCCCGAATCTCCCTGTCTGTCCCTACCCTTAGGTGCTGAAGAGATATATGTGATATATGCATTTATAAAGTATTTACTGTTAATGATCCTTGACTCTTTATCAGTTGCATATCAAAAAATATACAAAATTATATAAAAAAAAACACAAAAGCAGTTTACTAAAAATGATTTAGCCCAGAATTTATGCTAATTTTCCAACTTACAGTTTAGCAAATAATGGAAACTTGTCATTCTGAAGCTCAGAATATTGGGCCATGTCCTTTCACATGAGAATAGTTTGTTTTAAAGTACAGTATCTGTTTTATTTTTGCTATGTCCCACTTTCCTACATGACCCAAAGTCACCATTCATTTTTGTCTTTTTTAAATTTAAGATTACTTTTGCTAAAGTTATTTTTTCAGTGAATTGCAAGGTCATTTTAAAGAGGTTGTTGATCTTCCAAACACTTTTTGTTAGTTCAGTTGTTTCAGATTGTTCACCATAAACAAAGACTTTTTTTCAATTGCTTTCCATGCTTTTTTTTTTTTTTACCAATTTACCAAAATGTGTTTAAAGTTTAATGTTGGTGTTTCAGTCTGGCTGCTCAGTGATCAGGAGCATTTGGAACTGTTACAATTAGCTACATTTCTCAGCAGCATCTGTGGAATATTAGCAACAATTGTATCAATTCTAATTGTTGCTTTTAATGAAACTCAGCTCAGCAAGGGACAAAGCTAAGAAATGTATCAACTAAATGTATCCATCCAGAACACTTAAAAAGTTGGCGACACCCCCCCCCACCACCACCACCACCAGAGCTGCTTCAGAAGGAGGAAAATGAAACGTTACATTTTAATATTAGTAAAACAGTCACAAATAGAAAAAAAAGACAGGGTTGCCATAAGAAATCTATGGCCACCACAAGACCTAAAGTTGATCTGGACCCATTTTTAGATTCCTACCCAGAAGTTAAGAAGTTAAGAATACTAGAGGATCCATCATCACTGATTCAGTGTTAGCTAGAATGCACCTTGTTTTTTCATGCATATGCCATGGAGACCTTGTTAATAAAGTGACTGTGTTATAAAGTACACGTCCTCTGTTTAAGTAGGCAAACTGGGAAAAAAAAGCAAAGCAGAAAGTTAACTGGGAAATGTCTCCCCCCAAAACTGTGTCTTCCATCTACAGCAATGTCCTCCTAACTGATCATTGAGCCTAGAATGTTCATATTTATATATGGCGGGCCTGTGCCTATGAACATGTATTGAGATGTATACAAATGGCCTCTGTTTAAGAATTAGCTCTTCGTACTCAACTGGTTTAAGGCTAGTGGTCTACATACAGCATGCCTTGATACAGGGACCAGACAGCGGCATAATGAACTGCGTAGATTAGGGAGCCATGGGCCACTAAGAAAAAAGCTCAATGTAAAATTATACACTAGGGAACACATGCCTGAGCCAGGTGTACAGAAGGGTTATTATGCCTTTTGCTAACTACATACACAGTATGTACAGGCGATTGTAATCTTGAATGATCTTGATCTGATTCACATAGAAGTGCATATAAATGCTATATGCATTTTATAACATATCTAGTGCATTTGGTTTGTGCAACATGCCACATTTTGACAAATTGCATTTGCATTTTTCTCCATTTTTAAGCAGTAATATATGTGTTTATAGTTGCTCTACTGCTCTGTGGAAAAACACACTCACAAACACATATAAAGCATAATACTAGTGATTGTAATGCTTAGTAAGCTCCTATAGAAACCAGTATTCAACTGACGTTATCAAATGCTAGCACATTGGGAATGTGGTATTTAGAAAAGAAGGCTTAGTAAGGACACTGGAAATGGAGTTCTGAAACTGTGTTTGTAGCTGAAAGTTTAGTGATGTTGTTAACACAGACGTGTGCATCATCTGTTAATGGATGACCAGTTGAAAGAGAAAATCATTAAATAATCCTGAGAAGACAGTTAATGATACATCGTTTGCAACAACATACATTGTGTCAGTAAAAATCCCTTCAATGTAAACAAATACAACTTTGGGTTTTTAAACGTGAGGCCCCCTGTTGCTTCCAGCTGCAGCTCCCAGAATCATTTCATTTCTAAAAAAAGATATAATTGTGGGTTTTGCTTGCATGGGGAAATATCTGGCAGACAGGACTTCATTGCTGTCCAAAAACGCAGTCTGTTCTAAGGTCAGCGTTCTACATTTTCAGATACCAGATCCCCTTTGTTCAAAAATAATAATTAACTACTATTAGTTAAAATTGGAAATCCTGTCCACGAAGACAGTGGCGTAACTACTCCCTGGTGGGCCCCGGCACAGGATGGGCACCTGCCCCCCCCGTGGGGCCCTTACCTCTATAAATCGCATGCTGGAGTGTTGATGGCATGTGTGATGTATAATCTCCCCTAGATAACTGCCTGCCATAGCCATTTTCGTGGCTCCAATGGGCCCCAAGGGGATGGGGCCCTTGTGCAATTGCACCCCTGGTAGTTACGCCACTGCACGAAGATGAGAACTATCTACACACTCACATATATAAACTTTATTTACCAATATCTGTACTACTTACTGTAAATCTTAAGATCACAAAAGGCTTTGGTATTATATTTGTTCAATAAATCAATATAAAGCCATTCTTAAAGGCATTAATAGAATCTGCCATAACAACATCACCCATCAAGCATGCTTATTTTAATGCATTGTCCACAGTTGTGTCAGGGCCACCTTGCAGACACAGTAATGCTACTGGATCAAAAACTCTACTTTGTTAAGATTGCATCCAAAATTGCACTTTGCTCACTACACTTACAGTAGGTAATTAACCCCTTAAGTGCCGCCCTAGTTACTATAAATGACAGGAATTTCTACTAAAAGACATGAACTGCAATGGTAATTTTTTTATCCAGCATATACATGTATGGGATCTGTTATCCAGAATACGCGGGACCTGAGGCTTTCCAGATAATGGATCTTTCACATAATTTGGATCTTCATACTATAAGTCTGCTAGAAAATCATATAAACATTAAATAAACCCAGAAGGCTGGCCTTGCCTCCAATAAGGATTAATTATATCTTAGTTGGGGGTCAAGTACAAGCTTCTGTTTTATTATTACCGAGAAAAACGAAATCAATTTAAAAAATTTGGATTATTTGTATAAAATGGAGTCTATGGGAGATGGCCTTTCTGTAAATCGGATACCATACCTGTATATGCAAAAATGCCTTTTCAGAGGTAGTATTATTTCTGTTGCATTGTTTTTAACATCACTACATTATCAAAAGAGACAGTCTCTTTTATAGGGGTGTTTTACCATTAAATTCATTTTTAGTATGTTATGAATGGCTTATTATTAGCATCTTTTCACTTTACCTTAATTTTTCTTTTTTATAGTTTGCAAATTATTTGCTTTCTTCCTCTCTTTCCATCTTACAAATGCGGGTCACTGGTCCCATTTAAAAAAACAAAATGCCATGCTAGGCTCCAAATGTATTGTTATTACTACTTTTTTTATGACTCATCTTGCTATTCAGGCCTCTCCTATTCATATTCCAGCCTATTCAAATCAGTGCATGGTAGCTAGAGTCATATGGACCCCAGCAGCCAGTTGCAGGCTGGAGCACTGGTGAATAAAAAGCTAAATACTTATACAAACACAAATTAGTTTTTGCCAGGAGTATTATATTGTAAAAGATAATGCACAGCGTTATAAATATTTTCATTATCATTTATAATAAACTAGTTCCATAATCACATAATGCTTGATGTTAGTCTAAACTTTGCTCCCTTTGGGGAAAATTCTCTAAGATCCGAAATTTTGCCAGCGTTGGCTTCGCTAGCATTCGCCGCTTTTCGCCAGCGCTACGCAAATTCACTTAAGTACGAATTTACGCTCAGGTCGGCGAACGGTAGGGTAGTTGCGCTAGTGTTACTTTGCTAGGCAGAGCGCAGTTACGCTAGCGATGCCTAATTTGCATACGGTGGGAACCTTAACTCAGAATAGAAGTATATGTTACAGCCACTACATTCCACTACACAAGCACAGGAAACCTTTAATAAATTAAAATAAAGTTGTCCTACATGTGCCCCCTGTATAGTTGTGTTGCCACACAATGTAGGGGGGAAGGATCTTTTTCAGACTATCACCCTCCAATGGTAAAACACAGCAGCGTTTTTTTGGGACTTAGAAAAATTTTTTACTTTTTTTTTTTCAAACTCCCATCTATTGTATTGAACTTGGCCTGGTCTGACCAGGCGAAGTCAAGTCTAACGTAAGTGGTAACATTCAGGAAAATGTTCATCTTAGTGAATTTGCGAATTTACGATCCTTCGTCAGTGCACAACTTCGCCTGGCATAAGGGTGTGAAGTTGTGCAAGTCTATCTACTTCGCTAGCGTAAATTCGCCAGAGCCATTGTTAGTGAATATCCGAAGTTACGAATTGACGTCACGCTGGCGAATTAGCGCTAGCGTTAGACGCTTCACGCAATAATGAATTTGGGCCTTTGCATCATTCAGACTTTTAGCCCTGATGACAATATTTTTTATACATTTACTTATCTATTTTTTCCATTATTACACAAATAGGTTGTTGATGATAGCAGCCTTTTAAGTTTAACAGAGAGAAAAATAACTAAAGTTAAACTAACAGAATCCCAAGATTTGTTTAACTTTAATTGAATATTCTATGTATTTAACATGGGCTACGCAGTGTAAGTTTGTCCCACAGGACTTCCTTCCCACTGTGATAAATTTCAGAGATCAGTTGCATAAGATATTCAACGTTACCTTTCATGAGGCACACTAAGGGGTCTATCTGTCATGCTGTGTAAAATAGCTAAAGCCAGAAAAGCTGTGTAAAACACTGTATGAAATGAATGCAGAATGTATCAAAGCATGTGCCATTATTTTACACCACTTTGAGACCTTGCATAATCTGTTAAAATAAGAGGGAATAAATCCTGGTATAAATTGATCTATAGAAATTGTGCTGGAAATAAACACCGTATTTTCCCAAAGAATTTTCAAGCGACTGTTTACTTTAACACCACATTCTTACACTAAGAAACACTGAAAATGCATACATAACGTTGTGCAGTGTATTTTGGTTGCTGTTTCTTACACAGCATGAAAATAAGCCCCTAAGGCTGCAGCAGTTATTGGCAAAGATACAGCAACTGGCTTGATCTTCTCAGCAACACTACCCTGGTGCTTGTTATAGTCTGCAAGCCCTGTCTGGTTCATGCTTTAAAATGCTTCCCATTTTATTTGTTTGTACTGGAATTCATAAACTTTCATTCCTGTGACCATTTAACATCCTTTTGAAACATTTCAGACGTAGTTGTTTGGATAAACCAGCAAACAATAAAAGGGAAATTATTCTAGGGGTTTATAATGCTTACTAATTTAGTTTACAAGGGCTTCATCATCATGATTTATGGGATGATCTGCATTTCCACACATGCCAGGAAAACTTGGCAGAGCACTGTTCAGCTCTAGGAAGAAATTGTTTTCCCCTGACCATATACATTGCCTTGACGGTGTGGTTACCATAGCCTTGCATTTAGAACAGCACTTTCAAAACCCTGGCAAACTATAAAGGGAGTTATTGCTACAGTTATGTTTATGTGCCAAAAGTACTGTATTTATTCTCAGTGCAAGGCTTCTGTCTCTTGAGTGAATGGATAGGCTTACTTCAGCAACTGTTTCTCTTCTACATGTTTCCATACAACTTCTCTCAACTCCACACATGTCAGCTAACACCATGTTATTAGGGTTATGATCATACTGTATATGAGACATTTTTACTTGCCTTTTTAAAAATGTGCGGTTGAGCATAATTAAGCACAAAATGTATCCCTACAGAAAATAACAGAATATGCATTATAGCAACTCCCACTGGGTCTTTGCAAGCCAACATCTGCCACGAGACATCAGTATTTGAATTTTTCAGCAGAAAGGCCAATACACCAAGGAAACGCCATATTATTGAATTCTATGAAATCAACAGGTTTGGAAATATACTTTGCTGAAATACATTGCGTATTTTCAATATGACGGGCAAACTTTTGCAAGATGGATTGTTGATCGTTGCATCGATGTCTTCTGGTGATGTAATTACGTTGTATATTGACTAGATTTTGCATGTAAATTGCTCTTCACTTGGCTTTTTTTCACAAAAGTTTAATAAAACTCTTCTGGTCTGAATTGTGGGGAATGAGAAAAAACAGAAACGAATGTTTCACAATGCACGTGTAATTTCATGGACGTATTTATGCTAGACCCCATGTTTTTAAAAATGCAAAGTAAAAACACCCCATGTGACCTCAATCTAAGGCTCCATCAGACAGCAGCTTCCCAGTGACTTTTAACCCTTGCTACCAAAAGAAGATCATGTACTGCATTCTGGTGTGTTTGATTGGCATGTGACCCCAACCATTCCTATGTTTCCTGCATCTGTACCGCATTGACTCTTACCGACATTCCTAGTTCTCCATTCTACAATACTACGCTTGGTTCCCTTGCTAGCTCAGAACTCTCTCCTTGGTTCTTCCACAATAAGACCTGGTGGCAGCTGAGTAGTGGAGGGCTCTACCCGAAGCCAAAGAGAGCTGTTTCAGGCAGAAGAGTGGACCAAGACCAGAACCTTGGGGTTTGTTCTGGGTTTGGGATACCCTTACATAACTTTTGCCAGCCATGGCTCTGCTAAGCAGATCTACTGATGCACACTGAGTAGTACTGTCAGAAGACAGACAGTCTGTGACAGTGAACCTACACAATAAATTAGCAACCCCTGGGGCTTGTGGAGAGCTTAGACAGTGCCTCACCAGAGTAAGAGTCAAAGTCACTTGTGGTTCACTTGAATTTATTTGCGTGGTATACTGTTCATAAAAGATGGTAAACAATGCCCATGGAAATGTAAGGAACATGCACTTTTAGCAGCGAGCATATATGTTAACTGTAGTGAGCAAGGAATTTAAATTAGATTCAGATATTTGGTTTGTTTGACAAAGACAAGAGTTTATTGTGAATGAATGAAGAATACCTGGGGTGCCTCTATAGTATTCTGTCTTCAGAGAATTAGAAAGCAAATCATTAATCTTGACTTAAAATTCAATAAAGATTCTCCAAAGGTGCCCTACAGGGTGCCTGTATGGCTGTTGCAATGCTGGAAGCAGATGTATGAGTGTCAACTGAGAACCTTTCAAGGATACACAGCAGGTGACAATTCCTGGCAAGAAATGCTGAATTTCCAGGGTCAGATCTGGAGTACTTTGTGTTGATAAAATACACTATATCCATCTGTGCAGTGGATGCACTCTATATTCCCCTTTTGTGCAGAGAAATCGCTCTTTTGGACTATGGCAATTTACATGGAATTTAAGCCCAATGCCCCATTAATGCAGCTGTTGCACATAGAGGGGGACGCAGAGCTGGCTTTCAACAAGACTGTGAATATTCCATAGATCACTGTAGGATAGACAGCAGTCAGATCTGCAAATGGTTTGTATATCTTACCAATATACATTAGTGAATGTTAAACTTTTCATCTTGTAAAGTAAAACTAGCTCCAAAACTTGACTCCCTTTCATGCATTTTGTCACGCAATAGCCAGTTAAAGGGGTTGTTCACCTTTGAGTTAACTTTTAGTATAATGTAGAGAGGGGTATTCTGAGACAATTTGCAATTGGTTTTAATTTTTTATTGTTTGTGGTTTTATAGTTATTTAGGTTTTTATTGAGCAGCTCTCTAGTTTGCAGTGTCAGCAATTTGGTTTCTAGGGTACAAATTACCCTAGCAACCCTGCATTGATTTGAATAACAGAATGGAATATCAATAGGAGAGGGACTGAACAGAATGATAAGTAACAAAAAGTGGCAATAACAATAAATTTGTAGCCTTACAGAGCATTTGTTTTTTTGAAAGCAGTAGAAAATTGCAAATAATTAAAAAACTATGAAAAATAAATAATGAAGACCAGTTGAAAAGTTTCTTAGAATTGGGCCTTCTACAATATACAGATGAAGCCACTTTGGATTGTGCGTTTGACACAGAATAACTTAACTCATCTATCCCATTTAATTCACTTATCACAGAATATTGTGTCACAGCATCCCATCCAATTAAAGAGTTCACCATTGAAAACAATGGTGCTTTGGTATGCTAATGAAAAGGATAAATGCATTAAATGAGTTAAGATGACTTTAGATAACACAGTTTCTTCAATTAACCCTGAGTCACAACGCATTTAACTCACAAATCCAAGTGGCTGCATCTGTACTAAAAGTTAACTTGAAGTTGAACCACCCCTTTAATGTTCCTTTAGGGATCTGTAAGTGCATTCCATGCTTAAAAAACATGGTTGCATAAAAAGACAATAGAGTTGTGAATTCTCCTCCATTCTTCTAAATGCTTCAGTTGACTATGGGGCCGAAATTCACGTGAAATGATCGAAGTTCGATCGAATTCGATTGAATACCGATCGTAGAAATTTTTCATGAAATTGTAAAGTAAAATTTGGCCTCTTCGATCATCGAATATCAAATAGATCGAATGATCGGATATTTGATAATTCGATCATTCGATGATCTAGGAATCTAGATTATTAATTTATTCGACTGCCTACTTTGCCAGATTGAACCTACTGAATTGTAATAGAAGCCTATGGGAAGCTGCCCATAGGCTTCTGAGGCTAAGTCCTGCTCGAATACCATTCATACGATCATAGCATTCGATCGTTCGAATCGTACTAATTTTTCGGACTTTCGAAGGAAATTTCACGATTTTTTCGTGAAATCGAACGATCGGTATCATCAAGAATTCATCGAGAAATTCATCGAGAGATCGGATATTGAGCAAAATGATAGCCTAAAAAATTCGATAAGCATTCGATGGTGGAATACTTAACGAATTGCGAATTTGGTCGAGCTTATTATGGGGAATAATAGTAAATTTGCCCCAAGTGTTTGTACTATATACAGCTAGATAAATATAGCTCCAGTAAATTAATTACCTTATAACAATGCGACAATGACCGAAAGCAAGCATTCTAGCATATTTCACTTTCTTTCCTTTGGTTATTATAGGTATTTGTCCACATTTGCTGCCATGTATTATACCTTTCATATTTCTACTTTTCTTTCCTTCTAATCATCACTTGCTGAACATGCACTATGAAGAGGAAAGAGCAAGTGCTGTAATGTCCCCCATTAAACTCCCATAACTCTAATGCAAGTAATAAACAAAGCCATACGAGTATTAGCAAAAGGCAGTGACATCATTTAGGGTTTCCAGGTAAATATGTCTGGTTGTGGTAGAAATGTATCTCTGACTCTCTTCTTTACCTTCATTCCAGGTGCCAGTAAGTCCATGAAAAATACAGGTACAACGGACCCTTCAGAAACAGAACAAGGTATAGAATGTCTTCTAATTTGGATCCAATTTGATTGCATTTGATGCAATTTTTACATACATAAGCTGATTACTACTTAAACTGAGATCAGAGGCAAAGATTTGTGAATGCACACCTAAGTTATACAAGGGTACTCAACCAAACTGCGGTGAAAAGAAAAACCTGTATTGCCCATGCATACACAGACACAAAACATCACCATCTTCACTGAAGTTAAAAGTCAGTCTAAGGTGCACTGAATATAAGGAGGTATGATGCATAATTTAGTGTCTGTAGTTGCTTGAACTCATCCACTACTATACTCAAATGTTGTTTACACATCCAGCTGAGCAAAATCTAGACAGAGAATTATAGTAAAAAATGTGGTCATAGCATTTCTTGCATATCTTCTTTGTTTTTTTAACAGTCAGTTAGGACTGTTCTCTCTCAGAGAGACAGTAAGTGGCAGTCATCTTGTCTTTTGTTTGTTGCGTGAGTTTTAGCATGTTAATTAGGTTTTTATTAAAACACCATTTGTTTAAAATCTAGAGGGTTTGCCTCTATCATGGATGTGAAGGTTTTTTAGCTTTACTAAACACCAAAAGAGAGGCATTCAATGAAAAGGAGAAGTGATGCTCCAGTTATTTTTGGATTTTGCCAAATGCTGCAGAACATTTGACTGAATACAGAACTTAATTTGACTATTTAAACAAAAGCACAACATTGCAGTATTAACAAACAAAATGTGTTGCCCTTGGTTGTGACATAAGGGTCCTAATCCATATCTTGCCAACAGTGCTGGGATTCACCTGCATCCCTAATCAATAATTCTTTATTCTGCAGCACACTTTATCAGCTATTGTGGGGATTCATCTATGCCAACCAAATCAATGTTTTGACCACTATAACATATTGTATGTATTAAATATAATACCGTACATAATTTTTAAAATAATGTATTTTTATTTTTTGTAATTCTCTAGTAACACTTGGTAGATTATGTACAGTGAATTTCGGTATTTATTTATGGAATCTAATGCTGTAAATTCAGAAAGCAATCCTGCTATATAAGCTTCCAGAGCTTCCAGATTCTGTGTTCTAGTTCCTGTTTAAATACACGAAATATACTTGCTTATCACAGTATTAAGCACACAAAACAATATAAAGCCATGAAAAAGTTTTCTACTTATGCCTGCTCAGGCTGCCTTCTTGTGGAGTTCTCGTTCAGATGATAAGGACACATAAGGGGGATTTGGAGAAAGCCCTGAGAGAGTCTGTTCTGCATTCTTGCGCAAATGTGCAGTCATCAGATTGGCTTTCATACACCAAAAATGAAGCCAAATATTGAGGCCAAATATTTTTGCAGTGAGATGTTTAGTATAAATATGTTCAGGGCTAGAACTGTAATTGATCATTCATGTATTTTAAAGAAAATGCACCCTAGTCTAAAAGATATAAAGATAGCAATGTCCAATAAGCATATCTCATAGGTCTATGACCTGTACAATGTCACTATCCCATTGCTGTTAATGCCTCATATAGGCATGAAACATCATAGTTATATAGCAGGATTGCTTTTCTGAATGTGTTCTTATATCCTAATCATACACATAAGTCATTAGAAACTTGAAGAACTCTTCTCACCAGCCTGGCCAGGGCCAAGGGCTGCAAAGATTTGGGGGCAGCAGGTCGCACACTAGCCACATCTAAACTGGGCAAGAGATCTATCAGTATCTATCAGAACTAGCATCAGAAGTGAGTAAGTCTACAAGGGGGCTAATGTGCCAGAGTGGAGGGGCAAGGGGGGTACAGTGTAAGCAATGGGGGCAAGTGGCCTAGGGGCACACTAGTTTGAAGTCCAGCCCTGCTTATTACTGATGTCATCAGTTATAATGGGTGTGTAATTTATGTCCATTTAATTGGTAACTTGTAGTTTATAAGAAACAATTGGCGAAATTAAAAAAAAGTTATAAATGAAAACACAATATTGCATTGCTGTTACTTCTCATAGCAGAAATAGAGGTGTACCAAAAGAGGTGTACCATTTTGGTGCAAAAATAACTTTCTCTTTTTTATTACGTACACTGTGCACTGGTTGCAAACAAAACTCATATCTTTGCTCCACTGGAGGGTGTGGTCGCTAAACAGTTTTTCAGATTCTTTATGCTCCAAAAATGCATATTTTTCTGGCTGCTGCATTGACTGGTACATAAAATCTAAATCAGTAAGTATAAGAAGCACATGTAATTTAAATACCTATGTGTGCATTCATTAAATAAATTCTAATCAAAGTAGAGAAGAAACAGCAATTGTTCTTGTGACAAGAAAAAATACTGGTGGCTTTCCAGGTGCAGGTAAGTAGACTGAGCTAAGATGATATTGTGCTACCGTTGAAATGAGTCTGTCTTTAAACAATGATTCTTTCATGGATCTGCATTAATAATTCCATTTACAACCACCTAAGGTCTGTTCACTATAGTTTAAGAGCACCCACCTGTTCAGATGGAAAATGCACAAGTTAATTTATCTACATAGTGACACTGGGGATAAACCCAGTGTCACTATGCAGATAAATTAACTTGTGCATTTTCCATCTGAATGATACATTATTTCAGTAATAATTAGTAAAATGTTTTAATAATGTTATTATAGTGTGAATAGAAATTTATTTAAATAATGGCAAAATCTGCTCAGATGATGACATGATGACACTATGGGCCTACTGTTGTGGCCTTTACTCACTGGTTCTCCATAGCCCCCACCTGCCCATTATGATCCAGTTGTTTGCCCAAGGATGCAATGTTTAAATGTGCTGGAAGCCATGAAGAAATGCTAACTTTCATCCACGTTGATTCTGACTGATCGGCTCGTTGGCAAAACATATACAAGAGCATATGTGGCTTGGCTTATTCCAATAGTTTTGGCTAATGCAATAACAGGATGAAGGAAGAAGTGGCTGCCACTCCACCTTCTCATCTCCTGATTCACTGTACACTGGACGATATGCTTCATTGGCAGATAATATTTTCCAGCATGCCCAATCAGGACGTACATATCAGTTCGGATTGGCATACTGCCATACACATACCATAAATTATACAAATCTATGTTCATACCATAGTATTATAATGTGTATGGACAGTGAACTAGTGGTAAAACGGTATTGTAAAGAGCCCTTAGGCCCCCATACGTGGGCCGATAAAAGCTGTAGACAGACCGAGTCGGCAGCTTATTGGCCCATGCGTGGGGCCCTCCAACATGCTTTCCTGATTGATATCTGGCCAAAAGTAGGGCAGATGTCAGGGTAAAAAAATCTAATCGGCTCTAAACCGCATATGTTGGTTGATCCGGTCCCGTGATCCAACTGCCCGTATTGCCTCCATTCTGACCCGATTGTTGGGCCCTAGGGCTCGATATCTCCCACCTCAATGTGGGCCTATCAGGAGAGATCTGCTCATTTGGTGACATCACTGAACGACCTTTTAATCAGTATGACTTAAAGTGGCGAAAAGACATTTATATATATATATGTATATAGTCCTGTTATCCTGCCTATTATCTAGTCTGGGTTTCATAGCTGTATAAAATGAAGAACAGGTGGTAGATAGCTCCATGTTAGTAACAAAGGCTGAATGGTACACCTTAAATTGTCAAATAAACTGGAAAACACATCAGAGACACAAAGAGGTATTTTAGGATTTGTGTTACCTAAAAGAAATATATTCTATTTAAACATAAAGAAGTCATTGGATGGGGAAGTGTATATAGCTGTTAAAATAAAGGAAGGAATATTTGTTTTGCATTGCTAGCCATGGGTACAAATTCAGCCAGACAGGCCTTTTAATTGTTCATTCAGGTCAGTGTATGTTTCAGTATCAAGGTAACAGAATATCTCTGACTCTTAGTATATGAAATTTAATCATCTTTTTGCAAAGTTTGAGCCCATTGTGAAGTATATCTAGAACTGAATGAGCTTATTATCTCCCAAAAGCCTTGGCATAAAGAACAAATTAAGTGTGATGATTAAAGTCTCCTTTCTGAGAAAAATAACAAGTATTAACACAAGCTTTATAGGAAAAAAGTAAACTTTAAAAGCAGTTTGCCTTTTTCTACACACTGATGTTTAAAGTGAATGTAATACATAGGATTTGATTTTCTTTAAAAACAAAGTCAAAACATTGACTAAAGGGCAACATTCTCAAAGACGCTTGCAAACGTTAGCGATCATATTTGCTCAATTTTTGACTGATTTAAGACCTCAACGGCTTCCTCGCAACTTTTGCGACCAAATTGCTTTTGTGAAAGTTCCCAGTGTATGTAATTAATTTTCGCAATCCTAAATAATTTTTTGCAGCAAAATATTTAACAAAACTGCAGAGCAGGTGTTAAAGATTTGCAATGTGCAATAAGATTCAAAATGTAATAAAAGCCTAACAATGAATATTACACTGCGACAGGTGAATTTTCATTTGCAAAGTCTTTGTAAATTTATTCTATTTCCCCCATAGAGTTTTCTGTATAGGGAGCCATATTTATCAGTGTATTTCTTTAATTCATAAGAGTGTGAGCTGAATTAATTTCTCTTATCAGCCTGGTGCTCTACACCAACAACTCCAATTTTACCTAAACAAACATTACTTTATAAAATAAAGATTTTCATGTAACATTTTCATTCCATCTTGTCGGTGTGTATTACCCAAAAGAGCTGATTTACTAATATTGGTGCTACATTTTACCAGTTTAGTTGTGCATAGCAAACAATCAGATCTTTGGTTTCCTATTGTAACTGGTAGTAAACAGTTTAAAGGGCAAGGAAAGTGTAAAATAGAATAAGGCTAGAAATGCTGTATTTTGTATACTAAACATAAACATGAACTTACTGCACCACAGGCCTAATCAAACAAATTATTTATGGTTTCAAAGTTGGCCACAGGGGGCTGTCATCTTGTAACTTTGTTATACATCTTTGCAAGACTAGACTACATACACATGTGACATGCTCAGTGTGGTGGGCTTCTTAGGGATTGTCATAAATTATCAAAAAACAAAGCTGCTTGAGTTCTGCATGGCTGGTAAGTAAGGCAGGGGCTCCCCCTGCTGTTCATAAGTATGATTGTTTCCCTGCCAGAAGTTAGGGAACGTCTGACAATTCCTATCCACAGCACTAAATGAAGGGAGAATTTCACTGCAGGTTTCTTATAAAAACGGTACACATTTTTAAATTAAAGTATATTGGAGATAGATTTCTTTTTCGTTAAAGAAAGTAAAAATGGGATTTTATTTCTTTGCCTTTCCT
Source organism: Xenopus borealis (assembly GCA_024363595.1). Classification (NCBI taxonomy): domain Eukaryota; kingdom Metazoa; phylum Chordata; class Amphibia; order Anura; family Pipidae; genus Xenopus; species Xenopus borealis. The sequence continues at coordinate 32,058,680 of CM044444.1, read as the reverse complement.
TGCCCTTTAAAACGTGCGGACTGGTTGCAGTGGACAACTGCACTTGTGCTATTAGTACCTAAATTCATATGTCTGAATATTGTATTCACTTTTATTTTTATAACTGACATCAACTAAGCTCAGACATCTGGAAACATAAAAATTATAACCACTGACAGACACTGCTAGTAGTGGGAAACAATAAATGCACAGCTGGAGTGGAGTGGAGGGAGGGGGTCACATGAATTCCTAACACTCATATTCAAAATTAATGAACACATGGATGTATTAAAAAGATGAAGACCATACACTATACATTCTTTATTAACTAAAAATATTTTCCTGTATCAGATAATACCAGCCTGTTGCCTATCTCTTGTTTAAATGCCAGCTTTTTACAATACCTTGCAGTGTACTCTGGTATTGTCACTTAAAGGAAAAGTAAGACCAAAAATTAAAGAATTGTATGTGCTATTAAATATGATGTACTGTTATCTTGCACTAATGCGATTTCTTTAGACGCACTGCTACAGGTCATATAAGTAAGGGTGGCCAAACACAGAGAGATTCCCTCATTTGGCGATGTTGCTAAATGAGCGGATCTCTCTCGGATATGCCCACCTTGAGGCCCTAGGACCCAACGATCGGATCACAATAGAGGAGATATGGGTGGTCGGATTGCGGGACCGCATCAACGAACGGATTTTTAATCCCATCCGATCGACATCTGGACAACTTTCAGCCAGATATTGATCTGTAAAGCCCTTCGGAGGGTCCCATACACAGGTCAATAAGCTGCCGACTTGGTTTGTTGGCAGCTTTTATCGGCCCGTGTTTGGCCACCTTAAGATGTGTTGTAACAAGGGTTGCCACCTGGCCGGTATTTTTGATGGTTGATCCCAAAGTTATTAATAGGAAAAAAGGATAAATATATAGGAAGGCTGGTATTTTTTTCAAGAAAAGGAGGCAACCCTAGTTGTAGACATGGGGACAGACAATCTGCCTGACAGAGGCTCATGTTCACATAGCAGATAATAGATAAGCTTTGTAGAATACAATGGGTTCATTTTTACACAGAAACATAAATGGGGATCAGATGACTTTCATGGCTCTCTGCAAAAGTATAAAAAAAACCTCATATTGAATAGCACATCTGTTATATTTTATTTGTTCTGTATCGACAGATGCAACATTGTGATGCAAAATATTTTCACTTTCTAATGTTACTCATCCTTTAAAGTGCTGGCCAACTGTTTCTAAGAAGTGAGACAATTCTATTCCACAAGTTAGTGCGAAAGATTGCCTGATAGCTCTGCAAAAACATACACTTATAAACACAATTTTCTCAGACGGGAGGAACTTGGAAGTGACCAAAAGCTCAGGGTACTTGAATTTTCCAAATCTCTTTGTCTGAATGTCACATGCACCTATTCACACGCGGCAACGCCTGGTGAGGCAATTTTGAGCAACTTTTAAAATTGCGTTGCCGCGTGTGAATAGGCGCAGGCGACTTTATGTGTAGCGGGTGCGCACTGCTATCGGGGAGATTCGTTCCGGCGATTAGTCGCCAGGCGACAGATCTCCCCGAAATCTCCCCGTGTGGCCTTACCCTAAAGGAGAAATAACCACCTCTAATAAAAACATCCCCCCATACCTACCTTACATTGCCCCATTCCCCCCTCCCACCCCCCACTGTGTATTAGACAGAAAGGTGTCCCTGAAAAAAAACCTGAACCCAAAATGCAGAGCAGTGCAGTGCAGCCATGTTCCCAGACGCCCTATTCTGGCCTTCGTATTCAAAGCCTGTGCCGGGAGCATGCACAAATGGGCCTAGTTAGGAATCAATTTCAACTGTGCATGCTCCTGCAAGTTCAGGTTTTTTTTAGGGGCAACTTTCTGTCTAATACACAGTGAGGGGAGGGAGGGGTGAGTGGGTGATGGAAGGTAAGTATGAGGGGCTGTTGTTACTAGGGAGGTTTAGTCATCCTTTAATAATAATTAAATGTGTGGAACCTGGGGTTTTCCAAGTAAAAGGTCTTTTAGAAATGTGAGCCACCACTAGTTAACAGTACTAAAAAAAGACTTTTAAATAAAGCAATATCATTGTTTTTGCTACTGGCATAGACTTATGCTAGCTTAGTTAAAACCATGTAAAAAGTATTGTCTTATTATAGCACAGAAAAGAAGTAAAAGAAAAACTTGCATTTCAAAGCTTTTTAGATAATATGTTTTCTGGTCATTTCCTGATGATAAATCCTATGCATGCATATAGTCTAAAAAGATATGTAGACCCTAAAAAATGAATGTAAAACTGCTCAGGGTGCTTTTCTAAGCACTTTTGCAATTTACATTTGTTTTGTTTGTTTCAAAGCTATTTATTAACTAATATAAGAAAAGCAAGCATCCTAAACATTTTTGCATTTTTAAAAACAAAAATACATTTTACATATATATTTTAATCTGCATAGTAATCCATTCTTTAGTCTACTATTGTATGGATTTTGTTTCCATGGCCACCAGCTCATTTATGGTACTCGTTGGATCCTCTTTCAAGATTCTGTATTCTAGTTGGCACTTGTGCCTTAACAAAGTGTATAGCAATGCAGCATATTAAAACATGGAAAAAAGAATTTAGGAAAACAGCAGATTATTGAAACAAATTGGCAGACGTACAGTATCTAGACAAGTTCATTCTTTGCTTCATTTTGAATATGCTCCTGCCTTGTACTGGAGAAATTGCATCCAAGTGTTTGCTTTGTTAGGGCTGTGAGGGCCAGAGTTTCAGTTCTGAAATACAGCCATTTGTCAGTGAAAACCCTTGCTGTGAAAGGATTACATTTCAAAAGGTAGTAAAGTTAAAAGGAGTTCATAGTATGGCTATTCAGCTGCCCATCAATATGCCTTTCATGTATAAAAATGCAGGGTTACTATATGGCCTCACCTTCTTGGAACCCCCAGACACTACTTCTAATTCTGGTCCTCATGTTTTCCTGAAATGTTTCATAGCATTCTTTTGAGCTAACATGGATACATTAAGCAAAGGCCCAAATATCATACAGTCTTAATCTGTAGTGCATAATCAAAGGTGATAATATGTAGATAGCTGTTGTCTATCTATCATACATGTACTTGTAAGTGACCATCTCTGCAAAGAGGTAAAAGGTAAGCCCTTGGACTGTAAATGCATGGGCGGCATGACAAGGGGATCAAAATGACCAGTAGCATACCTCCCAACATTTTTGTAAATAAAAAGAGGGACAAAAAAGTTGCCACACGTAATGCAGTGAATTTTTACCATGCCCATTTTGTGGCCACATCCCCTAATTACCATGTTCATTTTACACCATTTGGCAGGTTATGAAAGTTTGAATGTAATTCTGTGTTTTTTTTAATTGCCCTGTAATCCTAGTATGTAAGTCTAAGTTCTCCCAAGGACCTGTTATCTTATATTGTTACAATTACTTATTTGCTTATCTCGAAAATGTTTCAAAAGTATCTTATCTGCTGCTGTGGCTGTTTTGGGCTCTCTGCCAAAAGCCAATTAAGTTAGAAACTTTGTTTCTTTCTCTGGCTGTTCAGTGCAGAAAAAAATGGGACTTTCCAGTACAAACGAGGGACTGCGGTTAAGCTATCAGAAGAGGAACTGTCCCTCTAAAAACAGGACAGTTGGGAGGTATGCGAGTAGTCAGATTACACTGGTTTATGGTTAAACATCAGATGTTGCTGTGATTGGGTGAGAATGAATCTGTTAATGCCGGAGACATCTGGGCTGGGGTGGAGAAAGAGAAGGATGTGATGTCAGAGGAAGAAGCAGTTCATTTCCTTATCCTCTGAGCAGGTAGAAACATCCCACCCACTCCCGTACCCCTACATATTATGTGAAATGTCAGGAGTTTCTCTTTTTTATGTTTTCATTTTATCTATTAATATATGAATGTGGATGTTTTCCTGCATGCACTGTTATATTGTGGTTTTTGTACAGTTATACAAAATATAAACTGCATGGCATTATTCATGTTAAATGAATGTCAAACGCTTGCTCGAGGGAATTCTCTTGCAGCACTAGCTTCAGGCTGGGTCTTTTGCCTTCCTCTGGATCAAAACAGTGAATATATGATACTGTATTTTAAGTTTTATTTGTCAAAGCAGTGGAAGAACCTTGCCAGAGTACTGCACAGGAAATTTTTAGAAGAGGGAGAAAAGAGGTTCTCTCCTGTGACTGCATGGTGGGTTGATTCATACAGATGCTACTACTGCTTGTACAGGGCTGCCAGCTGAACTTCTCTCATGGGCCCAAATTCACTAAGCATCTAACACTAGCGCTAATTTGCCAGCGTGACGTCAATTCGTAACTTCGGAAATTCACTAACATCGGCTCTGGCAAATTTACTGGTAACAAGGTTCTCACCTTGCCTCATGGCCGGAGCGGCCGTGTTTGCACTCTTACGCCAGGCAAAGTTGCGCACTGACAAAGGGTCGTAATTTCGCAAATTCACCAAGATGAAGATTTTCCTGAACGTTAGACTTTACTTCGCCTGGTCAGACCAGGCGAAGTTCAGTACAATAGATAGGAGGTTGAAAAAAACAACGCTACCATTGGAGGGTGATAGTCTGAAAAATCAATCAATTTTTTTTGGGGGGGGGGGTTACCCTCCTTCCACCCTACATTTCCTAATATATGGCAACACAACTATACAGGGGGCACATGTAGGGCAATAGGACAACTTTATTTAATTTATTAAAGGTTTCCTGGGCTTGTGTAGTGAAATATAGTGGCTGTAACATATTCTTCTATTACACGTTAAAGTTCCCGCCGTATGCAAATTAGGCTTCGCTAGCATAACTGCGCTCTGCCTAGCGAAGTAACACTAGCACAACTACGCTACCATTCGCCGACCTGAGCGTAAATTCGTACTTTAGTTAATTTGCGTAGCGCTGGCGAAAATTCGCCTGGCGAAGTGCGGCGAATGCTAGCGAAGCCAACGCTGGCGAATTTTCGGATCTTAGTGAATTTGCTCCATGGTGATAGATGCAGCTCCTGTTGTTAGCAGGCTTGGGGGCCATCCTCTCACTTCTCCGCCTAGTGCTTTGTGATGGATATAAAGTGTTGAAATCAAGTCTACACTGAGGAACAGCAGAGCATAGCCCTATGGAGTTCTGGCTTTGAATATTGCCTTGGGGTGAGGCTGGAAATAGGGGGGGCTCCACCCCTTTCATTCATTAGATACATGTGGATGCAAATAGTTCTACTCTATTTTGTTACTTCTAAATACCAAATAAGCTATTTTTTTGCAAAAAAAATTAGCCTCTAGTTCTTTTGCTTCTTTGGGAGAAATATCTTTGCAATGTTATAGAACATATGTCCCCAAGATGACTGTAATTATAATCATAGAAAAGTCCTGAGCTACTGTTTTCCTACCAGAAAGTATCTAGCAAATGGTTCACAACACGTTTTAGAAATTAGATCAAACAAGTCATTTTATCTGATATTCTGTTCAATAAAGGAGAAAACTGTAATCATTACATTGACCCTCCTGTTGAATAAACATAAGCACTGCAGAGTGATGAAACAGTAGATAAGAGTTTTTTTTATACACAACCAATAAGGTTATTGCATTGTTACAGAAACCATACAAACTTGTGTTTATTCCTATATTATTGTATTATTATCAATTATTATCAATTCACCAAAAGGGGTTTGTGAATCCAGCTTAATATAACTTATCATATCATATCATATGTAACATCATATACCTGACTTCTTCTCTAATATATTGACCGGAGTAGACACCTTTGTTTTTTTTTATTTACACCATTGGTCTAACTACCTTGTTAAATATAAAGGTGGCTCTACCAACATTTCATATATATTGCTAAGAAAGGTCCCTAAGATTTCATAAAAGAATATTCTTTACCTAATACCATTTCATTTCCCAAGTGTATGAAGTGCTATGCAAGGTGAATAGAGCTGGAGTCACAAACCCCTTTTAGTAAACTGAATGGTTCAGTGAATATTGGAACGTGAAGTTAAAGTATTTAGAGAACAGTGGTTTAACCTGAGAAATTCAGTATGCAAGGTTTTAGTACAAAAGCAGGTGGAATGACCTCTAGCTCTTCTATTGTGATTTTCACACATGGAAAATTGGGAGTAACCTGGAACTATATTGTGGCAAAGAAAAATAGTGCAGGGGCATGTTACCATTATAGAATCTAGAAAAGCCATGTAACTAGCATCTACACTAAAAAGCTGTATATGGCATAATGCTAGTGTTGTGAAAAGATGAAATAGTCAAGAGCTCACCAATAACTTCCATGTAATGTCCCACTTGTCTGCTGGACTCCTCTGTACATACATTATGAGGAGCTCTAAAGCTGGTTATACAACCTCTCCAAACAAGATCTACTTATTTGGAGAAGTTACCAGACAAGCATATTTTTCTCATATATGCCAACCTTTAGGTGGACAATATAGGGTTGATCAAGGGCCAAACAATCAAATCACAGCACATTAAATGCAGGCCATGTGGGGAGAGGGTAGCACCAATGAGTTGATGTATTCCTTGCTTAGATGGGATTTTTAAACCTGCCCAAAAGTTATCGACATGATTTTCGGTACATTGGTCAGGGAATGTGGTTGGAGAGGCAAATTAATTCTAATGGCAGATTTTATCAGCCAGTACATGGCCACCTTAAGACTGGATGGATGCCAATAAAACTCTTGGAAGTCTTTATCAGACCCCAGAAATTAGAATTATAAAAGCAACCCATAATGGTTTGTTTATTGCTTTATTAAAAAAAAAAGCTAGTATGATGTAAATGGAATGTAAATATCTAATAAAACCCTTGGTTTTCACACCGCAGTTGTTATTGTAAACAGAATCTTATGGTTGTCAACTGGCAGATACAGAACAATGACTTGTGAGAGCTTGCTGACTAACAGGCACTCGGGAAGATGCATCATGGTTGCCTATAGTTAAGTACGGAAACCTGCAACTCATCACTCGCTGTGTGCGTGTGTGTTTGGGGGGGCTTCCTCTTACCCACTGTGTAACAGAACCAAGAAAATTTGTATGATCTTGCATTCTTTTCATATATCAAACAGTTCTCTCCATATTTTATATTTTGAAGGATTTTTATGTAATATTATCATCACTGAATTGATCATTTTACTGAATGAAATGTAACCACTACAGTATGAAATATAAGAAAGGTTAGCTGACGCATAGCAAATAACCCAACTTTCATAACATTCAAAACAAAAGTGTATCATAATGAGATGTGTCATCTAGCAAGACATCAGTAGGTTACACCAACATAAAAACTGCTTAAACGAGTTGTTCACCTTCAGCTTACCTTTTAATATATTATAGAATAGCCTAATCAACAAAAGTCAGGTTAGGTACAAGCAATTCTGAAATGTTGGTTCTTTCCATGGAAATAGTAAGAGTAAAATAACATTGAAAATACACTAGCTGTGGGCATTACATGTACTGGTCTACTATTGATTCTTATGTCCTCATAACTTCCCTTATGTGACTTTAGGGTGCTTTCTTTCTTCATACTTTCTCTACTCATTTCTTATCCTCATTATATTGTGGTCCTGCCTGTACTGATACGTGATAACCTAATAAAAGTTACGTTTGGGTCTAGTAATCCAAACCAACCAATCAAATATTTACTTTCCAGCAGGAAACCACTAAATGCCACCTGCTGTGTTCTAGACTTAATGCAGACAGAACAGCATATATAGATTTGTGATATTAACAGTGTAAAACTGCAAATATTATGAAAATTAAAAGGAAAAAAATGTAAATTGCACTCTAAGCAGCTGACACAGTACCCATCAGTATAGTATTCCATTTCAGTGGTAGTGACAACATACTGTACAATGTCAGTGTCAAGAATCTGATGCATCAGTCACATCATTGTGTTGTACTATGTGTACATGCTGCCTTAATGATAGGCCATAATAACATATGTGCTAATAAATGCATGTTTATTTTCCTTGATTCAAGTATTATTTCATGCAATACATGGCAAGCAGAAAAAACCCAAATAAAGCATATATCTTTTTCTTCCCACAGGTAAACACAGACCTTTTGCTCAAGGAAAAAGGAAGCCTGAAACAATGCCTTGGTTGTAGCTTCTCCATGAAGGGGGCAGGAAGTTATCCCCCACAATAGAAAAGAACAAACAAGCCATTGAAGTTTCCCTTTGCCATGGATAAAATAACAACCCTGCCTATGGATTTTAGAGATATTTTGAGAACTGTCAGGATGAAGGCCAAATATGCACTGTTCGTGGGTTTTGTGGTAGTTCTGGTCATTATCGAGAAAGAAAACAAAATCATCTCAAAGTAAGAAATGTTAGCAAATAAAATGCTGGGGCTTAAGACGTACTCGTGAATACAGCATTATTTTAAATAAATAAATATGTCAACAAAATAGTGCCATCATAAAACCTTTATTACCCACAAAAGGACACAAGTACTTAGTAATTAGTTCAGATGTGCATTGACTGTGAAACCACAGAAGTATGGGTAAAATAGGTATTTGCTTCTGAATTGATAGGTTTCAGTCCCATAAACACTCAAAAGCAATATAAAACAATAATTTTGACTTTTTGTATAAAAAGGTATCTTTTACAGATGTAACATCACTTTCTTTAAAGTACATTGTGTGTATAATCATCTTTGCTAATTGACAGTAAGTAGAAATTATTGAGGATGCACTGTAGTGACGGGTGCTTGAAATTTGAGCTGAGGAGCATGGTCTACAGTGCCTGTTTTGGCAAGTGTCTGGCCAAAACCTAAAGCTTATCTGGAAAACCCCACCCTCAAAAAAAGATTATGAGATATTGGGGATCTATTTGATGGCATGTTGGGTGCATTAAACCTGGTAAACCTAAGGAATCCTAATGGATTATTTTTTGGACTTTAGTTTCCCTTAAAGCTGACCTGTCACCCAGACATAAAAAGCTGTATAATAAAAGGCCTTTTCAAATTAAACATGAACCGCACATCATTTTTTTTTATGAAAGCATCCGTACCTGTTATAAATGCATTTGAATGTCTCAGCTGTCAATCATTTATTGCCTACCCCTCCTCTATGTCTAAGGCTGATAAAAGCTGCCGACAGACAGAGTCGGCAGCTTATTGGTCCTTGTATGGAACCCTCCAACGTTGTTTCCCGTTCGATATCTGCCCGAAACGGCCAGATGATAATTGGCCGGGTCTAAAAATCTCATTGGATCGCACCCGCATCTGTTCATTGATGCGGTCCCGCGATCTGACCGCCCGCTGATGATCATTATGATCCCATCGTTGGACCCTAGGGTCCACGATCGGATCAGCCGGATATCGCCCACCTTGAGGTGGGCATATCGGGGAGAGATCCGCTTGTTTGGCGAGCGGATCTCTCCGTGTATGGCCACTTTTAGTCATAGAGGAGGGCAGGCAATTACTTTCCATTCTGCATATCCTAGATATCACTCCCCACATTCCCACTCATTCCTTACCATCTAATTGTGTAACCAGTGCATAGGCATGTGCATCAGGTCTCCTATTCTGGTGCATAAACAAGATTTTGAGATAATGCAAAGCTTGCTGTGATTGTTCCAGTCTTTTTGACATCAGTCCTTAGTTTCTCTGCTGGATGAAACTGTATCTAGGATTTTCTGTTACAAAACAAGGATTACATGGATTGGCTTGCAATAGTTAATGCTGTACATATGCCAAATTTATTAAATATGAGTTTTAAATTATTTCCTCTGTTGTTATAAGTATGTTTTATTAGTTTTAATAAAAGCAACATGCATACTGTATATAACAGATGCTACTGTTTTCTTGACTTGTACTAATAAATTGCATTTCATTTTATTCTATAGGGTATCAGATAAACTTAATTTGAAGCAAATCCCACAGAACATCTTTGAGGCTAACAGTACGGAGAACGATGTCTACTTGGAGAATGGTTCTCTCATGTCACTCAGTGAGCTGGACTCTGCCTTTTCACAGTTCAAAAACAAATTAGTAAATGTCACTCTTCAATATGGGGGAAAACAGCCATTCTTTGAAGAACTTCCAAAGGGTCCTCGTCGACATGTACTCCTCATGGCCACCACACGCACTGGCTCCTCTTTTATAGGGGAATTTTTTAATCAGCAGGAAAATATATTCTACTTGTTTGAACCTCTCTGGCACATTGAAAGAACAGTATCCTTTGAATCTGTTGGTGCCAATGCAGTGGGTTCAGCAATTGTCTACAGAGATGTCCTTCAGCAACTTTTCCTATGTGATCTTCATACCCTGGAGAGCTTTATCTCACCACCCCCTGAAAACCACCTTACAAGATTCATGTTTCGAAGAGGTTCTAGCAAATCATTATGTGAAGACCCTGTTTGTACCCCATTTGTAAAAAAGATCTTTGAGAGGTACCACTGCAAAAATCAGAGATGTGGTCCCCTGAATATGACACTAGCTATGGAAGCCTGTTTAAATAAAGACCATGTGGCTGTTAAAGCAGTGCGCATTCGCCAGTTGGAATATTTACGCACTTTAGTTGAAGACCCTCGTTTGGATATAAGGATTATCCAGCTAGTACGGGATCCAAGAGCTGTGCTAGCTTCGCGCATGGTAGCTTTTTCTGGCAAGTATGAGTCATGGAAAAAATGGGCATTGGAGGGAGCAGCTCCAATACCTGAAGAAGAAGTCCAAAAGTTAAAGGGCAACTGTGAAAGCATCCGTATGTCTGCTGAGCTAGGTTTAAAGCAACCAGAGTGGCTTAGGGGAAGGTACATGCTGATACGTTATGAAGATATTGCAAGGTCTCCGCTTCAAAAGGCCAAAGAGATGTACTCATTTGCTGGCATTTCATTTACTCCACAGGTGGAGCAATGGATCATCAAAAACACACAAGCACCCCAAGATAGCAATGGCATATATTCTACACAAAAGAATTCTTCAGAACAGTTTGAGAAGTGGCGGTTCAGTATACCTTTCAAACTGGCTCAGGTGGTCCAGGATGTTTGTAAGCCAGCTATGAAGTTGTTTGGCTATAAACTGGCCAATGATATAGAGACACTTACAAACCGTTCCATCAGTTTGTTAGAAGAAAGGGTTAATTTTTGGGTGACGTAATGTTCTATTTAATTATTTATATCATGCTTTTTCTATCAAGTCCTCAAAACAAAGATGGGAAAGGAGCTGATTTGCACCTGCTGAGCCACAAAGTCGCATCTTTCAAGCCTATATGCATTTTCCAGTGAATTGTTTCCTAAATTAGGAAGCTTTGTTCTTTAACTGCAGTGGCAAAGAAGATGCTGATTCTTAAGATTGGTTTTAAAATTGAATGAATCCTGCTGATGTATAGAAAGTGCCTACTTAGATCCAATAACTAAACGGAGGCTAGTGTGAGAGAAAGAAAGCTGGCTTCTTTTTTTAACAAAGCATCTTCCCAGCACATTCAATGTTCTCAAGCTGAATGTTTAATCTCTGCACTAAAAATACACCCAAAGAGATTTAAAAACAATGGGGCATATGCATGCACAACGTGACTTTAAGTCTGGAACAGCTTTACAATTGCTAAGCATTTTTTTAATACTAACTGTAGCATTACATTTTAAGATAGCTGTTTCCTAAAAAATACATACTGTATTTTCTCACATTGGACAGAACATGTTGAGGTCTAAACCTTTTTTTTTTCTATATGAAAATATGAATATGTTTAGACATTTAAATGCAGTGCATTTGATCGAGAGAGCGCTTGTGCACTCAAACTCCCTTCCACACTTGAAGAGAAATATGTTGCAGTAGGCGTTAGTGCAGCACAAAGAGATTAATTCAATGTTTTTGCTATTTAATTTGTTCTGTTTCCAGTTGGGTGCAGAACTAGCTAAGGCTATGCAAGAGTAACTAATTCATGTTTCAAAACAGAGGAGGTCTTCCCCTCCCCCGCACCCAGTATCACCACCTGTTTCTCACTCCAGGTTATTCTAACACTCCATAAAGTCTAAACAGACCTCTCACCTGTTGTCTCAGACTATAAATAGATAATGAACACTTTTCAAAAAGGCTGCTGTTAGAGCAATGCCGCACTGAGGGCAGAACGCTTAGCCAAAAATTTCAAACTGGCTTATTTGAATGGTTAACTTGTCATATAATACAGGAATGGGATGCGTTATCCAGAATTCTGTTGTTCATAAAGCTCGGAATTATGGAAAGGCTATCTTCCATAGATTGATAGATAGATTAGATTGATAGATAGATAGATTTTATCCAAATATTCCAAAGTTTTAAAAATTATTTCCATTTTCTCTGTAATAATAACAGTAGAGAAGCAACCTATTGGGTTTCTTTAACATTAACATGATTTTCTAGTAGACTTAAGGTATAAAGATCCAAATTATGGAAAGATGTCTTATCCAGAAACCCCAGGTCTTGAGCTTTCTGGATAACATGTCTCATAACTGTACCAGTGATTACGGGGTATTTGTGAATTTAAACCAATGTAGCAATAATTTGACAAAACTACAGTTAACTGGCCACAGGGGTGGGGATTAGCTGCATGTGTTTCATCCATAAGATTGGATGTCCTCAAAGATCTTAACTCAAGGCCTTACATGTCATAAGAACCTATCTAAGGGCAGAGACACACAAGCAGATTCAGGTCACTCATGAGGAAACTTTGGGAGACTTCGGAAAACTAAGCGCTCCTAGTGCCATCCCGCCGATGATTTACATTATAGCCCATGGGAAGGCAGTTCAGGGAGATTATTCGTCTCAGAGAAGAGGAAATTTGTTGCCAGGCGACTAATCTCCAAAATCTGCTTGTGTGTCTCTGCCCTTAAAGAACTATTACTTAGTAAACATTATACACTCCATTTGATTTAGCATTTTAATACATCTCCTCTATCTCCGTATTTTGCTGAGTGCAGTTTCTTTGCTTCAGTTTTGTGTAAAGGTTTCCCTTTCCTTGCAACTGTACACAAATGCGTCAGAGTGGGCAGTCAATTCCTGTCATCTTAGCTTGTAAACATCTGTATTTTCTCACATAGAGCAGCTCAGTAATTTAGGTGGAAACTCTAAACTGATACAATTTTGCAACATTTAATTTATACGTCAGCAACATCTCTGGAGTATTAGCAACTATTGTATCAATTCTAACAGCTGCCTGTAATGAAACCCAGAGATCAGCAGGGACAAAGATAAGAAATGTATTCATTAAATGTATCAGTTTAGAACAGTTGGGGGGGGGGGGGTCCCAGAGCTGCTTTAGAAGGTGAAAAATTACACTTTACACTTCAATATAAGAAAAACGGTTGCAAATAGAAAATAGACAGTAAATGGAAAAAGTCGTTATTTCTGGTGATCTCTCTGAAAACAACTAGTTGTTTGAAAGTGGACAACCTCCTTTAAAGATAATTTCTGACTTAAAATTCTGATTTAAAATGGCTATACACCTTAAGATACGTATACTCTAGGTCAAAATGAGTGGCTGGGTCAAAATGAGTGTATTTCTGCCCAGCAGGAAATTCTCATCTGCCCAATAAGTATTTGCAGGTCCGGATTTGTGGAAAGGCCACCCAGGCCCGGGCCTAGGGTGGCAGGATTTCAGGGGGCTGTATGTTGCCCAGCCACACTCACATTGCTTCAGAAACACTGGGGATACAGGAGATATGTTGGTTTTTTTAAATTAACCATGTGCCAATCCCCTGATGATGAAAATTTGCAAATAAAGGACAGAGGGCAACAGATTGCAGTGGGCCAAGGGTTGCCCACTATGTAAATCCGGCCCTGACTATTTGGCTGATTTTCAGTTATATACTGGCCACAGAGGATGCTGGCCTACATGGGCTAAGAAGCTGTTTGCTTTTATCAGCCCATTTATCATCACTGACACTTCAGTATAATATGTATACAGCATACAAAGTCTTATTATGTCTGTTACGATTGATAACATCGATAACATTTTATAAATTATAATAACATAACATCATAATCATAGCAATGTCAAACAACATAATATAGGTAGCTTGTTTTCAAGTAATTCAGGTTTCAAAAATCTGAGAAGTTCTGAAAGCTTGGTTTCATTACCATCTTGGCTATCTACTAAAAGGTATGACCTGATCCTTGAGGCCCACACTTGAAGCCAAGCCTAAGCCAAAAGCATGCATGTTCCAGATAGGGACCACCTTGCTAGGCAACTTATAATCATTTATACTTCAAAAAATACAGAACATAATTTTTTGCCGTCTATATGAATTTATGCTTACTTCGTCACCATCACTTACAAGGTACAGGTATAGGATCCACTATTCAAAAATCTGTTATCCAGAAAACTCTAAATAAATTTTTATCAAATTATTTCTGATCCCATGTTAGATATCATTTATCCTTTTTTAGGATAACAAGCTTATTGGGTTTTATTAAATGTTTATATGATCTTCTAGAAGACTTAAGGCATCGAAGTCCAAATTACTGAGACCTCTTACCCGGAAAATGCAAGATCCCAAGCATTCTAATAGGTCCCATACCAGTACGAGGTTATTGCAGTAGAGAAAAAGCAAATCAGTCAACTGCTTTCTTTAGTAGGACTCTAACACAAAGCATTACCTTTTTCTAGATATTTTTTGCTAGCATGTTTACAGATAGTTCCAGGTAAACATATTATGTGTGACACAGTTGCTCCCCACAAACAATGAATGTGACCTTAAGCTAATACAATTGTTAAAGTGCACAATTAAAGTGAGGAAAACTACTATAGAAGATGAGTGTCACATACCTGTTAAAAAGTTGGCTTTGTTTTAAAAAAAATGTTGAAAACTGTCATACCGTGTTTCAGTTGATAGTCATCAAATTACATTTATATTTTAACCCTTTCTTTGCCAGTGATTTAGAAAATTCAGCATTTGAAGAAAACCCCTAAGAAAAAAATCACTCAAGTTTACATAAAACCATCCTAAGGTGGTTTCTAGCAGAGAGACAGCTGCATTTCCAGGTTGTATGTGGTAACTGAAAATACCTCATTCACACAGGCTCACACTCCCTTATGGTCATAAATTAGCAGTGAGATGAGTTTCAGTAGTTTCTGCATTTTATAGGTCCATAATACTTTCTGTGTAATGCTGACAACCATTAGGTCCCTGAAGATTTCTATGGGCTCTAAAGACAGACCATGGCAATACAGAGTTTCTCTGTTCCTGTGATTTACTGAGTGTAAGTTGTAAATCCTCAGCTTGTATTTTTTTATTTATTTATAAGGCTTTCTTAAGATCTCATTGTTAGATGTCCCATAAGCCCTTCAGGTCATATATCTAGCCTTCTGTATACTTTTGCAACTTTCTGTCCTCAGAAAACCTCGTTGGTTGAACAGGGTTCCAAGCATTATATCCAAACTGTCAGGAGGAATTTATGTAATTGCATGCTAGCAGTTTCTGGAAAATGTGACCAAAATTAAGCCATGCTTAATTCATTTTAATGATATCTAATATTACTTTTACTGTACCCCTTTGATTTCCATGAAGCCATGATCAGAAAACTCAAAAATTATCTTTTGGCTTTTTGAATAAAGATGGGCACACACAGAAAGGAAGTTAAAAGATGCAGATCTTTGCTAAATCCTCCACCGTCATGATGGGCTCAACCATGCCTTCATAATGGTGGCCTCTTCAGGTCCATAGGAAGAGAACTACATTAACGCACTAACGCAGTCCCCATCCAAGGGTATTATTAGCAATACCAATAAATATATGGCTGATTGATGGAATTGTTACTTCCCTATACATGGACATGAAATTCCAAGTTGGCAACTTTTATCAACCCATGTATTTGGCCACCTCACATTCAATCAAAGATATATTACTTTATAGCAACAATTCTTGTGTTTTGCAACCAAAATGACTCTGTTAAATATGATAGGCCAATTTTATATGATGATGTATTTGTTCCAGATTGTCTTAAAAATAATTATGATATCCTCTATGCAATAGGGATCATTATTCTTATTATTATTTTATACAATACTTTTTGTGCATAATTTATTAGATAAACTTTATTTAAACAACACCTCTTGAAACTCATCATGCAACCCTAAGGATTCTGTATATAACATTTTCAAATGTTAAACTGGGTCTAAAAAAATTGCAAACCTACCTTTTATTTTAATTTAATGAAAATAAATGCTAAGAAGGATATTTTTTGGTCCATTTTCTATAGGACATATTTAATGTTGTGCTGATGTATTTTCTTGCCGTAAATCATTTTACATGGATAAATATTCCATAGTCAGGGCTATCACAGATATAGAATCCATATTCAGCAAAATCTCATTCTAACTGCCCTTTTGGCTGCCCCAGGAACCCACAAACCAGTAGTGCCAAAAGTCGTATTTAAAGGGAAAGATACAATGTCACTATTGCAGTGCTTGGGATTTATACTGAATTTTATGGATTGGTTTTAGTGTGCCTTTCCTCTTCAGTGTGATTTTCAAACCTTTTCACAATCCTCGCAGTGATACTTTTTGTCTATAATGCAGTCCATGATTGCCCTAAACATCCTTTTGTAAATGTAACAGCTATCTATTTATGGCTCCATATCCTTTTCTTTTTCTCTACGATGTTGCTTGGGTGTACTGGCAGAGGCACCAGGTTTATTTGGTTAGCATTCAGTATAGTTTGTCTTTCTGTATTCCCATTTCCTACAAAGTTGCCCAATTTTGTCTGGAATTTTCTACACAGAAGAGAGATGGTACCACTAGGCATTAGCTTTAAATGAATTATTCAGTATAAAAATAAAAACTGGGTAAATAGAAAGGCCGTACAAAATAAAAAATGTTTTCAATATAGTTAGTTAGCCAAAAATTTTATGTATAAAGGCTGGAGTGACTGGATGTCTAACATAACAGAACACTACTTCCTGCTTTACAGCTCTCTTGGTTTCCACTTACAGGCAGTAACCAATCAGTGACTAGAAGGGGGAGCCCTGCCTAATCGATATCTGGCTGATTTTTGGCCTGAAATCAGTTGGGGAGCCCCATACACTCATAAGCTGTTGAATCAGTCTAGAGGACCAATATCGGCAGCTTTAATCTGCCCATGTATGGCCACCTTAAGAAAGCTGAAAAGCAGGAATTTGGGTTGTATTATGTTAGAAATCCAGTCATTCCAGCCTTTATACATTACATTTTTGGCTAACTAACTATATTAGAAATATTTTTTTATTTTGCACAGCCTAGCTATTTACCCAGTTTTTATTTTTACACTGAACTGTTCCTTTAATGAAACATACACTCGCCTACAGTAACTGTTGGCTCAATACATTGGTGTTAACGTGGCTTTATTACATAGTGCTCAGACACCCCCTCCTCCATAAGTCATGTACAAGCATGGAATCTGTTATTCAGAAACCTGTTATTCAAAAGTTCCAAATTACAGGAAGGCCGTTTGACTTAAGCTGGCCATAGATGCAAAGCATCTTTCCCCGATTGGCCACTAACTGGCAGGCCTATATCGGGGAAATCTGAACGTTCTGCCTTGTGGCCGAACGATCGGATTACGAGAAGTGCAATGGACTTCCGATTGGTCGGTCGGAAGAAAGTCCGACCTTCCCGATCAATATCGTGCCCAGATACCAGTTGGGAAGACCCGTCAGAAGCCCCCATATACGAGCAGATAATCTGTCAAATTGGTCTAAATGACCGATATCGGCAGCTTTATCTGCCGTGTATGGCCAGCTATAGAGTCCATTTTAATCAAGTTACTCACATTTAAAAAAAAATTATTTTCTCTGTAAAAATTAAACAGTAGCTTGTACTTGAGCCTAAGTAAAATATAATTAATCCTTATTGAAGGCAAAAAATCCTTTTGGATTTATTTAATGTTAGTATGGAGATTCAAATTACAGAAATGATGTGTAACAGATCAGGACACATTTGCAGACACCTACATATTTGTTTTATAAATTATACTTCATGGTTTTAATATATGTAAATCACATGACTTGCCAAGACCAAACATTTTGTGCTGGAATAGGTATGAGGATATTCCCTATAAACATGAAGAATGTTACATCTTATGAATGATGTTCATGTTTTTTCAATTTGTTGTTTGTTTTTAAATCAATTCTATTTTTTTTTTATTTGATGCTATTTCGCATTTCCACATAATTTTATTTATTATTTATTGTATGAAAAAGGGAGAATAATAATTTTATTTGCAGGGATTTTGAGCTGTACCAAAAAGAAATAAAAAGAGAATAAACTAATTTCTGTGGAAAGCTGTTTGGAATCTTTTGTTCTTGGTTATAAGCAATCACCACTGTGGGCATCAGGTGAATATTGATATAGGAAAATCGAGCTTGAATAAGAAGGTTTTCCTTTAGAGGAAGGGACATTGATGCTGCTTTAAAAGAAAAGGTTTATTGATGATGCACAATCACTTCCTTAGTGGTAACTGGAGTTTATATAGATTACCTCAGGGTCAGACTGATCCCTCCGGCCCAGATCTGTTCCATACAGCCAGCAGCCGGCTACTTTCCTGATCTCTGGTGTGGGGGGACAGAGGAGAATGTGTGGCTGGGGAGGGAGGTCCTTGGGGGGGTTTGTGGACCTGATGTCGAAGCCCCGGTGAGGTGAGAAATTTTTTTTTCACTAGAATGGCTTGATTATGCCCACAAGTAAAACATTGGAACCTTGAAAAGCAGAACAAGATCGGATTTTTTATTGGCTGGGCAGGATGTATGCCAGCCAATAAAAAATGATTTCTGCTCTCTATGTAATAACACAGGGATTCAATATCACTTACAAGGTCAGTTTTGGAACTTATGACAAAACTTAGAAGTGGTGTTTTTTGTTATTAAAGGTACAGTAAAGTTGTACAAATGAACTACGCCATGGAGAAATTCTTTTTATGCAAACAACCATGCCCAGAGTAGTAAGCCATATATGTCCCTTGATGTTTAACTCAAAAGTTCTGAAATAACTTCTTTTCATCAACCCCCACACATAATATGGATGGGCAAATTCTACAGGGAACTGAGCTGCAGTTTTGCCTGGTTGTATGATTAAGACTAGCCTTCTGCAAATAATCAATTACAGGTTTCTGTTTTCTGGCCTAAAGGTAGTTCAACGTCTTTTCAGTAACATATGGCTATAATGGGATTTAACTTTTACAATATAGTTGCTATGTGTAAGTTGTCCTATAATGGCACAACTAACATTCAGCTAGTGGGAGCTTGGTAAGACTATCACAGGTGTGGTGGGTTGGTTTCTTCTGGGGCTCATGTTTCAGTTGCTGCTTAGACCTTGGAGTGCTACCCACCTCAATTGTATATCAATCTGCTAATTTACCCAGATATACATTGAGTTTCCATCACAAAATTTCTATTGCCAATGTGTTTTGCATGCAGAAATTTAGAAGCCAGTTTCTCCGTATTGATTACAATCAATTACTATTAGAAGAATAGGTTTGGTACAGTATGTCAAAATCATTCAAATTGTTATCATATTAAAGCAAAAACTGGATAATGGATGGATACATCTACAGAGGTGGGATATTACATATATTACATATACTATTATTATTATTATGCTGGGGAGCATATACAGGTATGGGATCCATTATCTCTAAACCTCAGAATTATGGAAAGACTGTCTCCCATAAACTCCATTTTATCCAAATATTTATAAAAGTATTTCCCTTATCCCTAAAATAATAAAACAGTACCTTGGACTTGATCCAAACTAATTAATCCTTATTGAAAGGAGAACCAGCCATGTTAACATGATTTTCTAGTAGGCGTAAGGTAAAAAGATCTAAATTATGAACAAAGTATTATTATCAGGAAAAACCCAGGTCCTGAGCATTCCCATGTTCCATGCCGATTTTAATTAATTGGGTAGAAAAAGTGCTGTAACCAATATCCAGTAGTCAGCATTTAATTTTAAATCGAAAACAGCAGTTAAAAGAGAATTCAACCTGTTAGGGAAAAAACCCGTACCC
>CM044444.1:32011734-32038696 GCA_024363595.1 Xenopus borealis | reverse complement strand
AAAATTGGTGGCCAGGGGATTAAAAAAAAAAAAAACCCAGATTGGTGCCAGTAGAACTGAACTCGTGGTTTCCGGACTTCAATTATAGCCGTTTTCGTGACTTCAGTTCTTTTCATTACTTCAGGCCTTCAGTGTTGGCTACTTTCGTGACTTCAGGTCTTTCCGCCTCTCAGGACTTCGTATATGTTCGGCACTCTCGCATTCTGCCTCAGGACTTTGTAAGGAGCGCACGCTTCTGCGCTTGTAAGGGGGCCCGGCTCTTTGAAAATTGCAGAACTGCCGGGCCTGTCCCCCCCTGATGGCGGGCCTGTGGAGGGTACACATTCAGCTCTGTAGCTTTAATGGAAACAATACCCCTGAACATTGCTGTTCTCTAAAAAAAAAACAGCCCATATTTAAACCACAGTTTGTAAAATTATTTAATCGGTCCCTTGTTACAATATACATTTTCTGTTGTTGAAACAATTAATGCTGAAGGTATAGCTTTCCTTTAATACAATGGATTTTATTGCTGCAATAGTTTAATTGTAGGTCCCCTGTGAAAAAATCTAAATATAAAGTTAGTGCTCCTTTTTAACAGCCCATACATTCCATACACCCCTAAAATGTAGTCATGCGTATGTGCAGTATTCTCCAAAGAATATTGCATGGGATATTCATCAGATAATTACCTCTAGAAAACATCTTGTAATGCCCACCCTATTGACCCTTTGAGATGCAATTGCCAAAACAACTTGTGTCACCTATGTAGAACAAAAAAAATTATGAAGTGTAATTTTGCAGAACGTTTTCTTTTTTTGGGGGGCGGGGGATTTTACAATTTTATGCAACCTTTGGAAGCTGCTGGAAGTGTAAACTGTTAATAAAGCAGTGTTTATTTGAAGAGCCTGGAAAAACTTCACACTTCGGGCTCTTACAGACTAGTGTATTTACCTGCGCTCCCCTCTGTTCCGGATTCATGCGTTCAGCCACAGGGCAGCGCAGGAGTAAACGTACTGAATTCTTTTCAATGTGGCTGTACTCACACAGATGCATGAAAGCGATGAACGTAGGTTGGGAAGCAGCATGCTGCATTTTACCTGCGCTCGGTGCTTACATGCGTTTGTGTGACTACCGGCGCTGCCCTGCTGCTGAACGCATGAAACCGGAATGCAGGGGAGCGCAGATAAAAACACTCTTCTGTAAGAGCCCTTACAAAGTAATCTTTCGAGTCCTCTGCGCATTTTGCACAGTTGTAATATGAAATACAGATGTGCTTTTTACAGAGAGGAAATTTCAAAGAGATTACATATATATTAAAACTTAATTAAATACAAATAGATCTTGGTCATTGTGGGGATAGTCTTGTGCATGCCTAAAAACATCCCATTAAGGAACATCTGTAAGATGTTATGTACATTTAGCAATGAGTAATTGATCTGAAGAAGGGAATTCCCTTCATCCTCACCCGTTGCTGTATTTCTACATATACAAAAAGTGTTTGTTTTGCTCAGTGGTACAAATGAGAAGCCTCTGCCATGGAAGTGGTTTCAAGTAAAAGATGGGAATATCGGTTGTGGTTTGGAGAAGAGATGGTAATAATTCTGCTGCACATGCCTTCAGGGTTAAAAACTTGGATAATTGATTGCACTCATAACTGGGAGGTTCTGCATAAAATCTGCTGTCAGTTCAATTTAACTTTCTATGTATATATAATAAATATTCTTGTAAACACTGAGGAGTTTAAAGGGTTGAAGGGAAATTGGTTATGTTCTACTACTGGTCGTGGCCAGGGACAGAAATCAATTAAAGGGGACGTTCACACTTCTCCAATTGCTAAAATATCCATTTTGACAAAAAACAATTGTTTACTAAAAAAGAATGTTTTTCTTTTTAAGCAAAACTGACTCCCTTCTCCAATAACTTCATGCAGAGATCAGCAGTGGTTTACCCCAGAAGAGACAAGACAACACAATCTTGAAGTTATATTGCACATCTATTGTTCATTTGCAAGTTGCATTACTAGCCAATATAATTAACTCTCTTCTAATGAGGTGGAAAGAAACAGACTATGTGCAGTAATCCAGTCAATTCCTACTTGCCTCGGGTTGAGAATCCTTCACTCTCTGACTCTGAGTAAGGACAGGAAGTTGAACAACCCTTTTAATTTGAATTTAGTTTATTTGTAGACAGAACATTATTTTTGATATTTCTTGGTACATTTTTAGCAGGGTCATTGGCACAAGACTGGTGTAAACTGATATGGTATTAGTGTTCGAAAAAGGTTGAACATCCCTTTTCTGTCCTCATTACATTACCCTGGGGTAGTGTGTAGATTGACATGAAGTTAAACTCCGTCCTTCATTACTCCAATGAGACAGATTGTAGAGCTTCGGCTTTATTAACAAAGGAAAGTGTGAAACTGGAAAAGATAGAAAATGAAATGCTTACTACATGGCATAACATGCATAGCACATCAACACTACAAAGCGCATTAAAGATTGTGGAAAGTACACTGCAACATTAACAAATGTAAATATGCATAAGTAGGATGGCTTTTGTGTTAACTAGAACTAGATGCACGGGACTGGTATAGCAATACCATGAGGTATCTACACATAAACAGATTTAAACTTGTATCAGATGCTTAAAACAAAAAAATAATAATATGTAAGGCCAACCCTGTGAGAAATTGAGGCTGCCCTCCAAGTTGCACCAAATTCCTTAAAGGACAAGGAAAGTATAAAATAGAACAAGTCTAGAAATGCTGAATTTTGTATACTTGTATACTAAACATAAACATGAACTTGCTGCACCACAAGCCTAATCAAACAAATGATTTATGCTTTCAAATTTGGCCACAGGGTGTTGTCATTAGGGATGGCGCGAACCGCGGAAAAAAAGTTCGCGAACATATTCGCGAACTTGCGACAAAATATGCGAACGGTTCATGAACGTCGCGAACCCCATAGACTTCAATGGGAAGGTGAACTTTAAAAGCTAAAAAAGACATTTCTGGCCAGAAAAATTATTTTAAAGTTGTTTAAAGGGTGCAACCGCCTGGACAGTGGCATGCCAGAGGGGGATCAAGGGCAAAAATGTATCTGAAAAATCCATTGTTGACACAGCGCTGCGTTTTGTGCTGTAAAGGGAAAAAAGTCACTCATGTGGTGGTTGTGGACACTGTAATATTATTGATATTTAGACAGAATGTGAACAAGCTCACACAGCTAGATGGCAGTTGTTTGAAGAACAGTAGATTACTAGCCAGTAAACTTACTTTCAACTGTCCCTGAAATCACTAACAGCTCTCTCCCTACACTAGCTCTTCCAAGCACACACAGACAGAATGAAAAAACGCTGCAGGGCTTCGGTTTTTATAGGGAAGGGGAGTGGTCCAGGCAGGGGTGTGGGGGTGGTCCAGGAGGGAGATCTTCCTGATTGGCTGCCATGTATCTGCTGGTCTGGGGTGAGAGGGCAAAAAAAAGCGCCAACTATACGCGAACCCAAAATGGCGAACGTCGCGCGACGTTCGCGAATATTCTGCGAGCGCGAACAGCGGATGTTCGCGCGAACAAGTTCGCCGGCGAACAGTTCGCGCCATCCCTAGTTGTCATCTTGTAACTTTGTTAAACATCTTTGCAAGACCAAGACTGTGCACATGCTCGGTGTGATCTGAGCTAAACTAAGGGATTGTCATAAATTATCAAAACAGCACAAGTCAAATAATATCTGCCAGAAGCCAATAGAGCAAGACTGATTAATAATCAGAATATACAGACTGCACTGGGTCCTGTGTTGTCATGTAATCTAATATGGATTTTATAGTTTTTGTATTGTTTAATACAAACTTTCTCCACCTCTGCAGAACCAGTGGCTGCAGCAAAATAATCCTTCAAATAGAATCCCAGTTTATCTGTTTAAATCTAAAAAATACCAGCAGCACACTGAACAGAGTTAAAAAAATAACTAAAGAGATAGCATGACATTTTGCAACATTAGTATTATGCCATAGATATCTAGCATACCTGAGACGCCAGTAAGACTTACTCCGCATACCGTCCCAGCACTTTTTCTGAGACACCATATGATATGCAAGATGTGTTGTCATCAGCATCAGGGTGTTCTATGGAGATCTTTAGTAACCTTGGATAAAGGGAAAAGATATTTAGTAAAATAAAAATTCAAAGACATCAAACTATGTAACATCAATGTATGTACAGGACTAAGATATTTACCTAGAAAATAAAGCTGGCTGGGGTGTATCCCCTATTTAAACCACAGGGCCAAATAGTGTCCACTTTGTGAATCCACATCATTTAAATTTTTTAAGCATCAGGATTCTTTTACCCCCTCTCCTAGGAATCTCAACAGAATCAATAACTTGAAATCTAAGTTGACTGATGAGTGTTGTGCTGCATGGAAGTATGCCGGAACCGGTAATGCAGTAAGTTCTCTGCGTATCGTGGATTTATGCTTAGAGATACGGTCACGCACCTTCTGTGTGGTCTCACCCACATAAAGTAAACCACAAGGCCATTTTAACAAATAAATTACAAAGGACAATTTGCATGTCTAATACTTTTTTTTATCTCATATTTATTACCTTGATGCAGGTGATAAAAGACGCTGCCTTTTGTAACAGAGTTACACTGAGTACAATGTAAGCATGGGAAGGTTCCAAATTTAGGGTTTTGTAAAAACAACTGTTTAGAGGGAGCTTTACCACCAACATCAGCCTTTACCATTTGGTCCTTAAGGTTCCTTCCCCGTTTGTATGCTAACAGGGGTACCTGCTGGAAAGATGGTATATTTGGATGGCATGACCATAATATGGGCCAACGCTGGCGAATAATATTACCAACACATCTGCTGGCTGTGGTATATTTACTTACAAACACTATTCTGTCTCCATTCTGTGTCTCCCTTTTTGCAGGAGAAAGCAAATACTCCCTGCTTTTCTGTTTTCCATTGATTCATATCCAGTTTATCACAGGGATAACCTTTCCCTATGAATCGAGAATTCATTTCCCCAGCCTCCTTTTGAAAGTCGTTGTCATCGCTAAATATACGTTTCGACCTTATATACTGGGTCAAAGGCAATGAATCCCTTAGTGGTTTAGGTGTAGGTTATTCTTATCAGTGGTTTTCCTGAACAGATCCATCTTTAGTTGCATGCCCACTCTAGTAAGCTGGGCATCAAGGAAGTTTATATATAAATATACATACATACGGGATGCAATGTTCCTGAAAAAGAGAATTACCATATATACCATATATCCTTGTCTCCTCTAGATGTGCCATTTAGAGATTTGCATACGTAGGGGCTACATTACTGCCCATGGAAGTGACCCTCTGTTGGATATAATAACTGTCACCAAACAGGAAGTAATTTTGAAGCAGCACAATCTCAAGTAAATCTCTAGATTCTAGGAAGCCCTTCTGCATTGGGGTATATCTTGTCTTGTCCAAACGATAACCTATAGCCCGTAGGCCAGACTCATGTGAGATAGATGTGTATAGGCTTGCCAACATTATATCATAATCAGGGAGGTGTAGTGTCTTAAGAATGTTTAACAGATTCAGTGTTTTGTACCAGGGGTTGCAATAACTTATCCACGAATATAGCCAAGGGGCTTAACACTGAGTCTGTTCCTGCCACTATTGGTCACCCTGGGGGTCTCTCAAGATTTTTATGCACCTTTGGTAAGTTTTTCATCAATTATGCCTTCATCAAGAGCATTGTATACCTTATCCATTATACATTGTTGAATCGAAGTAAGAGGGTTTGCATTTACCTTCTTATAAACCTCAGTTTGTGCTAACTGCGAGGAACAAAAGTGAAGTTTGGGGAGGTGAGCACTCCACAGAAGTGGTTTATCTGGCTCCATGATTTTTGTCCCTGCAGCTGGATTTGGAAACATTAATGGGGATTTAAAGGCATAAATAAAATCCAATACAAATGTCTACACAGTTGCCAAATGCAAGCTGCTGGAATTCTCCATGGCTGGGAAATAAGGCAAGGGCTCCCCCTGCTGTTCATACGTATGATTTTTTCCCTGCCCAGCAGTTAGGGACCGGCTGACAATTCCTATTCACAGCAGTAAATGAAGGGAGACTTTCATTGAATACAGTCAGGTTTCTTATAAATACGGTATACATTTTTTAATTGAAGTATATTGAAGATAGATAGAAAGTAAAAACGGGATTTTATTTTTTTTGCTTTTGCTTGTCCTTTGAAAAGGTGCCTGTGTCTGTGTTTTGACACAAATCAGGTCCAAGTTGCATCTAGGATTTTCAGAGTGGAGATTGTAGCACTTCTGGAGCATATGTTCAAAGTGGCGTTTGCATTCAATTCATTGAGTGAAAGTCTTGTGAGTCTATTGACTCAACATGCTGTTGAAACCCTGGAGCAGGGATCTGCAACCTTGGCTCTCCAGCTGTTGAGGAAGTACAAGTCCCACAATGCATTTGCCTTTATGAATCATGACAGACTCCTTCATTGCATTGTGGGACTTGTAGTTCCTTAACAGCTGGAGAGCCAAAGTTGCAGATCCCTGCCCTGGAGCTACCACCATATCCAGGGTGACTCAACAAGGTTCCCCAGTGTCAGCTGAGGCAATTGCACATAATTCAGTGGAGCAGACAGGATGGACGAATTGGCAGGAGTATTTTATCACACAAGATCCTTTATGAATAAATATGTGTTCTCCATTGTGTCTATTTTAGTCTATTTCTTACTTTATGTAATTTGTACATTTGTTCTAACACCCTTTAAGGGACAACAACCATCTCTGTCTCTCCGTCTGCTATAGATTTATTATATATAATAAACACTGCACAACTTCAGCACTCTTCATGCAATTTTTAGAGCTGCATTTCTTTTGAACTGTTTATATGATTTAAGTCCAAAAACTGATTTAGATAAATAATACCATATTCCTTTGTAATTAAACTCTGTTTACTGCAATGTTAATTAAAACATCATAAAAACAGGTAAACTGCAAAGTATACAAATAAAAACAGAAACACACTTTTATGAGCTAGTAAAGGACTCGCTGTCGCTTTGAGCTTTTTTTTGAAGGAGCCTGTCATAAAGGAAAATACAGCATAGGCAGCTGATGCATTGGGGGAAGATACAGTCCTTGAACTGGGACATGATAAGTAAACATTGCAATGATTGCATGTATATTTTCTTACCATGTAGTCTCAGCAGTGAAAGTGGTGGCACCTCTAGAGAAACCACTTCATTCTCTGCAGATATCCCTACACCAATTGGAACTCAGCAACACATTTGATAATTGTTGTTTGCTGTTACACCAGCTGTGGCAGGAGTTAGACCAACCCTAATGCAGATCAGACGCTGTTTCTTTAATATCAAAGTAACTGCTATATAAATAATAGCCAGCAATGTGTTTGCATCCACGGTCAATAATTGCTGATCCCCTGACTTGCAGGGACCAATTCCAACCTTCCTTAGGCTAGCACAGCCATTCAACCCCACCCTTAGCTTTTTCCTTGTTGAAATGATAAACTTTGAAATTAGATGTCCCTTTGTTGCCAAGAGATTCTGTGCAGATTCTGCTGTTATAAAATCAACTTGTACTTAAAGGAACAGTAACACCAAAAAATGAAAGTGTTTTAAAGTAAATAAAATATCATTTAGTGTTGCCCTGAGCTGTTAAAACTGATCTGTTTGCTTCAGAAATACTACTATAGGTCATATAAACAAGCTGCTAAGTAGCAATGGCAGAAATTGAAAAAAGGCTATATGGCACAGGATAAGTAATGGAAAACAGATAACATAATTCTACAGAGCGTATCTGCGATCTGCTGTGGAACTTTTCTCCTTTGAATGGCTGCCCCCATGGCTACACAGCAGCTTATTTATATAAACAATAGTAGAGCGTCTGAAGCAAACACTACAGTTTTACCAGAGCAGGGCAACACTGCATAATATTTTTATTACTTTAAAACAATTACATTTTGTGACGTTACTGGTCCTTTAACATCAATGCTAAGATAATGCTATAGTGCTAATTTATAAACAAAAGTCCTAAATTACACCAGTGCCGTTATCCATAGCAATCAATCAAATTGTTGCTTTCAGATGCTGTTGCTGGTATTAGTCTGATCAAAACTAATTTCTTATTGGTTCCTATAGGGAGCAGTTTGCACCTATGCTAATAAATCTCCAGTTATATGTAATGTTTGGGATACTATAATTCTATGCTTATAGCTGCTTAAAAAGTATCTGGGGCACTATAAAACTACAAGCTGTTTAACACAGTTTATCTGTAGTACAAACCATGAAGGATTTCATGCCTTCTGGGCAAAACTATCAAAATATCGAAAGCTTGAAAGCAAATGACATGCATTGTGTAGAGTTTATTGAGCTGGCTTCTGACTCAGGAATGCCGGCAGCAGACTACTGGGGCCTTTTCATGAAATCCAAAAACCTGCTATAATCTAAAACAATAGTTCTTTGGTTGTATTTCTTGGTATTGTGCTTGATTAGCCAACTTATAAATCACACTGGGCCCTTGATAAATGTTTAGGAAAGAAAAGCTTACATACTGCTTTGATTTACCCAGAAACTGTAGTAATGAGGAAACTGTGTTATTCCCAAGACGGATCAAACGGGAGGCATTTATACATTCTCTCTGAAAGATGAGGTCAACTGTTCAATTTATGTTACAGTAATGTGTTGCCAATGGAGAGCTGTGGATGAACTCACATGGCGTAGATTATAAAATGCCACATCATCATTGAGGTCCCCACACGTGTTAAACAAAGAACGTATGTGTACAGGAATGAGCAGCAGTGCCTCAAACAGGCTAGAATTTCACTGTATAAATGACAGAGAGGAAAGCAAATGGGACTTTCTTGCTAAATAGTTCTATAGCTTAAGCATTAAAGGTACAGCAACACCAAAAAAGGAAATTGTTTTAAAGGAATGAAAATATAATGTGCTGCTGTGCCACACTGGAAACAATTGTGTGTTTTAATTTTTTAGTGTCCACATAAAATATTTACATACAGATGCAGTCACTTGGATTTGTAAGTTAAATGCATCATGACTCAGGGCTAATTGAAGAAACTGTGTTATCTAAAGTTATCTTAACTCATTTAATGCATTTAACCTTTTCATTCGCATACCAAAGCTCCATTGTTTTCAATGGTGAACTCTTTAATTGGATGGGATGCTGTGACACAATATTCTGTGCTAAGTGGGATAAATGGGATAAATGAGTTAAGTCACGACGCATTTAACACACAATCCAAAGTGACTGCATCTGTATAAAAATAGATATTATTTTTTTTAATTTAGAATTTGTTAAAAACGATTCCCCATGCACATTTGGCTGAAACCAGGTGAAGTTGTGGTCCAAATTGTCTTTCGAAATTGTTTCCAACACAGCATTAATATGGCATTTATTGTGGTTCTTTAAGAGCAAGTCTGTTGTACCTATTGACACAGCCCATTGTGGGAACCCTGAAATTAGTCTACAACCATAATGTCTGCTTGGGGAAAGCCAATAGTGACAAATTTGTCAGCATGCTGTGGATCCACTAGTGGCCAAACAGAGGCAAATCCAAAAATCTACACAAAATACCACAATGCGTGCTATTCAAAAGTAAAAAACATTTTATTAATACATAGTTAAAAAGTCAAGCATAACCCCTTATGGAGCCTAATGTGTTTCATGCTTACCTAGCACTTAGTCATAGGCAATGTCTAGCAAATTATAGCTTTATTATTCCTTAAATAGCATATTCAATAAACCCTTCCCCCAATTAAAATCAATCATGAATCAACACATATGTTGCATATATCACTAGTTACAAAGGAACACTATAGTGTTAATATATTATGTTATCCACATTCAGGGTCCAAGTAACACATCATTAGAATAATCAAATATAAACATGACATCAAAATACATAGCATGTAACATCAAAAGTGAAATATAAGCCCAGTGGCAACCTGGTCTGCAGATAGAAAATCCAAAAAAAACTCTCTTTTATGTAATTTAGTTAGAAAATCTCCCCCCTCCTCCCGAATGCCAGTTTTGATTTGTTCAATCCCCTGTATAGAGAAGAAGCCTAAGTTGCTTGCATTGCATTCCTTTAAATGTCTGGTGACATTGGTATTACTACTATATTTATCATTCTTAATTTGACAGATATGTTCATGAGTTCGTTCTTTCAGGGACCTGGTGGTACATCCCACATATTGCTTATTACTTTTAGTACATGTAATTAGTTATTAGTAATTGGTGCTTGGCATAAATACATAGACATGTAATAGCATGTTTAGGTTTATGTGTCAGGGGGGCCTATCGGCTCCCAGCGGAAATAGTAAGGACCAAGGAGGAAGCTTAGGGGTTAAAAGTTCCAGTTTGCGGATCAGGAGTCATGTAGTCAAATGCAGGCAGTAGTTCAGAAGGCAGGCAGATATTTCGTAAGGTCAAGGTACAGGCAGGGTCAAAAGTCCAGGAAAGCAATAGTCAGTAATTTAGGAACACCCAGGAACGCTTGAAACAAATCCTATAGTTGGGCATCAAACAGGCGTCCTCTGTGTCCTTTTATTTAGAATTTGGCGCCAAGGCATGATGTTGTGATGTCACGCGTTTGCACGCTGGTGTCAATGCGCTGGTGCCAGAACCCATGTGACCATGGGCGCCACCATTTTGGATTTGCTGCTGAAGAAGGAGGGAACGCCTGACAGTACCCCCTCCCTGGCACTGGACCATTATGTCCTGGTTTCTGGGAAAATTGTCAATAGAAGTCCCGTACCAAACTAAGGAGCATGGACATCAGAATGTTTCTCCCAGGAGCGTTCTTCAGGAAGAAAGCCTTTCCATTTGATGACGAACTGTAAAGATCCCCTGGAAAATCTGGAGTCCAAAATCTTCTCTACTTCATACTCCTGCTGATTGTCCACAGAGACAGAAGGAAGACGGATCAGGAGAAAAAGTGTTGGAGATTGCTGGTTTCACTAGGGATACGTGGAAGACATTGGGGATTCGCATCTCGGGAGGAAGTTGAATACGGAGAGCCACAGGATTGATGATTTCCACAATGGAGAAAGGCCAATAAATCTTGGACACAGCTTGGGAGAAGGAATCCTGAGAAAGCCCTACTTTGTCCCCTACCTATATTGGGGAGAGGATTTCCGTCTACGGTCAGTTTTGATGAAGGGAAGCCCCTGTTTTCAGTAGGCAATGGTTTGCAAAATGAGACTGCACACCAGAATACAGACACAGGCCCACTGAGCGTCTCGTGTTCAGATAAACAGGCTCTTCCGATCTGCATATATTTCTCTGGCGGTGTGGCAGGAGGTTGCTGGGATAAAGCCAACTGGAATAAAGAAGGCTGGATGGAGTAGGCAAAAGAGGTTGTTGAAATCCTGCCGCTAATATTGGCTGGAACCTCTTGCTGCACTCCTTGTCAGCTTGATGCTCCCTAAGCTGTATGTGAACCTTAGTCACTTAGTCACTTAGTTTCCGCCATCAAAGTTCTAAGTCTATGGCGTACTCCCTGGCACTCCCTTGTCGGATCTGTAAAAGATGAAGAAGATGGTTAGAAAAGACTGCAGGAAGGCCTTGGCATCAAAGGTCAAGGGTGAATTCTTTTCCCACAAAGCGGTCACCACTCTAGTGGATTACCATCCAATCTATTCATTACATATCCCACCTAAGCCTGTTCGCTGCAGAACTGCAAGGGTTGAAACTCAAACTGAATGAGGCATTGGGTCACAAAGCCTCTACAGGCCTGAGGGTACCCATTATAGCGAGGCAGTGGGGGAATGCGGGGCTCATCAGCTGATGAAGCCGCAGAAGGAGGAGAAGATGCAATGATTGAGAAGCAGATGGCATCCCAGAAATGATATTGTCCAGGACTTGCTGACCCTCAAAAGCATCCATGCAGGACGCCAATCCCCAGAGGGCTCTTCCGACATCAGAGGTGGCTTCCTCAATAGGGTCCATGGCCCAACTATAATGTCAGGTGGGCCTATCGGCTCCCAGTGGGAGAAGTAAGGACTGAGGAGAAAGCTTAGGGGTTAAAAGTTCCAGTTCGTGGTACAGATAAGGATCAGAAGTCAATTAGTCAAATCCAGGCAGTAGTTCAGAAGGCAGGAAGATAATCAGCAAGGTCAAGGTACAGGCAGGGTCAAAAGTCCAGTCCTAGGAATTTAGGAACACCCAGAAATGCTTGAAACATGTGCTATAGTTGGGCATCGAACAGGCATCGTCTGCGTCCTTTTATTTAGAATTTGGCGCTGAGGTGCGATGTTGTGACATCACGTGTTTGTGCGCCGAATGTCAATGTGTCGGCACCAGAACCCATGGGCACTGACATTTTGGATTTGCCACTGAAGAAGGAGGGAGCGCCTCGGAGCGATCCTGATATTATGTATCCAAATAATGAATAACATCAATATATATGCAACAACAGGGTCCATGTAAGCATGGCCACACATGAGGCTGCTATCATAAATGTGCCCATTATTTTCTCCTCTCACTAGGCAATATGCTAATTTTGGTGGAGGTCCAAAAATAAAATTTTACCATTAAAATTGATGTTTTGATGTCAACTTGCATACCTCACAGGAAATATGATTAATATTAGGCAGCCATATAGGAGCAAAATACAGCAAGAGGTGGAAATACTATATTTACACAGGAAAGTCTTGTTAATTTGTGATTCCTGTTCAACACAAGGTAAGTCATATATTTGTTTACAATCATGTTATCGGACTATTAAGCTCACGGGATGACAGAAGTGAAGTTGGTTAAAGTGTCTGAATAAGGAAGACAGTAGGGCTCCTTTTAAAGGTTAAGCTTATCTAAAGAAGTAGCTAGAAATGTTGTAATAATGTTTTAGGTTTCTGTACCAGACCAAGGCAACCACAGCCGATTAGCAGTAAAGATCTGTGTCTCAGAATGTGCCCTAGTAGCTCCCCATCTTCTGTGCTGCTTTCACTTACTGAGCTTAGGGACCCACTCACAATATACAGTACACATAGAATAGAAATGTCACACTATAAGGTTGATTAGTAATTAATACAGATAATTACTAAATGGCAGTACAGAAACCAATACAAAAAGCATCAGAATTTAATAATCCTGGAGCATTAGCTTATATTACAGACAAGCAAACCTCTTCAGCTGGATAATTAGTGACAACCCCTAAGCTTACCTTCTGAAACTTTAGGCTGGTGCAATGAGTTCAGTATATAAAATATGACGATGTTATCCATATTCATTTTTAGGGTTTAGTTCTCCTTACTCCACATGACCTCCACAATTAAAGATCCACTCGATATTTCAACCTATCCATATCCATGAGCACACTTTTACACAATTATATCTAAGAATCTAACGTTACTAAAGGAATTTTATGCCTTCTCATGACTGATGGTCTGCGAGCCAGCCCTGCTGTTCAGGAACCAATTTTGAAAATACTGTTTCCCTCGTGACAACGGATAAACCCTTTTAAAGGGTGGTGGTATCCAAAATACAGCACTCAAGACATTACTGTAATTGTAATTAAACTCTATAAAGAGATACATAAATAATACGGGAGGGCTCTGCAGTTCTCCACAGTTCATTGTCCTTTGCAGAGCAACATGAAAGTGGCCACAGTAGCATGGGTTATAAATTACTTACCTATGTACCTATCCCCTAGGCATAATTAGAGGCAGTTCTCCATTCTTTTGTATAATTCAAATAATTTTCACTGCATAGTGTCTGTCTGGGCTGCTTTGCGACATACAGTACTTTTCAAAGTTATACTTTGGGGTTTTTAAAGGGAACATTGCGTGCTTATGTGAATCCAAAAACAATTAATTATTACATAAAAATACTCTTGAATTTTAGGACATTGCTTTTGTGACAGAAATCTTTGGTTTATTTTTGGATTGGTTACTTGATTAGTACATAGTTATTTATCACCAGGAGCTCATGGAGATTTTTATTTTATTTATTTTTTAAATTAAATATTTTATTTTAGTGTAGGGCAGAAATAGATTTTCCAATGGGCCCAAATCAACCCTGGGGCCCCTTAAGGAAAATTATGCACAAGAGAGCACAAAGAACATATGAGGTTTAAAAATTCCAAGTACATATATCAGGAACACCTAATCTGTAGTCTTCCAAATGTAACTGAACTATTGTACCCTAATATGGATGCTGGGATCAAAAAACAGCTTCTTAGGAATTGGACAAACCTGAATTACATTTTTAAGCCACATATGTTCACTATAACAAACAGCTGCAACAAACTGCTGTAGACTGGACATTATTTTTTTATTTACACATCTTTTTTTCTCCAGTTACACAATGGTACAGATCTGACTATTTTTAATAATGAAGGGACAAATTAATGGGTTGCCTAACAGGGGTGTTTCTAAAGTTACAGTTCTTTAGCTAATGTTATTGGAAATAGAACACCTGCCTCTTCCTTTCTTTTTTTCTCTTTCATTGTACCCTGCCTCTTAAATTTGTGAGGCAGCCTACTTTGCTATTAAAGAACAACTATGTGTACTCCGTCATAATAAATAATAAGGAATTAAACACTGGTGAATCAGTCTACCCATTATTTTAGCTTCAACTAGCTCCTAGCTTCAATTAATGGAATAGGGCAGCTCTATCTACCAGGCAGATAACAACTCAGCCACACCTTCCTCCTAGGATAAACACACCTCCCCCAGATGATTGGTCAGAATACTCTAGGAATGCTTTCAATGAAGTTGCCATATATGGAGTGTGTGATGTCATCTGCTCCTCCCTTTGATGATGGGCTGGGTACATACTGCTAAACCTAGCTTTATTTAATTCCTCAATTAAATCCTTAACATAGCTTCAACCAACTCCTGTTAATAGGTTCAATCTACTCCTAACCCTAGATCAACTAATTTGTAATCCTAGTTTCAACTAACTTACTAGTTAGTTCAATTAACTTAATACCAACCCTGGTTCAACTAATTCTTAACCTTAGCTTCAACTTACTACTGACCTTAGCTACAACTAGCTTCTAAAAATAGCTTCATGTAACTTTTAACCTTTGCTCCAACTAACTCAACCTAGGTTCAATTATGTTCTAAACCTAGTTTCACCTTAGATCCAGCAGCTTATATAATGTAGCTTTTACCAAATATCTTTACTACAATCTTTATTGTGACATGACTTTTCTTGTGGACCGTTTGCAAGTCTGTACATTTCCATACTATATGACTTCTTCCTGCATCATTCACTATAAAGACACATTCTTAAATAATATGTTATCAAGAAGAGCTGGAGGAGCACCCTGGGCATGAGTCATATTCTTGAGGCAGGCACTCCAGCAAACATTCAGAAATATGATTTTACCTTATTTCATTTTCAGTTAACCAACATCACGAAAGATTCAATAAAATGTAGAGGTCAGCACTAAAAAGCTAGGGGAAAAGATTAGAATATAGCAAATAGAGAACTTATGGTGTAGTCCTGTTTAATGTTTAAACACTGTGTGCTGATGATGGGTCAGTACTCACAAAGGTTTCAAATTAAATTCAGCATATAGCAAAATAGACGAAAATGGAGTGGTTCCCTACTGGAATCCTTGCTGCAGATAGATGTGGAACACAATACTAGTGTACAGGTAATTCAGTACAGGTAAAGCCTGCTTACAGTTTCCATTCCAAGTTCTGAATTACAGAAAGGCCATCTCCCATAGACATAATATTATAATTAAATAATACAAATATTTACAAACGATTTCTTTTTTTCTGTAGTGATAAAACAGTACCTTGTACTTGATCCAAACTAAGATATAATTAATCATTACTGGAAGCATGTTTACATGAGTGTGAAGATCCAAATAACTGAAAGATCCATTATCTGGAAAGCCTCAGGTCCTGAGCATTCTGGATATTAGGTCCCATACCTGCACTAAATCGAAACAGCAAAGCAAGGCAAGTAATGTCACACAGTAATGCTCTAGGGGGTGTGCTCCTCTGTTAGGGACTATCCTGCAGAATAAAGCCACATCCACCATAATTCACTGGAGGTGTTGGTCAACCATATCAATGAATCTGCAGAACATTGGCCTGTGATATAATTTCAATGACAGAGCTATGTCGTCTGTGAGAGATCCTCTCTAGCAATGGTGCCACTGTTGACAAAGTGTCCATCTTAATGGTATTTTACATTCATCAATCGGTATTCTTCTAGATTAATAAATATGGAAGCTTTGTTGCTTGCAGCAGATTTGATCTCACACAGGCAAGTTTTACATCTGTCACTGTCTTTAGAGGCTAGCAGTCAAGAAGTCAATACCAATCATATAAAAGCACATCTGGAGAAAAAAAAGCTGTTGACTTATATATTGTAGGTTACAGTTGGTGATTGGCAACGGGAGTGAAGCATATTAATTTCCTTATTTATGTTCCAAGGAATGTTCTGAGCACCCATTAGCAAAGTACAGCCAACAAACCTTGGCTTATTTTGAGTATTAATGCAGGTTTGGGAAGAGGCCAGAGTGGTGAGCCTTGTGAATGTTTGTCCTGAAAATAGTCGTTTGTTTAGGAAAAATCTACGTGGCATGGAAATAACAATAAAAACAGTGTCATGTTATCAGCTTCCATGTCCATTTTAATATGGCAGCTCAGTATATTGATGTACTTGGCACAATAAATGACAACTGCAATGCATCACCAGACTCACCATAACAAGACTACTGAAAGCTCAACTGTACAGGACAGGATTGCATTAACTGGCTATTCTGAAAGTAACCTTTTCCCTTTTCCTTCTTTCTTTAATGTATTACTGCACATCAATTCATTTTGCAACTATACTGTCTATATTGGGAACAATCTGTAAGAACTGTGGTATACTGTGAAAAATTAAGCAACCATATAAACTCTATTTAAAACAATTGTCATTTGAGCTTTTTTGTGAGCCTTTTGTTCCATTATCATTCATGTAATATATAACTGTGTGAACAGGTCTCATTTACACAAATGTCTCATTTCTATAACCTGTCCAAAAGAAAACATTTGCACTGCAGTAAGTGATCCTAATTTGCACTTTATACATTCTTGTTCTTTGGGCACACCTTGAGTTGCATACCTTTGCCTCCCAAAGGGTCAATTAACTATGTCCCTTCCCCTGTAGGTTTTAGCTATATCACCCCATGAAAATCATGACTGCAATTATGAGTAAGGGAATAAAGTATTTCATACTTATATTGGTAGTAGTTATGTGTCGGCCAGTTCAATACCCGTGGGACACACAGTATTACCTGTTGCAGGTCGTGGGTTCGCCCCACCCTTTTGTGACATCATTGGCGGGGTGGGTTGGCACAAGTCTATAAATGGAATGGGGAAGTCGATGGTGTGGGTCGTGTGGGTCCGTGTTGGGTGTGGGTCGAGAGAAATTCGACCCGCACATTACTAGTTGGGAGGAGATAATAGTATTTATTTCAGTCTTTTTTTTAGACAAAACAAAAATGTTAAATGAACCCAGCTTCAAAAATCATTTAGCTTAGTAAGAATCTCTTGCCTTTCAGCATTAATAAAAATACATGCATACTGAACATACCCTCAACCTAACCAAATCATGCCTAAGTCCACCCAGAGTAACACGTTTCTGGTAAGTCTTATCTCTTATGCTTCAAAACAAAAAAAATATATATTTTGATGTTGGAATTGCTCTTAAAACAGTTATATATGAGATAATAGTTAATAGTTGGGTAGATATACAGAGGTAGTATCATGCATATAGCCCCAGTCATAGGGTATGTAGCACAAAAACTTCAAAGTTGTGGGAACTCCTAAGGAAATCAAAAAGTGATCATAAAAATAAAAATCTGGTTTATTAGGATATAAGAAATAGCCTAATGCATTTCGTGCCTGGAGGTGCACTTATTCATAGACTTAAGTGCACACCCCTTGTAAGTCATTTTAAGGGAGTTGCACGTTCAAAAGTAAGAATACATTTAAATTCTATTTTACAAGTATTCCCTGCTGATGAATACTTGTTACTATTCTCTACTTATTTCAACTAATCACTACAATACAGTGGTTAGAACAATACAAAATCCAGTGCTATAATTGATTGAAGAAAATCGTAAGAATGATTTAGAATAATATAAGAAAAATAGACACATTGATTCAGTGAGTCTTCACTCCTTTAACTTAAGTAAAATAAACTAGTGAGTGAGCTTATGATGCCTTATACTATTCAACCTTTTTCAACGTTATGACTATATCTTAGAAATAATTTCAATAATGGATGAACTCTGCGCAGCTTAAATGAATGAGCAGCACCATATAAATCGTGAACCCACGTGTTCACTAACGTGATAGTATATAACGAATATAACAAGGTGCACTGTGTTGGAAATAGCCTGAAAAATATGAAAAAGACACTCTATGGTGTAGTATGTTTTTACTGAGTTAAATATATTTTATATTGAACTACTCACATCTGAGTGTCTTTGGTAAATACTTGTCAGTGAGGTCACAGATACATATCCCGTATCGTCTTGGGTTATCTGCAGTAAAAAACCCTGTATAGGGTAGTATTGCCGGAGCTTAAGTAAAAAACCCTGTGGACTAGGGTTTCACTTACCAGATTAAGGAGTAATGCACGCAACACAAATTCAGCCGAATCTCTCCCACCCGTGTGTGTCAAACATCTCTTTAACAGAAGTTTGGGCAGCAGTAATCAAGCGAAAAGAACTGCAACTTCCTTTTGCTGCGACCGATCCAAGGGCAGCGTTTGCTGTATACACTTAGCCGGATTGTATCTTGCCGGTTTGAGACCACGCTTCTCCCTCTTGTGTTGGCGTTCTCCTTTGCGGGAGTCGGGGAGGTGGTGATCAAACTAGGTGAACGACTGCTTCCTCTCACTGCGCGTCTTGGTTAGATTCCCGTCTGGCAGTCCAGTTTACTATCGCATGTATACTCCAAAAGGGAAAAAAATAATGAACAGTGTCTCCAACATCAATTAATATCTTCAAATTTATTAGTGCCGAATACAGCCCAACGCATTTCGTAGTAATACTACTTCCTCAATCCTTTTTCTTCTTCAATCCTTTTTAACACTGGATTTTGTGCCCTTAAAGAGATTCTGACACCTGAAGTCAAACTCTTTTTTATCTCTATTATAATAACTGGCTTTGAAAACTACTTCTAACTTTACCATAAGGTATTGCATGATGCTTTTACATTACCTGTCTGATCCCCCATGTTCCTGTATGAGGGGGCTGCCATATTTGTGCAAGCGGCATCTGTTATCATTAGAAACTGTAACTAACAGACTGAGATGGGACTGTTAGATTGGCAAAGTAAGAGTGTCAGGGTGTCAGAGAGTCAGGCTTAGAAATTTCAGCTAACAATTATATACAAAAACAAACCTCTCAGCAAAAAATGATCAACATGACCTATAGGTAACAATTAATGTACATTCATATGTTAAATTTCATTTTTTTGTGTCAGTATCACTTTAAGTCTATGCGTAAGTACCCCATCAGGCATTTAACGCATTAGTCCAATTGTTATGTCTTGATAAACCAGATTTTGTGTTTATGACTGCTGGCTGATTTACTTTGAGGAGTTCACACAACTTTGAACTTTTTATGTTGCATATCCCATCTCTTGGAAATGTGCTTTAATAAAATCCTGCCCTGAGCTAGTATTATCAGATTACTTTAAAATCCAGGGACACGTTTGGAAAATCCAGCTAGGAAGGCTGCACTGATTACAGCTTAATTTAAATCCCTTCCATTGTTCATTTATTAAAGGTGTCTCTGAATTTTAAAGTGATTTGATAACTCTGTCTAAGGGCTCATCCAGATGAGAAGATTCAAGGAGATTCGTCACCTGGCGACAAAACGCCACGTCTTTGAGGCGACTAATCTCCTTGAATGGCTTGCTCATATCTTGCACCCGCTAGCACTAAAGTTGCCTGCGCCTATTCACACGCGGCGACGCGATTTTCAAAGTAGCTCAAAATTGGCTCACCGAGCTCTGTTCAGAAGCGATTTTCAAAGTCAATTTTGAGCGACTTTGAAAATCGCGTTGCCGCGTGTGAATAGGCGCAGGTGACTTTAGCGCTAGCCGGTGCAAGATATGAGCAAGCCATTCAAGGAGATTAGTCGCCTCAAAGACGTGGCGTTTTGTCACCAGGCGACGAATCTACTTGAATCTTCTCATCTGGATGAGCCCTTAAAGAAAAACTATACCCTTTTTTAGGTACTGTCTCAAATTGTGTATTTAAGTAACAGCATTCCATAACTTACTTATTTTTGCATTTACTTACATAGAAAACATAAATCATACACCTAAGTAAGAGCATCTGTCACAGCTCTTATTAAATAGAAATTTGCCATGTTATCAATTAAGGTTGCTTAATACCTCTCATAGGTCTGATCTTGTGGTAAAAGTGATATACTGTGCTGTCTTTGGGACATACCCCATTAAAAGGTTCAACAATTACACTCCATTGCAGAGGCATGGTATTAATGACTCAAAAATGGCAGGTATATATAATACAGTGATCCCCAACCAGTAGCTCATGAGCAACATGTTGCTCTCCAACCCCTTGGATGTTGCTCTCTGTCCTCAAAGCAGGTGCTTATTTTGAATTATATTGAATTCCTGGATTGGAAGCAAGTTTTAATTGCATAAAAACTAAGTATAGTGCCAAGTAGAGCCTCTTGTCGGCTGTCAGTCCACACGGGCTACCAAAATAGCCAATCACAGCCCTTATTTGGCACCCCAGGCTTGTGTTGCTCCCTAACTCTTTTTACATTTAAATGTGGCTCACGGGTAAAAAAAGGTTGGGGACCCCTGATATAATACATACATTATTAAAATGGGATGTTGTAATACCTCTGACTCAGAGTGGAGGATAAATGAAATTCCATTCCAAGTGTGCAAGCAAAATGACCCATTTTTATTTTCAATGCAAGTGTATGTAAAATGCTGTAGCTGCACTGACAGAGTGTAATTAACAATCCTTCAATCCTGGTGGTGGTGGTGGTAGAGAGACTCTAATTATAGGATATTCATGAGTGTAAGAACATAATCTATTAGCTAAAGCCTGAATCTGATTTAAGTATGAAACTAACTGGTTCCCCAAGAAACTGTTTCAACCTAAGCTCAGAGACATTATAAAGAAATCACACCACTCTTGCTAAGGTATGTAAAAGTAACATGTACACATGTGGGAATTGGCAGATATTTATGCAGAACCTATTGACAGGGCTCCAGTGCAAGATAATAATCTGACCCACCTGTTTTCTTAGTATATAAATAAAACAACAGTTACCGGTACCTACATGCTGAGTCCAGTTCCAGTGGTCAAGCACAAAATGAATTTGTGATGCCAAGTCTCCAAATATTACACCATTTGTGCTGAAGCAAGTTGGATGAGGACCCCATAGGAAAGAAAGAAACAGTAAAGATCAGTGATCCCCAACCAGTGGCTTTCAAGCAACATGTTGCTCACCAACCCCCTTGGATGTTGCTCCCTGTGACCTCAAATCAGGTGCTTATTTTTGAATTCCAGGCTTGTTTTGGTTGCATAGAAATCAGGTTTACTGCCAAAAAGAGCCTCCCATAGGCTTATAGTGCTACCAAATAA
Source organism: Xenopus borealis (assembly GCA_024363595.1). NCBI lineage: Eukaryota > Metazoa > Chordata > Amphibia > Anura > Pipidae > Xenopus > Xenopus borealis. Next base: position 32,017,079 of record CM044444.1, on the reverse strand, counting down.
CCAACCACAGCCCTTGTTTGGCAATCCCAGTTAGGGATGTAGCGAACGTCGGAAAAAATGTTCGCAAACATGTTCGCGAACTTCCGGACAAAAATGCGAACGGTTCGCGAACTTCGCGAACCCCATAGACTTCAATGGGAAGGCAAACTTTAAAAGCTAGAAAAGACATTTCTGGCCAGAAAAATGATTTTAAAGTTGTTTAAAGGGTGCAACGACCTGGACAGTGGCATGCCAGAGGGGGATCAAGGGCAAAAATGTTTCTAAAAAATACATTGTTGACACAGCGCTGTGTTTTGTGCTGTAAAGGGCAGAAATCACACTACGTCACTCAGGTGATGTTTCTGGACACGGAATGTGAAAAAGCTCACACAGCTACGTGGCACTTGGTTAAAGACTGGGCAAACAATGCCTACAAGGTCAACGTATACACTACTACAGCAGTGGATACGGATTACGGAAAATATTATTGCTGCTTGAAAAACGTCACTCAGGATGGTGTTTCTGGAGACGGTATTATTATTGATATTTAGACAGAATGTGAACAAGCTCACACAGCTAGATGGCAGTTGTTTGAAGAACAGTAGATTACTAGCCAGCAAACTTACTATCAACTGTCCCTCAAATCACTAACAGCTCTCTCCCTACACTAGCTCTTCCAAGCACACACAGGCAGAATGAAAAAACGCTGCAGGGCTTCAGTTTATATATGGAAGGGGAGTGGTCCAGGGGGTGTGGGGGTGATCCAGGATGGAGAGCTTCCTGATTGGCTGCCATGTATCTGCTGGTCTGGGGGAGAAATGGCAAAAAAAAGCGCCACCTAAGGCGAACCCAAAATGGCGAACGTCGCGCGATGTTCGCGAACGGCCCATGCTTTTGATGATTTTTACATTGGAATGTGACTTACTGATAAACATAGTATATTTGTATTAATAGTTTGATGAGGAGGACCTTCTGCAAACTGGCACTGAAACCTGGTGCAACAGAAATATTCTGCTTTGAGCACCTAAGAAAACCCTACTCTGAACAGAGCTGTACAAGGGATAATGCAATGTTGATAGAGAAGCTGACAGTGAAGCCAGTCATTCTCTCTCTAAGTAGGATCACAGTGTGCTAAAGATATTCTGTGTAAAGCATTGCAGATTAAATTGTTAGAGGGACAATAGGCAAATTTGAACACTTTTGCATTCCTTTTACAATTCTTTTGCAAGCTGTTCCCTTCAGATCATAGGTGTTTACATTCTCAGTAGTTATTTGCTGCAAATGCAAAGTACCCGTTGCAGTTCTTAGCACTTTGGATCAATATTATCCAACTCTACAGTCTCTCTAGTTCCATTTAACATTCAGATATTAGTACTGACTTATTATACAACTCAGGAACAAATAATCACTGTTAACGTAAATCAGCTCCTTCAGTTATTGGCTGCCAATGTTTTCAGTTACGCACAAGCTTGGACTGTTTGTTTAATGTTCTGCAGACTGTGGAAAGGGCAACATTTACCAGACAGTATTTACATGTCAGTACCAACTACTAGAGTGAACAGAAAATGGGTTATTATTGGCAAACAATTGGATGGAAAATACAAATGTAGCAACTTTGCTGAATGGGTGCCTCTGTTTTACTGGCTGACTTGTGCCTGACAACACTGTTGTCAGGCACAAGTCTGATACCTCCACCCTTGCGTTATGAGTGTGAAGAGCTGTGTCTAAGGGTGTAACCCATGGGGCAGCATGAAAAGTGATAAAAACAAGATGCCTTTTGTCCATTTTTTTCAATGTGTTTGTTGTACTTGAATGATCCAGGATTTAAAACTTGTCACAGGGGATCACATTCTTTCTCAGTGGGCTCTGAGCAGCTGTTGAGAAGCTAAGCTTAGGGGTTGTCATCAATTATCAAGCAGAAACGTTGGTCTGTAATATAAGTTGATGCTACAGGGCTGATTATTAAATTCTGATGCCAACTGCACTAGTGTTCAGGGATGTAACTATAGAGGAAGCAGACCCTGTGGCCCCATAAGTCCCTAATTCATATACTATTTCAAGAAATATTGGTAAAACAGGTCAACTTCTAGGCATTTTTGGGGCCTGAAAAATAATTTCCTGTGGGGCCCAGTAATGTCTAGTTACGCCACTGCTAGAGTTTGTGCTGCCATGTAGTAATTATCTGTATTAATTATTAATCAGCCTTATATTGTGACATTTAAATTCTATGTTTACTGTATATGTTTAGTTGGCCCCTAAGCTTAGTAAGTGCCAGACAGGGCCAGATTTACCTAGCAGGCCCCACCTTTTTTTGTGCACAAGCGTAAATTCTAAGCATCAGGTCTGAAGTACTGCCATTGGTGCACAGACGATTTTAAAAACTATTGTAATTAATGCAAATCCCCAGTGCTTCTAAACCAATGCAGGTGTGGTCAGTTGGTATGCGGCCCCATTATAATTCTGCCACCCTAGGCCCAGGCCTTTGTGGCCTTTCTACAAATCCGGGTCTGAGCACAGAGCATGAGAATCAGTGAATCAGCAGAAAAAAAGATGGGGCGCTACTGGGGCATCTTCTGTGTCACAGATCTTTACTACTACTACAGTAAATGCTGTGGTTACCGTGGGCTGGTAAAAAAGCTGGTTGTACTTCATAAAAGGGTATGAGTAACTGCAGACATGGGAGTTTAAAAAAGTATAAACCAATACAAATAGCAGTAGTAACATATCCACCATGTGCAATGCATGTAAGATGAGACAGTTCTGTTCTACAGAGACGAGTTCAAGAGAAAAGTACTACTGTACAGTCACACTGCTATTAGTAATGCTTTTGTTTTACAAGTTCTTAGAAGTCAGCAAGCATTTGTTCTTAAATCTCTCATCACTAGCTGTTTAGGGATATATTAGAGGGTATGATGATGGGAGAATTGTAAACCATGAAAACTGAATTTAGATGACTGATGACCCTAGCTCATGGTAAGTGACTCCAATGAATATATCAGCACCCTACAGTCAGTTGTGCTAGTAAAACTGAAAAGCAGTGTTGGCTAATTATAGAAAATAATGAACCAGGTGCAATTTATTTTATTACACACGGTATAAATATAATGCTAAAAATAATATCACCCATGCAACAAATTATTAGGAACAAGATACTGGGCATAATAAATAAATTAAATTACTGAGAAAATAACTACTGAGAATGTAAACACCTATGGTCTGAAGGGAACAGCTTGCACAAGAATTGCAAAAGGATTGCAGAAGCGTTCAACTTTGCCTATTGTACCTCTAACAATTGAATCTATGAAATTTAATTACACACGGTATAAATATAATGCTCAAATGATATCATCTATGCAACAAATTGTTAAGGACAAGATACATAATAGATAAGAAATCATCATAAGGAGTGTGATGCCCTCATCAGGAGCTTAGCTCTAAGGCTGCAGCTGCACTGGAGTCTTTAGATTATTCAACAAAAATGGGGATTGCTGGTAGCTCCTACTTCAGTGTCATTCAGGTTTGTTGGGCTGCATTCTGCTTCTTGCAAGTACAAGAAAGGTAACATAACCTGCAAAAATAGGTAGTAAATAAAAACAAAACCCTTTATAATGATAGTAATCACAAAGTAACAAACAATATGAGTGTGTGTTCCAAAAAGTCAAAAAAACTCTTGCAAACAATTCTTGTGGTTATGGGGTTCCTGGGCAGCACTAAAGTGTGTAACGAAAGCGCTACTGACTGTGAAGGGGAGTTCCCCTTTAAAACGGGTACAATTGCGCCCATCGTAAATGCGCCTGGCGTTTTTGCGCAGGCAAAAATGTGTGCCGTCATTGCGCAGTGCGCATGCGCAAGCAGCGGCCTTATAAAGCAGCACCTTCCCCTTCAGTCTACCTCTTGGTGCCCATAGCAGCTACAGGCAGTTTTAAAGGAATTCGGATATAGTATGTTATAAAAAAACAAAAGTGAAGTTTATTTGTGAACAGTTGACTGAGGGTATGTTTATCTTTAAGTGTACTTGTCACAGCATGGCGGTCATTGATCCTTTGCCTGTATTCGGCTTTAAATAAAAGGGACACCACATGCCCACTGCACGCAGTTGCCAGCATTCGGGGTAAGATAAATAAGATCATATTGGTCTTTAAATGGCAAGGATTGGTTAATATAATATAAATAAAGCTGTGGCCGACCTTCACCCACATATTGGTTTCAGTATGTTTTATAACAAGGTGTTAAAGGGTCCCCCTTCCCCAGCTGGGTGAAAATGTTACGTTACATAGTTTATAAGCATCTTCACAGTCTTGAATATCTGGTTTAGCATTACCAGTGAGCAACATTTAAATAATGCACATAACCTATTTGTGGCCCAGATATGTGGCAACATATCAGGTAGGCAAGTCCTATACAGGTATGGGATCTATTATCTGGAAATCAGTTATCCAGAATGTTCAGAATTACGGGATGGCTGTCTCCCATAGACTCTATTTAATTCAAACAATTAAAAATTTTAAAAGTTATTCCAATTTTCTCTGTAATAAAAAAACAGTACCTTGTACTTGATCCAAACTAAGATATAATTAATATTTACTGAAATCAAAACAAGATTATTGGGTTTATATGATTTTATATGATTTTTTTGTAGATTTAAGGTACAGAGATCCAAATTACAGAAAGAACCCTTATCCAGAAAACCCCAGGTCCCGAGCATTCTGGATAATGAGTACTTTATTAGGGAGCTTATCCCAGAATCATTGCTTTCATGTCCCATCTGTGGCATCAGGAAAACAGTCTATATTGCTGGCATTAAAAATCTATGTGGTTACTATTATTGAAAATGACACTGCATAAGGTTATTAGGCCAATGAAAGTTTTAATTTCTATGCTTTGAAGTAGTGACACGCTAAATGCTTAAAGCAATTTTCTTTTGTTTCAGATCTTCTTTTTTTTACAGATCTTTGCCAAGGACTTGGCATTATAGCCATTGAAATCAAAACAAAACTGACCCACTCAAAATGTGTTTCTTAATAAAAAGAAAAGGGAGCCAGGGTCTTGACTGCAAATAACACAGGGATATGCCAAAGTAGAGAAGTTCATCAAGCTCAAGATAAAATAACCCACACCTACACTCAAAATATCACAAGGACACTTTTTTATGGACAAAATTTGACTAGGGAGTTATCCAAATTCGATTTCAAGATTTATCATACTCTGGCATTTTCAGAACTCAAATTCAACTATACGCCACCTAAAACCAGTTGAATTGCTGTATAAGTCAATGGGAAAGGTCCAGGGATCAATTTAGTGATAGTGATGGCGCGAACCGCGGAAAAAAAGTTAGCGAACATGTTCGCGAACTTCCGGAAAATTGC
>CM044444.1:31979577-31997200 GCA_024363595.1 Xenopus borealis | reverse complement strand
GAACGTCGCGCGACGTTCGCGAACTTCCGGCGAGCGCGAACACCGGATGTTCGCGCGAATCGCCGGCGAACAGTTCGCGCCATCCCTAATCAGGAGACAAAACTTCTTGATGTGGTGTCTTATTTAGACATGGTCTGTAACTGAAACAGGTGAAAATAACGCCTACCTAGCTTGTCTAGGATTTAAACGTTTAACAGATTCCATATATGATAAATTATTACAGTCATTAAAAATTGTAACCCCATGGTTAGCTCCTTCCAGAAGATGTCTCCACTCCTCATAAGCCCACTTGATTGCCAGGAACTCCCTGTTATCAATATGATAATTAGCTTCTATAACAGAAAGGATACATTTTGCCAGGAACAGGGTATTTTTGTGACAAAACTACTCCAGCTCCATGCTCAGAACATGAGTAGAATTTGAATGGCAAAGAACCAGAGCGGTAAACACTTCTATCGCTGGTTATGTCGTAGCATACATAGTACTTCTGGGACATGGCAATGATGTTCAACTAGAGTAGAAGAATAAAATAGAAATGTGTCCAAGAACACCACTACACCCCCAAGAAGATTACATAATATATAATTTACAAACTCTTGGTCATGATGCCCATTATTGGTGTTAAAGGCTGTTTCCCATTCATCACTTTCCCTGATCCTGGGAAGATCAAGCTAGGCAAAAATTGGGGCACTTTTAACTATGTAAAAAAGTTCCAACATCAGGGCAATTATAGCTTCTTAACTGTGGTCTTGTTTAGACCTCTATGATCCATTTTCCTTCATATACTTTTAATGGCTTGAGCCTCTGGAAGAGAGAAAGAGAATAAGTCCTACCCCAATGGAGTATCTTGCTGGTGACCCAATCAATGTGTGGTTGGGATCAGTAACCCAAAACCCAGAACCACTGCTAAGATTCTGATCGCAGCTAACAATTCTGCCTATAATAGCCTACTTTGGCTGGAGCTCTCAGCTACTTGGGTGCCACAAAGTCTTAAAGAAGAAGGAAAGCTATTGATGCAGTTTGTTACCAATAGATTAGCCATAATAGTGCAAGCTCGACACTATATTTATTCTGTAGAATGCTTTACCATAATTGAATAAACAGCTTTAGAAGCTCTCTGTTTGTTTAGGATACAGCTGACATTAACTTGGTGTGACATCACGTCCTGCCTCTCCCTGCCCATAGCTCTGGGCTCAAGTTACAGGGAGGGGGAGAAGAAGAGAGGAGCAAACTGAGCATGCTCATGCCCAGGGCAAAGAGGTTTAAACTGAAGGCAGGATGTCTGATACAGAAGCCCATGTGTAAACAATAGAAGGAAAGAAATTCAGCGTTTCCTTTGACAGCATTTCTTTGAGAATTTATTGGTGTATTTATATAGGCCTTTCTGATTAAGCTTACTTAGTTTTAATATTTCCTTCTCCTTTAAAGTGAAAGGATCAGGGCAAAGAAACCAGATCGTATAATGCGGTCTGAGGTAGCTTTCAAGAATCAGGGCTATGCAGGCCAGGTCAAAACCAATTGGTAATACGGTACAAAATTCAGTAGAGAAGACAAGCAGGCAAGGAAGTTCGGTCCAGGCAGAGTTCAGTTAGTCAGGATACAGGCAGGGGTCAGAATCAGATTACCAGAACAGAATCACTCCCAGGAACTATACTAGACAGACCTATGATGGTCGTGGAAAGAACTGAGAAACAGGGATTTATAGGCTGGCTAATTAGATATACAGTATAGAACAGGTGTGGCTTAATACAAGCCACTTATAGCCAGCATTCCTGCCTGAAAAATTATTATTGAACTGAATGAAAAAAAATTTCATTTCAAAGTAATTTTTGGCTACTTCGACTATTGAATAGCCCAAAATTCGATTTGAATTGAAAAAAATTCAAACATTCGTATTTTCAAGTACTGTCTCTTTAAAAAAATTGAATTTGACACTTTGCCACCTTAAAGCTGCTGGATTTCTATTTTAGTCTATGGGGGACCTCCTGGAACCTTTAAGGAGCATTTTTGAAATTTTTTTAAATTCAAAGGATTTTTTTCAGAATCATTACAGGGTATATATGACACATAACAAAAGTGGTGTGAAGGTGATACCTTTATTGGCTAACTAAGGCGATAATCACAGCAAGCTTTCAGAACTTTGCAGTTCCTTCTTCAAAGAAGTAGTGATGGGCGAATTTATTCGCATGCGGCAAATTCGTGGTGATAAATTTGAGAAACGCCGGTGAAATTTCGCCTGGTGAAAAAAATGTCCAAAAACAGATGTGCGTGTCCAAAAACAGAGATGCGGCAGCGTTTTGCTAATTTTTCACAAGTATTCGCGAAAAATTCGGTGTAGCGATTCGCCCATCACTACAAAGGAGCATTGTTGGCACTGGCATAGATACAGCATTTTGTTTACAAAAAAACTGTTAGGGACAAAAGGAGAAACAACACATAAGCATAATTTGTATTACAAGCAAGGACATACTTACAGTATATAGAGGAATGTAATATACGTCGGTAATGCAAAAACTATTTGCAATGCGAAAAGTTAAACCTTTGTGTGAACAAATTTTGCTTTGCGTGAATGCAATATACCTTCTGCGAACCCGTAAACTGTTTAGCGACCACTTCCGCCAGCGGAAAGCCGTTTGCACATTTTATACTTTGCGCTAATGCGCTGTCAATGTAATAAAACCTCTTACTGAAAAAGTTGCAATGTTTGCTCCAAAAGATTACGACACCTTCAAGCACTTCTTAAGAGTGCGCAATTACAATCCGCAATGCGCAATAACGATTCACAATGCAATAACCGTTTAAGGAACAATATTACATTGCGAGATGTGGATTTTAACTTTTATTGGTGCGCAATGTTTTTCTCTTTGCGACTTTAATTACATTCCCCCTATAAGGAGGTGGGCTATGCAAAGTAGTCCAGACCAGGCATGAATTAGACCTGAGGTCTGTTATCTGCTTCACACCTTAAGTCTAATTCATGCCTGGTCTGGATTTATATGGTTTATCACCTTATTCAACTTTATATATAAACATGCACAGAGCTCATATTTTCACAGTGCGAATCATTCTGCCTTGCGCAACGCTTATAAATGAGCCCCACTATGTTTTTAAAACCTGATCAATATATAAAACATAATTGTGGATATCTGTCATAGCAATGTTGTGAATTTTGCCCTTAATATTAAATGATACTGTATACACTCCACTATTGGTAGGCAGGTTAGGAAAGAAGAGGAGGTCATTATTCACTGCACACAATATGCAGGCTTGTCTGTTATTTAAATTCCTGGCTAACCATTGGCCCATTATTTCAAATCAACATATTTGTGATTCTGATTGGCAGGCATCAGTTGAGGGGGTGTAGCTGTATGAATATAAGGCATACTAAGAGCTGCCTACTCCCTTTGGCAAAGTTTTTTTCTAACATGCGGCAGGCTTTCATTCTGGGGGGGGGGGAAGGTATGCTAGTTTTAACTATATGTGACTGCCTGAGTAGTCGCCGAATGCAAGTGTGAGCAACTGTACAATATAGAGTAAGCAATACATTTGAGAGTAAGGAGGACACCAGGGGAGAACAGTGTTGTACTGGTGTCCTGTTTGTTTCCCCTAGTGAAGCTGGGATAGAGATGTGGCTGAGCCCACCTGACTTTGCCCTAGATTAGCTCAGCTAATAACCAAAGCATAACGATAATTTGTCCACTCATTATTTGTGTCTTGGAGCAGGGTTTTTAACTTATGGGATTTCAGTTTGTTGTCTGGTCTACTGGACTGAATAGCTGTTTTTAATGCAGATCAGTAAAAGTTAAATTTTATAGTACTTAATTCTGCCAGCATGTTTTTTTATTTCTTGAATTTTGTTGCAAATTGCAAATCTAATTACCTGACACATGACTATTGTTGAACTGCAAATCACTGCATATGTGGGTGGAGCACTCCAATTACTGCAAGAAATTTATTTCCCCCCGGCGTGTTACCTGGACAATAAATCCACTTGAAATCATATGCCATATAGAACTCAGCACAAATATTAGAGTGATTATATTTTTGTTTATCGGCTCCCAATAAACATACAGATAATTAGAAATGTTTTGAATTTCACTGGACCCTTAAGCAAGCCTTTAATGACCAGATTTGTGAGACCAATCATAAGAAGGAGGGGAAAGGAAGGAATCGGCAAAGGGAAAGGAGGGGTGGGAAAAGTGAAAAAAAAAATCACATTATAGCTCCCCAAAGTATACAATTCAGTATATACTAAGCTCCTGCAATTGTGCTTCATCATTATCCAGTCTAATTTACTAAGGTATGCATTTAGTGCCAATATTTTGAGCCAGTTTACAGCAATAAAAGGATAGCCATATATTTCATTCCTAGCATTTGTGACTACATTACTAAATGAAGCACACTGTTTAAAAACTTTTCCTAACATCCCCCAGACCCATTGCCTTAAAGAAATATTTTGAAATAAATGCTACGCAATGCATGGTATTGAGAAGGAAAACGTTTATCCTTTGCAAATTCATTATGTATCCCACTCCTCATTTGCTTCTTCATCATGCAGGAAGTCTGGAGAATAACAGGAAATTGGGGGATTTCAGTTATATCGAAACATATCCACAACCTTGTCATTTGTTAAAACCAGGTGCATCAAACAATTTTTTTTCTTGAGCTTTGGCTTTATTTGCAAAAAAATCCCTCTTTATTCCAGCATCTTGTTAAATCTTGGGGGCTGATTTACTAAGGGTCGAAGTGAATATTCAAATGCAGAAAATTTTATATTCAAAGTACATTTTCAAACAGAATGGTAAATAGTAAAATCCTTCGACTTAGAAATTCGAAATACTGTCTCTTTAAAAATACGTAGATTTTTTACTTCGCCAAATAAAAGCTGCCAAAGTGCTATGTTAGCCTATATATTTTATCGAAGAAAAATCGTTCAATCGTATGCTAAAATCTTTTGATCAAATGATTTTTCGTCAACCACAGGAATCCTTAATTCGGTGAAAAATCCTTCGACTTCGATATTCGAAGACGAAGGATTTTCATTCGATGGTCGAATTATTTTACACTTCAAAATCACTTTGAAAGTGGGAACTGGCCTTCCAGTAATTCAGATAACAGGTCTCCAGATAAGGGATCCCATACCTGTAGTACTTGTGGTGTTTATACAAATGGCCGGCAGGTGTCACTGTGCACATTACTTGTACTATGCATATACACAGTACTTTTTGTACAGCTTGAGAGTAGTGATGGGCGAATCTCCCGCGATTCGCTTCGCCGAAAAATTCGCGAATTTCTTGAGAAATTCGCGAATTGGCGAAAAATTCGCGAAACGAGTCGCGGGACGATTTTGTCGCGCGTCGCGTCAACTTTGACGCGCGTCGCGTCAACTTTGACGCGTCGCGTCGTTTTCGTCGCGCGTCGCGTCGTTTTTGACGCGCGTCGCGTCGTTTTCGTCGCGTCGCGTCAAAAATGACGCGCGACTGACGCGCGACTCGTTTTCGGCGAATTTTCGGCAAGCGAAATTTCGCTGGTGATTCGCGAATTTATTCGCCAGCGGCGAATCGCGGGAATTCGCCGCGAATTCGCCCCTGGCGAATAAATTCGCCCATCACTACTTGAGAGTGATAGAGTTCAAGTTACTGCTGTTGTGTAATGGCAGCATGAACCTGCTAATAAAACACTCTTATACCCTGCTCTTCCTCGGCTACTAAAACACAACAGTACTTATAGATATACTGTATTCTACTATGTATACTATGTAGTACTATATAGAAATGTAAATGTACTGCTACACACCTAGCAATCACAGCAAAATGTAAATAAACCTTCCTACCCTCTCTTGCTGAAATAAAAACAGGTGAAGAGTAATAAACAGGGCCAGAACTAGGGGTAGGCAAAGCAGGCATGTGCCTAGGGTGCAAGGCTGGGGGGGCAGGCACGCAACTTCTCTGCCTCCTGTCCCTAGTCTGGTCCCCTCTCTACTGACCAACCACTTGCGTTCATCCATTCGCGATTGTGAGTTGATCCGTGCGTGAGCGTCTATTCGTCATGCATGTGGATGCTTGCGCGGATGCATGCAGACAGTCGGTGCCATGAACAGCCTATGGCGCCTGGCCTGACTCTGGAAATAAAAGTTATGAAGCAGGCATTGCTAGGTTTTAGAACAACATTTCACATTGGTTCATATTTAAGTTAATTTTAGTTTGTTATAGAATGGATAAACCTTTAAATTGGTCTTCATTATCTATTCGTTATAGTTTTTAATCATTTGCCATCTTCTTCTGACTTTTTTTGAGCTTTCAAATGGGTGTCACTGACCCCATCTAAAAAACAAATGCTTTTCAAGGCTACAAATGTATTGTTATTAGCAATTTTTATTACTCTTTCTATTCTCTTCTCCTATATATATTAGATTAGTGCTTGGTTGCTAGGGTAATTTGCATCTTATCAACCAGATTGCTGATATTGCAAGCTGGAGAGCTGCTAAAAAATATAGCAAATATACTCAAAATATACTCAAAACCATAAACAATAATAAATATAATATATTATTATATTTATATAAATATAATTTATTATATATATATTATATAATATATATATTAGATTAGTGCTTGGTTGCTAGGGTAATTTGCATCTTATCAACCAGATTGCTGATATTGCAAGCTGGAGAGCTGCTAAAAAATATAGCAAATATACTCAAAATATACTCAAAACCATAAACAATAATAAATATAATATATTATTATATTTATATAAATATAATTTGCTGCATTTTTTTTTTATTTGTAAGCCACATTCAAATGGGAAATTGAAGTGCAACACACGCATGCAAAAAGTTCCTGGGATACCAAATAAGGGTTCTGATTGGCTATTTAATAGACTGGCGTCCTACAGGAGACTCTGACAGGACATCTGTCAGGAATTCAGAAGCATTTGCTTAAAGGCAACATCCAAGGGGTTGGTGAGCAACATGTTCTAAAAACCTGAACAGTTTTCAATAAAAAAACACAGATAGATCTTGGGCAGTGAAGAAGAGCTATGTTAAATATAGCAATCCTGATTAGTGTAAGGGCTGTGTGGGCAAGCTTATATTTCATTGATAATGATGTGTCTCCCTAAAATGGCAAACAGGTTTCCTAACTAAACATATTTTGAACCAGGTGTCGGGCACAAACATCAGAGCACATTTTCAGCCAATGAAGCCTTCTTTTTCCATTATGGAATATTTACAAGACAAAAATAATTATCCAAATCATTAGACAGAGCTTTCATACTTGCCTAATTTTAATTCACTGCTCCAACATAGTGATGGATACGTGGCTTATTTGTATTCGTAGCAGTTCCAGTCTCAGGAGTGGCCGTTTGAAGACACTCTCAGCTTGTTTTGTATCTGACCAGTCACCTCTGTTTGACTGGAACAAGGATAGCATATATTTAAATTGGCTTTTTACAATGTTGCTTCTTTACAAATTGCCAGAATTTACCTCACTTAACCAACTTTCTGTTGACTCATCAAGTAGAGAACATGCTGGCTTTGATTTACCCCAGTGCCAATGGGAGAAACAGTTGTGCTGAGTTTGTTTATGTTTTGCAAGGAGTCATCATAATTTATGTCAATACAAATATCTTTAGCATCACTCAGCTATAACTGGCATTTAAAAAGCTATTTACAATGCTATTTAGGATAACGAATGGGTACCTGTTATCCTTAAAATCATGCAGCTAGGAAAATATGTAAATTTTATTTATTTTAGTTCATTTTGCACAAAATTTTCGGTGCACATAACTTTGGCACGTAACTATTGCTTGCAAGCAAAGGAAAATTACAGCTCAAAATGATTGTGTCTGCTGGCTCTCCACTTACTCTGCAAGGATGCTCTATCACAATGATCCCTATTGGTGCAAAGGTCCTAACCAGATTGGAATTTCCAGTATCTGTGTTGGAAAATGGGAAAAACTAATTGACTAATGCCCTTACTTTACCTGCTCTAGACTGTAATGCTGGTCATATATGCCCATATGTGGTTGGGATAATTTCAGTGTATGGGCAGTTGTCATGGGTATTTGTCATGGGCATGTAGAGCCAGTCAAGGGCCATTCACACAATTAACACTGTAATCCAGATGAATCAAGAATTATCAGTCCTGAAGGAAAATTTTCATCAGTCAGTGTGTCTATGAAGGTTTTCATTTATCCAGGTCATGGTATATCTAGTAGAAATAAATCTAGAGAAACTGGACTTGGTGAGTAATTATCGAAGACTTTTCACTACTCATCCAAGCAGCTTCGTTAGTTTAACAGACTGATATGGGAAATCTGCAGTTTATAAACTCCTCCAATAATCCAATAACACCTCTCTGGATAGTCACAGGTACATTGCATGGTTGTGATTGGATAATTGGAAGAGTCTATGGGTGTTTTTTCATGGCACATTTTTCCACTTTTCGGCTACAATAAAACATGTTTCCTTGCTTCAAGTCTTGTTGACTGTGTTGAGCAAATCTGCCCTCTTTCGCTTTGTGTCAAAGTTTACAAATCGGTATCAAAATTTGCTGAATTTCACGGGATCTCATATCCATTATGCTACAACAATTTTTTCAATAGGAAAAAGCTCCCATTTTGCCAGTTTCTTAAAAACGTGTCTGTAATTGTTTACATTACCTGTGGTGGACTTGTAGTAGCCTCTACAACTACATTTAGTAACGATGTTGCTGTTTAACCAAAAAGTACCATCTATAATTTATATATAATTAGCTTACAAGCACAGGTCCAAATGTCCAAATCCCATAAATTGTATGGAGTGAGATGGGAAGGTAATATGATGCACATGTTTTTATTGAGTATGGTGTGTCTTTCTTACATACTGTACCATGCATGAAACTGGCCATGTGGTGAATTTTTGGTGCCATTTTTCAAAACATGTCCCCAGCAGTGAAACCATAAATGGAAAAAAATGTTCATCACTATTATCTGTTCATCAGATATTGGGCCAGATAAAAAATACATATCTCTGTATTCAAATCCAGACTACAAAGCTAGATGCAATGATCTATGAAAACAACTTGCAGTCTCACCATCACATGAAAATTTTATTGAAGTCTATGAGAAAGAATTGGATTTGAATTAGGAGAAAAGTTTCTTCTCCTCAAATTGAATCTTGCCCATGAGTTTTCCTGTGATAAACCATAAAGTCAAATTTTCTTATTCATTTAAATCTGACCCAAAGCAACATCAATTGAAAAATGCTCCTGAAATCTGATTACGTTTTATAATTTATTTGGTAAGAATAATATTTTCATGAACATTTGGAAGGTTTGCCAAGAATACATCTTCAGCCTTGTATAGAAATATAACAGATTTTCCTTTTCCAAGCTATTATCATTACAGAATCCCTGGAACTTTGCTGAACTGGCTGCCATGTTGCAACATGAAATATTAAAATGCTCTGAAACTGTACCTATAACCTCCATTATACAATGGCAGCCCTGTATTTTAGAACTGGTTTAGAATACTGTCTATATTTATGTGAATCTCATAATCATGACTGTAGCCATTGAGATAAATGGGAAGAATTAAGCAAACTTTTATCAACCATGCTGGCATTTAAAAAAGAAAGTGTTCACTGTTCAGTGATTAAGTTGATTTACAGAGGTAACTGGGCTTGATTCCTGGTTACATCTCATGTGTCCAGTGGCCTTGGACAAGTCACATAATCTCCCTGCTGAACAGGTTATTATTGTGCCTGAGCAGCCAGAGTACAGTGGCATGTAAACTTAGCTGAGGTAAAATGAAGATATTAATCAAGCACCCTTACACAATTCACATGTACCTACATTGATTTACCAGCATTGTGATCCAGGAGTATATCAGGCTCTGCTACTGCCTATGGCAACCCGACCCTTGTAAACTGGCAAGAATGGAAAGCGAAATTACCATGACCAGTGAGAAAATGTGTCTGTTGTATTAAGTTCCATGTGCAAGTTGCATCCATGTACATGAAATTTATTGCATAAACCTTAGTGCCTCTGGTATGTGATGCCTGACTGCATTAGGTAAAATTAATTTGAAATTCTGGGAAGCATTGCTGGCTAATACCAGGCTAAACTGTGCTGATTTTGTTCACCTTGCACTTTGAGTTTCTTCTCTTGCTATGTTTCCATCTAACACTAATGTCAAAATGTAAGAAATCACTTATTCAGAATAAACTCCATTTAAACAGTAACAGAGAGAATAAATGGGGTGTTTGTTAAAGAGGTACTAACACCAGAAATGAATCTCCTTTTTTACATCTGTCATATTTTTGCCTTTGAAAGTTACTTATAACTTTGCCATAAAGTATTTGCACATTGCTTTTACATTTCCTGTCTGATCCCCCATGTTCCTTTATGAGGGGGCTGCCATATTTGTGCAGCAGGAGTCAGTTAGCACTAGAAACTCTAACTGACAGGCTGAGATGGGACAGTCAGGTTAGCAAAACAGTCAAGCTAGAGGCTTCAGCTTCAATTAACAATTACTTAAACCTCTTAGCACAAAATGATCAACATGACCTATAGGTAACTTTAAATGTACATTCATATTTTAAATAGTAGTTTTTTAGTGTAAGTATCACAATCCAAGCTAACCTCTGGGGAACAAGGTGATTCATTCGTAGGACCAGAAGCACTTCTGTGCAGTATCCCACTAGGCACACTGGGTGAGAATAGACTTACCCAATACCCTGGGGCATTTTCCCACATTCTCAAACTAGAATGTGGTCAGTACAGGATTGAAGAATAAAGTGGTCACTTAACCAGTAAAATGAAACAACAAAGTACCTTACTTTTTCCTATAGTGAGAAGTTGAACACATGTTCATTCCATTTTTAACCAGCTGGTATCTGTCCTTTAGTTGGGGCACATATATGTGTGTGTGTACAGAGAAGTAGAGTCCTAAAAGCCTGTGAAGTATTCCTCTGTCTCTTACATACTGAAACGGTGACAGAGCTTCTACTGAGTTATTTCCTTACTTGCTTCTGCTTTACAAAGCCTTTTTCATGGACTGAGAACAAGGAGAACACTCTTGTGGTAAAAGCCAGGAGCTAGCCCAGCCCTTTTTGGCACGTGGAGCGAGTACATTTAAATAAAAAAAATCAGTTACTTTTTAATGGAGCTTAATGAATCTTTTTTCCCCTACTCATTAGTCTAACAGTATTCAGAAGGGATTTACTTTACAGCGCTATGAAATAAGTTGGCGCTATAGAAATACATGTTAATAATAATAATAATAATAATACTTTGCAGCACATTGCCCGTATAATGCAGCATGCTGATGGAAAGCAATGGGTTAATAACTTGAACATCACAAAGTAGGAACATCATGGAATGGAAATATTCACTGTGTGCTTTGTGTGATTCCAGTGATGTCACTGTAAACTGGGCAACAAGTAACTGTTGGATGAAGGGAAAAACAGTGGGATTAAAGAAATATGTATCTAAAAAAAAGACATATATTTTATGTTGAAATCACTTGGATTTTAAGAAGGATGAATCATATTCCTGGTTTAACAGGGACTGCTTTTATTTCATAGATGTGACACGCATTAGGTCATACTATATTGTATGGGGACTAATTGCAGTTATTATTAATGTAAAGCTCACTGTACAAAATACGTATACTGCAGAGAAAGTTCCCAAGGTGTTTTCTGATCTGCCAAGGTACTGCAGTGTGAATTCTGATACTCTGGCGATGTACAGTAAGGAGATGTAGTACCGTGTTAGCCATTCGAAAAAAAATGTATAAAATGTAAAGTTTGGTGATACCTTTTATTGGCTAACTGAATAAGTAACAATTGCAAGCTTTCGGAGCACACAGGCCCCTTCGTCACGTTTTTTTGCCTGACGAAGGGGACTGTGTGCTCCGAAAGCTTGCAATTGTTACTTATTCAGTTAGCCAATAAAAGGTATCACCAAACTTTACATGATGTACAGTAAGACATACATTTATCACAATAAATAGATTTGTACTATTGAACACATTTTAAACTTGTTAGTGTGCTTTATTATCTTTCAGATGTTAAAACGCCAAAGCATAATTAGAAATGTAGATGGTACTCTATATACATTCTGTAGGGATGTAGTAGAATGGGCAAAGTAAATGGTAGTCCCCTCTGTTACTATGAGGAGCAGAATTTTCTCTGAGGTAGGAAAAGAGAGAGGACACCCCCAATAGCAATGTCAGATGATCCTAATCCTATATAGTACAAAAAAGGTAGAGGAGGAGTAATGCAGGCGGGTATCTGGTGGGTGTGGGTCGGGTTAAACCCAACCTGCACATCACTACCGGGCACCCTAGGCAATCAGGCCACCACCTTGCTCCACCCATGTATGTCCTCATGTGATGTGACGTCACGTACATGCTGAGGGTGGCAGACAAGGGAGGCCTGGGGAGAGGAAAGTTACAAACAGACTAGGGATCAGCAGAAGACCCTTTAACAGGTACCTGCCCATCACCCCACTATTGTTGCACCCTAGACAGATGCCCCTTCTGCCTACCCCTAGTTCTGGCCCTGGGAGGACGCACTGATACATAAAAGTATAAATGTGTGTTTTCTAGTTCTAATTTGTTGGGATGGATGTGGCAGAGAAAACCACCAACTGAATTTTTGCCCTGGCACTTTTACTCCTATATGTAATAAAAGTCACTAAGTTTGCCCAGGAGCAGTAACCCATAGCAACCAATGAGATGTTTGCTTTTAAACAGGTGACCAGTAAATGCTACCTGATGATTGGGTGCTATGGGTTAATGCTCCTGGGCATACTTAGTGCCTTTTATTACATAACCCTGCCTTAAAATAGCCCATGATATGTTTTTTCAGGTGGGTCCTCCTTTGAATTGTAGTTATTTATTCTGGGTGGTTTTATAATGTGAAGTTACTTTGCTAGATAAGTATTTCCCTGTACATTACACAGTATGTAATTATTGCTTTTATTACTTAGTGGTGGCCATGTCTGCAATTTTTAGAGTAGAGGCACTTAAAAATTTCTCCATCTATTAAGTTAGGTCTGGTTGCATGAAAGCCTCCTTTCTTTCCTGATCCAGATCAAATCACGACAGAACTTCTAATTTTGAATCAAAATAGTATGTGTTAGAGGTGGGAATACTTCCTAACAAACACACAACTAGACGTTCCCTAGATTTATAAGGGTACATCCTGCTGTACCTAGCGGTTATGAGCTTGCGTCTGTGTTTCCCACATGATTTTCTAAAGTATTATGCACAGCCATTTCAGTTTTAGCTACTTTGTTGTACCTTCTAACACTTGACCTGAGTCTTGAAAATGTACATCCTAATTGTTCATGTAACTGAAATTAATGAGAGAAATTAGAAACTAAATGCACGCCTGAACAGTTTTGAATTATCTGACAGTCATAGACATTTTCTTGGTTGGAGGCAGGATTTTTACAAGTAACTATAGAGTAGGAGCTCATAAAACTTATGTTCCTCAAAAAGAAGCTACACATCTTCATTGTACACACTGCTACAGTTATTAATGGTCATCTATATATTGTGCTGGTTAGTACTCCCATTGCTCTATATGCACAACTGATCAGAGAACATGGGTCAGCAGGTTCAAGCAATTCATGATTTGTGTTTGTGTACATCCAAAAAAAAATGTGTTAAAATGATGTAGGCTACAGTTTTCATATTACTTCTGTTTACCCATTTGTCTGAATTCTGCTAGTTTATAGCACACATACAGATGTAGTCACTGGGATTTGTAAGTTTAATGCGTCGTGACTCAGGGCTAATTGAAGAAACTGTGTTATCTAAAGTTATCTTAACTCATTTAATGCATTTAACCTTTTCATTAGCATACCAAAGCTCCATTGTTTTCAATGGTGAACTCTTTAATTGGATGGGATGCTGTGACACAATATTCTGTGATAAGTGGGATAAATGGGATAAATGAGTTAAGTCACGACGCATTAAACACACCATCCAAAGTGACTGCATCTGTACGGCAGTCTTTTGTTTAACCATTCAGTGTTATAAATTTATACATGATTAAAATGTATTGCAACTGTGTTGCTACATAGCCCATTGTCCATATTCTACTTTATGGATCAACTACCGGTTTTCATAGGTATAAGACTACATATTTATACCTATGATCACATTAGGGGTCATTTATCAACACTGGGCAAATTTGCCCATGGACAGTAACCAATGGCAACCAATCAGATTGCTGCATTCATTGTTCTACTTGCAGCTGGCTTCAAAAAGCTAATCACTGATTGGTTGCTATAGGTAACTGCCCATGGGCAAATTTGCCCAGTGTTGATAAATGAGCCCCATAAATGTGTTTTCTTTTTTGGATGTAAAAATAAATTACTGAGTTCATATAAGTTAGCATGCAGTACCCTGTCTGGTTACTTTATTTGTCTCTGATATTTCCCTGCTACCTTACTGATTAAGCTTACCAGGACCCTTTCCACATCCACTTTTTTCAGAGACTACAGCCATTGCCTTCGCAAACATTTATAAAGGTGCATTTTTTAACTTTCAACTCCTCTTTAGGGGAGTGTGCCAGTGTGGAAGAAAACAAGGAATAACTGAATCACCGTTAGCCAGACAGTGAGACATACTGTGTTTCCCTCTTTACTTTATTCATGTTTTGAGGCAGATATAATGTGACTCAGAGTGGTGCACTGAAATGAAGGAACAGAGATTCTGTTATACAGTATCAGAATTGTAGTGATTAGAAATGTTGTGGGGTGTGCAGTTGCCCAGCAATCCCTTGGTTGGTTGGTATCATGTTAAATGGGCTAAAGGTAAGTTCACCAGAATGATAACATTATACTGGCCCATTTAAGCTGCCTTTATGTTTTTGAAGCGTGGGAAAAGACTAAATTTAGTTGGAGTTGGAGGTAACTGCAGGGTCCCTAAAACAACCTACAAGGAGCTCAATTTGACTCAAGAACCTTTAAAGGGGTAATTCATCTTTAAATTAGCTATGATGTCGATAGTGATATTCTGATACAATATGCAATTGGTTTTCTTTTTTTATTAGTTTTGGTATTTGAGTTATTTAGCTTTTTATTCAGCAGCTCTCCAGTTTGTAATTTTAGGTTGCTAGGGTGCAAATTAACCTTGCACTGATTTCAATAAGAGGTTGGAATATGAATAGAAGAGGGCCTGAATAGAAACATGAATAAAAGTAAAAGTAAAACATGAATAAAAGTAAAAATAACAATACATTTGTACACTTACATAGCATTTGTTTTTTAAGGCTAACTAAAACGTTTCTTAGAATTAGCCATTCTATAACATACTTGTGGTTACGTTAAAGGTGAACCACTCTTTAATGAAAGGGTTTTTCATGCAATTGACTAGAGGGGATTGTGTGCCCCCTTAACTGCATTCACAGTCGTAAATGGCCTCTTACATCCCTTAAGATTTTACAGTTCAACAGCATTTTCAGTCATTGATGTGTAAAAAGATTCATTTTATGAGTAGTCAGGTGGCTGCATAAAGGTCATTTTTAAATTCACACTTGAATAAATAAAACCACCTATTTACCCAAAATTATAGTCTTCAGTTTTCTGATTTTAGAGCAATGCCTGGAAGTCATTGAGTAAAATCTAAAAATACACAGACTGAAATTATAATGGAAAGGTCTGTTTCAAAAAAATAAAAATAAGGAACAAGAATAAGAAACTGCAAAGACCAGCCAAAGGAACTCTTTTTCCTTTTCAAAAATAAATTTATGTTTGAAAATAAAATTTCAGCTACGTTTATCTAAATCTGTGCATTATACAGTATATATACGTAGATAAATATATATTTTTGCATACAAAACATAAATACAGTACATACACATACTTCCTTACTTGTTTCAGCAGTACATTGTAGTACAAATAGCATACCACATTAAATAAACATCCCACAATCTGCCAAAGGTCTCCCCTTATTCTGCCATAGTGAAAAAAACATTTCCTAACTTTGTAGTATATAGGTTGGATGTAGCAACTATGTAGATATTGTCATTATGTTTTTTATTATGATGATGATTGATTTTTATTACTATTTAGCTCTCTACTATTCAGTCTATTCCAGGCAGAAGGTCCAATTTGAGAGCATTAAAGTGCCAAAAAAGGTTAAATGGCACGGATTATAAACAAGATGTCCCCCTACTAGATGTGCTGCCTAATAGATCCCACACTCTGCTTGAGAGGAACAATAGATTGTTTTTAAAAAATTTTTACTATTGTTTCCAACAGCTGGAGTGCAGGCTCTATTAGCCCATACCTCTGGTGGAGGGGACATTTATTTTTAATGATAGGTGCCCTTTAAGTAATTAAAAATAGTGATGGCCGAATTTATTCGCCAGGCACAAATTCGCAGCGAATTCCCGCAATTCGCTAAACGCCAGCGAAAGTTCACCTGGCGAAAATTCGCTGGCGTAAAAAAGAAACTGAGTCGCGCGACGAAAATGACACAACGCACGTTGAAAACAACGAGACGTGCGCGCGAAAGCGACGCACATCAAAATACGTGCCACAACTCGTTTTCAGCAAAGCAAAATGGAATAGATTCGCCCATCTATTACAAATCATTTATATCTGCAAAAAGGTAAAAAAAAATGTCATGTTTACATCCATATTGCAGCATTTTATCCCAGAAATCCAGTGTAATAGCATGCACAAAAGTTTATAAATAGCATGCTGGTTGCCTTGAAGAATTGGTGTTAGCATTTGATTTAAGTGCAAATGATGAGAATTACAGTAGGTCATGTTTATTGTACATATTTAAAATGAAGCTCCTTCCCATCTGTTTTATTATCACTAATAATGATAATAGTAATAACTTTTGCCTCACTTAGGATATAATTTTAAAGTGGACCCGTCACCCCAAAAAATATTCAAAATCATATTTTATCACATTAGTCAAGCAAAATGAACATTAATTACACTATATAAATTATTTTAATCTTGTTTTCTTCAGTCTGGGATTTCATTATTATAGCAAGCAGTCAGGAGCCATTTTGTGGACACTGTTATTAAGACAAGCATTATATCATCTTAGAATCTTGTTTGTGCACCAGAATGGGGGACCGATGTCTGTCCCCATGTCCTGGCTACACAATTAAATGGTTAAGAGAACTGGGGGAATGTGTGGGGAGCAGTGACATCTAGGAAGTGCTGAATGGAAAGTGAAAGTAATTATCTGCCCCACCTATATGCCTAAGGCATAGAGGAGTGGCAGACAATATTTGATTTATAAAACAGCTATGAATGCTTTAATAAAAATTGTTTAATTTGAAAAGGACTTTTATTATACAGATTTTTGTGTCTGGGTGACAGGTCCACTTTAAAAAGCCTGGTAGGGTCAAGTGCACATTTTTTTAAAACCCCATGATCCCTGATCTAGAGTTACCCCCTCATACATACCAGGCTTTCTTCCATTTCTTTCCTCTGACAAATTTATTATGCTGCCCTATGTAGCGAAGTTTGATTTCCAGTGACAAAGATTCACGGCATGAGTTGCTCGGCTGCTGGGGTGCAGATTTGTTTTTGCTCAAAGTATACGGAATGCATATTAGGACATCCTTGCGAAAAAGCGCTGTCCTATATGCGCACTC
>CM044444.1:31943631-31971309 GCA_024363595.1 Xenopus borealis | reverse complement strand
TTACTCTTTTTAAATCATAATCACTACACAAACTACCCAAATGACCCTGATCAAAGTTTATATTTCCTAGTTCTTAATACCGTGTATTGCCCCCTTTAACATCAATGACAGCTTGAAGTCTTTTGTGGTAGTTGTGGATGAGGCTCTTTATCTTCTCAGATGGTAAAGCGGCTGTTGTGTTTTGGTAGCCGAGGATAATAAGAGTATAACAGTGCTTTATTAGCAGGTTCATGCAGCCATTACACAACAGCAGTAACCGGAACGCTATTGCTTTTATAGAAGGTAAAGTGTATGCACAGTATAATTCATGTGCACAGTGACCTCTCCAGGCCATTTGTATAAACACCACAGCTGCCCATTCTTCCTGGCAAAAAGCCGCCAGTTCCCATAAATTCTTGGGCTGTCTTGCATAAACTGCTCGTCCTGTCATTGTAGCCAATGACAGGTCGACTTGGCCTTGTGTTTTGGATCATTGTCATGTTGGAATGTCCAAGTACGTCCCATGAACAGCTTCCAAGTTGATGAGTGTAAATGTTCCTCCAGTATTTTTTCATAACTTTCAGCATTCATTTTGCCATCAATTCTGACCAAATTTCCTGTGCCTTTCTAGCTCTATCCCCAAAACATCAGCGATCCACCACAGTGTTTACACGTTTCACAGCAGGAATGGTGTACCTTTCATCACAGACCTTGTTGACTCCTCTCCAAATGTAGCGTTTATGGTTGTGGCCAAAAAGTAAAAATTTAGTCTCATCACTCCAAATTACTTTGTGCCAGAAGATTTGAACCTGGTCTCTGTGCTGTTTGGCATATTGTAAGCAGGATACTTTGTGGCATTTACGTAGTAATGGCTTTCTTCTGGCAACTCGACCATGCAGCCCATCTTTCTTCAAATGCCTCCTTATTGTGCATCTTGAAACAGCCACCCACATTTTTTCAGAGAGTCCTGTATTTCACCTGAAGTTATTTGTGGGTTTTTCCTTGCATCCCAAACAATTTTTATGGCAGTTGTGGCTGAAATGTTAGTTTTATTTGGTTTAGTTTCAACAGAACCCCTAATTTTCCACTTCCTTATTAGAGTCTGAACACTGCTGATTAGAATTCTCAATTCCATTGATATTTTATTTACAATTAAAAGAAAACAGATCACATGTGAAGATGGTTACCTTAATAGCTATTTTGACATTGACATTTTGTGTCAAGTTAGATTGCAAGTTATCAGGCCAAATCACCAGGGTATATAAACTTTTGATTAGGGTCAGGTTTGTAAACTTATGAGCACAACTATATGTGTATATATATATATATATATATATATATATATATATATATATATATAAATCTACAACAAAACCACATAATATTGAATAGTACACATAGTACATAGCAGGTATAGCACATGTACTGTTTATAATAGACATGCAAGGTAGGTGGCAAAGACCCCAGAAAGTGCCCTTGGGAAACGGTGAGCATTTGAATGAAGCCTTGCTCTAGTAAATTCTTTACAGTAAAACTGTGGACAACTCAGTCACATTACATTTTTAATTCAAATTTGGTTTTACTGAATGTTAAGGATTTTTCCAAATCTGAATTATGGAAAGAGTGCTGGGGTTCCAACACCAAATGCTTGTGCATATTTATGAAGTCTGCAGATTAGCATCATTAGGACCACAATAAAGCCAAATATCCTGGCCAAATCCCGAACCGAATCCTGGATTCGGTGCAACCCTACTGTAAACTATTTTAATCCAACTAAGATCCATACAAACAGTCTCAGCTCACATTCGCTAGTCCATGACTTGACAGGACTTTGCATTTCTTAAACCTGTGGAAAGATTTCTGCACATCACAGGTGGCTGGTCAACAGGAAACTTATCAAACGATTTAAAAGAACACTTATTTTCTATTTAAATATAAAGTACGGGAATGTTAAGGAAAAAAGACTACCAGTGTGGTTTGTGGGACTGACATTATTATTTTTGCTGTCAATAATTTCCCATTGTAGTTAGCAGTAGGGGCTTGAACCAAAACAATGTTCGTGGGAAGGTTTATGACTAATACAGAGCCATGAAAGATTATCCTGTATCTCTGCACTTGCTATTTTTTCCAGTTGATCTAACAATGATCCTATATACTACATCATCATTAAAATGATGTCATACAAAAAAGCATGGACAGTATGTATAGTCTGGTCCTCTGACCTATAACAGGCAGTTGTACAACATTTCCATGTTTGAAGGACTTTTAGCTTATATTGTTTTATACTGCTGCAACCTATATTGACTTAAAGGAATACAATGAAATAATGTATTTTGAAAGAATATACTCAGTCTGATTGTACAACCTGGCCACACATGGAAAACTAAATTACAGAGTGTGGGACTGCGCAGTCAAAGGCCCACACTAGCCCCTTGTATTCCATGTAGCTTATTATGCAGACTGCAATTTTTTTGTTTTGACTAATGAATTGTGATGCCATTTTATCAGAGTTTGACAGTTCCAAATTGAGAGTTCCAGAGTCCCATCACAATCAGCAACGACAGACCTTTCTGACCTCCTAAAATCTTATGCTGTCAACGGAGCTTGTTCTATGCATTTTACTGTGCAAGTATAAAAATGGCTTAACATCTGTCATTGTGGCTATTCAGATGAACTATTCAGAAAAGACACCTAAATTATAAAAGAAATACAAACCCAAATGATAACATCAAAGCCCTTTTAACTCCAATGGTCTAAGCACAATAAATGGCATCCGTTCTATGAATGAAGATCACTGTTAACAGGTATTTGAAAAGTGCATAAAATATTCAACAGCTCTGTACAAGGATTCAGCTTGTGTTACTCCATTTAATAACTACAGTATATAGAATTCATAAACACATATCAGATTTAAGCAAGGGCACTAAAAAGAAACCTATGTAGAGCTCTGCCTTTTAAAATATGGTGACTGTCTGGCAAAAGAGTGCCCTCTTGTGTATTTTCTGCAAATGACATCATATGTATAGCAAAGACGCTCTTGGAAGAAGCCATTACCGGCGAAACGCGTTAGCGAGATCACTTCAACACGCAGGACTTGAAATATCTATCCCCATTAAATACGCGGAACTCGGAGGGACGCCAACGGGCTTCAGCGCAACCCTGGGGGACATTTTAGACTGATTGAAATGCGATAAATGGAACTTTACTTGTGAGTGTATTTTACGTATATTTATTAAAAGAATATTACATTTCTACACATGTTGTTCCTACTCTCTTCTCCCCTGTAAGTGACGGAAGGAATCGTTACAGAAGAACCATATTTTATCTGCTTGTAACAGCTCACATCTTGTGAGTATATTGGAATACGGGGCCACTGGGAAGCAACGGTGTAGTGCTAACTAATTGGGCATATCAAGTTACACTATCATTCTTTTTTTCCCTCTGGCTCAACCCCTTTGGACTATATATTTTTTTTTTCTTATCGAATCACAATTTTTTTTTCTTATCGAATCACAATTTATTTTCACTATATACTTTAAAGATGTGCACATTTTTTTTAGCTGTATGTTAATTCCTTTGTTAAAAGAAACCTAATCACCAGGTGTATAAGGAAATTGATCTCATAAGGGTGTGAGGGTGCAACAAAACTGCCTAAATACTGCACTATATATAATATTCTCTGTTTTCCCCTCCTCGAGAGACATTGTCTCAAAAGGAACACAGCAATCACAACCATATATTCAGAAAAGACACCTAAATTATAAAAGAAATACAAACACAAATGATAACATCAAAGCCCTTTTAACTCCAATGGTCTAAGCAAAATAAATGGTATCCGTTCTATGAATGAAGATCACTGTTAACAGGTATTTGAAAAGTGCATAAAATATTCAACAGCTCTGTACAAGGATTCAGCTTGTGTTACTCCATTTAATAACTACAGTATATAGAATTCATAAACACATATCAGATTTAAGCAAGGGCACTAAAAAGAAACCTATGTAGAGCTCTGCCTTTTAAAATATGGTGACTGTCTGGCAAAAGAGTGCCCTCTTGTGTATTTTCTGCAAATGACATCATATGTATAGCAAAGACTAACCAATATAAAAATAGCCTTGTTCATTTTAAAGGAACAGTAGCACCAAAAAATTTAAGTGTTTTAAACTAAAGAAAATATCATGTAGTGTTGCCCTGCGCTGTTAAAACTGATGTATTTGCTTCATAAACACTACTATAGTTCATATAAACAAGCTGCTGAGTAGCAATGGTGGAAATTGAAAAATGGCTATATGGCACAGGATAATTAATGGATAACAGATAACATTATATTCTACAGAGCTTATCTGCTATCTGCTGTGTAACTTGAGCCTTTTCTCATTTGAATGCCTGTTCCCATGGCTACACAACAGCTTATTTATGTAAGTTTCTGAAGCAAATACAGCAGATTTACCAGTGCAGGGCAACACTGCATCATATTTTTATTACTTTAAAACAATTTAATTTTTAAGTTTAAAAATGTTTAAATTTTAAGGCATAATTTAGAAAGGATTACATGCAGTGCTATTACTTGGTCCTCATCAATATGACCTCCCAGAGGCACCTAAACAATTGTAGAGGCCTAATCCCTATCATTGTGCCCTTCCTAGCAGCACATCTAAACCTTTTCATCCATATCTTTGGAATAAATCCTGTATAACAGCAGTTTCAGTTTGTCGAAAGTTGTATTGTGAATTACCGCCACCCCTTAGTAACACTGTTGTCTTCCGCTACTACCTTCCATATATCTCAATAATTTCTTTGGCCACCACTCTTTCAAATGGGGGTTACTAACCCCATCTAAAAATGCTCTGTAAGGCTACACATCGATTGTTATTGCTACTTTTTTATTACTCATCTCTCCATTCAGGCCTTTCCTGTTCATATTCCAGTCTCTTATTTAAATCATTGTAGTCTCTTATTTAAATCAGAGTATGATTGCTACTGTAGTTTGGACCTGGCTGTAATCCAAGTCAAAGTATTTTCTTGGCAGATCAGTGTGTGGCCAGGTTTGCTAAGGGTTGCAGAAGCTCTGTAGTCTTTAAAATGTATTTGGACCCTACTTGCTGCAAAGCAGCAGTGAGTATACAGAATCTGAACATTCCAGTGAGGAGTTGATCCTTTATACAACCAGGAAAAACACTATTTTGCTTACAAAGACAAGGGAACTGTTGCCTTGTCAATATTTTCTATATATAGTCACTGCTGCTCTGCAGATTGGATAACGTTTCTTAACATCTTATTCTTTGATTCATATTCAAACTAATTTTTGTATTGACCCTACATGATGCATTTATTTATCACTGTATTCTCCTGGGGATCACCTTGTTACTTCTCCCCGCTCGGGTAGTGAGTTAGACCTATTTGTACATAGTTTGGTTCATTGTTATGTAATACTGTGTATTTTATAATATCATAATGTCATTAGTAATGGACGCACTTATTCACCAGGCATAGATTTGTGGTGAATTTCCATATTTTGCTGGCCACAAATGTTTTTTTTTCATGCAAAACTGAGGCAAAAATTTGCTGTGGAAAATGCATTTGGACAAAAGAGTTGTGCAATTAAAAATTGTCGATCATGTCAAAATTGTTGCGCTTCAAAATGATTTTGATGCCCATTTACTTTAATGAATGTCACTAAGTTTTTCAAATTTTGCACATTTTCCTGAGAAGTGAAACAGGACAGATTTGCCCATTGCTAAAGGTCACCAGTGCTGGTTTTGGTGCTATTTCTCTTTGACACTGTTTATTATGGGAGGTGGGGCACTGTAGTTTATATTTCTTGAAAAAAAAATTCTGTCCAGAACCAAAAGTGTACTTTTTCAATGTAATCATATTATTTTGTGGCTATGCCAGC
Source organism: Xenopus borealis (assembly GCA_024363595.1). Lineage (NCBI taxonomy): Eukaryota > Metazoa > Chordata > Amphibia > Anura > Pipidae > Xenopus > Xenopus borealis. The sequence continues at coordinate 31,965,434 of CM044444.1, read as the reverse complement.
ACCTGGCCTACTGACTAATTTTTAGGAGTTCATCTAAAAAATGTAACAACTATCTGAAAGGTTAGATGCATTGCTTATAAATCTGAATTCAGGAATACTACAATAATATTTCACATTTGGATAAACATAATTTCATTTAGGACCAAACCCATAGATTAGAACTTTTGGGCCTGGACAGAATATGATACTAATTATAGACAATATACTACTGACTAAACTTTTGCACAGTTTAATTAAAATAAAAAATACAGTACATGTGTATAAAAAAAGCAAAAAAAGTCTACACATTGTCTAAAGGCAACTGGGCCTAAAGAGCCTTAAAGGGCACCAATCACAGCCAAAATCAAACACATATTAACAATCGGACCAGTACAACCTAAACATGTTTAATCAAACTACATATACAGTTTTTTGGAAGAAAAAAAAAAAACAACAGTTTTAAAAAAAAATCCCATATTTTGTCAAATGGGTTCTCTCACTGAGGGAGTCCAAACTGTGACTATAACATGCAAATGAGTTCACAAGCATGCTCAGATTGTAGCACTGCCCTGAGTATTCCACCCAGAATGCCTAGATTTAGTAAACTCCTCCACTAGAAGTATCATGAGATTTCCCTGTCTTATCCCCTGCTGGTGATGTCATTATGCAAATGAAGGGCACACACCAACTTTCAGAAAGTGTCAGCACTATCACAGAAGTTAGTTTTAAAAATAGCTAAGAAGGTGTGCAGTTGGCTGTGAAGATATAGGTAGGAGGTGTCAGTGAAATCCAAGATGCCTGCCTCAGATAGAACTGCAGTGGAGATAGGAGAGGTATAGTGAGCTGATGATTTACATTATACAAACAATTTTACTGTTTTAAAAATCGGATTTCTTGAACTTTCACATAGTGTATTTACTTAGTAAATGGTTGTAGTTATGATTGGTGCCCTTTAAGATAGCATGAATCAGTATAATTTAAAATGACTATTTTTCTTAAATGAAACTAGTTTATGCTATCTTAAGGCTAGTCCCCTTTTAAATTTTACATCACGTGTGCCTATTGTATCTAGATTCGTACATGTGATGTAACATCTTTATATACTATTATTGAACACAGTCAAGGCATTCTAGCCACTAAATATTTTTTAAAACAAGAAGAAACATTAGAGAAAAATCAGATATAATTCCTATTGAAAGGGATTGAATTTATACTTAATAAGAATTACTTCTGGTTTGAAGGGACAGCTATGGGAACGAAATTAGCACCAAGTCATGTGAATCTTTTGATGGGCTATTTGCAAAAAAGTACAATCACACCATTCTTATTCAATAATTCAGGCCTAGTCACATGGAAAAGATATATCGATGATTGCCTATTTATATGGAAGGGCCCAAAAACTGAACTCATCAAATTTATAAACAAAATTAAAAGTAACAATTTTAACATAAAATTGACCAGTAATTATAGTACGGAAAAAGTTAACTTTATAGACCTTATGATTTTTGTTAATGATAATAAAGTGGAGACAAGCATTTATCGAAAACCAACATATTGCAATGGATTCATTCTAACTGAAAGCTGTCGTCACAAAAAACGGTTAAATAATATTCAGTCAGTTTAACAGAGTAAGAAGGAATTGCAGTAGACTCAACAGATTATGAAAAAGAATGTCAAATCCTAACAGATCAATTCAAAGACAGAGGATACAAAGAAGAAATTATAAAAAAAAAGCGAAGGAAAAATGTGATGGAAAAAGAAAAAGTGACTCTATGGATATGATTCCGTTTATTACCACAAATTAACAATTTTAAAAAGGAAATTGCAAATGAGCTTTATCCACTTCTCTAACTGAAATGCAAATGTGTCCAATTAAGTGCTTACATGATAAATAGCACCAAATTGTTTTAAAGGTAATTGCCCCTGATGAAGTATATCTTCTATATGAAATGTGTTGGCTTCTTTTACACAATAAAGTGAAATTAATTTATGATAACTAAGAGTAGTTTGGCTGATAATTTGGTTGTGATTTCACAGGACTAATAATCAGCAGAGTCCCGCAGAGTTCGGAGAGCACCTGGAGACCTGAACCATTTTGTAGCTGGGACCCACAAGGAGAAAATGTCATCAATTAAGTTTACACTCTGCAAAGCTTCAACGAGAGCTACAAATACGATCAGTGGGGAAGGACCGGCGAACTAAAGACTATCATTATCAATGTAGATATTAAATATAATATTGTCTCTACAAAGATTTTGTACTGTGGATCAGAAAATACTAAAAGGCTGCAATATAAAAAAAAACAGCTGTATTATCACATGACAATTTCACATGATCCCAGACAAAGTGTATGTAACGTGTTCGTCTCCCTCTCCCCGCTATTCACCTGGAGTTATACACCTATGCACATTGCCTGCTTCTTTGTTGCACTTATTTGCATACACTTGTGCCTTGTGATACTAGGGGGGAATTATCAACATGTGAATATAATAATATTTAAAAGGTATACTATTTTTATTGTTGGACATAAACCCTAATTTATTTAATACTATGTATATAAATCTAGCAGTGAGATGGGATGCTATATGTATCTCTCTGTTACAAAGCCTGATTTGTACCCAGGTACAACCAAAAATGTGGGGTGTGTAGCCATTATTTGCACACTCTTTTGTGTATTTTAATGTGTGTTTTCACTTTGAACACAAATTGATGCATTGTAAATGACCCTTGAAATAAGTTTAGAACCCAAGTGGTCAACTCCATGGTTTCATGTTTTCTCTCCCTTATCTTTTAATGGGATTTTCTTTTTTTGCTTCATTTAGGACTCATTTTAAAAGGGCTCATATTCCTGGGTAACAATGCATCAAAAAACATTTTTTCAGAACTGGATTTTTTTATTTGCAAAGAGCAATATTGCTGCAGGTCGCTGCATTCCATACACAGAAACTGGCAACCAACCCTATGAATATATTGTTTGGTAACACCTAAATGCCTTTCTTTCCACCTTACCTTTTCCCTAACTAGTGACTAGCTGCAATCACAAGCTGCAACTGGTCCCTGTACTAACTACCTGCCCTATGGTGGTAAGGACAGGAGCTGGTCTGTACCCATTAATGCTGTGCTCACCTCGTCCACCTTGTGTCATTTTAGAGAGCAGTCCGTCCATTCACATAAGTGGTCACCCAATTAAAATCCTCTAAAACAATTTCCTATCTATTTTACAAAAAGTTTATTATAAAAATATTTTTAAAACTATATAAAAAAAGACAAATATGTGTAAACTATATACAAATACATACATTCCAAGCGTATTATCTCAGTATCAGTGGGTCCCTGCTCAATGTAAATGTAAGGGACCAGAATTACAAATTACAGGACATTTTTCTGGGTGTTTTTTCTTGCACGATTGAATTGGTTTTAGTAGTTTAACTTAAGTTTAGTTAGTTTAGGAAGACTCCAATTAAGTTTTTTGGGTAAGATTTAAAAAAACTGAACCACATTTCACTGAATCACAATAATTATCCCAGCCATGCACCCAGTATTTCCACTTTAGTGGATAATATAACTCTTATAACTTTGTCTGGTTCTGCTTGGGAATGCGTTCTCCTTTTGTTAGAAATAAGGGATTACTTAATAATGTTGTTATAGAGAGTAGTAAATGATGGTCACAGGATTGCCTTTATAAGCTTAAAATATTACATGAGAACAATAAATTTAGTAATCCTTTATTTATATAGCTCAGTGATCCTCAACCAGAGACTTTTGAGCAACATGTTGTTCACCAACCCTTTGGATGTTGCTCTCAGTGGCCTCCAAGCAGGTGTATCTTTTTGAATTCCTGGACTGGAGGCAAGTTTTGGTTGCATAAAAATCAGGTATACTGTAGGATGTCAATCCACATAAGGGCTACCAAATAACCAATCACATCCCATAATTGGCACCCCAAGTACCAGTGATATAGCAAGTGAGTGTTAAATTGACTTGTGCAGAGCTTTTTTTGCTTGGTCCTTTCCTCATGAATTTTACATTAGGGGCATCCATTATATAGTAAGTAGTTAAGTAGTGATGGGCGAATCTGTCCTGTTTCACTTTCCCGAAAATTAGGGAAACTCAAAAAAAGTTGTGAAACAGTGAAAAAATTGCAAGACCTATTGAAGTCAAAATAAATTTGATGACAATTTTTATGTGTGAAACAATTTTTACAAATTCCCTTTCCAGTTTTTTGCAACAAGTTCCATACGCTGCTGATTTCTCCTGGTTAAGAGAGAAAGATAACAGGCCTTAAATATGTCAGTACATTTTATTAATAATTAATAATCCTGTTTTTTTATCCAGGATTATCCAATATTTAGGGGACCTGTCACCCAAAAGCAATATTCATCCTATTTTATTGTATTAGTAAAGCAAAATGAACATTAATTACACTATATAAATTATTTGATTCTTGTTTCCTTCAGTCTGGGAATTCAAAATTATAGCAAGCAGGCAGGAGCCATCTTAGAATCATCTTAAAATCATCATCTCAGAATCTTGTTTGTGCACCAGAATGGGGGACCCAATGTCCATCCCCATGTCCTGGCTACACAATTAAACAGTGAAAAGAATGTGGGGAATGTGTGGAGAGCAGTGACATCTAGGAAGTGCTGAATGTAAAGTGCCACGCCTCTAAGCCACTTTTATTATTCAGTTTTTTGTGTCTGGGTGACAGATCCACTTTAAGCATAAATTGAAAGTGTCTCAGTGAATTATCCTTTTTTAGTACAAAAAAACAACCTGAAAACATGCTTAAATGCATTTTTACTATACAGATATGTGTGTCTGGGTGACAGATCCACTTTAAGCATAAATTGAAAGTGTCTCAGTAAATTGTCCTTTTTTAGTTCAAAAATCAACCTGAAAACATGCTTAAACGCATTTTCTCGGCATATCTTCAAGGACAAGGAAAGCTAGAGTCACCACCCTGTGACTTTAATCTCTTGCTTCTTACCCCAGGCTGGTGCTCTACTTCTGTGAAAAAAAAAGGTTAAATGTAGTATTCGGCAGAACTCACCTGTCCCTCTTGTGCAGGTGCAGAACAGAACTGAACAATTAAGGTTTTGTACTGGAGGTGCTTAAAATTTTGGTAGCCTGCAACCTCTAATTATTATCATCATTTATTTATATAGTGGCAACAAGATACACAGTGCTTTAATTATTAGTTTAATTTAGAGGCAGATGATTACTAAAGATCAACCTCTCTGTAGGGATGTATTATTCATTTTCCTTAACTGGTGGATAATCTCTATGTTCTCCCTTAAATTCATATGCCTCCTCCTCCCTTGTGGATAATAATAACTCCCCAACACATGATTAAACACCTTAGGGGCCCCTACCAAATATGTCCAAATGATAACAAACCCCTAGAACAAACCCCTACCAGGCTTACATCCCTAAAGTAGCATAGTGCAAGCAGAGCATGGCACACTCAAGCAGCACTGGGCAAGCAGAGAATGGCACGCACAAGCAGCACTGAGAAAGCCTAGTATGGCACACAAGCATCACTGGGCAAGCTGTGAATGGCACACAAGCAGCACTGGGCTAGCAGAGAACGGTGAAAAAAAGGAGAAAAAGTGATAAATTTTAATCTCATAGATGGTAAGCAGACACAGCAGGCAGACATTTACGTGGGGCCAAAAAAAAGGGGGGGGGAGGGGTCCACCAGTTGGAGAGCCCTGTTTTGGGGCATATATTTTTTACTTTGAAAAATACAAAGGCCTTATAGGAGTCACCTTGCTAGGAAAGAAAAGGATAAATAGTCAACATCAACTGGGCGCTCTTAGCAATCAGATCATTGCTGGTAATTTGTACATATAATGTATACAGATGGTGCTCAAGCCTAATGATCCACAGCCAAATCTAATTTAGTGAGATATCTGAATGTTAAATTTGAAGAAGTTTGCCCCTTGAGAGTAGAATTGGTTATATATTTTTTTTCATCTTCCTGGATCAATATAACTGAATGTGCATCATGTTACCAGACCAGGACCAGGACAGGAGTGCATTTTTTTCTGTAAAAATCCATGTTGAACTAGCTTTAGATGTCTGCTTTTTCAAATTGTCAACACTGAAAATATATTTAGTGTGGGGGTTCACTTGATGGTAGGCTGCAATGAGGCAACTCTGCACACCAAGATCGGTTTTAGGGCTCCCTGCCAGCATTTATGTTTCAGCAGCTGCAGAATTTCCCCTCCCAGGGGAAGGCAACCCTAGAAAGAATAACAGTTCAACAGAAATATCCAGCCTCCTGGCTAACCCCCCGAACAATGTAGGTCTCTATAAACAGATATTGCATAAAACAACTCATATGTAAAACCCTGCTTCATGTAAATATACCATTTTCATAATAATATACTTTTTTAGTAGTGTGGTCCATTGGGTAATAAATAGAAAATTGCCATTTTAAAAAATAAGGACAGCCTCCTGAGATCCTAGGATCCAACAGTGCACACAAACATACCAAACACACTATAAAGTTAGGTCACACGAGCCAATTAACAGACAGAGTTGTGTCTTTTGCTTCAAAACTTCTTCCCTTTACAGTTAGAGTTGAAATATTTCTGGTCAGGTGATCTCTGAGGCAGCACACAGACCATCATGAAATGGGGGTTCAAGGCAAGAGATGTAAAGGGGCAATATTTACTTAAATATATATACCAGGTAGGTAAGATTCTTTAATATGTCACTTGATTTGATATAAACTATCTGTGTCTCAAAATTTATTTTCAGGGTATAGTTTTCCTTTAAATTATTTTCCTTCCAACAATGAGCACTCCAGCAGTCTGTCTCACTCACACACCTGCTGCTCAGCATCTGGTCTACCAAATAACTCTAGGGCCTCCTGAAAAACTGATGATGGATTTGGGAATTGGTCTTACCTTACTCTTGTGGATTTCCAGTAAGACCATCCCCTGATTACCAATTACGAAAACCCTGCAGAGAGACAAACTCTCTCTAACAACAACTCTCTAAACCAGGGATCCCCAACCTTTTGAGCACGTGAGCAACATTCATAAGTAAAAGGAGTTGGGGAGCAGCACTAGCATGAGAAATCTTCTTGGGTTGCCAAATGTGCTGTGATTGGCCATTTGGTAGCCCCTATGTGGATTGTCAACCTGCAGGCTCTGTTTGGCAGTGTACCTTGTTTTTATACAACCAAAACTTGCCTCCAGTCTTGAATTGAAAAGTAAGCACCTGCTTTGAGGCCACTGGGAGCAACATACATGTCATTAATCACTTTTCCCCAGGAAACTGGGGACCTTTTTGTCACATTAGTAAAATATATATGTTCCCCAGATCTTCTCTTTTTACCAGACTTGTTACTTAATTTTTTTTCATTTTTGTTCCTTTCTGGAAAATATAGAAAATAAGTCTGATTAGGAAAGGCGATAAGCAAGCTGGAGCTACAGTATATTAAAAGCCCTAACTTCAGCTATGATCAAAAACCCTCTATAAGTAAGATATTTCATTGAGTTTTTTTTTACTTTTTTTTTGGAAAGCCAAAATTCTGGTATACTGGAGTTTTAAAAAGTGCTTACCATTCAAAAAAATGTAGACAATAATAGATTTGATTAAATATTTTTGTCATAGTTGTCGAATATCTTTTTGTAAAAAAAAATATTTGTATCATTGGTGTGTGTACTAACATATACAAAGCCCCTCTGGCATTCAGTTATCTCACAGGTGTAATTAAGCAGATACTATAAAAAATATGACATTGTGGAGCTAAAACATACATTTAATACCAGGTAAAATATTTAATTATATCCCATTATTCACTTTCCAGTTTGTTATACCAAGTTCCACACTCTGCTCTGGTTTCTCCTGGTTAAGAGAGAAAGATAACAGGCATTAAATACAACAATACATTTTATAATTTCTAAAGGTTTTGTTGTTTACTACTTACCAGTAGATGTTGCTGGTTCCTGGTTTAGACAAAAGAAAATAATGTTAAGAAATCAAACTTAGTTCTCAGATAAAACCAAAAACATATATCATATGATATCAGGCCCGCCATCAGGGGGGGACAAGTGTCCCGGGCCCGGGGCTGAAGGGGAGCCCGGCAGCGCTGCAATCTTCAAAGAGCCGGGCCCCCCTTGCGAGAGCAGTAGCAAACGCTCGCCTCTCTGAAGTCCTGTGGCAGAATGCGGAAGTGCCGAAAGTTTGCGAAGTCCTGAAGAGGTGGAAAGACCCGAAGTCAGGAAAGGAGCCGACACTGAAGTCCTGAAGCGGTGAAAATACCCGAAGTCACTAAAACATCTATAATTGAAGTCCTGAAGCCACGAGTTCAATTCTACTGGCACCAATGTGGGTTTTTTTTTGTTTTTTTTTATTCTCTGGCCACAATTTTTTTATTATTTAATACTCTATAGGCCCCTGCACCAATTTTTTTGGGGCCCCAATTTTTTTTAACTTGTCGGGGGGGGGGCATGACCACCAATTTTTAAAAAAATATATTTTATGGGGCCCCAAATTTTTTTTTTAACTTGTTGGGGGGCCCTGACCACCAATTTTTTAGAAAACATTTTATGGGGGGCCCTGGCACCAATTTTGTTTAAAAAAATATTTTTTGAGACCCCAATTTGTTTTAACTTGTATGAGGGGCCCTGGCACCAATACTTTTTTTATGGGGGGCCTGGCGCCAAATTTTTTTTAACTTATAAGGGAGCCTTGGGGGGGGGGGTTACATTTTTAGCGCTGATGTCTGTGTGGTCTTTTAAATTTTATGTGGAGTGGGCAGGGATTAGGGGCGGGGCTTGGGTGCTAGGGTGGGCAGGGCCCAGGGGACCCCAAAAATGTTGTTGTGCGGGGCCCCGTGATTTCTAATGACGGCCCTGTATGATATTATTGTTGGGGGTCATGTTATTTAAATTTGTCGTTTTTTATGTTTATTTGGACAGAGCATTGTCTGCTGAAGAAAGCAAAGCTCATGTATGTAATGTAGGGACAGATGATGACAAAACTATGGAATGACTGCTTGTAATAGAAAATCCTAAAAAAGGCATGTATTTTGTTTTAGTTTATTGTTATATCAAAAGTAATCATTATGTTTATACAATATTTATTTTAATTAAGCATAAATTGAAAGTGTCCAAGTAAATAATCCTTTTACACTACAAATATCAACCTGGAAACATGGTCTAAGGCCTTTTTCTCAGTAGCATATCTTGAAGAATACCATCCAGTGACTTTAAACTCTTGCTTCTTACCCCTGGCTGGTGCTCTACTTCTGTGAAAAAAAAGTTTAAAGTAGTATTCGGCAGACATTACCTCTTTAGAAGTGTGCAGGTGCAGAACTGAACTGGTTATGGTTTTGTATTTTAGGTGGTTAACATTTTGGCAGCCTGCAGACTCTAATTTATATTTTAATTTAAAGGCAGATGATTATTAAAAATCAACTTCTCTGTAGGGATGTGATAACATTTTGGAAAAGGAGGTTATTTTACATTTACAAACTTCTCATTTTGCTTATCCGGTTTATAATATATATGTTCTCCTCTTTTGGTATCTGTTTAAATAAAAAAGTACACATACAAGGCAAATAGTCTAAAAGTTCATGTTTATGTTACACACAACCTTGTGTTTTTTATCATAATTTGAATTGTAGCTGAATCCTTTAAAGGTCCTGGCCCAGATCTAAGGGAACTATAACTAAGGACAGTGGGTTGAAACAGACAGTCAGAGAATATAATTGCCAGCCACGTTCAGATTGGGCCAGCTTTGTGTTAGTTCTGAGCTAGTAAGGAGCAGGCAGCCATCATCAGCAGCAACAGCAGCAGCAGCAGCACAGTGTATGTGCATAACACAGAATCAGCTATATATATGCACACTCCAGTGTCCTCTCATCAGGATTTATCAGCATCCAGTGTGAATAATTACAAGTACAGATCTGCTTCAGTCAGGAAGAACTTCTCTACATACCGCTGTTCACACAATACTGCTATCCATATTCTGCATAGAGACACAAGTGGGATATATCCAGCATTGAACTTTCTATAATCTGCCTGTCTGCTCAGGACCTGCCTCTCCCCTATTATTAGCTGTGTGTCACACAGACTTTACACAAAAAATCCTGCAACCAGTGCAGTCATTGCTATGTCTCAGTCAGGATCTATGGCTTCTGTTATGGGTACTTCAGTAAATGTGTGTCAAGCACCACAGCTCACTGATGTACAACTAGGGTTGCCACCTGTCCGGTGTTGACCCGGACAGCCCGTTATTTTGAAGGGCTGCCCGGGTCAATACTTCCTTATTTGGAAAACCAGGCGGGATTAGCTTGATTGACGCAGCGATCAGCCAATCGGCGATCGCGTCGTCATAGCTCCGCCCCATGACTTCACGGGCCCGCCCACCGACATCATGGGTCCGCCCCCTGTCCGGGTTCAGCCACAGGAAAAGGTGGCAACCCTATGTACAACCCAGTACCACCTTGCCAGAGCAAAGTGTCAGATCAAAAAGGAAGATCATACCTTCTATTAAAATTAAGGAAAACATTAAAGCTACTAAAGAGCAACTCTCAGATAATCTCACTGAGCTATGGAACAAAACAGTATACTGCTTGTCTGCGGTTAGTGAGCCTGACCAGGAAGTACTGCACCTAGAGGGCGCTCTCAAAGGTCTCAATATTGCCTTCGAACGTTATCAGAGACTAAATATTCATCTTTCTTAAAGAGCACCAATATAGAGGATTCTCTAGAAGAATTAAGTAGATTCAATTACCTCAATGAGCAAAGAAACTGCCTAGTTCAAGAGACCAAGGTGAAGGCTCAAGCAAAAATCACAGATCAGGGGGATGCTAATGTCTCTGTATCTTCTAGACACACAGAAATGTCTTCCAGATCTTCACATACAAGGTGTTCTACTCTTAACAAGCAACTACTCAAGGCCTGGTTGATTTACAGACGGCTAAAACAGAAGCTGACTTTGCTAGAAAGAAAGCTACCCTAAAAGCAGAAATTGAAGCTGCTCGTCAAAAAGCAGAAATGGAAGCAAAAATTGCTCATAAAGAAGCAGAAATGGAAGCAAAACTTGCTCGTCAAAAAGCAGAAATGGAAGCCAAACTGAAGATCTTGCAAAAAGAACGTGACCAGGCAGAAGCGTTAACTAGAATGAAAGTTTTAGAACAGGCTGCTAAAGCGATTGATAGAGATAGTGTCAGTCTGACAGACACAGAGGACTCCATCAAGCGCGCCAAGGACTATGTTTTGAGCCAAAATAGCAGGCACTCAGTTGCTTCTGATATATCAGAGCATTCAAACAATTCATCAAAGCAGTCACTTCAAGGCATGGCAAAGATACCCTACAACCCTAATCAATACAATAAATGTTCTCCTCCTTCTGCTTCAATAACTGTGCTCCAACAAACTGGAGGTGCTAATCGTATGGGCCATCTACCTTTTATCAACAGCACTGATACATACCCCACTGGAATAATGGACTATAAAACTATTACTATGCTGAATGCCTCTGCATCACCTTACTTCCCTGAGTCATTCAACACTAATATGCCAGACAGGGCTGGCTTTCCTCAGACAGCAGCTCCTTGCCTAATGCCAGAGGGAAATGGAATTACAGACATTGCCAAGTTTATGGCTCGCTGTGAACTCACCAGCACCAGTCTTTCAAAGTTTGATGACCGACCAGAAACCTACAGGGTCTGGAAGAGTACATTTGAGGCCAACATAGCAGATCTTGGTATTACAGCCGGACAAGAATTAGACCTACTGATTCAGTGGCTTGGCCCACAGTCTTCAGAATGCATTAGGACTCTGAAATCAGTTTACACTGGCAATGTAGCTGCAGGTCACAGCAGCTGCATGGGAACACATTTATGGCAGTCCAGAAGCCACTTAAGTCCATAAGTGTTTTATTTAAAAAACTGCAAAGTTTTCCAAAAATAACCGGAAAGGACAATCAAAAGTTTCAAGACCTGAGTGACTTCTTGCTTGAACTTCAACTGGCAAAAACTGATCCTTGCCTACCAGGTCTCAGCTATTAGGACACCGCTCATGGTGTTAACCCAATTGTAGCAAAGCTGCCATACGGCAGTCAAGAAAAGTGGGTAACACAAGGTTCTAATTACAAGGTAAAAAACCAAGTATCCTTTCCACCATTTTCTTACTTCTGTGACTTCATCAAAGAGATTACAAGGACAATAAATGAGCCAAGCTTTAGTGAGGCAAGAGTTCTTAGCTCCCCTTCACCAAATCATACACGCGCCAATTACAGGGATCACAGAGGTCTCTTGTCTGTTAAGAAAACAGATGTTGTTCCTGCAATTACTTCTCCCAACAAAGGAGATCAGGGTGAGAGAATTGAAAACCCAAATCGACAATGCCCTATCCAAAGGATGCCTCATCCTCTCAAAAAGTGTTGTGGCTTTAGAGCAAAACCAATGCAGGAACGCAAGGAATCCTTAAAGAAATATGGAATCTGCTACAAGTGATGTGCCTCTGTGGAACATCTCACCAAGGACTGCACAGCTGTTATTAAATGTTTAGAATTTAACAAGGCAAACACGTGTCAGCCTTTCATCCACAGTCCTCTCCAGTGTTACCTTCAAACACTTCTTCCCAAGGAAATCATGGCAGGGAGAGTTCCAATCATACCTCAGCTTCTACTTCATATTGAAAAAAACAGTAGCACACTGATGTAATTGAAAAAAGTGCAATGTGTTAATTTATTTAGCCCATATGCATACAAAAAAGGGCAACGTTTCGGACTACACTGAGTCCTTTATCAAGCCTAGTGTATAAGTGCAATGACAATGTTATATAGGGTATGATAAGTGGGATGGACTAAAAAGCTCCACCCCATTCACAGTGACTTCACCAATAAATAGAAACAGCCATATTCAATTATATAATTATATAATAAAGTGTATCACAATTAGTGATGGGCGAATTTATTCGCCAGGGGCGAATTCGCGGCGAATTCCCGCGATTCGCGAAACGCCATCAAAAATTCGCCGCCGAAAAATGCGCCCAAAAAACGAGTCGCGCGTCGTTTTTGACGCGACGCACGCCGAAAACGGCGCAACGCGCAACTCGTTTCGCAAATTTTTTCGCCAATTCGGGAATTTCTCTGGAAATTCGCTAATTTTTTGGCGAAGTGAAACGCGGGAGATTCGCCCATCACTAATCACAATGTAAAACATCTTTTATAAAAAACACTAAAATAAGTCTCTGTGCAAATCACGGAACGTGAATCCTCATACCTTCAGGTTATTACCTGTAATCATATAAAGAAAGAGAAGTGATACTTAAAGGTCTGGTGTTACCTGAGATGCATTCAAACTGAATCTGCATTCGAAATATACTTCTTGCAGTCAGTACTCAGGACTTCCCAGACCAATTAATACCTTGCAAAAGGAAACATATTATGTTAAAAACAATTATGTAACAATAAAATTAATCATTGTATCTACTTCATATACATTGTATGCCACTCACTTAAAAATGAACTGCCCAGGGGAATAATCTCTATTTAGTCCTCGTGGCCAAACTGTGTCCAATTTGTGGATCCAATACATTTCACGATATTTTAAATAAAGTAACCGGTTCCCACCTTTTCTATCACTTGAAATTTTAATTGACTTACTGAGTGATTAGTCTGATGAAAATGATACGGTACTGGTAACGTGGTGATTCTTTTACGTATTGTTGATTTATGTTGTGAGATTCGATAACGTACATTTTGCGTAGTTTCACCCACATAAACCAATCCACATGGACACTTTAATAAATATATGACAAAGGATGATTCACATGTGAAATAATCATCAATTTTAAATTGTTTTCCTGTGTGTGGATGATAAAAATTATTTCCCTTATTTATTGAATTACATTGAGTACAATGTAAGCACGGGAAAGTACCATATTTCGGTTGTTGTAAAAAACGTTGATTCATTCTTTTTCGGGGCCCTATGTCTGCTTTAACCAGCTGGTCACGTATATTCTTACCTCTCTGATAAGCCATGAGTGGAAACTGTTGAAACTGAGGTATTTGAGGAAAACAGTTCCGTAATAAATGCCAATGTTTCTTTATAATCCTCGACACATGTTTACTTGCTGTCGAGTATTTACTTACAAAGACCATTTTCTCACCTTCTTTCTTATTTTTCTTAATACTAGGATCCAATAAATCCTTTCTATCCAATGTATTAATTTTCTGTAAACCTTCTTCTAGTATCTTATTGGGATAACGTTCTGTCATATCACTCAATCTATTGGTACATAGAGATTCATCACTTACAATGCGTTTAACCCTTGTATACTGTGTCAGAGGTAATGATTTTTCTAAAGAAGGAGAATGAAAACTTTGTAAATGTAACAAATTGTTTTTATGTGTCTCTTTTCTATATAGATCTGACTCAAGGCTCTCACCAACTCTAGTCAGCGTGACATCCAAAAAATCAAGTGTGTCTGTATGGTAAGTGTAAGTAAATTTCAGAGATGTTTCAATATTGTTCATCTCTCCCCAGAATGTATTTAAACTCTCGGGGTCACCTTTCCATAGAATTAAGAGATCATCTATATGGCGCAAATATAAAGAACAGTGTTCTTGATATAATACTGTATGTGGGAGCTACATTGCATCCCATGGCTGTACCCCGTTGTTGGGTGTAAAATTGATCCCCAAATAGAAAGTAATTTTGGTGTAAAACAATTTCTAGAATATTGATAAAAAAAAAATTCACTTTCTGTATACTGTGTCTGGTCTAAATAATATCGGACCGCTTTTATTCCAATTGTGTGTGAAATGGAGGTATATAAACTAGTAACATCAAAACTGCTTAGCAGTATAGTATGTTCTGGCAGTTTAACCATACTCAATATATTCAATAAATGGGTTGAGTCCTTCAAATATGACTTAGTTTTCTGTACCAGGGGCTGTAATATTTTATCCAAATAAATAGCAAGTGGACTCAACACTGAATCAGTGCCCGCCACTATTGGTCTCCCCGGGGGGGTGTCTCAAATTTTTATGAATTTTGGGCAATACATAAAAGACCTGTGTGATTGGGTCTTGTTGTATAAGAAATTCTTTTAAATCATCATCAATTATACCTCTATCATGGGCCTCATATACAATAGTAGATATACATTGTTGTATGGATGTCATCAGTTAACTCTTTATCAGAACTTAATTCATTGAGGCATGTCTTCTCTTTTTGAGTAAGGTTTGGTTTATTACCCAACCTGGGATTACGTTTCAATTTACCCTTTAGTATTTGTATATCTCTAGTTACTAATTTAACATAAGCCTCTATCACATTATCATTAGATGGTGGAATAAAATTAGTTTTTTTACGTAAACCTGTTGATTTAAAAGTTAACTCTGAATGACCTAAACCAGCATTGCTGACATGTCCTGTAAGGTTCTCAGGTATTTTGGCAAAGTGACTTTTAAGTCGTAAATTTCGAAATTCAATGTCCAGTCCAAATTTATCACAATTGTAAGTAGGACAAAAGGATAAACCTTTCTGTAATACCGTCATTTGTGTAGTAATTTGTCAGAAATATTATATAACGTTTCTGATGCTGTGGGTCCCGTCTGGCCACCCTGTATGGTTGTCTCCTCTGTCGCAGTGGGGATGCTGGGAACTGTAGGTGCCTCTCTTGTGGTGTCTGTCTGTCTGGTATTTCTCTTCCGGCCTCATCTCGTTTTTTTGCGGTGACTGGCGGTCGTTCCTCTAAAAAAGAGGAAGATGTGGAGGTAGAGCTCTCCAATGCTGCCGCTTCCCACGAGGACTCATTCATACTGTGCCTCCCGTCTCTGCGGCTGTACTGTTCCCTCGGTTGTCCCTGTCGCTCTCGTGAGTAATGTCGGCGTCCTTCTGGTATCCATCGATCAGTGCGTCCTCCCCGACGCCCAGCGTTCTCTCCCAGCTTCTACTTCAGTGTCCACGTCATGTACTGAAGTCTTTGGAGAAGGAGTATATGACAAATCCTTTGCCACAATATGCCTAGTTAAGGTATACCCTAAAGGACAGCCTGAAAAGATGCTTAACCTCTACACCATTCTTGATGACCAAAGCAATAGGTCACTAGCACGAACTGAGTTCTTTAATTTAATTTACATAAATGGAGAAGCACTACCATATACTCTTGGCAGGTATTTCTGAAGTGGCTGGAAGAAGAGCTTATGGCTTTATGATAACATCTATAGATGGCAAGACAAGGTTACCTTTGCCTGCACTGGTTGAATGCAACTGTATACCATCCAACAGAGAAGAAATCCTACACCAGAAGTTGCTCTTCATCATCCTCACTTAAGGAGCATAGCCAACTGTATACCAGTCATTGACAAGAATGCTGACTTTCTTCTTTTGCTCGGTAGAGATATCATGAGAGTACACAAGGTATGTCAGCAATGCAATGGACCTCATGATGCAAATCATGCCCAACGCCTTGACCTAGGCTGGGTCATTGTAGGACATGTCTGTAGAGATGGTAAGAGGAAACCCACTAATATTACTTCTTACAAAATTCATGTACTTATATTGATCCATGTCCACACTAATACAGTGTGAAAGAAAGACATGAAAGCAACTCAGACATAGTAGTGTGAATTCTCATCAGTCTCAGGGACACACTCTTAGTAGCACTGTGTTCAAATCAAAACCAGCGATGGCAGCAAATAGCACTCACACCTGCGGATAAAGAATTACTTTAGGAGAAGTTAAACAGCTGGGTAACCCCTTTATCTTCCTGCACACACAGGCAACATTTGCCTAACAAAAGGCAACAAGCAATATCTATATTATTTTCACTGCAAAGCATATCAGACAAGAAACCAAAAATGAGAGAACCTTTCCTAGGCTTCATGCAAAAGTGTTTTGACAACCATGCTGAACCTACAAGTCAAGAGAAGAATGAAGAAAGAGAAGAAAGAGGAGAATCTTGGTTCCTCTTATCCTTTGGCATCTACCAGCCTAAAATTAGGGTAATGTTTGACTCTAGAGCTCAGTATGAAGATCTGTCAGTGTACAACACTTTTCACTGGGCCCAACTTGAAAAGCAGCCTTATAGAGGTACTCATCCATTTCAGTCAAGAACCTGATGATATGAACAGAAGATGCCTGCAATGGACTCTAGTGCCAGTATTGCCATGCATGTTTTTTGTTCATTACAGGTCCCTGGAGTACAAGAATCTTTATATTTATGGACTTGCATGCTTTATTTTGTGTAATAAACTTCAACAAATCTGCATATTCGTGTCAGTCCGGTTGAGTTCAACTGTCTGTGGAGATTGCTCATAACAATGAGTAGTGTCCTGTAAAGGTCCTGGCCCAGACAGGTCGGATTTGTGGAAAGGCTACCTAGGCCCGGGCGTAGGGTGACAGGATTTAGGGGGCGGCATGCTGCCGAGCACACCCACATTGGTTCAGAAACACAGGGGATACACAGGAGATTTTCCCATGTGCCAATCCCCAGTGCTCCGGTCCTGATGATGAAAATTTGAAAATAAAGGGTAGAGTATGGGGGCGATGAATGGCAGTGGGCCTAGGGGCGCCCGCAAAGTAAATCTTTCCCTGGGCCCAGATCTAAGGGAACTATCACAGTGGGTTGAAACAGAACAGGTCATAACATGATTCCTGGATGAAAGTTCCTTTGATGAGATAGTTATAGAGTATAAATGTATGCAGAAGTGACATAGGTTTCTCTTAGGGAAAAATTTTTCACTTTGAAAACTACAAAGGCCTTATAGACAGCAACTAGGCGCCCTTAGCAATCAGATAATTGCTAGTAACTTGTACAGATAATGTAAATAGATGGTGCTCAAGCCTAATGATCCACAGCCAAATCTGATTTAGTGAGATATCTGAATGTCACATTTGAAGAAGGTGGCCCCTAGAGAGTAAAATTGGTCATATATTTTTTTTCATCTTCCTCTGGATCAATATAACTGAATGTGCATCATGTTACCAAGTCTGAGTGCATTTTCCTTCTTTTTGAAAGAACGTTGAACCAGATTAATCTGATTAGGAAAAGTTAGATAAGTAAGTTGCAGCTATATTAAAAGCCCTGTCTTCAGATATGACCAAAAACCCTCTAGGTAAAATATTTCATTGAGGGTTTTCATTGAGGGTTTTTTTTTTTTAAATCTGGTATATTAGAGTTAAAAATAGTGCTTACTGTTCAAAAAATTTAGATAATAACAGATTTGTTTAAATATTTTTGCCATAGTTGTCGTATTTCTTTTTGAAAAAAATACAAAATATCATTGGTGTGTGTGTTAACATAAGGGGCGTCATCAGGGGGGCACAGGGGGTACTCCTGTACTGGGCCTGGGCCTGGGCCCCCCTTGAACACATAGACAAATGCAAGAGGTCCTCTGCACTCAACCCATTATCAATATATTTAAGACATTGAGACATTTTGTGCATACAGCTACTAAAAAAATGCCTTACCCTTTAAACAACAGGGATTTTTTGTCCATATATTGCAATATATTTAAGCTGGCCAACTTAAGAATTCTATTGCTTTGTTATGCATTTTACAAAGGGACTAAGTTTTACCTGCAACTTACTTGCTGCTTTTAAAGTAAAACTCACAATCATGGTTGCCCTTTTATTAGACACCAGTGGGATCACCTGACTATAGCTGGGAAGGGTGGAGGCTAAAACAGAGAGCTGGTCACTGCTCCAGTATAACTACAACAAACAAGAAAAAGTTGTGCTCACCACTAATTGCACTCCCGCATAATGGTTTTAAAAATTAGTGGTGAGCACAACTTTTTCTTGTTTGTTGTAGACCCCCTTGAACACGCCAAAGTCGCCACCTCTTCCATCCCAAAAAGCCTAACAGCCGAGGTGCCGAACAGCTGAAGTTCCGAAAGCGGTGAAAAGACCCGAAGTCCCAAAAGCGGCAAAAAGACCTGAAGTCCTGAAGCAGTAAAAAAAAACAAACACCTTTTTCTTTTAACTTGTAAAGATTAGAGAGCGTAGAATAGTCAGTGGACAGGCAAAGGTCAGGATTGGAGATTATCAGAGTAAACAGACAGGCAAAGGTCAGGATTGGAGAAAAGCAGAGTAGTCAGGCAAGGCAAGGGTCAGGCAGGAAATAGCATAGAAAACGCATCCATGAACTAGATAGAACCTAACAACGTGCCAGGCTCTGTACACTAAAATCCCCTTAAATACATTTGAATTTCGCGGCATTGCGCGTGACGTCATCACGCCGGCACATAAACCCAGAAGTGCGCTGGCTGGAATGGAGCAGACGCATGCAGCGGGCGCCCCCGCCGGAGACTATACCACCAGGGTAAGCAGCCGGTAACCATGGTAAATTAACCCCTTTATTACCCTTTCAAACTAGTACTGCAAGAAAATGTTTTTAAAAAAAATATTTACATTTGCTATTTTAAAAGGGATACTGTCATGGGTAGTGATGGGCGAATCTCCCGCGATTCGCTTTGCCGAAAAATTCACGAAACGAGTCGCGGGACGCTTTTGACGCGCGCGCCTAATGAAAATGACCCAGAGCCCTGATCTACTGGAGGAGCTGATGAAACAGGGGCTTAAAGGGATCCTGTCATGGGAAAAACATGTTTTTTTCAAAGCGCATCAGTTAATAGTGCTGCTCCAGCTGAATCCTGCGCTGAAATCCATTTCTCAAAAGAGCCAACATATTTTTATATTTCATTTTGAAATCTGACATGGGGCTAGACATATTGTCAATTTCCCAGCTGCCGCAAGTCATGTGACTTGTGCTCTGATAAACTTCAATCACTCTTTACTGCTGTACTGCAAGTTGGAGTGATATCACCCCTCCCCCCCACCCCGCCCCCCAGCAGCCTAACAACAGAACAATGGGAAGGTAACCAGAAACCAGTTCCCTAACACAAGATAACAGCTGCCTGGTAGATTTAAGAACAGAAGAACAGCACTCAATATTAAAACCCATGTCCCACTGCGTACTATTCAGTTACATTGAGAAGGAAAAACAACAGCCTGCCAGAAAGCAGTTCCCTCCTAAAGTGCTGGCACAAGTCACATGACCAGGGGCAGCTGGGAAATTGACAAAATGTCTAGCCCCATGTCAGATTTCGAAACTGAATATAAAAAAAATCTGTTTGCTCTTTTGAGAAATGGATTTCAGTGTAGAAGTCTACTGGAGCAGCACTATTAACTGATGCGCTTTGAAAAAAACATGTTTTTCCCATGACAGGATCCCTTTAAGCCCCTGTTTCATCAGCTCCTCCAGTAGATCAGGGCTCTGGGTCATTTTCATTACCCAAAATGAATTACTTTCAAATCTGCTCACAAGTTGCAGAATCACACAAAAGTAAAATGTAAAATAAACCAAAATTTTATATATTTGCTTTGTTCAGACAACCGCACTTTTCATATTTAGTATACAAGCCCCTTGTGCTATCGTTCTGCAGGAAAAAACTCCCTGAACTCCCAAGGGAAGCCTTTCACTTGGCATATTCAATATTTATTTAGTCTTATTTCTAGAAAGAAAAATAAAATTTACACATTAAATACATAATCACTTCTCTTTCATTGTAACTAATAAGCAGCTCGGCTGCTGTAACTGAATAAATGGCGTTGCTATTTTATGGTTTTGTGCTCAGAATTCTTGGCCAAAATATTTATTGACTATAAGCTAAAACATTGGTTTTGTGAAGCAATGTGGAAATTAGGAATGCAAAATCAATTATGGTTTCATATATTTGAATTAAACACTGGTTTGTCGTTGGTTCAGATTTTAAAATGTGAAATATATAGTAGTACATACCTCCCAATTGTCCAGTTTTCAGCGGGACAATCCCACTTTTGACAGATCAACCAGCAGTCCTGTCTTTATACTGGAAAGTCCTGATTTTCTCAGCACTGAACTGCTAAAAATGTATACAATGTTTCTAACTTAATTGGCTTTTGGCAGAGAGCCCAGAACAGCCACCAGGTGGAGATAAGATACTTTTGTAACCATTTTGAGATAAGCAAATAAGTAATTTTAACAATTTATATAACAGGCCTCTTGCAAGAAGTTAGACTCACAGCTTAAAGGGCAATTCTTCTTCATTAGCAAAACTGTAATAACTGCAAAGAAACCACAGAAATGTGTTCAAAGTTTGGACATGGTTATTAGGGGGTGTGGCCACAAAATGGGTGTGGTCACAACATTTTGCTGCACTACGTGAACCAACTTTTTTTGTCCCTCTTTTTATTTCCAAAATGTTGGGAGGTATGGAATTATAGTAAGTAGAATTTACATGTTTATTGACTGACTGGTTTATGTATTTATTATTTGCTATTTCTATCTGGTAGTTACACACAAGAAAATTTCTTCTCCCCTTTCTTATCCCTGTAAGAAGCAATGTACTACGTGCAGCAGTTCTCTGTGCACTGGACTCCACCCATCCCCTTGCCTGTTGGCTCATAAATAAATAAAAATTTATAAAATGTAAAGTTTGGTGATACCTTTTATTGGCTAACTGAATAAGTAACAATTGCAAGCTTTCGGAGCACACAGGCCCCTTCGTCAGGCAAAATACAAATGAACATTGAAAAGGCACATTATATATACAAATAGATCACTGAAAAAGGGTTTATGGGCAATGAATTAGAAAGTTACAGATAGACAGATAACTTGTAGAAGGTAATAAAAGTAATTAGGGTGGGTTGTAAATAGTCCAGGGGTCTCGATTCAGTCAGGTCAAATAGTTTGAACTAGACTAAGGGCTCCTACGCACGGGGCGTTTTTACCTGCGCTCCCCTGCGTTCAAATGTAGGGGAGCGCAGGTATAGACGCACTCAATTATTTTCAATGGGGCTG
>CM044444.1:31860479-31938996 GCA_024363595.1 Xenopus borealis | reverse complement strand
GGGGGGGGGGGAGTTACTCCCCTCTAGCATGCTTGGTGGAGCACAAAGCTGCTCTTACTAACTAACTAACTAACTAACTAAAACCGAATGCCTCAATCTTTTTAGAGAGTGCTATGACAGTTGCTATCCTGCACACTTACTTCATGGGGTCCCTGATTAATCTAAAGGGGTTGTTCCTTTAGGGCTCAGCACTTCTGGGGCCTTGTTGACTCCAGGTGCAAGAGACATCCACCCAGATCAACTACTGCAAGCCAAAGAGGAATGATCACCCCTTGCAAAGCACTATGTTACATGAAGCAAGACATTTTCATCAACCTAAAGGCACAAAGTACAAATGGTTACATGGGTTTTTGTCCAGCAACAAGGGAAAAGAGGAATTAAAGCCACAGGAACTGTTAACCCTAAGTATCCCTATATGTACTTGGCATTTTGGGAAGATCACATCTCATGTTGGCAACCAATAAAACAATAACAAGGTGGTCATTCTGTGTTTTGCCACTTGTAATATTAAAGGGGTTGTTCATCTATGAATTAACTTTTAGTATGAGGTAGAGTGATATTCTGAGGCAATCTGCAATTGGTTTTTATTTCTTATTATTTGTGGTTTTTGAGTTTTTAGCCCAATTAACTGGCTCAGTGATCATATTTCAGATCCCATTTCCTGCACTAATTACATACTTAGAGGAGCGGTTAAAGGGTTTGTTCACCTTCATAGAACATTAAAAAAATTTAACAGTTCATGTAAAAATAACAAGCTTTGCCATATAAATGTTTAACCAAAAATTTGCAGTTGATGAGATATTCACCTCAGATGGATCCTTTTGCAGATTGGGTCCCTTAATCATGGGCCCCCAGTGAGGGGAGGTCGCAGACCCCCAAAAAATGCTACAGTGACTTCCTGTACTTCCTTATTTTACATCATACACACTCCTGGCAGCAGCAGGAAGTGCACAAATGCAGCCGTTTCTGAGGCTTAGCTCTTAGCTTGGAGAGGAGAACTCCTCTGATAGGATTTGGTGTGGCAGCATGTATGTACACTAGGGTTGCCACCTTTCCCTGTGGCTCCAGCCGGACAGGGGGCGGTCCCGTGACGTCAGTGGGCGGTCCCGTGATGTCACGGGGCGGAGCTATGACGCCGCGATCGCCGATTGGCCGATCGCGGCGTCAATCAAGCTAATCCCGCCCGGTTTTCCTTATTTGGAAAACCGGGCAGGAAGCATTGAACCGGGCAGCCCTTCAAAATACCGGGCTGTCCGGTTCAAAACCAGACAGGTGGCAACCCTAATGTACACAGATGTGTGTTATGTGAAGAGGCTGACTTGAAGGAGGTGAACCTTAAAGGAACAGTTCAGGGTAAAAATAAAAACTGGGTAAATAGATAGACTGTGCAAAATAAAAAATGTTTCTAATATAGTTAGTTAGCCAAAAATGTAATGTATAAAAACTGGAGTGAGTGGAACACAACATCCTGCTTTTCAGCTCTCTAACTCTGAGTAAGTCAGCGACTTGAGGGGGGGCCACATGGGACATAACTGTTCAGTGAGTTTGCAATTGATCTTCAGCATTCAGCTCAGATTCAAAAGCAACAGTTATGACCCATGTGGCCCTCCCTCAAGTCATTGATTGGTTACTGCCTGGTAACCAGGGTAACCAGTCAGTGTAAACAAAAGAGAGCTGAAAAGCAAGAAGTAGTGTTCTGTTCTATTAGGTTAGACTTGCAGTCACTCCAGCTGTTATACATTACATTTTAGCAGTATTTGCTGAAGTAACAGGATTTATTTTACACACCAACTTAGGGTCGGACTGGGGGGCCTGGGGCCCACAGGGACTGCTGTCCAGAGCCCCCCAAATCAACAAATGCAGTGTCCCATAATGCAGCACCCATGCTGGTATGTGTATGCAAGGACGGCGCCAGCCAGCATGCGCAGAGCAGTTCACCCGCAATTTTTTTTTTTTGGAGATTTGTTGTGGTACAGGTATACGACCTTTTATCCAGAGTGTTCAGGACCCGTGGTTTTCGAGATAGTGGATCTTTCCAGAATTTGGATCTTTATACCTTAAGTCTTCTAGAAAATTAAGTAAACATTAAATAAACCCAAGTACAAGCTACTGTTTAATTAGTACAGGTATGGGACCTATTATCCAGAATGCTTGAGACCTGGGGGTTTCCGGATACATCCACATGCATCTGATCCACTTGCTGTTTTGATTCCCCTCTGATAGGATAAAATGCGCACACATGTACCCATTACATACAATGGCAGCGTGACTATGGGATGACTATTTTGACCCCTAATTACGCAATTTTATCCCTGTATTGTTTGGTACTTTGGTATATGCACTATTTTCATTTGGGGTCCATACATAACCACATACTTTTGTATATCTATGCATTTTGGGCATCCTGGTAGACTCCTGGGGGCAATTTCACTAAGATGTGAAAATTCGCTAGCATTGGCTTCGCTAACGTTCACCGCACTTCACCAGGTGAATTTTCGACAGCACTACGCAAATTCACTAAGATGTGAATTTGCGCTCAGGGTGGTGAACGTTAGCGAAGTAGCGCTACCGTTAGTTCGCCAGGCAAAGCGCAGTTACACAAACGATGCCTAATTTGCATGCGGGAATTTAAAGGGCACCTATGGGGCTAAAAAAATTCCCCAAATGAAGGTGCGAGCCGCCATGACACCCCATGCATAGCGCATGTGACGTCATGCGCATAAGCCAAATGAAAATCTGCCACAATTTCAGGCAGCTTTTCATTCTGCGAATGCACATGGGGTGTCATGGCGGCTCGCACCGGGAGCTCCATCCCAGTGCGAGTAATCCAGTGCAGGCAGGGGGATTTTTTTTTTAAAGTACCAAATTAACTGGCAGTGAAAGAGTTAATGTCAACTACCCCTTTAAAGGAAAGTTTCAACGGGGTGGTTCACTTTTAAGCCGACTTGTTTATAAAATGGCTAATTCTAAGCAACTTTTCAATTGGTCTGCATTTTTTTTAATAGTATTTAACTTCTATGCCTTCTTCTTCTGACTCTTTCCAGCTTTCCATCTAAAAAAACAGATGCTGTGTAAGGCTACACATTTATTGTTATTGCCACCGTATTATCTTTCTATTCAAGCACTCTTCTATTCATATTCCAGTCTCTTATTCAAACCAGTGCATGATTGCTAGGGTAATTTGGACCCAAGCAACTAAATGGCTGAAATTGCAAAATTTGTAAAATACTGTCCTTCCTGTGTTTATATTTCTGCCCTTTTTATAACATTGGCAAAATGCATCATTTTACTGACTGGTGGGTAAAATAGCAGCAGGTGTGCACCCTATGTGCATGGCTATGTGCTTGTTTGTCACAAGGCTGGGGTGTTTATGTTTGGGGACATGGGGCCAAATACACAGATAGATGTGCTTAATGTATATGCTATTTGCATAGTAAAATGTGTTAGATTTGGGATATGCTAGGTCTTTATACCTATGTGAGACTCAAGTAATGCACACAAGATAGCAGCCAATGCAGGGGAGACATTCCCCAACTGTAGTTTAGGAGAAATTAACCAATGGCCTTTGAATTTATGTGACCACTTACAAGTGCACTAGCAACCAATGAATTACAAGGGGAGGGCAGTATCAATGTCCAATAGGAAACAAGTAAGGGCAAAGACTGGGAGTGATGATGTAAGCATATAGGAAGTGCAGGTATAAAACAGGCCACTCCTATTCTTCAGAAAACTGATCAGAGAGACAGGAGAAGGACAGGTTTAAATGGTATATAAACTAGCTTTTACAATTACCTATTTACTTCATTTGATGGAAAATGGATTGTCTAACACAGTGAGCACATTTTTAGTGGTTTCATAAAATGTGGACATTGAAGGTGAACCAACCCTTTAATGCTGCATGTCAGGAATGCCCACCAGGTGGCAGTAGTCTCTTAGTAGCAGCACACTATTTTGCCTGATTGCTTTGAGCTTTTTTTTATTATTTAATTGCTAGGAGAGCTGTGTCCCGCCGACACAGAAAGTGGAGTCTGTGCAGCTGACTCGCAGCTGATTTACCCAGCGCCGCTCAGAATTGAGACCTTCATCCCTGCATGTGTAAGTGACGGCTGAAAGCTTATGTTTCACTGGTAGATTTAGCCTGAATAACCTGAGACTGGAAACATGTAGGTGCGGGGATAAGGAGCTTGTAGGTGCAGGGAAGGATAGAGAGCGTGTAGGTGCAGGGATCAGAAACGTGTAGGTGCAGGGACAGTGTTGTGCGATGCATGTGTGCAGCAGCTGCACAAATTTGTAAAGCAGCTGTATGTGTGATGTGTATTCTTCTATGTCCTCAGGCACTGTACAGACACAAGGGGCTGGCAGTGCATAAATAACTGCTTCCTCAATACATTGCATATGACTTTTTTCTAGAACGAGTTGCATTTTCCTTACTTTAACATACCTCTCAACATTTTGGAAGTAAAAAGAGCGACAAAAAATGTTTTTTTCGCAAGTAGAGTGGCTACATTTTTGTCCACGCCCATTTTTGTGGCCACACCCTCTAATTACCATGTTCATGTTACAAAATTTGACAGATTATGAAAGTTCAAAAATATTTCTCCTGTTACAATTACTTATTTTTTTTTATCTCAAAGTGCTACATAGTATCTTATTTGCACTTGTTAGCTGTTCTGGGCTCTTTGCCAAAAGCCAATTAAGTTAGAAACTTTGCTTCTTTTTCTGGCTGTTCAGTGCAGATCTGTCAAAAGAGGGACTGTCCCTCCAAAAAAGGGACAGTTGGGTGGTATGCTTTATTCTGTACACTTGTAGATCAACTAAAGCTGCTGCAGAATGTCTTTGTGAGCAGGGATAACAGATCCCCATTCACTGCACAATTACTTGCCCATTCTGTGTGCCAGTGTATGGCTATTACAGATATTATATGGGTCAGGGGTTTTAGGGAATTATTTGTCCTGTGCTCAATAGTTATAATGTTCATTTGTTTACACAGTACTTTATGAAATGAAATGCAAAGCACTACAGAATACTTAAGTAATCCAAATTTTTAAAAATGATTTCCTTTTTACAATAGTACCTTGTACTTGATTCAAACTAAGATATAATTAATACTTATTGGAAGTGGGGTTACTTGCCTGGCCAGTAAAAATAAAGCTTGATGCCAATGTTATTAATAGGAAAAAACATCAAGAATATAGGAAGGCTGGTATTTTTTTTCCAGATAAGGTGGCAACTGTAATTGGAAACAAAACCAGCCTATTGGGTTTATGTAATGTTTACATGATTTTCTAGTAGACTTAAGGTATGAAGATCCAAATAATGGAAAGATCCATTAACCGGAAACTGCCATTCTGGATAACATGTCTCATATCTGTAGTTCTTACAGCCTGTGTAATAAAAGCCAAAATGTTTCTCCAGGTCTAGTAACCTGGAGCAACCAATCAGATGTTGTTTTCAAACAGCATACTAGTCATAGACTGCCTGCTGTGGTTTTCCAGATCAGCATTTGTTACACACAGTGTACGGTACACACAGCAGGAACTAATTGGAAGTTGGCCTTCCACATTCTACCCAGTGAAGTCTGATTGCTTTTGGGTTGCTATGGTGCACACTTGCCCCTGTTTGTCACAGCCAGAGACATGATGTAGCCTGTGGCTCCAGATTAGATCAGCCATGGTGTTAAATCTTAAGTAGCTGCTTGGATTCTGATTTCTAAAGAAAGTAAGGACTCTTCCACATTGTTATTTGATACAGTTTTGTGTGCACCTAAACAAAACACTTCTGTTATAAACTGCCTGTTATAATTGGCGACGTTTTGCTTTCGAATTTGCTGCGTTTTTTTTTAGAAATTCGTTAAATGGGGAAAAATTCACAAAACGCTGCCACGTCTTGTTTTGGATGCCGGTGTCCGTTTTTTAAACACCGGCAATGGGTGCCG
This sequence comes from Xenopus borealis, assembly GCA_024363595.1. NCBI lineage: Eukaryota > Metazoa > Chordata > Amphibia > Anura > Pipidae > Xenopus > Xenopus borealis. The sequence continues at coordinate 31,933,061 of CM044444.1, read as the reverse complement.
CCATCCAAAAATGGCAAATCACAGGAACTAGCAGGCGAATAAATTCACCCATCGCTACTCATGTGCATCCAGAACTGAGTTTTATTGCAGTCGTTTCATTGCATTTATGCAACATGCACACTTTTATGCACCAGATGCATGTTCATAGGACAAGAAGGTCTGGAACTAAAAAAAATGCCCTTGGTTGCATTTCAGATATTTACATAAGTGCAATGGATTCATTTTTACATCAGCATACATTTTAAACACTGATGTGTAAGAGAACAGTCACTTTTTTGCCTGTGAGCCACATTCAATTGTAAAAAAAAAAAAGTTGGAGTGCAACACAAGCATGAAAAATGTTCTTAGGGATGTCTAACATGGGCTGAGATTGACTATCGGTAGCTTCTTTGTGAACTGGCATCTTACTGGAAGGTACTGTTTGGCAGTATACCTGGTTTTTATGCAAATTAAACTTGCAACAGGAACTCAAAAATAAGCACCTGTTTTGAGGCCACTGGGAATAACCTCCAGGGGGTCAGAGAACATGTTGCTCACAAGCCACTGGTTGGGGATCACTGAGTTAGGGGCTAGCTTGACTATACAGGGGGGTCATTTATAAACTTCGCACAGGGCAGAATGGTTCACACAGTGAATATATTTGGTTATATTTATAAAGCTGGATAGGAGTGGTGTATTTAATGTGCAAAACGAAATTGCAATTTTTTCCCACACTGCGAATACCCTTAACAGCCTTTTAAATATGGCGTAAATTGTGAATATTTATTATTGTATTTATTTATTTATTTATTACACTGTGCGCTTGAATTATGCCACAACTATGGTGGCAGAGGAAATATTCGCAAAACCGTTTAGCATATTTCAAATTTAAATTACTGTCAAGGCTATTGCCATGCACAATAACCTCACACAGTGCCCACATTCGCTCAAACACCCGTCTCTTTAGTGAAATTTTGTGCACAATGCAAACCCGACGGGCACAACAGTGCAATATTTTACTGTTCGAGAAAAAGCGCGACCAATGCAACCATTTGTGAACAAGTATGCGCTGTGCAAATTTTATTAATGGCCACCATTCTATGTATATTCTATGTATACTGTGTGGAAATAAAACAATACTAGAAGATATCTAGGTAAGCTATCACCATATAAAGGCACAAGAGTGCAGGCCTCTGAGCAACCAGGGAAATAATTACTGTTTATAAATGTATTTTTTTTTAGGTCTATTTGTGCAGTTTATATAACCTTACAGCTGTGACTTTACACCTGCAAGTATAAGGCCAGTATAAGAATGGCCAAATAAATACTTTCCAATATCCTTTTATAGAAAAAAGCATGCTGATTGATATGTTTGAATAGGGATTAATGATATCTTAATGTGGATCAAGTACAAGGTACTGTTTTATTATTACAGAGGAAAAAGGAAATACATTTTAAAAATTTGGATTCTTTGGATAAAATGGAGTCATTGGGAGATGGCCATCTCATAATTTGGAACTTTCTGGATAACGGGTTTCTGGATAACTTATCCCATACCTGTACTGCTAATAATATTGGAGCAGTAAATCAGCAGTTGAAACAGAGTGAAGCATGGAGGTGTATCACCTGTGCCCTCAGTAATATGGTGTATGAACAATATAATAAACATGATTCTTCGTAAATATAGATATAAAATAGCAGCCACTTTTAATTAGGACATTAACAAAAGCCTAATGCATCTTACCTAGGGTTTTTGGAATGTAGAAGCATTCCTGAGATGTTTCCACTGACGTAAATGAACAAAGGTCCATTCATAACACTAACGTAACAAAGCATAAGCCCTGTGCATTGTCAGATGTTGCACTACTGTAGCTAGAAACATGAGTAGCAAGATTTATACCATGAAGATCAAAGGCTAAAAAATAGAAAACACCTTAACATGCAAAGGGGCAAAGGTAGACGACATAAAGATAGAGGCCAGTGCATGTGTGAAGTCAGCATGTTTATAAAGGAACGTAAGAACCAGCAAATATACTACTCGATGAGTCCAAGATCTAAATAACTGATGTAGCCATATCAGCTCACTTGGATTTTAATAAAGCTTCGACAGAAGTTTCATTGTGTGTTAATGTGTAATCACAATCTTTTTACTTTTTTTTTTCTTTAAAGCAAATCACTTTAAGGAAGCTTGATACAAATCGTCTTGCGTTTCTTTTTTTTATTCAGGGTTGTCGCCTGATAATAAAAGCTGGATTTGTCTTATTAGTTTTGCATTCCTGACATTCAAGATACAAATATGGGATCCAAGGTTTCGGTAGTAGAATCCGTGCAAGTGGTGATCGTTGGTGGAGGGTTTGCCGGCATCACTGCCGCCAGTCAACTGAAATCCTTTGGAATTCCTTTTCTGTTAGTTGATATGAAGGATGCATTTCATCATAACGTAGCTGCTCTTCGTGCTTGTGTAGAGAGTGGTAAGTTGTTTAGAGAGTGGCAAGCTCTACCTTCTTTTCATTACTGTTCATTATTAAATTATACTATGTGGCAAAAAGTATCTGGACACCTGCCTGTCCCTCTCATCCAAATACCAAGGGTATTCATTTGAAGTTAGTTCTTTCTTTGCTACTTAAACAGCCTCTACCCCCTACTCCTCTAGGCTTTCCACTAGTGATGGGCGAATCTCACCCATTTCGCTTCGCTGAAAAATTTGCGAATTTCCAGCGAAATCCGCAAATTGGCGAAAAAATTCGCGAAACGAGTCGTGCGTCGTTTTTGAAATTCGCCGCGAATTCGCCCCTGGAGAATAAATACGCCCATCACTACTTTCCACTTTTGAAACATTGTTGGTGGGATTTGCTTCCATTATAGGTAGCGAGATGGACTCTGATGTTGGGGTTGCTGCTCACAGTCAGCATACAAAATCACTCAAATCACTTTGTTTGAGGTTAGGGGTTTAGGGAAGCCAGTCAAGTTCCTCCATTCTCATTACTGTATGGACCTTACTTTGTTCATTATCCTGTTGAAATTGAGGGCCTACCCTAAATCAGTTCTACAGAAACTTGGAATTGTCAAGAATGTCACCTATTGATGTAGTGGCACCAGTGTCTGCAATTATTGGTGTGGCCTAAAATGCCAATTCCAATACTTTTGAAGGGACGAGCATTAGTGATGGGCGAATCTAACACACATTTGCAGAAATGCATTGAAGTCAATTGATGAGAAAACTTTGTTTCAGCCATTAGAGCCTATGGGCATCATCTTTGTGGCGAAATTTGGTTAACATTTGCAGTCATCATTAGCGACCATATATTTTGTGCATATAGTGTGTTATGAAAGAAGATCTAGGGATGCTGCTTTGTACCTTTCAGGTTTTTTTTTAACTAGCCTCATTAAAGGAACAGTTACACCAAAACAAGAAAGTGCTTTAAAGTAATGAAAATATCATGTACTGTTGCCCTGCACTGGTAAAACTCCTCTGTTTTCTTCAGAAAAATTACTATAGTTCATACAGGTATGGGACCTATTATCCAGAATGATTGGGACCTGGGGTTTGCCGAATAACGGATCTTTTCGTATGGATCTTCATACCTTAAATCTACTAGAAAATCTTGTAAACATTAATTAAACCCAATAGGCTGGTTTTGCTTCCAATAAGGATTAATTATATCTTAAGCTGGCCATAGATGCAAAGATCTGCTTGTTTGGCAATGTAGCGGATTTTTCCCCTGATATGCCACTAACTGGCAGGGCTATATCGGGGTAATCCAGATGTTCGGTCCTATGACCTGTCGGAAGCCCCCATACGTGGGCAGATAAGCTGTCAAATTGGTCTAGACCAGTGGTTCTCAACCTTCCTAATGCCGCGACCCTTTAATACAGTTCCTTGTGTTGTAGTGACCCCCCAATGCGCCCATATGCCACGCCCCATCCCAATCCACACCCCAAGCCATGCCCCTAGTCTTCAATCCTCCACTGAATCTGGCTTGCTTCTAATATTTTGGGAACCCTCGGTAGTTCCAATCTTGGGACTTATCAACTTTTCTGCTTCCCTCGAATATGTTAACAGCTTTTTTTGTATATGGCAAGTCATTAATTTCCCAATGGTTTTTAACTGAGCTCTAACATGAATTCACCTATTTGTAGAATGAATTGATAATGAATTTGTAATCAGCCGTTTTTAATAATTTATTATACACAAATTTATGCATGGATCATAAAGGTAATTAAAATATGTACATGAAATCGATGGTTGGTGATTAACTAAGTAAACCCTGCTTGAATAAAATTTAATGAATTGAGTTATGTATACAGAGTGTGGGTTGAGATCCTTTTTCGGTTTTGTAATTGGTTATTATTATTTTTAATCTCATGCACCGTCAGCTATTGCAAGGAGATTGTCATAACATGCAACACAGTGCACAGCTACCCTTTACAAAACTATTTTCACCTGGGCAAGTGACTTTTGTACTGGCTTTTGATGACAGTGTAACACACAGAGTGGAGAATTAAAATAACAGGCAGTACTACCAGAATAAAAGTATTCCAAATAGGGTACCTGATAGTTTCTGAGCTTCTGAATAAACTGTGCCAGCCAGTTGCACTGAGTGTGCACCCTAGATGCAGTAGCCACCACCTGAACAGATCCGTTTCATAGCCAAAACCAAGCCAGCCAGCCTTAGAGGTCATCACGCGAAATGCGCAAAGCTGGTGACGTTCCATAAGCAGGAAGCAACAGAGCGATGCGCAGGAAGAAACAGGAAGCTGGGTAGCAGTGGGAGGGAAGTGACAGAAGGCAGTGCGCACAGCCACACACCAACAGCGCCAGGCCAGTACAGTTCGTCTATGCAGAGTGACATCACCATGCACAGCATCCAAATGGTCTTAGGCGACCCCTGTGAAAGGGTTGTTCGACCCCCAAAGGGGTTGCGACCCACAGGTTGAGAACAGCTGGTCTAGACAACCGATATCGGCAGCTTTATCTGCCCGTGGATGGCCAGCAATAGTTGGGATCAAGTACAAGCTACTGTTTTATTATTATAGATAAAAAAGAAATAATTTTTAAAAAATTTGGATTATTTCATTATAATGGAGTCTATGGGAGATGACTATTCCATAATTCAGAGCTTTCTGGATAACGGTTTTCCAGATAACGGATCCAATACCTGTATTAAAAAGCAGCTGTGTAGCAATGTCTGAAATTGAAAAAAGGCTATACGGCACAGGTTAAATAGTGGATAACAGATAACAGCATTATGTTCTACAGAGCTTATCTGCTGTGTAACCATAGCCTTTTTTTCCTTTGAAGTGGTGTTTCTGAAGCAAACAAAGCCGTTTCACCAGTTCAGGGCAAACACTGCATTATACTTTTATTACTTTAAAACCTTTTCATTTTTTGATGTTACAGTTCCTTTAACTGCACTGGATCCCTCACAGGGCAGACTCCAGTAGATGTCTGTTTGTTGAAGTCTGAAAATGACTTGGCCTAGAAAAATTACTAGAACTTGATTACTAAACTATGATTCATTTTATGGCATGCATATGTGTTTAACTATTATTGCATTTATGCCATAGAAACCATTTCTAGCTCAAGCATCATTACATAGCCATGCAAGCATGAGTAATTGATACCAATATCTGTTGACAGTTTGACAGTTATTTTATGTGAAATTACACCACAAATTGTCAAGGGGATGAGATGTGATCTCTGTTTTTAACATGAAAAGTGTTCATTAGTGAGTCTAATTGGGAAGAATCATACATTTAAATGTAGTTACATAATTACATTGTTACTATGACCTCAGTGTGTACAACTTACCAGAGCTGCAATTAGCTGTTACACTTGCGTAAATAATGTAAGCTGTTGGCTTAATTGACACAAGACAAATTGGCTGAATCGCACCAAAATAGACATAGCTGCTGCATTATGTTTTTTTGCAGTATTATTTGGTGATGAGCTATAGCCAGTTTTAACAAACATTAGTAAAGCACATCTAAATTTGTCAAATGTTTATTCTTCTTCTTAGTAGGGAAATCCAGGTCCAGTCATGTGCCCCCCCCCCCCCCCCCAAAGTCACGAATTGCTTGCATAGTGTCAATGCAATGCATTTCTTGTTTAAAGTAATGTACTTTCATAAAGGGTTCATGTTGGAGGAGCAAGCTTGCTCCTATTAGCTAGCTTTTTTACTCCATCGCTCATGTGGCAGCTGCTGGACTTTGAAGAAAAAAAGAAAGGAGGAAAAGGGTCAGTTGCAAGTACCCCAGCCCAGGGCCGGACTGGGAGGAAAAAAGCAAAAGTGTCAAAGCAGCCCATGTATTCACACGCATGCAAAGCATGATAGAGAACTAGTGTTTATTAATAGATATTTTATAATATTAGTCCATTACCATATAATCCCCAGCAATATTATACACCCAATGTGCTTGAACTGGCCCTTGCAACAAATATCTCACCCTGGTTTCTATCACAACTATTTTATCTGATGGATTAGCGGTCCTATACTTACAGTATATTCTAAATTTTCCTTTGTGTGCCCCCAGCTAGACCATGCATGCTGGCAGATAAGTGGACTTTCACCCTGTGACACACATGGTAATTAAAATGTGGCATACTTGAAGAGACTAGGCTGTCTCATGCTATTAATGCTATATATTACAGCATTCCATATACAGGCTGAAGTGACTGTTATGAGCATGGATCCTCCTGTACACAACATACCTATCATAAGCATAAAGGACTGGGATATAGCGAGCAACTCTAATATTAATAGCTGGAATTGGTCAGAATTCCTGGTTCCATCCTATGCCAGTACTGGCATGTGCACTAACAAATGCAGGCATCGGCTTAGCTGTGGCTGGCTATTACAGACAGCTCATTTACATTTCTAAAGTGATTAGCTCATTTACATATTAAAGACAGACCTCATTTACATTTTTAGCTGAGTAGCCGATTTACATTTTTAGGGTAAGGCCAGACAGGAAGATTCAGGGAGATTCGTCGCCTGGCGACTAATTGCCCCGAACCGCTTCCCCCTGCCTTCCAGCTACTTAATGAATAATCGCCTGCGCCTATTCACACGCAGCAATGCGCTTTCCCAAAATCACTTATATCATTTGTATCAAGGTTATATCATTTGTATCATTCCACAATAAGTGTTGGGACTGCTATACTGGCTAATTTAGTAAGGCAAGAGAGAAATCACTGGCACACAGGATTTGTAGCAGCAGGGTGAACCCTTGCAATTTTAATTAATGCAGTGCTTTTTATTAAAATTGCAAGAGTTCGCCCTGCAGGTACAAATTATGTGTGCCAATGATTCTCTCGCTGAGCACCAGGAGCCATCTTTATACGGGGGGGGGTGGTGTGCAGTTTATCCCAACTGCTTGGACTGAAAATTTAGTAAGGCCACATCTATATAGAATACACTAATTGGGACTTCTTTATGCTGTAATTACAGAATTGTGGGTGACATTATTACTGCTCTGATGATTCCATATTGGCATGAGTACATGTTAAAGTGTTGAATTTTGTTCTAGGCTTTGCAAGAAAAACGTTCATATCCTATAAGGATTCTTTCCATGACAACTTTAAACAAGGCAAAGTAGTTGGAATAAATCTTCAGACCCAACATGTGATTTTAGAAAGCAATGAGGTAATTAAAAAAAATGCAAAATCACAGTGACTGTTATCATTATAATATAGTGTTCTTCCACTTGGATGTTGTATTCTGCATCAGTGTCTGACTGGGACATCAGGGGCCCACCCAAAAACCTTACACTAGGGGCACACTAAAAAATCTTAGACCAGGGGCCCACTCTCAATATTATTATTCTTCCTCTACTCACCTCTATTCTCCTAGTGTATTTTCTTTACATACTGTAATTTATTATGACATCTATTTAGCATCTAGAAATAGGGAATGGCCATGAACTTGGCCAAATTAGCAGCATGAGGGCCCACTGACACCTGGGCCCACCGGGACTTTTCCTGGTATCCTGGTGGCCCAGTCCGACACTGTTCTGCATCCAAACAAACATTCTGCTGTTGGCTACCATGTCAGAGGTGTTGATTTTTTTTTTTCATACATACTATCTGGAATGCTTGGGCCCTGATAAGTAACAGTGACAGTAACATCATAAACTGAAGGTTTATTAAAATTAATAAAAATATACTGCATTGTTGCCCTGCACTGGTTTTCAGAAACACCACTATTGTTTATATAAATAAGCTTCTGTGTAGCAATGGGGGCAGCCATTCAAAAGAGAAAAAGATAAGCTCTGTAGAACACAATGGTGCTATCTGTTATACACTATTTAACCTATGCCATAGCCTTTTTTCAGTTTCCGCCATTGCTACACAGCAGCTTGTTTATATGAACTATAGTAGAGTTTCTGAAGCAAACAGATCAGTTTTACCAGTGCAGTGCAACAGTATTTTCATATATATTTTCATATTTCAATATTTTCAGTACTTTTAAACACTTTAATTTTTTGGTATTACTTTTCCTTTAAGGCTACTAAACAACATTTAATCATTAAATAAACCCAATATGATTGTTTTGCCACCAACGTGGAATCAAGCTGCTTAGTTACCATCAAGTACAAAGAAAAAAAGGATATTTTGTAAAGAAAATAATTTATTTTATAATGTATAAATAAATATATATCTATATATCTATATTATAAATTCACTTTGTCAGAGACAACCTGCCTGTAAGATTTCTGGATATCAGGTTTCCGAATAAGAAGTTATAATAAAATATTGTGTTGTTAGAAGTAAGGTTGAGTTAGATTTACATTATCAATGGCATAACTACAGAGTAAGGTCCAAGTCCTCTGTAGTGCTTTCCACTTAATCCATAACAACTATTTGTGACTATTAAAAATAATTTGCCATTCAGTGTGATATATGATATTCTACACAGTGAATAATACACTCACCCACTATTTTCATAAAACACCTTCTTCCAATAAGACTGTGTTCCTGTTCCGAAATAGAATCTGAAACTACTACAGGTATGGAATTTACTATTCGGAAGCCCGTTATCCAGAAAGCTCCGAATCACAGAAAGACCATCTCCCATAGATTCCATTTGATTCCAATAAGCCAAATTTTAAAAAATGATTTCCTTTTAATAATAAAACAGTACCTTGTATTTGATCCCAACTGAGATATAATCAATCATTAAAGGAGGCAAAACCAGCCTGTTGGGTTGTTTATATGATTTTATAGTAGACTTAAGGTATGAAGATCTAAATTATGGAAAAATCCAGAAAACCTCAGGTCCAGAGCATTCTGGATAACAGGTCCCATACCTGTACATGTTTCTTCCACAAAACAACCGCCCCATGTCCTAGCTTAAAATCAATTATGGGACAGGCTAAAATTCACTTTGATTAGAAGTGCTATTATATAACAGCAGTCCATACTTTATTTTAAGAAACTAATGACATGAACTTGTAGGTGATTGCCATGCACATCAGTGGAGGCCTTTGGGACACTTTAGCACCACATTTGTGATATGCTGAAAGTATTATGTATGTTTTTATCCAGGACTGATGTTGTTTTAGTTCCAATGATTTTGTCCAGCAAGTTAAATTCTTTGTTTTATAAATAGACCTAAGAAAGGAGCAAGCAAGCTGGTGACATTGCTCTGTGACTTACTGCCTTGTAAGTTCCTGGAGATGAAGTGCTGAATTTTGTGTCATATTTCCAGTAGATCAATTAGTTTGTTCTCAGTGTGCCAGCTCGTTCATGCTACATTTGGCAATAAAGGACCAATTATAACATACATCTTACACCTTTAAAAAGCAATGATACATGTCAAATGTAATTCCTATTCTATATTCTCCTGTGTGCGTTATGTGTTACAGGAGCTTTCATTTTCTCACCTCATCATTGCAACTGGGAGTAATGGGCCCTTCCCTGGCAAGTTTAATAAAGTCATCTCCAAAGACCAAGCTATTCAGTTGTATGAAGATCTGGTTGAAGAAGTAAGTCATTTGGGATCAGGGAGGAAATGAAATACAATTTTTTTTATGTGTAATATTTTTACATAATCTGAAAGGGTATCCAATAACATTGTTTTTAAGAGTTATTTTCATTTCAAATGTATTATGTTATTACATGGGACAGTGCTGTACAGATTACTGTATACAGCAGCCGTATTATACACTATACAACTTTTACTCAACCACAAAAGTTTGTTGCACAGAAGTTATTTTTTACTCCCATCTGTCTATTATGCCCTATGTCATAAAAACTTGCTTTTGTCTGTCCTTTACTCAGCTTAGAGACAACCAAAACACTTATTTGGACACATATTGCCCACCATAGCTACTGCAACTTGTTTCTTATAGGCTTTGCAATATACTGACTTATCTGTTGTAGATGCTGTTCCTTACCCACTTACCTCACCGTTGTATATTAGCTGCTTCCTATCCAGATTCTTTCTTAAATAGCAGTGGGGAAAGGGGGAGGAGGTAGGACAGTGTGGGAAATGGGTATGAAGTAAAAGCGATGGCATTATGGTGCACTAGGGGCAGGAAATGAAGTAAAAGGGCCTCTGCAGGACATATAGGATCAATGCAACAGAAATTTCAGTGGATCAGTCAGTCAGTGGGGAAAGGAGGTACAGAAGAAGACAGGGTTGACTTAGGAGCACAGATTCAGGGTGGGCTGGTGTGAAACAATGGGTAATTACAAGTTTGGCAGCAAATACAATGCTGGTAAATATGTGTATTGCAATATTTTAATTTTGTGCTAACCATGTAATAATTGAAACATAGAAGAAATGGCACTTTTCTCTTTTATCACAGATAAAAGAATCATACTCCCATTGGCTAAAAATCAGTAATATATCCAAAAATGGTGTACTCTCCATTATATATTTGATTTGTGCGTATTCAAATATTATTCATAACAGTGGAAACATCCTGTGAGCCAATGAGCATGGTGGATGCAGTTACATCAGAAAGCTCCCCATATGATTCAAATGTTGAACCAAGTGCCTAATGTTCAGATGAGCCCAATTTGGCATCGCTGCTTGGGTGGCACAATTGGGCAATGATCCACTTTGTGATAGGGTGGCCAAATGGATCCTGCTTTGTATATGCAGGTATCTGAAAAGTGCACCATCACACAGTGTCCACAGTAAGCCATGTTCATGTTCTCCAGAATATGTTGCAGTGGCAAAAATTTTATTATGCTTCATGCACATTGTGAATACACCAAGTGGCTGATGAACACTTCAGATGAGTGAAGGAGTTGCACTGTAGTGAACTGTAGAGCCCTAATTGCTATAAACTGCTATTATTGAAAATCATGTGTACAAGTGTAATCTGATAGGAGTGACTCAATTCAATGGACTCTGTGGGATTACTGTATATATGTAAAGAAGTGTTTAATGTATGTTTTTGTTTATTTTGCAAATTATTATTGTTTATGTCAGTTATAAAATGCCCCAATCACGTCATGTCACACTTAATAGAAAATGAAAAGTTTAACATGATCATCTTCTCTAGATTCAGAAGGCTAAGCATGTGGTGGTAGTGGGTGGTGGATCTGCAGGAGTCGAGATGGCGGCTGAGGTGAAGACTGATTATCCAGAAAAAGAGGTAAGAGGAGGAATATTGGATATTGACTTTTATAACACTTGTGTGAATACCTTGTAACTGGGTTGAAGCCCTGTTCTTTTGTATTTTAAGAGTTAAACCAGCTAAAATCTAACCCACAACTAGATCTGATTTTTTTTTTACCCCAATTTCTACTACAGTCCTGTGTTTAGATAGCTCAAAGGAAAATAAAACCCTATAAAATCCAATATTTTATATACTGAAGTTATTGTACCAGCCTGAAGTTTCAGCTTCTTAAGAGCAGACTTCAGGACTTGTCACAGGGGGTCACCATCTTGGAAAATGTCTGCGACACTCATGTTCAGTGTTCTCTGAGCAGCTGTTGAGAAGCTCAGCTTAGGGGTAGTCACAAATTTACAAGCAAAAAATTAGGTTGGCCTGTAAAATAAGCTGATGCTACAAGGCTGATAATTAAATCCTAATGCTAATTGTACTGGCTTCTGAGTTGAGATGTAGTCATTTTCTGTATTAATTACTAATCAGCTGTAATATCCTGCCAGGAGTCGAACCAGTGACATGATATTTCTATGCTGTCTGTATTGCCCTATGTGAGCAGACAGCTGCTGTCCTGGTTCATTCCTTTTGCTATTCTTATATTTGCAAGTAGGCATGGCTACAGGTGATCTGTGTACAGAATCCCAAAACATAATATACAACACTTCTTTATCTAAACTGAGCAACACATAGTTTATATCAAATTAAGTGGCATATTAAAGAATCTTACCAAACTGGAATATATAAGTAAATATTGCCCTTTTACATCTCTTGCCTTGAACCACCATTTCGTGATGGTCTGTGTGCTGCCTCAGAGATCACCTGACCAAAATAGTTCAGCTCTAACTGTAACAGGAAGAAGTGTTGAAGCAAAAGACACAACTCTGTCTGTAAAATGGCAATTTTCTATTTAGGATTACCCAATGGCACATACTACTAAAAAAGTATATATTATGAAAATGGTTTATTTACATGAAGCAGGGTTTTACATATGAGTTGTTTTATGCAATATCTTTTTATAGAGACCTACATTGTACGGGGGGTATAGTTTTCCTTTAAGGGCAAAACCTTATGTTGTTGTTTTAGAACAATAAAAATCTCGCAGAAAATGCTTGTGCTCTGTCAGTAAACTTATCCATTTGTGATGCATAATGATTTATATCTAGTATCTATGTACATTAAATATTGGATCCTCCATTGGATATATATGAAAATGTAACATAGCCATGCACCATTTCAGCAAGTGCATGGGGAAGTGGCAGATGAGGTATCCATTTATTCGAACCAAGGGTCAGTCAGTTGATACCTGCAGCCAGCAGTACCTCTCTGCACCAGCTTTCCAGTGCTCAGGCTTCTTTTGTACATGCTCAGGACAAAAATTAGCTAAGAATTTCATGTTCCGCACATGCCCAGGGTATAGGAAGAGTAAGGTAGCGTGATGCTTAGAAGTTCTCCAGGCTGGTGCATTTTTGGAAAAAGAGGAGTTCCAGCCTAAAGTAAGCAAATGGAATCACTGGCAGTGACTTATAATTTTTCCCACCCATCTCTAGTGAGACTCCAATCAATAAGATTACACACAATACACATGTTTGTCACCAAATTTCATATATTTTACAGGATGTCCCCATTTTGTCTCCATAGGTCACTTTAATCCATTCCAAGATTGCATTAGCAGATGTTCAGCTGCAACCAAGTGTCAGAAGAACTGTGAAGGAAATCCTTTTGAGAAAGGGTGTCAGACTAATTTTGGGTAAGTACACTGATTCACACACAATATTTACTGTAAGGCAGACACATTTATTTTTACTTAAGTAACAAAATTGCGAAAGTGTTCACGTACACTTTCTGCATATTAAATTATATTCCAGCCTTTAATTTCCTTTTAGTCTAAAATAAGAAATCTGACTATGGATTAGACAGAGAGATGAAGGTGGGAGAGAACTAAGCACAGGTGGCAAAATTAAATGGATACATTATATAATGTTGCAACGGTTAAACAGCCCAACAAGGTGTGAAGAGTTTGGTCAGTTGATCATTAGCATTCAATTGGTAGATCATTATTCTGTGCGTCTTATTTCATCAACCTCAAGTCCATCTATGGACAAAGCAATGCAGATAAAATTGAGTAACCTTTAAAGTACTGTTTCTTAACCTGGACTCCAGATATTACAGAACAACACTCGGAATTCCATTTGTATTGGAGGAATTTGGGGCGTTGTAGTTCAGTGACATCTGGGTACCCAGAGACAGTAACAAACAAGGGAAAGTTGTGCTCCCTACTAGACATAGATAAATACAATAGATCCTCTGCACTCAACCCATTATATTAAGGATATATGTATTATATTTTGTGGTCACAACCTCATTGTACCCCCCTCTTTATGTTTTTAGAAAATTATAGGTGAGCACAACTTTCCCTTGTTTGTTATGAGTCATATAGTAGCAGTGGCCAGCTCCTTGTTGTAGTTCCCTCCCCTTACAACTATAGTCAGGTGATGCTACTAAAAGGGCAACCAAGTTTGGGAGTTTTACTTTGAAACCAGTGAGTAGGTTGCAGGTAAACCTTAGTCCCTTTGCAAATGAATTCTTAATGAATCAGATGAAAGTTGAGTGTAGGACTGGCCATATCAGGGATGACTTTGGCTTAGTTGGCCAGCTTAAATATATTGCAATAAATGGACAAACAATACCTTTTTTTTGCATTTGTAGTAGCATAAGGCACAAAATGTTTCAGTGTCCTTAATATATTGATAATGGGTTGAATGCAGAGGATCTCTTGTATTTGTACCTAGAGACAGGCCTTAAAGGGGTCAACCTTTGCTATATTAGTGGACTGTTTGGATACAGTAATAAAGATTGTTACAGTATTATTCAACATTAAGTGTTTTTATGAACAATATGCTTATGGTGATGTGACTATCATGCACTGGGGCTATTACATTGGTTGTACTGTGCTTAATTATTTTATTTTTAACAGCACAAAAAGTCACCAATTTGGACCAAGTGACTCCAAATGTTGCCCAAGAGAACATGGAGTTGCAATTGGACAAAGACTCACAGGTGGTAAATTGTGACCTTGTTTTATGTTGCACTGGATTTAAGGTCAGTTCCTCAAGTTACAGCAGTGCTTTGGGTAAGTCTTTTAGGGGGGGTTTAGTAAATGGCAAAGCAAAGAATGGCAAATATTGTGCCTATTTGTTGATTTCACCTATGAAGGAGAATAAATGAAACAATAATGATGCCAGCATTAGCAGTCACTGTGTAGCATTTGGTTTGTTACTTTTTCCCCCCATATATTTGTATGGGACCTTGGGCTTTCCGAATAACATCTTTCTGTAATTTGAATCTTCATAACTTAAGTCTACTAGAAAATCATGTAAACTTTAAATAAACACAATAGGTTAATAAGGATTAATTGAATCAAGTACAAAGTACTGTTTTATTAGTACAGAGAAAAATGAAATCATTTTTAAAAATTTAGATTATTTGATTATAATGTAGCCTATTAGAGATGGCCTTTCCATAATTTGGAGCTTTTTGGATAATGGGATTCCAGATACCAGATCCCACACCAGTACAAGTACATGTGGATTCAAATACCTTGAAATTTTGCACATAAGGGTTGTGGGGGAATTCGCTTGACCACAATTGCTCTTGTGTTCAAAAATGATTCCTTAAAGGGGACCTGTCATCCCAAAAAAAAAAGTAAAAATCCTATTTATATATATATATATATATATATATATATATATCCTATTTTGTTTGTCAAGCAAAATTAACGTTAATTACACTATACTGTATAAATTATTTGAATCTCGTTTCCCTTGGTCTGGGAATTCATAATTATAGCAAGCAGGCAGGAGCCATTTTGTGGACACTGTTATCAAGGCAAGCCTTCATCTTGAAATCTTGTTTGTGAACCAGAATGGGGACCTGATGTCCATCCCAATGCAACAGTTACACAATTAAATGGTAAAGAGAGAGGGGGAATGTGTGGTGTGTAGTTACATCTAATAAGTGCTGAATGGCAAATGAAAGTAATTTCCTGCCCTGCCTCTATGCCTAAGGCATAGAGAAGGGACAGCGATATTTGATTGACATTTTTAAATGTGTTTATAACAGCTATGAATGTTTTAATAAAATAAAGAATTTGTATTTCATGTTTAAAGGACTTTCATTATACAATCTTGTCTGGGTGACAGGTCCACTTTAAAGAAGAACAAACACATAAACATGAATATGGCTTAAAATGTCATATTTTATTTATTGAACTCATTTCTAATATAGTAATGCTCCAGACCTTCAAAATTGTCACTGGAGTTTCCTATCTGCTTTAGACGTGTCAGTGACACTGCACATGCTCAGTATGCTCTGAGCAGCTAAACAAATCAAGCAGAAACTGAGGTTTGCCTTGAGCTGGTACAGAACACCAAAACATAATGTGCAAATAACTGTATGTCTTTATTAAACTTTAGTCTGTGTAATTAAGATTATCATTTGTCTTTGGAGATAGAAAGTGCAACTAAAGATGAAGTATGTGTAGTCAAGGAGTGGGGTGGACAGACTGCCCCATACATAATCATATCTGGATATGAAACAGCTTTGTATTGCTATACTATACTTAATAACCATATTGGGAAAAATATCTTGTCACTGCATGTCTATATTCTATTATGTATCCTTAAAGGAGAACTAATCCCCCCCCCCAAATCATTTTAACTCAAATTCACAGATTAACCCTCATTTCACCAAGAATATCACCACCTGGCCCTTCACCTAGATAAGACTTTTAGTATGTTGTAAACATTGATATTAAGAGACAGTATGCAGTTGGTCTTCATTTTTCTTTGTAGTTTATTTTGCATTTTGTTCAGCAGCTTCCCAGGTTGGTAGTTTATCAGATATCTGGTTGCTAGGGTTTATTTACTTGGAACCAGACACATAATTCAGATAAATAGTAGCAGTAAAATTGTAGCTTCACAGAGCAATAGGTTTTTGGCTCCTAGGGTCAGTTACTAGAAAACATAAGACCATTACATAACCTAATTAGAGATTTATGCTGTTGTCAACAGCAATGTTATGGCACATCTATTGGAAGTGTCACCATTAGTGGGGTAGAAGGGTACTGCAGGCAAGGGCCCAAGAAATTTAAAAATGTGACTTGGGTGGATAACAGGTGGGGTTTTATTGTAATGGGGTGGTTAAGGGCATTACCATGTTTCAGTTCTCCTTTATGGGCCCAGAGGGTTAATAAATGGGACATCCATGAGGAAAAGGGCCCTTCTTACTTATGGGACCCTATGTTCCCTGAAAGTGGCCGTATTTACTGGCACAAACCATTTTCTGCACCTTTAGCTTGTTAAAAAAAAATCTTCAGGGCTTTCCCACGTTATTTGGATGACAGTGATGTAATCAGAAATAGTTTTGACCCATTATTGCTGCTGTCTTTAATATTATCTTTAGCTGTAATCATGCTGATTTGTTAGATGTACCCCTGCATACTGTATGACAGCTTGACATATATTTGTCTTTCAGGTGAGAAAATGGCAGAAGACGGTTCCCTTGTAGTTAATGACTACCTTCAGGTGCAAGGACATGCCAATGTTTATGCAGTTGGGGATTGTGCATATATTAATGAACCCAAGATGGCGTATTATGCTGGCATTCATGCCAGAGTGGCAGCAACCAATGTTCGGAACAGCCTGATTGGGAAGTCACTTAAAACCTACACACCAGGTACTGGGGGGCTGTGTTGCTTTAAATTTGTTTTTTGGCTAATTCCATGATAAAGCTGACAGAATACTTTGTGGCCTCTTTAACCCATATATTCAATGGTCTCCTAGGTGGGTTAATTGAGTCAATGTGGCCAGTAATCCTAAAGTGACTTTTTGCTCCAAATGTAATTTAAAAAAGCAGAATGTTGCATATAAAAATAGCTTTGTGTTTCATTTCATTAATAGCAATACCATACTCCCAAAAGGATTTAAAGCAAACGAATGAATCTTAATTACATTATAAATCACATGATTGCATTTACAAGTTGCTTATAAAAATACTGGAACTCTGTGGTTGGATGAAAATGCTAATCATTTATCAAAAAGAAGTTGTTTGTGTCCTGGAGAATTTATACAGTCATACCAAACACAAATCCCCAGCAGAGACTACTATGCAGCATAGGCTTCAACATGACCAGCTGCTCATAATCTTTCTGGGCCCCACCCAACACCAGAGGACCCACCCAGACCCCACATACCCCCCATATCACAATAAGAAAAGACACACATATATACGGGCACTAAAACATGAATGCTTAAAACTCACTGGTGGCCAGGGTCCCCCCTACAAGTTAAAAAAAAATTGGTGGTCCCAACGGAAAAAAATAATTGGTGGTCAGGGGCCCCATGGAAAATAAAAAAAAAACATTAGTGGCCAGGGGCCCATAGAGGAATAAAATAAAACAGTGGTGGTCAGGGGTTTAATTTAAAAATCAGTGGACAGTGCAATCTTCCTTGTCCTCGGCGATTGCAGCTTCTTCAGTTTTCTTAAATGGCTTTGGTGACCCCAGAGGGGCGTGTGGGTGCCCCTTGGGTTGCAGACCTGCTGAGCCTTGTGCACCCAGTGTGAGACTGACCCTTCAGGATACCAGGAAACAGTGTTGGACTGGCCCACAGGGATACCAGGAAATCTCTCTATGGGCCCAGGTGTCAGTGGGCCCTCTTGCTCCTAACAATTTGGCCTATTTCATGTTCATTCCTATTTCTTTATGTGGTATATAATAGGCTTATATAATGGAAGAATTGAGTATAGTAAGTAGATCTAAAAGAACAGGAGAATACAGAGGTAAAGTGAGGAGAGAAGGAATAATAGTTTAGAAAGTTGGGCCCCTGGTCTAAGGTTTTCTGGTGGGCCCCTGGCATCCCAGTCCAACACTGCCAGGAAAACGTCTGGTGGGCCTAGGTGTTAGTGGGCCCTCCTGCTTCTAAACATTAGGCCTATTTCACAGCCATTCCATATTTTTATAAGAACAAAGAGGCTAAATAGATGGAATAATAGATTATAGTATGTAAAGAAATGAGAATAGGAGAATAAAGTTTGAGTGAGGAGAGGAAATAAAATAGTACGGAGTGGGACCCTGGTCAAATTGTTTTGGTTGGGCCCCGTGTATCCCAGTACGACCCTGGTGTAATGTAAACATAAACTATTTCTTTGAGTTTGACTGCAGTCAGTCAATAATTTCACAAATTTCTCAGTCAGCACTCTCACCTCCAACTTGCTTCAATATGGTGCCAGTCCAACGGTTTCCCACCTTGTTCCGTTCAATCCATTCAAACGTAATAACTGGCGGCACCAATCAATAGTGTTTTCTCATAAAATGCCTTTATTAAGACATAGGGCTCTGACCCCACACACACGGCAACGTTTCAGACCCCTCACGGTCCTTTTTCAAGCCGAAAAAACTGAAACGTTGCCGTGTGTGTGGGGTCAGAGCCCTATGTCTTAATAAAGGCATTTTATGAGAAAACACTATTGATTGGTGCCGCCAGTTATTACGTTTGTCAGTCAATAATTTAACAAATCAATTTTGGAAATAATAAAGCAATAGTTTAAAGCAGTGGGGGACATTCATTTTTGCAATGCACAACTTTCTATGAGTCATGTTACACAATGACACACTAAGCCTATTCTTTAAAGTCGAATCCCCAAACATTGTTTAAAATGGGTGTGCTTTACCTGTCACTTATGTTTCTTATGTATTCTACCTAAAGTGTATATTAAAGCCTGTCCGTGTATTCATTTGTAATGTTTCTTTACTTCTTTTTCTAGGGGCTCTTTCTATGCTTCTGTCAATGGGACGAAATGATGGAGTTGGACAGTACAATGGATGTTATTTAGGTCGTTGTTTTGTGACCATGGCTAAAAGTCGTGATATTTTTGTTTCAAAGAGCTGGAAGGAAATGGGCCAAACAATGCCTCTCTAATTCTGCAGCTCAGAGATTGGATGAACATCTATAAATTACTTGTGGATGTTTGTGCAAATGTGACTGTGTGTGTAACAGGTTGGGAAATGTCTACAATGGAAGACACTTAAAACCTACCAGCTAACACTACCTCACTTTTTAATGGTTGACCAACTTGTTCCCAATTATTGCTCTGGATATTCCTATATCCTTAGCTTGGAAAAACTGAAAAAATAATTTATAGTTTGTGAGTGTATGGAGGGTCAGTGTGAGTGTGTGTATGAATGAATGCTGGGTTTCATTTGGAGGGGTGAAACTTGATGGGTCTGTGTCAACCCAACATAAATATGTAACATAAAATTTGACTAAAAGCTTGATGAGAAGATCCAAACAGAGCAACATAAGTACAATCATTGTTACCTGAATCAATTTTTATGTCAGTTCAGTACTTAGCACAAGTCTAAACAGATTTCTACAGTCTTCTGTTACAGTAGACATGGGGAAGCCTATTTACTAATGTTTACAGTCGAGAAAAACCAAACACAATCACCAAAACAATTGTGCAACCTTTTTTCTATAAAGACTATTCTCATGCACTGTGAGTATCACATTGTTCCATTCATTTTCAATGAGGCTAAATAATATGTTTCAATGAACTGAGAAAATTAATAGATAATTAAAGCTGTTAAACTGAACCACATCAGCTTTTACTTTCTGGAGACTTTTCGTAGTTTTATTTTTTTCAATGCTTCCCTAATATTCAAGGTTTTTTCTCAAATAGTGAAAAAACAAATCTCAAACTTGAATTTTAATAAATTGGCTACTATAACTACTATAGATTTGAAAAAATACTGTGGTTTTGGTTTTATGTATTCTCCTTTAATTCTTTTTTTTCTCTTTTCCATACTTCTTAAAGGGCTAAACATATACAGTAAGCTTGCTCCTACCATTGCTGTGTGTGTAGACTTTTCTAATATACAGTATCAGTTTCTGGAAAGCGATCATAGCCCATTGACCGCTGTCCAATAACCCCTACTTGGCTTTTTTTAAGGGAATAAAAACAATTCTATTGTACGCCATAAAGAACGACATAACCAAAGAATAATCGAATATGCAAGTTTAAAGCTGTACAGTAATTTAACACCTTCCTAGATTCTACTGAATAAAAGTCTTGCAGAACACAAAATAACAGTTATCATCAAAGCAAATACAGGTATGAGATCTGTTATCCAGAAACCCATTATCCAGAAACCTCCAAATTACCAAAGGGTTTCCTCCCATAGACTCTATTTTATCCAAATAATCCAAATGTCTAAAAATGATTTAATTTTTTACCCTGTATTTTGATCTAAGATATGATTCCTTATTGGAAGCATAACCAGCCTATTGGGTTTATTTAATGTTTACATGATTTTCTAATAGACTTAAGGTATGAAGATCCAAATTACGGAAAGATCCATTATCCGGAAAACCACAGGTCCCCAGCAATCTGGATAACAGGTCATATATCTGTGGTAGCAAATTGATGAATACTTTTTTTAAACCCAGGTCAGTAAGGCATTTATCGGTAACACAAGGCTGCCAAATGGTAACTAACATTACCCAAACCAGTCTGAGGTGATACCTGCTTCTGTGTAATATATGTATAGATGACTTATGTATAGATTTGGAGGTTATATAAACACATAGACAAACTGCTTATCACACAATCTGTTATGTTGTAACATGTTGTACTGTGACTGTTCCATGAAAATATATCCTCTGTACCTAGCAATAGTTGTAACAAAGTTATATTTGACCTGACTCCTAGGCATTATGTAATGTAAACTGATATTATATACATGTATCTTAATGCAAGCAATGTATTTAAAGGCTTCTTTATTAATAAAGTATTCACATCGCACTCAAGGAATAATGGAAAAAGACAAGCAAATTACTTTTTGATGTCCCTGTGGCCAAAAGACAAACATTGGCGACCAGTGACCCGTACAAGTAAAAAAAAGAACCTTGGTGGCCAGGAACCCCTCCAAGTTAATAAAAAACCCATAACTCCAAATTTTCAAACAGCCTGATTCCATTTGTTAGATTTCATGCTTCAATGCAAACTAATACTGCTTATAGCTTTTCTAAGATATAATTGTCCTCATAACGTTGCAGAAAATTTCAACATGTGTGTTGCCTTGATATTGGCTTTAAAATGCCATAAAAAAAACACAACCCTTTAATGGTTTCCCTTTACAATGGAGCCCAAACAAACATTTTGTTTCACTTGCATGTATACCAGAGTCTACATAACCCAGGAAATAAAATAGTCAGATAGGTATGCTAAGCTAATTTGCATTCATCTGTCCAGCTCCTTAATTTATTTGCAAGGAAAACAGATAGTTGTATTGGTTCTGATGGTAGAGTGGGTAAAGGTCTTGTGGTGTTTGTGCAAGGTGCCTGTAGTTGTCACTGTGCACAAGAGTATACTGTGCAAACACTGTACTTTTCTATCCTGCTTAAAAGGGTTAGAGTTAAAGTTACTGTTGAAGTGTAATGGTTGCATGAACCTGCTAATGAAGCACTGTTATACTCTGCTCGTCCTTGGCTTCCAAAACATAACAAATTGGTGACGAGATGTCTCTTCTACGTCTGCAGCAGCCTGCAGCTTTTCTCCCAAACCCTGATGAGCCTACCATACATTTTAATGCTTGGATCCATATGTTTGAAAACTACATAATTGCTGCTGACCAAGGGGAGATTTCTGCTGCTGGAAAGAGTGCTTTACTTATTCACTGCCTGGGAGCAGAGGGACAGTGTATATTCTATACAGTACCATTACCTGATGAGCCTTATGAAACTGCTGTTACTGCTATAAAGAACTTTTTTGTGCTGCGTAAATGTGGTTGCTAAATGATATATATTCTGCCAATGTGGAAAGTGTAATGGCGAATCCACAGAAAAATTTGTAGCAGCTTTGAGAGATAGCTGGTTGTTAAAGCAGATTAAATGCTAAGAGACAAAATAATGGAAAAAAAACAAATTCACCTCACATTAGAGAAAGACTGCTCTTAGAGCAGGATTGAACCCTTGCAAAGGCTATTACATTTGCTAGCCAAATTGAAACAGCAGTGGCAGAGGCTAAAAATCTTGGTCAGACTGTGAATACAGCACTGGGGCCTACTAATGCACAGGCACATTACAATGCTAAGGAAAGGTATTTGCCTACACTGCATAACCGTGCAGCAAATACAAATAAAATACTGCTTCCACTGTGGCTCAACACAACACACTGCAAATTATGCTACATGTCCTGCAAAAGCTGTACAGTGCCTCAAATGCAAAAAAGTAGGACATTTTCTAAGATCTGCCGTACTTCTGCTTAAGATGTTCATGCTTCAAATTTTATGGTATTAAGTGTGGATGAAGCTGATACATTTATTCCAGACGTGTTTATATGCATTGTCAATGTAAATACTGCTTCTGCTGACAAGGAACACACCATTAACCTGATGCTTGATACAGGTTCAGCTGTTTCTATACGACCAAAGGATATTTTCTTGAAATACTTTGCAAAAGATCCACTTGTTGCACCTACCCTGAGACTGGTAAGTTATTAAAAAAATACAATCACTATGATTGGTTGCTTGCCATTGTACAATTTGAATCAAAATGTGACTTTTACATTGTAAATAAGGGTACTGCTATACTTGGAAGAATCTCTTTGCTGCATTAAACCTACAGTTAGTTGATGGTCTCATTACTACAGTACCAGTGCCTGCCACACAGCCAGTGTCTAAAATTTCACCACAAAGTAACACTTCATTGGGTTGTGCAAATAACTTTGTACACAAAGCTAAGCTGAGACCAGATGTAAAACCAGTATGCCAGAAATTCATCCTTTGCCACACATACAGGAAATATTTTCAGAACTCAGAGGAGCAAAATTCTTTTCCACCCTGGATCTTCAGAGTGCTTATGATCAAGTATTATCATAAAGCAAAGCAAATACCTCACTGCATTTATCACCTATGATGGTTTGTTTCAGTTGAAGCATGTATCTTATGGAGTGGCTTCAGCCCCGAGTTGTTTTCAAAGGCTGATGTCTTCTATACTCCATGAAATACCGGGTGTACAATTCTGCTTGGATAATATAATTGTCCAACTATGGATCTTCATGACAAGTACCTAGAAAAGGTTCTGAAATGCATTGATTCTGCAGGACTGAAGCTGAACTGTTCCAAATGCCACTTTAGACAAACTCCGCTGTCATTTCTGGGTTATATAATTTCACAACTGGGATTACTGCCTGACCCTGACCATGCCAACACTGTTACACAAGCACCTACTCCATCTGATCTACAGACCTTACTAGCTTTCTTAGGTCTTACTTCATGGTATTGTAAGTTTATTACCAAAGACTGCTTTGAAATAGTGAAACAGTTAATTGTGAACAGTCCGGCACTAGCTTTATTTGATCCTGCACTACACACTGTGGTTACTACAGATGCTTCAGACTATGGGGTTGGTACAGTTCTCACACAGATCCATGCCGATCATATGTTGAAAACTGATGCATTTGCATCCAGAATACTTACAGAGGCAGAGCGTAAGTATTCAACTGTTGAAAAAGAAGCTCTAGCAACTTTTCTGGGAAATCTAGAAAAGTACTTACAACAGAGTTCCTACATAACTACAGAGCAACATGACATGCAACAACCCAAGCATCTCCAGCTGAATTATTACATGACAGACAGATGCGCACTAAGTAACATGTTGCAGACATTAAACTTCCGCCAAATACTGTTCCTGCAAAATCATCTACTGCGGACATTGTCAAACATCAGCAAGCCAAATACAAGGCTTATGCTGACAGAAAATGTGGTGCAAGAGAAGTGCACTTTCAGCCTGGATCTTTAATCAGAATTAAGAAACCAGGACTACTGAAACAAGGACAATCTAAGTCTACTACACCACTTAAAGTGAGTCACCAGCGAGGAACATACACATATGAACTATATGATGCACTCATATGGAATGCAAGTGGTTCCATTTGATGAAGGACATTTTCCTACTCCTGATGGTAACTGCAATAGGCCTGAAGAAAGTGAACCTATGGGGTGTACTGAGAGAATCAGAAAACTACCTTCATGGACCAAGGATGATGTGTTGTGAAGAATGCATAATATTGCTTTAAGATGCATACAGTTTTATGATTTCTGTTAATTAGATTTACCCAAATGCTTTCCTACTATAGGGGGAAAATGTGGTGTTTGTGCAAGGTGCCTGTAGGTGTCACTGTGCACATGCGTATTCTGTGCATACACTACATTGTACTTTTCTATATTGCTTAAACGGGTTAGAGTTCAGGTTACTGTTGAAGTGTAATGGCTGCATGAACCTGCTAATAAAGCACTGTTATACTCTGTTCTTCCTCAGCTACCAAAACATAACAGGCCCTCTGAAATGAAATGCAACCAGAGAGCAGTGGTCAGAGTCCTTAAAGAACAAGGAAAGTCAAAAAAATAGAATCCCATTTTTACTTTCTTTAATGAAAAAGAAATCTATCTCCCAATATACTTTAATTAAAAAATGTGTACAGTTTTTATAAGAAAACTGACTGTTTGCAGTGAAATTATCCCTTCATTTACTGCTGTTTATAGGAATTGTCAGAGGGTCCCTAACTGCTGGGCAGAGAAACAATCATACTTATGAACAGCAGTGGAAGCCCCCGCCTTACTTCCCAGCCATGTAGAACTCCAGCAGCTTGCAGTCGGCGACTGTGTAGAGATTTGTATTGGATTTTATTTTTTCCTTTACATCCCCTTTAATGTTTCCAACTCCATCTGCAGGAACAAAGATCATGGAGTTGGAGAAAGTTTGTATTAAAAAATAAAAAAAACTATAAAATCCACATTAGATTACATGACAACACCGGACCCAGTTCAATCTGTATATTCTGATTATTAATCTTATATATAAATCTTGCTGTATCGGCTTCTGGCAGATATTATTTGACTAGTGCTGTTTTGATAATTTATGCCGATCCCTAAACAGTCCAGATCGCACTGAGCATGTACACAGTCTTGGTCTTGCAAAGATGTTTAACAAAGTTGCAAGATGACAACCCCCTGTGGCCAACTTTAAAAGCATAAATCATTTGATTAGGCTTGTGGTACAGTAAGTTCATGTTTATGTTTAGTATACAAAATACAGCATTTCTAGCCTTATTCTATTTTACACTTTCCTTGTCCTTAAAGGGATATAGGTGAGGTGTGGAAGTACTACAGCCACATAGAAGTTTGTTTTTCCTTCTTGCACAATTATTCTATTTTAGACTTTCTTGTCCTTTAATGTGCCTGGTATAGTCTGCATACCTTCCTATATTGCATTTGAAGTGCAAAGAAATAGCTAGGGAGGGGATATCAATATGTTAGTAGCCCCTTCCCCTTGTTCAAAGATCCTCAACCTGGGGCTTGTGAGCAACACCTTAGATGTTGCTCCCAGTGGCCTCAAAGCAGGAGCATATTTTTGAATTCCAGGCTTGGTAATTTGCATAAACAACAGACTTAGTGAATAGCATCTCTGCATATTTTCCCAGGGTTGTGTGCCATTTTGACTGGTTGATATAGATAACAAGACAAAAGCAAACCTTAGACCTTTTATTGCATTACCCTTTTATTACATTCACTGGGGGATGCCCATAGAGCAATTCCCTCTAGGCCGGGTTACAGGAGGGGGTTGTTTACTGGTAATCTAATTAACTACATCACAAGGACCAAACATGTAGTAGCTTCAGCTTCCCTGTTTGCCCTATTTAGCACAAGAATTAAAAAACATAGATTATTTTGTAATTAAAACAGTCAAAAAGTATGTTCGGCACAAGCCTTATTCATCACACTCAGGCCCGGATTTGTGGAAAGGCCACCTAGCCTGGGCCTAGAGTGGCAGGATTTTAGGGGGCGGCATGATTCCCAGCCACACCCACATTGGTTCAGAAACACTGGGGATGCAAAATAGATACAATACGATAGTTTTTTACATTTCCCATGCACCAATCCCCATTGCTCCGGTCCTGATGATGAAAATTTTTGAATAAAGGGCAGAGTATGGGGGCGATGAACGGCAGTAGGCCTAGGGGCACCCGCTATGTAAATCCGGCGCTGCTCACACTTATGTTAAACAAGAGGGAATACTGCACCTTTAAGGACATTTACGCAGGCAAGTTTTAAGAAATGCAATTTAAGCACATAAAAACACATTGTTTGCATTAACATTATTTTTAAAGGAGACTTAAACCCTATAAATGAATATGGTTAGAAATACCATATTTTATATACTAAATTTATTGAACCGGCCTAAAGGTTCAGCTATATTATTAATGAACCAGACCTTCAAAGTTGTCACTGGAGTTTAACATCTTAGATTTTGTTAGGAGTGACTGTGATGCTCACATGCTCAGTGGACTTTGAGCAGACGTTGAGAAGCTAAACTTAGGAGTAATTTCTGAGCTGCAATGGAAGATTTATGTTTAATAAATAGGACTCTAAGTGTTTATAACATGAAACGAGTAAGGCTATTTCTATATGTACATAAAGTCTTTTCTTGATTTTATTCCTCTGGTTGGAAGATGACCTTATCTGAGTGCCTGCTCTACACATGCTTGGTTTGATCCACCCCCCTTACTGAAGGCTCAGGGTGGTACACCTGGACCTCTTCCATTATATGGTGAGTTATTCCACTTTTATTGTCTCTCCTTTTTATGCCTGTGGCTAAAGCAGAAAGTAAATTAGTGTTTTCGTTTTTTTTTTTTCAAATGACTAGTACACATTTGTTCAAGCCTTGCAATAAAAAGATTCATAAATTGAAAACAGGCAATTATCTCTGCAGACAACCCTTTAAATATACACTTAGAAGTAATATCCAGTAAGTACAGACCATAGAATAAGAAGGGGTTTACGAACATCCATAAAAATAACATTTTACAGTGCAATAACTGTCAGCATTTCTGCTTTATTAGTTGCCTCATATATCAGTACTCTGTTTCACTGTCAACCATTTCTCTTTATTATGCTGAACGTCTCATCATGTATTTGTGTAATCCACAGTATAAAACTGCCTAGTGAGATTATGTCTGTGAAGTGGACTGTACAAATTGTAGAGTATGCGATCAGTAACACCAACAAATGAAAGAGTTTTATAAGAAGTCAAATAAAATGTATTGTTGCCTTGTGCTGGTAAAAATGATCTTTGTTTCAGAAAAGCTAGTATAGTTTATGTATTGTACAGAAGCTGAATATGGGAAAAAAGAGACATTTTCATATCAGACTTTAAGTTACAGGGAAAAGGAAACATTTTTAAAGATGTTATTTGTTTAAAAGGGATTCATAACCTACTTTGCACATATATGAAGTACTTGTACATATTCTGGTATCTGCACACAATATGTTCGTAACTGTGCAGTGCTCTGTCATGATTATCCTATTAGGATTTTGGAGAGTTTTTATGAAGGGGCAGTAACACCACAGTTTTCTATTCATGTGTATAGGATTTGTATAAAGTAGTAAACTGTCCTTTCACCCTTTGATGAATGCACACATTTTTCTTATCTGTATTTAGAAATGGCTGACCTCAAAGCTGACCGAATCCTCTCCAACCTGGCTTGTGCTCAGGACGTTGGCTCCCAATCTAGTTCAGCATAAAGATTCCCATGCCACCATCAAGGTAATTTGTTATGTAGTGAGAGCTGGGATGCAGATAAAGAAACACAGATTTAGGATTGATTCCCTGCTACCTTTTTGCAGTTCAATATCTTTTCCCTGTTTCACACTCTTACCCTAAAGTCTAGCTGAACTGACACTTCTTCCAGCACCCTCTTATGCCAAGAAATTCTGCACTCTCCTTGCAAGCTCTCTCACTCCAGAACAGTTATATCCTTTTTCTTTCTTTACACCATCTGGTCACTGAATTCCATGAGTACATTGTACATTATGGGACCTGTTATTCAGAATACTTTGTACCTGGGGTTTTCCAGATAACAGATCTGGACTCAATGTGAATATGAGAACATACAAACTCCTTGCAGACAGTATATAATGCTTTAATATAAAACCCCACTTCTGTAAGGCAGTAGTGGGAAATACTGTGTGCCATGCATTAAAAAAGTTGGATTTGAAAAAAGATCTGGGAAATACAGAGTTGGGTTGGAGGGGAAGTAGCAGAAGATGGAAAAGCCTCTATGTGGAGGGGTGCCAGATTAATACAGTCTGTACGGAGCAGGAAAGCAGCAGAGCTGCTTAGGGAATGTGATTAAAGGCCTCAGCTGCACCATTTCAAATGCTGGCAACTTGTCAGTAGACATGTATGTATATTCACAGTGTCTTCAGAATAAATGTTCTAGTTTGGACTCCTTACTTGACAGCTAATTGGCTCCTCGGTTGGAAAATGTATTTAACTTGTTTGTATGGGGCTTGTGTGTTGGTACATGGCTCATTGTTCTTCAGTAACCAGTGCAATTGAGTGAATACATTTGACAAAGCATTTCACCATTATTACCTGCTGCCATAAAAGCTTCCAGTTTATATTAGAGGTTATTTGTCTTGCGTTTGCTGGTTGTGTCCCCCTTTAGCAACCCAATATGTTTAGAATCTGTCAGTATGGTAATTATCATGTTCAGCATAGATGTTTTCAGAAAGTCTAAAAGATTCTTTTAGTTTGCACCACTTACATGATGAACATACGGGAACATAACATATCCATAGGCCTTTGGCAGGAACCAGTCATTTACTAAGGTCTACTTTGCAGCTCTAACATCATTAAATGGGTATTCACCTTCAATTAATAATTTTCTATATGTAAGTATACTCCACATCTAATGAAACCCACTGTGATAAACCTGGCCTAGACATGGCCATTCAGCTCTCTGCAGTCATCACTTAAGGACCTTTTCCTTAATATGTATGTCTCAGGAACACCAATTAAATGGTAGACTCAGCTCTTAAGTCAAAATCTGGTTTAGAAAAGCACATTTACCTTCTTTAAAGAACAAGTAAACATTTTTTTTTCTATCTGTAAATTTGCTCCAAACAGCCACCCAGATTAATGTACCTCAGTCCCTGCTGCAAGTCTGCTCTGGTTTCTGTGTTATCAGCAGCTTCTTTCCCCTTCTTCCTGGTGCAGAGTGAAGCCCCGTCCCTTAGCTTACTGAGCTGACCTTATCTCTGTGACTAGTCCTGGAGATCATTTGCTGCTGTGACAGAGCAGAGACCAGTGTGTGCAGCACTTATTTTTTTTTCTCTCCTCATGTGCACTCTCTGCTCCTTCACCCATACCCTTATCGTAGCACTGGCCAAGGGTCTAAATCTGACCCACTGTTCTCATCATTGTCCTCAGCCCTAGCATTACCTCTGAGTCTGACTCTCTGACATGCTCATCTTATTAATGTTAAGAATAATAACAGTATTACTAAAGTCGAGCAACATCTTACAATTGGCTTGTCTGGTGAAGTTGCTAAACAAGGGGATCATTATCCAATATGCCAGCTTTGTACTTGCAGCTGCCGAACTGGTACTGAGGGCCAAATGATCAGATCATAATATTGGGAGAGGACCACATCAATGAGATGATGCAGTCCTGGTCCTGATGGGATTTTCAAACCCGTCCAATGGATATCTAGATGTTTTCCAGACTGATATCTATAAGATAGGCCACCTGACAGGGCAGATAAATTGCTAGCTTGGACTGTAGGGGGCATACATTTTCATAATATACTTTTCAGTATTATGTGCCATTGGATAATCCTAAATAGAAAGTTGCCATTTAAAAAATAAGGGTCGCCCCAGGGATCCTACTATTCACAGTGCACACAGGGCTGTATTTATATTAAGGCATCCAAAGGCCTGTGCCTTGGGCGGCAGGTTTTGGGGAGCAGTCCTCAGGTGCCTATAGTTGTGTTTTTAATTTAAAAAATAAATATCCCAGCTACTTCCACGGATTTCCATAGGAAATCCAGTGGAAGAGCTGGGGGGGTGAGGGGCAGGGGGCCAACTTCCGGAGCGCTGATGTCACACTCTGTGCATCGGGGCACGCTAGGGCAGCATAGGACCTAAATCCAGTTCTGGGTGCACACAACCGAACCAAAAATGTTAGGGCACATGAGCCAATTAACAGACACTTCCGGTTACAATTGTAGTATTTCTGGTCAGGTGACCTCTGAGGCAGCGCAGACTAAATGGTGGTTCAAGGCAAGAAATGCAAAAGGGTAATATTAACTTAAATACACTGTACAGTATATACCAGTTTGGTAACATTCTTTAATGCCACTTAATTTTATATGAACTATCTGTTGTATTAAGTATTAATCTGGGGGTATAGTTTGCCTTTAACCACAAATTGTATCCAATTAGGCTTCATTCTGAAGCATTGCCCTGCGTGCCTAAAATGACACTGGAATTCTGCCTCAAATACTGCATTGTGGATTAAAAGAAATCTGATGATTTGGATCCTGCAATCTTTATCATGCTCATAAATGAGGCTTACAAATTCTTTTACCTTTCCAGGCTGTAAAGTGATAAGAATAATTACCGCTGATCATGCCGTCTTTTCTCCTACACATTTATGTCTTTAAAATAAAATTAAGTAAAATAATATCCCATTTTGCAACAATAATATTACATTTAAAAGATCTCATAAACTGCTTAGAATGTATCATGAGGATATTACCATGTTTTCCCTTTATTTTACTAATTTGTACAAGAATGCCTACCATTGGATAATTTTACCTTTACTGTTTTCAGTAAATATGTATACCCAGTTAAGTCCACTAAAATGCTCTGTATGGTAGGGCAGCACCCAGAACCCCCTGTAGATGTCATGTCTGGTTATTTCTGGAATTATGCAGTCTATACAATATTGCAATGATACCTACATAACTGCCAAGAATTTGTATAGTATTTATATTCCTTCAAAATGTTTTCTAATACAAGTATGAGATCTATTATCCGGATTACAGGAAGTCCATCTGCATTTTAATCAAATTAGTCACATTTTTTAAAATTATTTTCTTTTTCTCTTATAAAAAAAACATAAGCTTGTACTTGATCCAAACTATTATATCATTAATTTTTACATGAAGCAAACGCAGCCTTATTGGTGACCAAACAATCCCACTGGGGTTATTTAAAGTTTAAATGATTTTATAGTAGACTTAAGGTATGGAGATCCAAATTATGGAAAGATCTCTTATCCCTAAGTCCCAGGTCCCAAACATTCTGGACAACAGGTCCCGTACCTGTACAGCAATGGCATTATCAACACTGATTGCATGTTAATAGACTGTAGTAATAAGCTTTGCATTTATACAGATAAATCTTCATACCATCTGTCTGATTTTAAATGATGTAAACATTAAGTAAACCCAATTGCCTGTTTTTTGCTTCCAATAAGGATTAATGATATCTTAGTTTGGATCAAGTACAAGGTACTGTTTAATTATTACAAAGAAATAGGAAACTTTTACATTTTTTAAAATGTGGATTATTTGGCTATAATGGAGTCCACGGGAGATGGCCTTTCCATAATTAAGAGCTTTCTGGATAATGGGTTTCCGAAAAAAATATCCCTTACCTGAACCTGAAAACAATATACATGTAGTAGTGAGAGGTGTTGAGAAAAAATCTTACATGATAAAATTAGCTAAATTTCGTCATGGAATAGGGTAATGAACTTCCTCTTACATATGTGTCTCCTTCCTTTCTGTGCACAAGTAGCAACACTGTGAATCTTTGTCTGTCATTCTACAGTATTTACACAAAAACTAAGCCTTCTGTTACGGGCGTCATAGGTCTTATATAGTATCGCTGCAGTTCAACGGTGTGGTCTCAAAAGCTGATGAAGTCAGAAAAATTCTCTACTAAGAGAAAACCAAAACACGATAGTTTTAAAATATATACTTTTTATGAAACCTTGCACAGAATTCTGCACAGAACTGGTTTATTGTGCATATAAAAGTAAAAGGGGGATTTAGGAATGGGTGACAAACATCCCTTAAAACCAAAAAGTTGGCAACTTGTACATTTTTTAAACCTTAAACGAGAAGTGACACATGCACTAAATGTGTATTAAAGGAGAGCTAAAGTCTCGCTAAAGAAGTAGCTAGAAATGTTGTACATTATCTTTTGTGCTTCTGTACCAGCCCAAGGCATTCACAGCCCTTTAGCAGTAAAGATCTGTGTCTCCAAAGATGCCCCAGTAGCTCCCCATCTTCTTTTCTGCTGATTCACTGATTCACATGCTCTGTGCTGCTGTCACTTACTGAGCTTAGGGACCCACTCTCAATATACAGTACACATAGAATAGAAATGTCACAATCTAACGCAGATTAGTAATTAATACAAATAATTACTACATGGAAGCTCAGAAACCAGTGCAATTAGCATCAGAATTTAATAATCAGCCCTGTAGCATCAGCTTATATTACAGGTCAACCTAATTTTCTGCTTGATAATTTGTGATGATCCCTAAGCTTAGCTTCTCAACAGCTGCTCAGAGCTCACACTGTCGCAGACACTTTACAAGATGGTGACCCCCTGTGACAAGTTTGAAGTACTGAATAATTGCTGACAAGCTGAAAATTTAGGCTGGTAAAATATGACATTTGTACAAATATAAATTTTTAGGGTTTAGTTCTCCTTTACAGTAACAACAGCAAGATTTGACTGAAAAAGCATATTCTGCTTAGCTCTGAATTTCATAAAAGTGTACCATTAGTCTACCAAAGTCAAGCACCCTAGAGCAGTGTGTGTGTGTCTAAAATGCACTGTGCATCCGCCCAAACATGGAAGCTACTTATGTGTACCAGCTGCCATCACAGGAAAGCTGAGATGTGTGAAAAAAGAAAAATCAGCATTTAGCATTTTCAGAAATGGAGAAACAGAATATGCCTTTTCCCTGGAAGCCCTTGGTTTTTGTTTTCCCATAAGTGCAGTGAGTGCAAATAAACCATATTAGTACAACAAGATGAGCCTTTTTTCTATTCAGAAATAATTTACAAAATGATCAGGAAGGGAGAGGAGGGACTAGGAATGTAACATATAGCGGGCTAAATATTCTTCAGTGCAGCTACAGAATACAGAAATCCTGAGTTAGGCTTAGGAAACACATTGCAAGGATGTAATAACAGAAAACGTGTGCACAGTTTATATTGTGCATTAAAGGATGAATGGTGAACTGTAGACCAATCATAAACAAGTTTTATTATGTACCGAGCGGAAAAAAGAAACATGAATGGCATGTTTGGAAACAGAAGCTCGTATTTCAAAGGTTTTTGCGTTTCTATTGGTGTACTCCTAATTCAGGACAAAATAAAGAAATAAGTACAACATTTACCCAGTGAATTTGACAAAAAGACACAAAATGTTAGAACTTGACTGTTTTAAATAACGTCATGGTCTCTTTTTTTTTTTCCTTGAAAAATCCATTACTACAAATCTAAAACAAGCTTTTCAACTTTTTTTTTTATAACACTAAGACTAAAATAAAAAGGAAAGGAAAGAGAAAACTACAGGAACAACATCCTTGAAGAAAAACGGTTGGTGAAGACAAGGGATATATTTCCTTTTTTTTGGGTTCTATAAAAATGTAAAGGGGTGCTGGCTTGTTAAAGAAAGAGGAGGAATTTGCAATGAGGATCATGAAACCCACGCATACCTCCTCTGCCCTTCTCCACCCACTGGAAATGAAAATCAAAAGTTGTCCTCAAACCACAAAACTTCAAGCAAGGTTCAAGCCTCCATACTCATTACAAGAAAACACCAGATCTATGTCTTCAACTCCTTTCATAACCATCCTGGGTCTGCGAAGCTGCTGTAGAAACTTCGCCTTCTATTTTGTGTCTAGCTTGGCCATTTCTTGCACATAGATGCCAATGCTTTCGCTGTCAAACAAAAGGAAGTAAATGTTCTTCACAGTGGAAGAGGTGGAAGCTGCAAAGTGGCTGGAGATAGCACGCAAGATGACTTGAGCTGCAGTCTGTTTGGGAAAGCCATTTCTGTTTGGTTTTGCAATAAAAAGAAAAGGAAAACGCGTTAGTGTTAGTGACTGGTATCAAGGTATAAACTAAACTATTATACTGTATGTATGGAGTATTCATACCTTTTAAACACAGAAATGCCTGAGAGACATCACTTCTGCACTCAAAAATAAGTGCCACAATATCTGATGCTTAGCATCCTAACGTTCTTTGGACAGGCATCAATTTCAATGTACCAGTTATGCCTTAGCTAAAACTGCTAATACAGTCATTACTTATTAGGGATGAGCTAAATATTTTGCCTTGTTTTACATAGACTATAATGGATAGTTAATAAAAAATGTTGAGCAGTTTGGGGTAGAGTCATCAAAGAGTGAAGTTAAGAGTGAAGTTCCGCCACTAGAGGGAAATTCCACAGCTCTCAATTAATTTCTATGGGATTTTTAAAGGCGTATTCATCAAAGGGTGAACTTTCACTTCACCCATTGATGAATACGCCTTGCAAAATCCCATAGAAATGAATTGAGAGCTGTGAAATTTCCCTCTAGTGGCGGAACTTCACTCTTTGATGAATCTACCACCCCTTTGACTCCAATTGACTTTGATTCTAGTGATGTGTGGGTAGGCTCAATACCCGAGGGACCCGGGTGGGTTCCGGCTTGGGATCTTCTTCCTGCTCTCCCCGCCTGCCACCTGGAACTGCCGGCTTCATTTTTTTAAAGTAGCATCTCCTGCCAGACCGTTTTGTGACATCATCGGCAGGGTGGGTTGGTGCATGCCTTAAAATGGAAGCTAGAAGTCGGGCTCACACAGGTTGGCGAAGGGTGGGTTAGGGTCGGGTTTTACATCACTATTTGATTCCTTTTTCATCTTTTTTGCTGTTTTGCGCAAAATGAAACAGGGATTCGACCATCACTATAACTTTGATTAATTGCTAAGGGATAATTTATACTTTCTCACGTAAAATGTCAGCTAAGGATAGCTAAAATGCATTATCTAAAAGGCTAAAAGTAATGATATTGCGTATACCGTTATTTTGCAGGATCACATGTATGTTCCATTATACCCTAAGGTTTAACAATCAAGAGGGTCATTTATAAAGATTACACTGAGTATATTTATTGCCCATGTTTTTTCCTGAAAGCTAAAATGTTGCACTGCTGTTCCTTTTTTTTTTTTGCAAATTTGCATTGCGTAAAAATATATTTGCAATTGATATTGGTGTCTGCGTGAGTGTGGGCACTGTGCAAGCTCACTGTGCACGAAAATAGCATTGACAGTTATAAATTCGCAACTTGCGAAAAATGTTTTGCAACAAAATTCTTTGCCGCCAAATTTGCAGCGTAACTCAAATGCAATGTTTGCATAAATATTCAAAATCAGCAATTATGCCATATGTAAAAAGCGCTTATGGACATTCACAGTGTGAGTAAAAAGGTGCAATTCTGTTTGCAAATTAAATACACCACTCTTATCCAGTTTTATAAATATAACCATGTGCTGGGCAAATATATTCAATGTGCAAATCATTCTGCCCTGTGTGAACTTTATAAAAGAGCCCCACTGTCTTATATAGCTCTGTGGTAACGTTATAATATTGTAATATGTGTTTTATCTCTAATCATTCAGAAATTATTAATAATTATAAATAGCTACGTGCATCTACTTTTGTCCATTTAAATATTAGTAAGTAATTGTGGGCTACTAGCCTAGGTGCTCATTTTCTCAATGTTAATAAAGCCCTACAAGTGTCAAAGGCTATACTGGGAATTGTGCACCATGGAATTAGGACTCAAAGAATATAAAGAAAAAAACAGTATGGGGCCCTAGAGAGTACACTCTCCCAGCTGATGAAAACTCAAGAAGGGCAGACGACTGTTGCTTTAGTTGGGTTGAAAGCAAGGAGACAACATACCGGCCACTAGGGAAAGAAGGAAATGCCACAGATTTAAGTTTCTTCTCCTCAGCGGCAGATAAACAGTTCTTTATAGTCTTTTCCAGCTGTTCTTCACACTTGTCTGAACCCCACTGTGGGATGTGGCAGTGGATGACAAACTTGGCAGCTAATCCGTTGGCTTGGCTAAGAGCAGCTAAAGAACAATAATGTATGACATTAGAATTTTAAGCAGTACATGAAAGGGACATAGGCTCAAGATGAATGATGCTACTCAAATCCAGAAGTAGAAGAATAGTAGTAAGGAATAAAAGCTTTAAATATAAATGTCTGTACAAATTTTGCCCTTTCCTTTTAACAAGGTAAAATGTAATAAAAGGAAATGATATATGATTGCAGAGCAAGATTTCGTTATAGAGTTATAGAGATCACTTCAGAGCACAGATTATTATCGATCTCTACAGATGTACATCACAAAACCCAAGTTTACAACCCTATTTCAAAATTTAATTCCAACACATACGCACTAGGTTACAGCAGCCAATGAATGGAGTTGTGTATTTTAATCCAACACGTAGGGTCAAAGTGAATATTCAAATGCAAAAAGTTTGATTTTCAAAGTCAATTTTTGAAAAACTTTGACCATCGAATAGGTTACTAGTAAAATCTTTCTGACTCTTTAAATAAACTTTGATTTTTTTACTTCACCAAATAAAAGCTGCCCAAGTGCTATGTTAGCCTATGGGGGCCTTCTAAGTTTTATTTTATCGAAGTAAAATCGTTCGATCGTATAATAAAATTGCTTGATCAAACAAATTTTCTTTGATCGCAGGAATCCGTAATTCGGTGAAAAATCCTTTGATATTCAAAATCAAAGTATTTTGATTCGATGGTTAAATTTTGAAGTATTCGACCTAAGCCCCGTAGAGTCTGTGTTTTTTCCCTGTCATGTGATCAGTGAGCAAGTTGATAAGATCCTTTCGTAGGTCACTTATTAGGGCAGTGGGTGAAGGGGAAATTTTTTTTAAAGCACAGTGTAAGTGCACTATTTTTAAATAAGTGTTTTTATGCTATGGTTTATGCACCTCTGTTTTAATCCACTGATACAGTGCTACGCAATATGTTGGTGCTATATAAATAGATGTTAATAATAACAATATATCTGCTAAGGAACCATGTGGGAAGCAAGTTAATTTATTAATACACATATGAAAAAGTGTAATCTTGTGTTTTGGGCAAATAGGATACTGCATGATTGAAATACTCACATTACAACCCCTCCCTGGCCTCTGTTAATTCTTTAAAGGGCAACTTAAATAAAACATTTTAAGATGCACACATTTGATTTAGTGAATATTTTGTAATATACGCTATATGCACTTTATATTTTATAGTACTCCCCAGCTAGCCATGCAGAGCAGGCCATTTTGTTGGACATTGTGCTGCCGGTATGCTGTCAGACCACCTTTTTATGAAACATATTACCTTCATTGTAGCAGTCACCTGCTATCCATTTGTATTGCTTGTACTGATGTAAAAATTATACAATTATATTAACACTAATTAACCCTTAATTTACACCAGTATGTACAGTACAGTTCTTGGGAGTTGATACACATATAGTATAAACATTATATCAAAGTTACTCTGTTTCAAAACAGAACAGTTTGTTTGCAGACATATAACTTATGGAGAACTCTGGAAACTGTTGATACCTTGTACAAAATCATTAGGATGAAACAAAAAAAGGATCTGTATTTTGACTAATATGCCAAGACATAACTCTACCTCCAGTCAGTTCCAGGGACCCGTGGGATTTTCGGAGCTCTTTTACAGCCTCTAGAAACTCTTTTCCTCCAGCTTTTTCCAAGGCATTGCCTTTTGAGAACAAATAAAAACAGCATGAGAATAGGCTTAGCTGAAGTGTTATTAGACTAATACATGAAACTTGACAATTTATTGCAAAAAGTGAGCCAGAGATGGACAACATGGTTAGGACAATTTTAACATCGAATAGTTCAAATAAAATTTAGTGCATTGTTGAATATATTTCTGCATACAGCAAATGTTGAAAGTTATTAGTCATATACATACATACAGTATATACACACACCTACATATATGTATAAAAATAGATAAATATACATTACTAAGTTCAATATATATAATACTTTGTATCATGCACTAGTCAATACTACCCACTTCTCTTTTTTGTGAACGCATTCTGCAACTTACTGATGTGGCCTTCATTTCTTCACTTTTTCTTCAGTGAGTTCCCCCAGCTTCAGCTGGCTGTACATATTCCTATATTGGCTTACTCAATGACTCCTGGCTTGTGTCGTGTGCTAAAATAAAGGGCTTCCTAAATGGCTTGAAAATCAATTGGGAATTCTGGAATGTACTATTAAGGCCCCCTCATACATGGGCCGATAAAAGCTGCCCTAGGGCCCACGATCGGATCAGCCCGATATCGCTCACTTCAATGTGGTCATATCAGGGAGAGATCCGCTCGGGATCTCCCTGTCTATGGCCACCTTTAGGGAAGGACAGTATTAAGGTATTGGTGCTGTCCTCTCCCAAAACGAAATCAGCCAAATGTGGGCTTCTACATTGATGACAAAGACCTGTAAAAGACATGTTTATGCATTCTAGTGCATAAGTGCAAGTGAAGCTACCAAATTCGCTAGCCAGTAAATCTGACAGATTGCTTCATAAATATAATGATGATTTGTTACAAACAATGTATTACAGTCTATTATTGGACAATTTTATAAAAGGATAATATGTCGGTGAAGGGTAGTAGAAATACCCCTTGCAAAACCATAAAGATAATGATAGGACCATAATTGTTCTTTAAAATTGATTATGTACATTGCATTGTGATGAGGAAAAATGTTTTTTTTTTTAGATCAAACATTACCCTGGTGAATGCTAAAACACATGCCTTGTCCCTGTATCTATGCAAGAAACAGCAGTTAAAGGGGACCTATTACCTAAAACAAATTACACTGTATGAATTATTTTAATCTTGTTTCCTTCAGTCTGGGAATTCATAATTATAGCAAGCAGACAGGAGCTATTTTGTGGACACTGCCTTGCATCATCTCACATCTTGTTTGTGCACCAGAATGGGGGATCTGATGTCCATCCCCATGTCCTGGCTACACAATTAAATGGTAAAGAGAGAGGGGGAATGGGGGAAGAGCAGTGACATCTAATGCTGAATGGAAAGT
The DNA here is from genome assembly GCA_024363595.1 of Xenopus borealis. Lineage (NCBI taxonomy): Eukaryota > Metazoa > Chordata > Amphibia > Anura > Pipidae > Xenopus > Xenopus borealis. Next base: position 31,893,365 of record CM044444.1, on the reverse strand, counting down.
GAAAGTAATTGCCTGCCCCTCAGGCATAGAGGAGGAATAGACAATATTTGATTGACAGCTGAGATTTTTAAAAGAGTTTTAAAACAGCTATGAATGCTTTAATAAAATATAGAGTTTGGAATTCATGTTTATTTTGAAAAGGACTTTTATTATACAGCTTTTTATGTCTGGAAACATAACCAAGAGTTTGAATGATTAGTATAAGTATAGCATAAGTATAGCATGATAATGTGTTTCCTCACCTATATCCTCTTTAAGGTCAATTTCAGCAGTGGTTGGATGGATGATGCCTTCCACCTTCATTGCACCTATATGTGCCAGGTCACTCTGAGTTAAGGACAACTGCACAAAAGTAAAGGCAGTTCAGTCAACAACAAAAAAAAATGCATATAAAATTCAAGTTAATGTAATGTAAATTGCTGAATGTTTCTAATTATGGATGGAATATAGACATATTGCTTGTACCCTCCAAGTTTCACCAATAAAACTACATGCTGTCAGTGGTATCTCCTGGAAAATCCGAGAGAAACTAGGGAGCAACATCAAAAACTGGGGTAAAATAAAGACATTTCAACACTATTTTGAAATTATTTAAATGCAGTGTTTTTATGAAGCAGTTTAACTGTCACAAAAGCAGTAACGGTTCAATTTTAAAAGTGTATGAATCAATGGCGCAGTTTTGGAATTGGCTTAATAAATATATGGCACTTATAAAGTAATTAACTATGGCATTTATTCAGTTTTGCCTATACCTTTACCTAGTTTTTTATAATTTGATATTTCAGAAGAAAAAGTCAAAATAAATTCATGCAATGTAAAAGCAAAAATGACATTATTTGCTTTTCTAAAATGCAATGAAGCCTTTACCGAATGAATATGAACACTGTGTATGGCCATGTTGTTCTTTGTATCTAACTATAGTGTTACAGCTGTTGGCAAGTAAATCCCCAAAAGGCTGGCAAACACAAGCAAGCAGTTTCACTCACTCTTGTTTTCTTGCTTTTTTGAAAAATTATGATTGTGGAAGAAAAACTGTTTCATGAGGAAAAAAATTAAAGATGATACTGTCATGGGAAAATTTATTTTCTGTTAAAAGTGCTGCTCCAGCAAACGTCTGCACTGAAATCTGTTAATCAAAAGAGCATTTGAAATCTGACATGGGGCTAGACATATTGTCAATTCCCCAGCTGCCCCCAGTCATGTGACTTGTGTTTTGATAAACTTCACTCTGTACTGCTAGTTGGAGTGATATCACCCCCTCCCTTTCCCCTTCAGCAGCCTAACAACAGAACAATGGGAAGGTAACAGAGAGCAGCTCCCTAGCAGATCTAAAAACAGTACTCAAAAGTAAAATTCCAGGCCCACTGAGACACATTCAGTAACATTGAGTAGGAGAAACAACAACCTGCCAGAAAGCAGCTCCAAACTAATGTACTGAAACACATGACCAGGCAAAATTACCTGAGATGGCTGCCTACAAACCAATACTACAACTAAAATAATACACGTTCGGTTAGAAATTAAATTTTATATGACAAAGTGAATTATCTGCAGTGTAAACAGTGTAATTTAGAAATAAAAATTACACCATAAAAATCATGACATGATCCCTTTAATATCAAATGATTACAACCTGAATCTCACGGCATAATAAATGATCCCCCAAATATCATAATTAAGATTTATGCTTCACATAGAATTTTAACCTGAATTTAACTGAAAGTGTTTGCTTACAAAGGAATAAAATACACTATATATGCTGTAGTGTGTAGCACCTTGGAATAAGATAGGTCTGTGGTTGCTTATTTTACAGTGATAATGGTTGCAAGGCTTAAATGTGAATCATATCAATATCCATAAATTATGCGCACCTTTTGTCCAACCATCAGACTCTTAGATGAAAGAATAGTAAATGCATCTCCAAGTCCATCATCAGAGGTTGAACTGGATGCCCCTTCTTTTCCATCTGCCTGTTTGTCCTTTAAAGATATCACAGAATTATTTAAAAAAAAAAAAAAAAAGTTTAGTCCAGCATTTAAGCCACATGTACCTCTATATTATTCCACCACTTAGACTGTACACTCCCCAGAGGAGGGACCCTCATTCCTACATTGTCTCATACCAAAAGGCACTTTATCTCTGTGTATTTATACTGTATTGTGTGCACTTTAGTATAAGATTGTGAATTGCTGCCTATACTTGTTGTGCTACAAATAAAGTTATATGCACATACATATAAAATATGTACTCCATCTTTAGTTGAGCCATATAGGCTTTATTGAAAATAAGAGGAGATCAAAGAGAGTTTTGACTTGCTGTCCCTGGCAAATGTTTTGGGACATTGCTGTTTAAAGGGGTTGTTCACCTTTGAGTTAACTTTTAGTATAATGCAGAGAGTGATATTCTGAGACAATTTGCAATTGGTTTTCATTTTTTATTGTTTGTGGTTTTTGAGTTATTTAGCTTTTTTTTCAGCAGCTCTCTAGTTTGCAGTGTCAGCAATTTGGTTTCTAGGGTTCAAATTACCTTAGCAACCCTGCATTGATTTGAATAAGAGAGTGGAATATGAATAGGAGAGGGACTGAATAGAATGATAAGTAATAAAAAGTGGCAATAACAATACATTTGTGGCCTTACAGAGCATTTGTTTTTAGATGGTGTCAGTGACCCCCATTTGAAAGCTGCAAAGCAACAGAAGAAAATTGCAAGTCATTAAAAAACTATGAAAAATAAATAATGAAGACCAATTGAAAAGTTTCTTAGAATTGGCCATTCCAGCATATACTAAAAGTTAACTTGAAGGTGAACCACCCCTTTAAGACTGGAATAGTTAACAGTTCCGCACTTCCATTATTGTCCTTACAGATCAGGTCCTCTTATGATCCTTGTGCTATCTATGTAGGTCCTCCCATCACAATGGCCTGCCTAAGAAAATGCAATTTCTTAACATATCATGTGACATTAAAATAGGCTTGCACATTAAGAAAAAGACAAACATTACCAATAAATCTTAAAGAGGTGGTTCACTTTCAAGTAAACTTTTAGTATATTGTAGAAGGGCCAATTCTAAGAAAATTTTCAATTGGTCTTCATTATTTATTTTTCATAGTTTTTTAACAATTTGCAATTTTCTGTTTCTTTGCAACTTTCAAATGGGGGTCACTGACACCATCTAAAAACAAATGCTCTGTAAGGCTACAAATTTATTGTTATTGTCACTTTTTATTACTTATCATTCTATTCAGTCCCTCTCCTATTCATATTCCAGTCTCTTATTCAAATCAATGCAGGGTTGCTAGGGGAAATTGTACCCTAGAAACCAAATTGCTGACACTGCAAACTAGAGAGCTTCTGAATAAAAAGCTAAATAACTATAAAACCACAAACAATAAAAAATGAAAACCAATTGCAAATTGTCTCAGAATATCACTCTCTACAACATCATACTAAAAGTTAACTGAAAGGTGAACAACTCCTTTAAGTAATAGTATCCAGTTTTTCTATATAAACCCACTGTAAGAGGTTAGCTAAGGAAAAGACCAGTTATTTGTATTTTATGAACACAAAGAGCTGCTTTGGGTATCTTTCCTCTGTTTTAGCACAAGCCTTCACACCAGAGGAATTAATTCCCTTTACTCAGTTTCAAAAATGATGCTTATTATATACTGTATGCCTCTGGTGAAAATGAATGTAGCAGCCAGAAAGACGTAGAACAGAAAAGCTCATTTAAAAAAAAAAAAGACACACTTCAAATGTACTAGCAATATCAATGCCTACATGAAATTAAAATGTAGGTCTAAGATGAGCTTCCCTGTTAATTACAAATTAAAAGGTTGTGGGTTCTTTCGTTAGGCCAGGTGTACCTACCTTTTTAAGCAGTTTATTTTTGCCAGATTTTGGTTTCTTTGCCAGACGCTTCTCCAGTGATTTCCCACTCTTTTTCTTCTTCTCCACTGGCTGTGACAGAATGGTCTCCTTACCACGGGAGCCTCGCTTTTTAGCAAGCAGCTCAGGATGAATTCGTGGCAGTACCCCTCCACTGGCAATCGTTACTCCCCTGAGCAGCTAGCAGTTAATAAATATGTACAGAAATTAGTAAATGCAAAGGCTACCATATTAATATGGCTGTTTTTCTAATACAATCATTTTTCTCTATTTCCTATGATCTCCAATATATATGAAACACTGCAAAATATAATGTAAATTCGTTTTGATTGAAATAAACACTTTAAAACAGTTCTGGTTGCCTGTATGTGTGCAGAGTTACTTCTACCCTTTCTTTAAAACAATTTTGAATTTGCATTCAGTGCCTGTGCAATGAGGACACAAAAAATTAAAATGCATTCAGTATTCCAAATACAGATTCTGCCAAATGATGAAACACATCCGCACCCACTGTAAATTTTCAAAAAATGTTGTCTTCAGCTACCCAGTGCTTTATTCACTTGACTTTTAGGGTTTGATTTGAATCAGCATTACATTTACAGCTAATCGAATTCCTGTACAAATGACTGATGTATTTTGCAGCACATGTTGGATTTTTTTTAATCCCCACAAAAAAAAAGATAAATGGCAGAAATGGCTGATTCTGTTTGCACACACTGGAGCAAAAATCTTTCGCTACATTTGTCAGGTGTATTTTTTTCTAAAAACATTCCATTCATATATGTAGGTTTGATCTTCCCTAAAACTTTTTGCATCTGCTCTGTCGTCCTTTGACAAGTTTCCAGCTTCTACCCTTCTTAAGTTATTTATTTGTATTCTTTATTGTTATAGCACTACAAAGTGAAATAATATATGTCACAAAGACCACGTTAGTACCTGGTTGAGCTCTTCATCATTGGCAACTGCTAGAAGGATATGTCTTGGAGTTATTCTGCCCTTTTTATTGTCTCTGGCTGCATTTCCTGCAAGCTCTAAGATTTCAGCTATGAATGAGATAGGAAGATAGGAACATTACTGAAAATGTAAAAACGCATGGTAATAGCATCCAATGAGGTTTAAGTAAAAAGGAGTCATTTTGCTACAGGTCTAATCATCCCAGATATGCAGGATATTGTAGATGAATGGATATCAAATGAACTAACAACTTACTAAATTAATTTCAATTTCTCCAAACAAGACTATGATATCAGCTAAGGGGACTGGCAGTATGTAAGAATCAATAACTGCACTGCTGAGCCTAGTTACAGATGCTGTTAATGAGGACATTACATTCTGTTGGCAAAAACTGCAGAAACCTCTGCCAGGCCTGGGTCCTTAAAGGAAAACTATTCCCCCAAATTGAATACTTGAGCAACAGATTTATATCAAATTAAGTGACATATTAAAGAATCTTACCAAACTGGAATATATTTAAGTAAATATTGCCCTTTTTTCTTGCCTTTAACCCCCATTTGGTGATGGTCTGTGTGCTGCCTCAGAGATCACCTGACCATAAATATTTCAACTCTAACAGTAACAGGAAGAAGTGTGGAAGCAAAAGACACACCTCTGTCTGTTAATTGGCTCATGTGACCTAACTTTATAGTTTGTTTGGTATGTTTGTGTGCACCGTTGGATCCCAGGATCCCAGGAGGCTTTCCTTATTTTTTTTAAATGGCCATTTTCTATTTATGATTACCCAATGGCACATGCTATTAAAAAAGTAAATTATTATAAAAATGGTTTATTTACATAAAGCAGGGTTTTACATATGAGTTGTTTTATGCAATATCTTTTTATAGAGACCTACATTGTTCGGGGGGTATAGTTTTCCTTTAACTTGTGTCATCAAGAATATGACAAGGAATCTTCAGCTTGAAGACTGCAGCTGTAGGATAACTGATGCAGTTACTTCCCTTGAGTTTTGGCAGCATGTTAGAACTGAGATTTAGGGCTAGGCCACATGGGAAGTTTCATGGAGTTTAGTCGCCAGGCGACTAATCGCTGCATCTTTGGGGTGACTAATCTCCCTGAATTGCTTGCCCTTGTCTTGCGCCCACTAAACTGTAAGTCGCCTGCGCCTATTTCACAAGCAGGCACAGGAGTCTTACAGTTTAGTAGGCGCGAGACACAGATTTCAGGCAACTAATCTCCCTGAAATCTTCCCATGTGGTCTAACCCGTAGCCCCATAACCCGATAATAATTTCTTTTTAAATCTCTTTTTGACTGAAGTCACTTTACCTATAAATGTTTACTTAGCAGGCCAATAAAAGTTGTATAAATTCTGACTACTAATATAATTTCAGAGTGGAGTGAAGGATTCAGCCGAATCCCAAATAGTGCATTCGGTGCATCCCTATGTGAAACTTACAATATGTCTAGCCTCATGTCAGATTTCAAAATAAATATTTAAAAAATCTGTTTGCGCTTTTGAAAAAACGGGTTTCAGCTGGAGCAGCACTATTAACTGTTGCGTTTTGAAAAAAACATGTTTTCCCATGAAAGTATCCCTTTAAATACTTGTCCTTCAGTGCTTGCACAAATATTGTCCTACACATGGGATATATTGTAGTTTCTTTTTAGAAATTTGTGTTGCTGGTCCAGGATAAAACCCTGACTCCTTTTATCTCACCATAGACACAAATATTTGTACTATACAATCATATCTATTAATACAAATGTGCAGCTTAAGATTTACCTGCTAAGTACTCTATAACAGCAGCCATATATACTGGTGCCCCCATGCCTATTCTGTATTTGTGAGTTCCTCTTCTCAAGTAGCGCATCATTCTACCCACTGGGAAAATGACTCCTGCTCTGGCTGAGCGGGACAGCTTGGTGGTTTTCTTTTTCCCCCCTCGAGCAGACATCTTTTTTTCTTTTTGGTTCCCGTCTCTATATACTGATTAGTTGCTACTGCTCTTCAATGAAGAAGGTGGCTGTAAAGACAGAAGAAAATGCATCAGTATTCGGTATCCATTGATTTAAACATCCAAAAATAGTTTTCACTATTGAATCCATTATTCTTGACCATAAAATGGGAAATTACTGAATTACTTCAGTGTTACTAGATGAAAATCTGGACAAAAGTGCTATCAGACGATTTCAGAAGCAATGCTATTTTTTTTAAAAACTAGGAAAGTTTTTTGTGGGGACTCATGAGCAGATATTTCCATAAATGTATTTTTTTGTCATTGGAGGTATGCAATGGGGGGGATCTCCATTGCATACCTCCAATGACAAAAAAATACATTTTATGGATTTAAAGTGTAGACCCAAAGTAAAAGTCAAACAAAGAATTGGCTCACAAATTGTAATTGTGGCTTCAAATGTATCATCTGAACTGGCAGATTCATGGTGGGGCATCTCATTTTGCAACAGAGGGTGTTTTTTTGATTAGTTGCATGACAGGTATTGCAATCACTTATTAAGATGCTTAAGTGCATTATTAATTGCCCTCAGAGTGATTTGTTTTCCGAAATTCCCTCATGAGGCAACTTCAGGCGAATTTGGAAAACGAAGAGGTCTGTGTGCCATCCCACCAGTGATTTAGATTCTCCCCAAATCCCCATGTGTGTCTTTGCAATAAGTCTACTAGAAAATCATGTTAACGTTAAATAAACCAAATAAGCCGCTTTTTCTTCCAATAAGGATTATTATTAAGGATCTTAGTTGGGTTCAGGTACAAGCTACTGTTTTTTTTTAAATTTGCAGTATTTGATTTTAATGAAGTCTATGAGAGACAGCCTTTCTGTAAATCAGAACTTTCTGGATAAAGGGTTTCCAGGCAATGGATTCCAGACCTGTGTATATAAAAATAATTTTTTTTTATCTACAAAATTTCAGATCAGAAAATACATTTGTGTCAATTTTTAAATGCCTATTGCAATTAAAATAAAATAAAAAAAAACAGTATACTGTGTATTAAGTAGTCTGCCAGAAGAGTTTACAGTATATGGATTTGCAGTATTTCGAAGATAAATTAAAGTGTTTCATTGATCTGGTGTTTCCTACCCAGGTTCCAGTTTTAAAGGATAAAAATGGGCTTTCTTGAGCACAAAGACAAACATGATTAGGTCTGATGTCCATAATGATAAAAGCTGATTTGGGAATGCACAAAAACAACTTTTCTTTTATTAAAGGGATCCTGTCATGGAAAAATTTTTTTTCCCAAAATGTATCAGTTACTAGTGCTGTTCCAGAACAATTCTGCATTGAAATCCATTTCTCAAAAGAGCAAACAGATTTTTTTATATTTCATTTTGAAATCTGACATGGGGCTAGACATATTGTCAATTTCCCAGCTGCCCCAAGTCATGTGACTTGTGCTCTGATAAACTTCAATCACTCTTTACTGTTGTACTACAAGTTGGAGTGATATCACCCCTCCCTTTCCCCCACCCAGCAGCCTAACAAAAGAACAATGAGAAGGTAACCAGAGAACAGCTCCCTAACACAAGATAACAGCACTCAATAGTAAAACCCATGTCCCACTGCGTACTATTCAGTTACATTGAGTAGGAAAAACAACAGCCTGCCAGAAAGCAGTTCCCTCCTAAAGTGCTGGCACAAGTCACATGACCGGGGCAGCTGAGAAATTGACAAAATGGCTAGCCCCATGTCAGATTTTAAAACTGAATATAAAAAAATCTGTTTGCTCTTTTGAGAAATGGATTTCAGTGCAGAAGTCTACTGGAGCAGCACTATTAACTGATGCGTTTTGAAAAAAACATGTTTTCCCATGACAGTTTCCTTTAAGGTTTCCCGGGCTTGTCTAATGTAATGTATTTGCTGCAACATTTATGTCCATTGAACTTTAACTTCACGAAATATGCAAATTAGGCAATGCTGGCGCAACTTCGCTTTGCTTGACGAAGTTATGCTAGCGCTACTTCGCCAGCGTTTGCCGTCCTGGATGAAAATTAGCATTGTCTGAACTAATTTTTGCCTGGTGAAGTATTCTGATGTGTGCGAAGCCGTCGCTAGTGAATTTTCGCAGGTTAGTGAATTTGACCCAAAGTAAGAAATAAATGCTCAAGCCTTGTGCGAACAGGTGAATAATGTGCTTTATCTAATACAGATGGCTTTCAGGAAGCGGATATCTTAAAAGTGCAATTAATTTGTTCATTAAAACATTTTTCTGATTTTTACAGCATATGTTTTACACCGCCTGATAAAAAGGAAAATATTTCACACGACTAGACACATTTATGGACTTCTCAAGATTCCTCTTAATGTAAATTATTAATGAAACTAACTATTGCTAACAGTATGTTATGAATTACATTATAAGTGAGTATACTAATGGGGATTAATCACAAGATAATACTTACTGTATAGAAGGATACTATGAGGTGGTTTTAAGTATTACGTATACCCCGATACCTATTCACGAAGACCATCTTCTACAGTGAATTTTAAACAAATAAGTCAAATTTTTTTTTAAAAAATGATTTTCTTTTTCTCTGTAATAAAGCAGTACTAGTTATTTGATTGCAAACAAAGCTGCATAAATCCATTTTGGTGGCAAAAAAATCCAATTGGATTTATTTAGGGGCAGGTTTACTAATTTACGTATCTCGAAGTGAAAATTTTTTGAAATTCAACCATCCAATTTTTTGGGGGGGTAATTTTCAGTCGAAAAAGACCAAATAGGTCTATTCGATAGTCGAAGTAGCCCAAAATTACTTCGTAATTCGAATTTTAGAAAATCTAATTTTATTCAGAAATTCTCTTCAACCCACAGTAAATGTGCCCCTTAATGTTTAATTTATTTTTAGTAACAAGGTAAAGCAAATTACAGAAAGATCCTTTATCTGAAAAACCCTTGTACAACATGAATATAATATATGGCTTTGCTGAAAATACTATTATTTTAATATTATTTGAACTGAAAAATATATATTTTTTATGCTTTCTTGCACATGAAATATAGGATCCCACATTTTAAAAATGTATGCACTTGCAGAGTATAAATGACTAATAAACCACACAATAAAACAGTTTACAAAGTTCAAACTCAGTATTTTACTCATATCTGTACTTTTATTAAGCCTTGGAGAGCTTCCACGACCCATCTGTATTTTATCATAGTTATTGTGCAAGAAGGAAAAACAAACTTGTGGCTGTAGTACTTCCACACCTCACCTATATCCCTTTAAGGACAAGGAAAGTCTAAAATAGAATAAGGCTGGAAATGCTGTATACTCTCCTTTAAACTTTTGAGGTTATTAAGAAAGACAAAATATTTCACTAATAACAAGAACCCACTTATAGTGAATCCCCAAAACAGCAATGACATTGTAAAAAACGTAGAACAGAAAAATATTTTTTTTATTAAATCACATTGCTGCATTCTAATTTTATTTTTGTTGAACACAGCTTTACATTTTCCCATTAGGTAATAAAGAATTGTTGGGGAACAATGCAAAACGAATACGATCTAGCATACGCTATTTACATAATAATATACATTCATACATATTATTCTCAGCAGAAAAGTTGCTGAGCCAGATTTCTATTTTGTGAACAATGAGGGTGTAGGAAAATGATTTGAACCCAAAAACATAATCATAAAAATCATATATGACAGAGTTCTATATGTAGCAAGACCTGTCTGGCAGAATAGCGATAGACAAGGAATTTGCTGCCAAAATTTCAACACAGCAGACCAGAAAAGCTGGAAAATGGGTGTAAGACTTGTGGGTGTAATTAAACAATGATTTAACTTTTCCATGCTTGGAAAAATTGTCAGGGGTTATAAAACACTGATAAAAACAGAGCAGCCTGATACCATCAGGAATATTGTAGGGTACAGTTCTGCTACTAAACTAGATTGTTTAATCAGTATTTGCAGGCACATAGAATTTCCTCAAACCATACTAAATATTTTATAAGAAAACTTGTTCAGCTTCTAAAAGCAAGGGGCTCAGTTATTTTTTGGAGTTACCAAAACCCGATGTGTACTGCAGATAAAATAGTGAAGCTTTAGATAAGGTTGAAGACTTTTAACAAATCTTCACACTTATTTATTGATGAAGGTTTTGCACTCTCACCGGCTGAACAGTTTCAGCAAACCAAATAATTCTCTTTTCTTCAAATAACTACTCATTTAGTTGTATGGATTTTTTGGGTTTTATCTGCTCTGTCATATAGCAGCTTCCTGGCAGCACCCTAACAACTCACTTGAATTCCTGTGTAGTGATGGGCAAATCTGACAGTTTTGCTTTGCCCAAAATTCACGAAACAGCAAAAATTCACCAAAGTGCATTTAAGTCATATACATTGAAGTCTGTGGATGTCATTTTTGAACAATGACCAGTTTTGCTTCGCCCCAAAATTCACAAAACAACGAAAATTCACCCAAATGCATTAAAGTCATATACATTGAAGTCTGTGGGCGTCATTTTTGAGGAGAAACCCCATGAAAAAGTTTGCTCATGGCAACTTTGCTCATTGTACTACACTGCTTCATGAAAATAGTACTGCACCAGTGCTGGAGACCCTTCATGAAAGATTTGGCAGCGACCTGCTAAAATATGAAAATGTGTGTCTTGCCTGCTATATAAAAAATATAATTCTATTTTAGTCCTTTATATTATGAATTCATTTATTAAAGCCCCCTGATGCGAATTGCACCCTTAATCACAGAACACACCCAATTCCATGGAACCTTTCCAGACATCACTGCATTTATGAAAAATGGGAAAGACTTTGTGAGTGCACCTATGACTCACTATCCATAACTTACAGAATTCTAGATATTTATTTGGAATTTCATTAATTACTTTAAGTCATTCATTTTGATTTTGTAACACAATATATGTTCAGGGATTTTCAGACATTAGGAATCCCAAACCAATGGAATTTAATGCGGCCTGCACCATATACCCTAAGTGCAAGCTAATGGGATCCAAGCAAAATTTATTTGCCACAGTACATTATGAAGACAGTGAAGCATGCTGGGACAAGCATCATAATATAGGGATGTTTCTCATACTACGGTGTTGGGCCTATTTATCACATACCAGGGATCATGGATCAGTTTCAGTACATGAAAATACTTGAAGAAGTCATGTTCCCTTATGGCAAAGGGGATATGACAATGACCCCAAACACACCAGAATGCTGTTGCTGAGGCAGAACCAAGAAATGCAGAGGAATTGTGGAATGTAACAGGTGCCAAAAGTTGGTCGACTTAACACAGATGTGCAGCAGATCTCAGAAACACTGCGTATGCAACTAAATATTAGCTCAGTGATTCAAAGGAAAGCTAAATCTTGAAACATTTTTCAGTTTATACAGTGAATGTTTGAGTTTGTAAAGAACAATGCAGACACTGCTATTTTTTAAAAGCCTAATATTCCCTCTTCTTCATTTTCTGTAAAGGAATAACACAAATGCATTTTTATTCATGTTTCGATGAAATAGAATATGCAGTGTTCCCAATGCATTTTTGTGTATGGAAATAAAAGCTGTTATAAAGATTCTGAGCTTTATTCACATCTTTAAACACACTGCTATTCTTCTGAGCACAATTGCATATTTTATTTAAGACTATATCATTACATTTGCTGCTAATCTTAATATCAAATGTAAACTAACTTCTAATATGAAACTAAACTTTAACTTAAACTGTACTCCAGTACTAATAGTGTAGCATTCGCACACGTAAGGACACTCTTGGCTAAATAAAAATGCCTCTGTTGTACACAAGGGAAATTAGGAGGAATCTTGACTTGAAAACAGGTCACAGGTACCTGGAGGATTGATGGTCTCAAAATATATTTCAAGCGTAAAAACATTGCTTCATGATCATTAAAACTAGACATTTTGAAGACGTATTCAGCTGTGAGCACAGGACAAATGTGCACAGTGTTCAACTGGCAATCATAGGCTTCAGCAACACATACATGCAATCGCTACAAGATTTTAGTGAAATCCAATTTTCTCACTTCACTGACATTAAAAATGGGTGCTAGTTTTGTTTATAAATGCCACAGTTATTTTGTGAAATCAGCCATGATGCTTGCTTTGCAAAAAAATAAACACAAAATAAATAAATGAAGTGGCTATATGTTTGGGGAGAAACAGGAATTTTATCCTGCCAAAAGATTCTGTAGAAAGAGCCAATAATAGGGCCCGTTCAGCTCAATTGAACCCAAAACTTTAATGTACTTGATGGACGATCATTCCTGTTTTGGCTGTTTATTTTGAATAACTACATTAAAGATATAATTATAAAAACACCCCTTCTGTGTCCCTGCTTGTTGCTATAAGCCCTCTCTTCTGTGTCCCTGCTTGTTGCTATCAGCTCTCCCTTCTGTGTCCCTGCTTGTTGCTATCAGCTCTCCCTTCTGTGTCCCTGCTTGTTGCTGTGAGCTCTCCCTTCTGTGTCCCTGCTTGTTGCTGTCAGCCCTCCTTCTGTTTGTTTGCTTTTTTCTGTGTATACCCACCACATGAGAAATGTCACCTTCAAAATACAAGTTTCTCAAGAGGTTAATCTTCTATCTAGTTTGCCTTATGTTATGTCACCCTCCTGAGGTAAACACATTTGGAGATGCATTTATTATAGATAATATCCCTGTCTGCGTGGGGCTTCCTCGATTGCTGATAACTGCTGGGGGTGATTCCAGGCCATGTCCTCCCCCTGCCCATATGGGGCTGCCGGTGCAGGAAGGGGTGCACAGAGCAGCCCGTTATTATTGCAGCCCTGTGTGGGGCTTCCGTGCTCTTTCAGATGGAAAGGGACGGTGGCTCTCATTGGCTGAAGCCGACTCCCTGGGGCTCCACTTGGCTCCGTACAAGCAGGGGTTGGCGGCGGGGTGGGAGAGCCGTGTCTTCTTACACGCTGTTGGGACATCTTCTTGCCTTTGCCTAATAGTACCCACAGTGGTACAAAATTACGGAAGAATAGTCCCGAATTGAGAAGCAAAAATACTGGCGAATTCCTTATGTGTTACCCGGTCGATATTGAGCTCCAAATGTATCGTAACAATGTCGGTGTCACAGATGCTGCACTTGCAGCACGCGTCGAAAAGATGTCCCGTGAACACACAATACCCATGGTTCCCAGGAAATGTCCACCGTCACACTCGACTTTCTGACTGGCTGATGGCCGGAGGCCAATAGACACACTGGCTGCGGGGGCCGGGTCTACCAGGAAAAGGAATGTGATCGATTGGTAGACCGCGATCGACGTCCTGGGCACCCCTGGGATAAGTTATCCTGAAACCCATTACCCAGAAAGCTCCAAATTACGGAAAGGCTGTCTCCCATAAATTTTCACTGTAATAATAAAACAATACCTCGTACATGATCCAAACTAAGATATAATTATTCCTAATGGGAAGCAAAACCTGCCTATTTGGTTTATTTAATGTTTACATGATTTTCTAGTGGACTTAAGATGGCCATACACTGAGAGATCCGCTCATTTGGCGATGTCGCCAAGGCGATATGAGGTGGACGATATCGGCTGATCCAATTGTGGGCCGTAGGGCCCAACGATCAGATCAAAACAGAGGCCATATGGGCGGTCGGATCGCGGGACCGCATCAACGAACAGATGCAGCCGCGATCCGACAGTATTTTTAGTCCCGCCCAATCAACATCTGGCCGACTTTCGGTCAGATATCAATCAGGATAGCCTGGCAGAGGGCCGCATACACGGGCTGATAAGCTGCCGACGGCAGCTTTTATCGGCCCGTGTATGGCCACCTTTAAGGCATTAAGATCCAAATTATGGAAGGATCTGTTATCCGGAAAAAAAAACAGGTCCCGAGCATTCTGGATAACAATTCCATACCTGTACAGATATAGGATCTGTTATCTGGAAACCCATTATCCAGAAACCTGGCCATCTCCCATGGAGTCCATAATCAAATAATTCATATTTTTTAATAAATCATTTCCTTTTTCTCTGTAATAATTAAAATATAATGTACTGTTGCTCTTTACTGGTAAAACTAATACTATTATTTATATAAACAAGCTGCTGTGTAGACATGGGGACAGCTATTCAAAGCTGGAAAAAAGGAGAGAAGGTACAGGTTACATAGCACATAACTGTCTAATGGACAGGGCTGAAGTAAACACACAGCTTTTACAAGTGCATGCTAAAAGTGTATTATATGTTAATTACTTACACTTTCATTTTTTGGCATTACTGTTCCTTAAATTATAGTTTAGTAAACAGGGATAGACGTCCAAATTAGGGAAAGACCCTTTATCCGAATAAACCTAGCTCCCGAGCATTCTGAATAACAGGTGCCACACCTGTACAATATATAAATGCTAACATTTTTCTTGTGTTGAAAGATTTTCAAAAAGTAATAATAATTGACTATATAAAATGCAGCACTTGGAATCTCTCCATATGACATTGGGTTCACACATTTTAAGAAAACATTCTTATGCTGCCATCAGACACATTGCTTTACAATCAAGTACAGATCAAAATGAAAGTAGATAGCTCATTAAAGACAAACAAAAGAGAAGCAATGAAGTGATAGCATGTTGACCTTTATTGTAATGTCAAACCTGTTCAGTTGGGAAAAAGAAATAATGCCAGAGTTAGCTGCTCCACTAAAACTAGTTAAAAGCTTTTTTATGTACTTACACAATTAAAGGAAATGTCAACCCAAAAAATTACTTTTTGCCTAATAAAAGAAAACACAATTATAAGCAACTTTCCAAAATTAATGTATTAAAGGGCACCTATGGCCCAAAAATTTTTCCCCAAACCGAAGGTGCGGGCTGAGGTTCCAATACTGTAAAAAAAAAAAAAAATTGCCCCCTGCAGGCGCTAACTTACTTGCAAAAGTAAAAGTACTAGAACCCCAAACCGGAATGCGGGCTCTATCAGCCCGCACCTTCGGTTTGGGGAAAAATTTTTGGCCCATAGGTGCCCTTTAAATTGTTGGTGCTTTATAAGTTATCTGTAAATGTAATTGCTATTGAAAGCAGTATTTACATAATTCCTGGTTGTTACATTTTAACCAATGTTGCAAAAGCCAGTCTCCTCCAGCAAGACAGTTCTGTTAATCGGTTGGTTTATGTTACATTGTTTCAAAAGCCAGAGCCACCAGCACTGAGAATAGAAATACAATAACTTTCAATACAATGCTTTCAATAACAATACATGTGCAAATAACTTAAAAACCATAGAAAATGTGTAATGAATGTATATTGCAATGCTGCTTAGAATCATGTTTTCTTTTATTAGGAAAAAAATTTTTTTTTGGGGTTGACATGTCCTAGTCATCATCCTGACCACTGAACTCCAAGGTGCATCTTATTTCGTAGTAGGAGCAGGGTTACATTTTACACTAGTTCTGACTTTAAGGAATGTTAAAACGTTACTCAAATCAGCAAGCCCTTTTTTGGGGGTATGAGGAAGATGGTCTAATTAGAGGTTGCAACTGGCATTCTATTTTTTATTAAACATTATTTTACTTTTGGGAAACCAATTCACTTGCTTTCTCCTAATTCCAATTATGGGTGAGAAGTCCCTGTCTGTCCTTGGAAAGTTGACATAAATCATCTGATTTCAGAAGCAATAACCAGTGGGACCAGGTCTGAGCAAAGCCTTGGCTGTGGTCTCTCCATCTAACTATCTCTTCAACTCTCATAATGGCCCATTTCTTTGATTAATTCATATTGCACACAAAGGTTTTGGGGATCGCTTACTCTACAAAAAGCAGAATAAGCCAGTGCTTCTTATACTGGTCTCATGCATTCTGCACCATTACACTGGATTAAAAATTCTGAGATGAGGTGGAGACTGCAGCCTCATGGAACCCTGTTGCGGCCTGCATGCCCTTCCACTTACTAACTTTCACATTTGAATGATGCACAAGTTAAGGGTCAGGTTGTGGGAAGAAGAGGGTACACATATGTGCCTCCGCTGTCTGCCCCTCATGAATACCATAGTGCTAAACATAGGAAGTGTTAGGGTTGTGACAGACAGGCAGATTCGGGGAGATTCGTGCGATTCCGGAAATCGAAGCGCCGCGAGTGCATTGGCGCTGGTGTTTCTTCATTCAAACAGGCGGCGGCCAGGGAGCAGGCAGTTCGGGGAGATTGTCGCCTCACAGAAGAGGTGATAAATTGCCAACCGTCTGCCCCAACCCTTATATGCATAAGAGTAGCAGCACGGGAAAGTATCACACCCACTGCCTTTCTTTTTGTAAAAGACTCCTATTGTATTATTTTGGTGTCATGCAATTACATTGTAAACAAATATCAGAAGGAACAACCTCCTATTTATTTTTTAATTGATAAGATGTGTTAAAAACTTCTGCTTAAAGGAACAGTATCACCAAATATGCAAGGCATTGTAAAGTAATTGAAACAGAATATACTGTTGGTTGTCCTACACTGGTAAAAGCCTACTTTAGTTCATATAAATAGGCTGCTGTGTAGTGATGGGAGCAGCAATTTAAGGCTGGGGACAGACAGGGAGATTAGGGGAGATTCTGTCGCCTGGCGTTTTTAGCAGGCGACAGAATCTCCCCGAATCTCTGTGTCTGTCCCCAGCCTAAGGTGAAAAAAGAGGAAATACACAGGTTACTTAGCATATAAAAGATAATCTCTGTAATAGAATACAATGGTGTTCTACAGAATGCATCTGTTATCTGCTATGTAAACTGATGCTTGAATGGCTGCCCTCATGGCTACACAGCAGCTTGTTTATTAACTATAGCAGAGTTTCAAGAGCAAATACATCAGTTTTACCAGTGCAGGGCAACAGTACATTATATTTTATTTACTATAAACCACTATCATTTTTTTGTGTTACTGTACCTTTAAAGGGCACCTGTTGGCCAAAAATATTCTCCCCAACCAAAGATGTGGGCTAATAGAGCCCACACTCCAGTTGGGCATAACAGTTTTTAAAAAAAAGAAAATGTGCCCCTGCCAGTTATAGGACACCAACACTGGTTTGGGTGGCCATGTTGGGGCACACGCATGCATATAATGAGTGAATGTCGCAACTTGCTCATAATGCAAAAGCATGTGTCGTCAGACGCTCATTATGCGCATGTGCTCTGCATGACATAGTTGCTCGCACTGAGAGCTCCCTCCTGGCCCTGACATGATAAAAAATTAAAGTACATACGTAGTTAAAAGGAAAGTTTATTTATTCTCTAATAAATTTTAGTACAGCCATGTAAGAACTAAAACTCAGCAATTTCAGTACAATCTGATTTTTATGGTGTCCATTTCAGATATTCACTTATAGATTCACAAGTGTAAACTGAATAAAGCCTTGCCTAACAATGATAGGATCCAAGACTCAAACAAAGACAGAATTTAGATTACAAGACTGTCTCATTAAGTTATAGGTATAGTTGTATCAATTAACATATACAAGTTTAAAAGTGGTCACATTGGTATATATTGCATATAAGATACTGTATTTTAAACATGAATTATTGCAAATTATCACTTTTTCCATAAAACAATAGCATGGTTAAGTAATTGCTGCATATCATATTGAACACATCTGACAATGATGCAAATATATTGCTTAGAAAACTAAAATGCATTATGCATGTAAAACAGAAACATACATAGTGTGTAAGACAATGTAATCACCCTGCACATGCAACACAGTAGAGGGGGAAAAAATGGAGGGATGGGCTTTTCAACTGATTGTCTGTAACCTTACTAGAAACAAGCTGCCTGCTTCTTTAAGAGGCCTAGCTCTGCCACCAGTCCACAAGTGGCCTTCAAATCTGCATATGCCATAGATATAGATATGTTAATGCAAAACTGTAATATTTTCATTTTAGTTGTTGCAGACCCTGTGGGATTAATTCAGGCGAAAAATGAGATCAGATTCTCTGAAATACACACCAAACAATGTCCACAGTACATCTGTACATGACGCCAAGCATAAAGAAAAAGCCAAAAATACTGTGAGCAGAATGTAGGATATTTCATTGTGAAATTGGTGTGGGGGGGGGGGGGTACTTCAGACACACACCAGTGTACAAATAAACAGTTGCTTTACAGAATGAGTCTGGCTAATGCCATTCAAGGATATTAAATAGCCCTACAGAGCTGTTATTGAACTGCAACTTAACTCGACCTATCTCAGAGAGGATGCTGGGAGTTTTAAGGATGCAGATTGGACAGAACTGGTATTATATTCCTTCAGCTATCTGTAATCATTGTTTCCCCTGGGGGGCTCCAGGGGGTGAAAGCAGGAAGAGAAGGAGGAGACAATTGCCATGAAAAGAAATCAAGCCTAAATATAATGGCAATTTTACACAACGGCAACTGGGTAAAAGGGACAAACCCTATAAACTAAGATCACTGGGCCTATAAAAAATAAATATACACATGACTTCAGTGTTACGCAATATATTTTCATGCCTTCCCTCCAAAAAAAAACAAAAAACAGTGAAAAGAATATAAAGATAAAAAGACTTCAGTGTTAAATGGTATCTTGAAACAAGAAGCCAAAAAACAAAAAGTATTATGAGGCAGAAACTGACTGCTAATTACACAAATACATTCCTGATTTGCTATTTATTCCCTTCCATTTAATACCAATAAAAGACACACGCAATACATAGAAAACATTCAGTCTTATACAGGCTGTGGTACAGTAATTATAGAATTATTCCACAGACAAATCCCAAAATAGATGTACTACATATTATCGGTACGCCACATAATAGGCCTAGGCGGTAGAAAGCAACACAGCCCTATGTAGCGCGAGATGCGCGGCACAGTAAGAGTTAATGCATTGCATTTATGGGGATTCTGTGAGTTGTACAGCGAAAGGGAAATGTACTGTATTTAGGAATACAAGATTCTGCTTAGTTTTGAGTGATTATAACTCCCCCGTCCCACCGTCAGAAAGGTAAACATGGCAGCCGAATTAAAGAGAAATGACAGTTAATATTTCAATACACTAGACTGCGAGAAAGACATCAGTATACACCGCCCCCCCCCCCCTCTTTGTCACGGGGAGGGGGCTGTTTTGTTTGAAAGGCTTAAACACAGAACAATGTTTTTATATTGGTCTCTGCTTATTCATGGGCTGCTGCAGGGGGGCACTTCCCCTTTAAATCTCTCTGTCGTCTATATATTGTGTGAGTTTGTGTGTGTGTGTGCTGCTTGTGCTTATGAATGTGCAGAGTAGAAGCCATTCATTGCAAGGGATATGAAGCATGAGGGCTGCTGTCTCTCTTACCTTTCTCTCTAGTCTATTCCTAGCCTTTTTCTTCTCCAAGGGGATGCCAGGCTGCAAGTTAGAGGAGGCTGATTCTTCTTTTCCTATTGTTTCTTTATTGTTTTGCCTTATGTCTCCTTTCTATTATTTTGTTGTTTTTTTCCCTCCCCCCCCAACCCAGTGTGTAAATGGAAGCCCAAAGCGCTGATAGTAAAGCCAGGAGGTGGGACACAAGGCAGAAGATAAAAAGAGAAAGAGAGAGAGATGGGGCGGAGAAGGAGAGCAGCAGCACAGCCCTGACTAGCGATTCAAATCTAACACCACCCCTAGGAGGAGCTCAAGTCACTAACTAACTTTAAACTTCGCTTTCAGTTTGCTGTGCCCTGGCCTGTACCGGGCATTCTCCTGTCCTCCCACCAGTAGTTATACTCATTACAGTTTGCGGGGCTGTGTTTTAGGCTTCGCTCCTAAACAAAATGGACGCGAGACTGCAGGTTACACACATACACATACATCAGTAGCTTTTAATCCACTGCTAGTCCAATACTGACCTGTGTCTGAGATGAATGCGAAGTCTCTATCAGCTTCTCCGTACGACAACCTTAATATGTATAATTTCTTCATTTATACAGTATATTTAGCAAAAGCAAGAAAACCTTTGCGTGTGTGTAACAGTATGTGTGTGTGTGTCAGTATGTGTGTGGTGTACTGCTTTGTGGGATTTAGAAATACAGTAGCTGGAGAGAGGCACTGCAGCAGGAAAGGGAGTCACCTTTGTTTTACAGTAAGTTTTTTTTATTGTTTGGTTAAAATTCAGCTATGAGGTAAATCTTTATAGACCTATTTGGTACCAAGGATGTCTGCTACTATCCAACTGACTTGGATAAAGGCTCATGGACTGGCGTTTCAGCTACACACATCCCCCACCAGCCCACTAAATACTGACATTCTATGGCACATTATAGCAGCCCCTCTGGCATTTGCCAGAACCCATAGATTGCCAGTCTGGGCCTGGATGTAACTATAGAGGATGCAGACCCTGCGGGCATGGCTGGATTTATATACTGGGTGCCCCTAGTCCCACTTGCGTTCATCACCCCTGTCAACTCCCCTATATACGGGCAAATTTCCATTATCTGGACTGGAGCAATGGGGGGGGGGGGGGGGGGGGTGCGCGGCAAATTTAAAAAACTAAATCTCCTGCGCATCCCCAGTGTTTCTGAACCAATGTGGGTGTGGTTGGGCAGCATGCCGCCTCCTAAAATCCTTCTGCCCTAGGCCTGGGCCTAGGTGGCCTTTCCACATATCCAGGCCTGCCTGTGGGTGCAGGAGGGCTGAGGAGTTATAGAGGGCCCCATGAGGCCCTAATTCATATACACTTTCAATAAATATTGGTAAACAGGGTCAGAATGGGGGGTTCGCCCCTCCAGGTTCCCTGCCAGGTTCCCCGCACTGCGCATGTGCGCACTTTGTATTTGCCTGATAGGGATTCAACAGGGAATGCGTGAGCGGGTCTGGGTCAGCCCAGTCTGACCCTGTTGGTAAAAGAAGTCAACTTCTAAATATTTTGGGGGCCTGAAAAATTATGTAGGGACCCATAAGAAGCATGGCCCTTATGGCTTCTTCCCTTGCCCTTACTTAACTACCTGCTATTGGACTAAAGTCCAGGTAGCTATAATGTAGCATTAATTGTGACAGGTTGTGACCCACCCCCTGAGTGCTGTATTAAAAGTACTTGCAGGGAGGGGCACTTCCTCTCTGGCCTGCAGCAGCTACCATCTCACAAGATCCATTGAGCCTGGAGTTAAGGCCCCAGAAGTTTTGTTGTAAAGGTACTATTACAAGTATCAAGTCGGGGAACAGGGCCCCGTGAATGAGGACTAGTCAGAGATAGGATAGTCCTATCATAGCACTCTCTAGGAGAGGTGAGAAAGAGAGGGAAGAGAGAAAGGGCAGCTCAAAGCCCCATCAAGGAGGATAGTAGGGAGTAGCTCTCCCCCAGGCTCTACCTTGCCTGAAGTGAAGGGACCTCAGACATAGGGACTGCAGGAAGAGTACTTAACCCCTGAGTCACCTGAACCGCTGGTGGGATCCGGACCACATGGGCATTGATAACCTGGCTGGTGCAACTACAACTCCCATCCTGGTATCCTACCTGAGGGTATAATCTATGCTGTACCTGTGCTAAGTATTTGCTGATCTAATACCACTGTCTGTGAGTATATAATACCCTGTGCTGCTATTGTAAATAAACTGTTCTATTTTGTTTGCACAAAGAACCCCTGGCGTCCAACAACCTTTATTACACACTATATGCAGTATCGAGTTGTAGTTCAACTACCTCACACGTGATTTTCCACTTAGCGAAAGCCCTACCTGAGAGTGAAAGAGTCGCGTGTAACCAATGCTCTACCTATGCTAGTTGGTTTGGTTAATATTGGCCAAGAAAGGGTTACAATTATTTGCTGAGGGGCCCATTAATATCTAGTTTCTAGTTGAAATTAATTTTACTTTTCCCAGGAGACCAGTCAAAACAGCGTATTTTCGGGGAAAATGTTTAATCCAGGAAAAAGAAGAAAATAACAGATTGCCAGAATAGGGCTTCAACAAATCAGCGGCTATTCCAGGAAAATTGGGGTTCTATTGTATTCACTTTTTTAAATGAATGAAAATCAAGATTTTTCATATAAAAAGCTCCTCAAAAACATATAGAAGTGAAAGGACATGAAAGAGTGTTTCACACTGAAGCAAACTGCCTCATTGATGAATAATGTAATACTGTGTATTTTGATTGTGACTAACCCGGTCAAGATTTTTTCATTAATATGCTCTGCGATCAATATAAAAAATGTGACTCACAACCTGTGCACATATAGGCCAAACTAGCACCCCTCATATGGGCATCCATGGTCTGCTCTGTAATAGACACTTTAAAAAAATAAATAAATAAACACCACCATTCTTAGGTCTTCTTCTTGCATAAAATAGGCAATGCTTTACAACTTGCTTCCTCTGAGGCAGGTTAAAGAAGGGAACAAAATGAATGGTAAGCACAAGGAGCATAGGGCTTGTTTACAAATGCAAATGTAAGTGTTGTAACACTAAAATGAGCACAAATATTGTCACCAATAATTAAAGGTACTTACAAAAAAACTCAATTCTTGCACTCTCATATAGGTGCTGCAAGAGTCCTGCGGCTTCGGCTGAATCACGCACATGTGCTCCTATTGATTCTTTTGAACCCTAGAGCTACTGCCACCCTGAACATGGTGGTAATTCCAGGGTTCCCACAGTGGAAAATAGGAGTCAATATATGCAGAAAACTTGTGCAAAAAAATAACATGCAAATGTAATTTCAATGCTAACTTGAAAAGTGGTAAAAAACCATGGCATTTCTAATGTGTTTGGAGTGGTTCAGCAGTCTATTGAAAAATGATGTATATTGCCCCTTTATATTGCAGGGTTAGCATTCATTTGTGTGCTAAATGCAGGGATTGGGAGTCTGGGCTGTTTCCTTTGAAAAGGGCACAATAAATTGGCGATTTCCCAAAAAATGTGGGCAGTTGACGTCTTCAGACTTCACAGTCACCACTATTGGCAGTATTATGGTGTTATCATCCTCATTAACTAAAATGAAAATGCTGGAGGTACTATTCACGAGATTTTAAGTTTTCCCTCATTTTACATTGTTGCTTTGTGGTCCCACCCAGGGCTGGATTTACATAGCGGGCACCCCTAGGCCCACTGCCATTCATCACCCCCATACTCTGACCTTTATTCACAAATTTTCATCAGAAAGACTGGAGCAATGGGGATCGGGGCATGGGAAATTAAAAAAACTATTGTGTCTCCTGCTTATCCCCAGTGTTATTGAACCAGTGTGGGTGTGGCTGGGTAACATGCCGCCCCCTTTATTTTATTTTATACCCATTCCCTGTCCTGCAAAATATATACCCTCAATGCAAAATATAGCTACCTGCTTAACCTCACTGTTATATAGAATGGTACTATAAATAAAATTAGCTATAGTGCTGTAGATCAGGATAAAATTAAATTGCACTGCAGGTTTATTCACCAAATAATAGACCTAGGCAGCAGAAAGCAGCACAACCCATGTAATGGCACAATAATCCACAATGTATTTGCATTCTGATATTTGTGTCTATTGCACAGTGAATGGGAATTTTTAATATACTGTAAATATATTTTGGTTGTTTATTTCCTATTGTTTTAGCTGTAAAAAAGTAGGTGGGACTCAGAACAGATGATTAAAAAAGGAAAGAGAGAGTGTGGTAGAAGTGGAGAAGGAGCACAGTCCACATTAGTTATTCACATGGTAAGAATTGTTGCCTGCGGAAAAATCTGCACTGCCGTGGGAGACAAATTACTTTGGGGCTGATTAACTAAGTCCAAATTGAAAATTCTAATAAAATTTGAATTTTTAAAATAAGAATTTCAAAGTAATATTGTGCTACTTCGACTATCGAAGTCCATAGAGCCTGAGTGCACACCAGGAGCCTTTGACAAAGATTACGCATGTATGGACATAGGTCAGCTATAAGCACGGCCTTTAGGGATAGCAAAACTGACCATATGGTACAGTCAGCTCAGATGCAGTTGGCTCTAATAAATCAGATAGCTCACAAAAGGAAGAGATTCCTTTGCCAACTTAGACCAGGTGAACTGATAAAACGAAGCTACATCCTCCTCAGATGCCAGTAACATCACATCCTGTATGCTGGGAAGTCATAAAAACAATGTTGACTTTTACG
Organism: Xenopus borealis; assembly: GCA_024363595.1. Classification (NCBI taxonomy): domain Eukaryota; kingdom Metazoa; phylum Chordata; class Amphibia; order Anura; family Pipidae; genus Xenopus; species Xenopus borealis. The sequence continues at coordinate 31,868,479 of CM044444.1, read as the reverse complement.
TTTTTAAAGTGGTATTGTCTTCAAAAGTCCTAACTATTAAATGTTTTTGTATTAACATTTTTTTCCAGACATTTGAGGGGCCTGCCACATGGTGGGTCGTGTCTAAGGCATTTTATGTTTACTTGGACATCTGTAATAAAAAGTGGCCAATTCAAGCATTTGCAACATCACTAATAAAGACGTCCATACGACTTTTAAGTATCCACCCTATTCAAATTGTGTAATAGAACAAGTGAAGTTTTGAAATGAACACTAGAGAAACTTTGCTATGAAATGCTTACACTGCTGAAATAACGCTTGCAAAACTTTGCCAGCGTGGTGAGACTCAACTTGACGTTTTAGTGAATTACGTGGTGGTAACTAATTTGCACCTGGCAAAGTGGCGCAAAGTGTGTTGAATCGGTTGCTGGCAAAAATTCGCCCTTTAGTGAATTTGCCCGCATGTGTTTGATTCAGCTCGGATCTCACCGAACCATTGCTTAGAACTATGAATGAAACCCTGAGATTAGTTATGGAGACTGAAAGCCTGAATATGAAAGTACAAGTAATAATAAAACCTTTTACCTTGTACTTCACAGAACTGAGCTGCAGGAATCCATATAGGTGTTTATTTATGCGTAAATGTTTTTAGCAGACTTAAAGGAAAACTATACCTCCAAAATGAATACTTGAGCAACAGGTAGTTTATATCATATTAAGTGACATATTAAATAATCTTACCAACCTGGTATATATATTTAAGTAAATATTGTCCTTTTACATCTCTTGCCTCGAACCACCATTTCGTGGTGGTCTGTGTGCTGCCTCAGAGATCACCTGACCAGAAATATTTCAACTCTAAGGGGCTGATTTACTAAATTCACGTGAATAGATCGTAGTTCGATCGAATTCCGATCATAGGATTAATTCGATTAGTCGAATATGCAAATTAGGCTTATTCGATCATCGAATAGATTCGAATATTCGATCATTCGATCAGTGAAGGATTTAAAATTTTAAAATTATTTGACTGCCTACTTCGCCAGATTGAACCTACCGAATTGTAATAGAAGCCTATGTGAACCCTCCCATAGACTTCTGAGGCTAAGTCCTGATCGAATAGGATTGAAGTCTTCGATCGTTCGAAATCGTACGTATCATTCGAATGATCGAATAATTCATTCGAATGATCGTTATTCAATCGTCGAATGATCGAAGATCGAATAAAAGGGTAGCCTATAACTATTCGATTAGCATTCGAAAATCAAATTCTAATCGAATATCGAGGAAAATCAAATATTTTTGGGGGAATAATAGTACATTTTCCCCTAACTGTAACAGGAAGAAGTGTGGAAGCAAAAGACACAACTCTGTCTGTTAATTGGCTCATGTGACCTAACTTTATAGTTTGTTTGGTATGTTTGTGTGCACCGTTGAATCCTAGGATCCCAGGAGGCTGTCCTTATTTTTTAAAATGGCAATTTTCTATTTATGATTACCCAATGGCACATGTTACTAAAAAAGTATATTGTTATGAAAATGGTTTATTTACATGAAGCAGGGTTTTACATATGAGCTGTTTTATGCAATATCTTTTTATAGAGACATACATTGTCCGGGGGGTATAGTTTTCCTTTAAGGCATGGTGATCCAAATTAGAGAAAGATCCACTATTCAGAAAATAAGTGGTCCCAAGCATTCAGCATAACAGATAATTAAAAGACTAAACGCATGCTGATTTGCATATAATAAGAGCTGGGGCATTCTAGAAAAAAGTGACACATTGCCTTATTTTTAATCCTGATCAAACTTAAGTTAAGCAAGCTGAAAAAGAATATAATGATGGAAAATAAGGTAAAAACACAACAAAATAGTTTATAATCCATTTATATGGTCAGTTGCTGACTAAACAATGAAAAATTTTTAAGAACATCGACTTAGAAAATGTATTATAAGAAAATTTTTTTTTACAGCAGGTACAACTACAATACAATATTACATCATGAAAAATGGAAATCTCACTACAGTACAAATAACAATAGCATCTTTCTTCAAAATAGGCAGTTTCTTTATAGAACAAGGAAAAATATTTTATATATATATATATATAATACACAAATGCCCTGAATATCTTGTAAATTATAACCTTATAAATGGTGAGTTCTGATGTCACGACTCGCTGAAACGTGTGTATTATAATAAATAAAGTATCCCAAGTTGCAAAATATGAGGATATTAGAAGTTACCTCAGAGTTCCATGACCTGTATAAAAACACTTGTGTTTTTATATGGTCATGAAACTCCTCAGTAACTTATAATAACCTTATAATTTACAACAGGGGGTACTTTATTCACTATATATATATATATACTGTATATATACATACACTCACGCTTGCATGATTTGCAAAATGTTTTAGCCACCCTCTTGTTACAATGCAGTTATTAAATTCAGAAGAGGAAATTTTGTTAAATCACCATTGCAGCACTTTAAAACAGGAAATGTATAATATATAATCAAGTTCATATTTTTCATATACACCTTATCTTTTTATGAAATAAAAAGTTTTTTCTTAACAATGCAGCTGTTTCATTCTAATTAATTTCTCCTGGTCTGACCAGGCAAAGTAAAGTCTAGCGTAAGTGGTGACGTTCAGGAAAATTTTGATCTTAGTGAATTTGCGTAATTACGATCTTTCGTCAGTGCGCAACGTAGCCTGCTGTAAGGGTGCGAAGTTGCGCAAGTCTATATACTTACTAGCGAAAATTCGCCAGAGCCGGTGTTATTGAATTTGCGAAGTAGCAAAATGACGTCATGCTGGCAAATTAGCGCCAGCGTTAGACGCTTCGCGCTTTAGTGAATTTACCCCTAAGACTCAGTGGGGAATCTGGCCTAGGTCAAGGACTGAATTATACACCAAAGGATTAGGCCACAAACAATGTAAAATAAACCTACTGAACATGCAAGGTTGTGGTTTTTAAAAACCATAAACCCAAACATCAAAACCATGTGCTTTATATTGAGATTGTGATCTGCTAATTGTTTATTCTGCTTTAATAAACTTCAGCTGAGCAAAAGAAAAGTGTATAAAATTAATAAAGATGGTGGGTGAAGATAGAATAAAAAATAATATGAAGAATGGACCCATAGTATAAGGTTTAATGGTGGGCCCATGACATTGTACACTTACATGGAGTGCTTTGGCTAAGTTTAATTGAAAATCTAAACACAAAACATCATAAAGGTGGAGACATATGGTAAGATTTGGTGAGACTTAGTCGCCAGGGAACAAATCGTCTCTTCTTCGGACGACTAATCTCCCCAAAAAAGGTTTACTGCCGGCTAGAAGAAGAAGCAATTTGTCGCTGGGCGACTAAATCCCCCCAAATCTTCAAGTGTGTCACCACCCTAAAATGTTTAGAAGAAATCACTGGAATTGACACATGATTTTCATAGGAATGTGGGCAGCTTGGAGAATGGAGAAATATGGTGGGTGAAAAACTAAACTGATATGCGTGCCACATGTCTGTTATGTTATTGTTTCAGTTGCACTCCACCATTTTACATTTTTCAGGGGACCAGAAAAAAATATAGTAAAATTCAGGATACTGTAAAATTAGGATATAAATTAAGCAATATATATTTGTAGGACAATTATACGTTATGAAAATGTAACTTTAAAAATAGTATAAATGGCATTATGTATAACGAATATTTCATGCAAAGTAAGTCCGATTTTCACTGTAGAGCCCAAAGCACCTTAGTGACTACAACATATAAACCAGTGTCAACTTAGGTTTATTTATTTTTTGCTCATTCAATATGTAGTTTGGAAAATGTTAATTTTCAGACTAAAAGTGGCTCTTATTTCTTTTCTTAGATGACATACAACTGTTCATCCCACTGAGCATCCCCTTTAAAGGATAAATCAAATATATATTTCAATTATAAGATCAAGCCCAAAGCTACCTTTCAGACACTGGCCAGATTTGACAACCAGTCATGATGATCTGGCATAAGCAGCCTAGTAATGCATTGCACCTAGTACATTCCTGAAACTTGTAACAGATAAATAGCTGCATCAATAGTTCAATACCAGGAGCATGGCATACTGAACCACTTTCGTTTCTCATAGGACATCTCTATGAGGGAAGCTGGCCGTAGATTTTATTCTTTGTGCAACAAACGCTCATTCATTTTAGTTAACAATCTACTACTATACATTCATATAGAAATAAGTGGGAAAAATAACAAATCAGATGATGTTTTGGCCATTAATTGACAGACAGCAATAGTACAATAGTCATGCCCGACAAATAATTGTGACGGTCACCCCAGGCCTGGACTGGCAATCTGTAAGTTTGGGCAAATGCTTGATGGGCTGCTTGCATTAAAATGTAAATGGACTGCTCACCTAAACAATGCAAATGAGGTATGTATTGAATATATAAATGAGCCAATAACTTTTGAAATGTAAATGAGCTGTCCGTAATAGCCAGCCACAGCTAGGCCAATGCCTGCATTTGTTAATGCTCATGCTTGTACTGACATATGGGAGGAACCAGGAATTCTGACCAACTTCAGTTAGTAATATTAGAGTTGCTCACTATATACCCAATCACTTATGCTTATGATATATATGTTATATAAGAGACAGCCTAGTCTCTTCAAGTATGCCACACTTTGGCTCTGTGATACACATGGTAATTAGTCCTCTTATCTGCCAGGGTGCATGGTCTAGCTGGGGGCACACAACGGAAAATTTAGACTAAACTGTAAGTATAGGGTCACTAATCCATCAGATAAAATAGTTGTGATAGAAACTAGGGTGAGATATTTGTTGCAAGGGCCAGTTCCAGCACAAAGAGTATATAATGTTGCTGGGGATTATATGGTAATGGACTCTTAAAATATCTATTAATAAATACCACTTCTAGTTAACCTTGGGGTTGGAAATATATATCATACTTTGCATGCACGTGAATACATGGAGGAAACGTTCAGTTAAATGGTCATCTTAGTGAATTAGCGTAGTTATGTCCCTTCATCAGGCGAAGTTGCGCTAGTCGCGCTTTAGTGAATTTGCCCATAACAAGGACAGCACATTTTGAGCAATTGAAAGATGCCCTTTTCTATTTAAAAGCCTGATCGGGTGACTTCATTTTGAATGTCTAATGCATTCCTCTTGTGTCTTTAACAACACAATGAACTGAAAAGCCAGATTTACTCAGTGTATATAAAATCATATAATGAAGCGTGCAAAGGTTGTATTAGTATAAGTGACATGCCACTAAAAGGGCAATATTAAATATTTTACGAAAATCTCAAATCAAATGCAAGTGATACAAAAGATTTTTACGTGTCTGTTTGTGACACCAGACTAAATATTTAATGCCCAAGTTATACTTGTGAATATATGAATATAAGCACAAGTACATTTACATATATTACATATTCATTTATAGTACATGGAAACAGTACAATGAAGGTAAAACGGACAGAAAGAAACGTTATGATAACAAAAATGTTTCAAGAATAATAATACATTTGACCAAAGTTAACCTTTATATATAAATCTTTGAGCATTTGAGCGTGTGCTGTCCATCATTTATGCTGTATATATATATATAAATATATATATATATAAATAATAAAGTGTTAGGAAAACTATATATATATATATATATATATATATATATATATATATATATACTTACATTGGTTTTATATACATATGTGAGTGTTTATATTGTTTTACCCAAGTGTTAACCCCCAAGTGGAACAGTACCTATGTGGGTACTTCTGGCAGTTTATGGGGTTACAAAAAGAAAGACAAATATGTTCAAAATGAATGGGGATTTATCCACTTTTCTGGAATTCAGTCACTTCAGTGGTAGGTTCCAAAACTCAAAACTACTGTAGAACTGTAGTAACAAAAGGAATAAAAGAACACTGTAGCTTCAGTTTGGCCATTACTAAAACAATCAGTTAATTCCTGTAGAAAGTGTCATTTAGGCCAGTAATGATAGATAATGCTAAAGCTGGCTATAGAAATTTAAATCACCGTAAATAGCATTTTGTCCAAATAAGTCATTAGAAAAGCAGACAAGCCATTACAGCTATGATAGCTTCATCTACTTGTGGCAGTGATTTGAAATCCTAGAAATGAGTTCCACTTATGTCTTAGTCAGTTGAAATAACACAATAAAAGTGAAAGTGTAAGTTATAAGGACATTAATAATACACTGTCTTTCAATTCAATAAAAATGTGTCTGTGTGTTTTAAATAAAAGAGGGTAAAAGATGGAATCATCAAAAGGTACTTGGCAGAAGTCTGTCCTTGATCAGAATTTCCCAACATGCAATGAAAATCCAATAATATTTTCATTCAAAGGATATTGGTGAAGAAAGGAGCATGTTGTTTTTTTCTCTTACATATTTCATTAAACAGAAAGATTTTCCAACTCTGTCCAGGTGTTTTCCCATTTTTCAAAGTGTGACCGCCAAAGGAAAATCATATTCTTGTCTCTGTCTCATATTTTTCCCATTGGCAAGTTCCATGGCTGCTATAAAACCAAAATCTGGTATTTTATCTCCCGGACTGGACTATGGATTGCTGTCACAGCACCAGAAAATCCAAGAAACTTCACCAGTAGTTGGCCTGAGTCAAATCAACTTCAGCAAATCATCAGACATAAAGGACACTTGTCTTCATCCTTAAAGGTCATGTCAGCCATCTTAAAGTTATCCCAGCTTCATTTTTTTGCTATAAGCCATGGAGTTTGACCCTTTGGGTATTAAATAAAGGTGCTTTTAAGCACAGACTCAGAATAGAAGTGACAGCTCTGACAATGCTTTACCCTCAACTATAAAGTAAATAGTAAACAGCCATCTGTATTTCTTACTGGATAGTCCTCAGTAAAAAATACCAAGCAAGTAAGATGAAAAGCCCAATAAATTGCACTGTATTCATTTTAATAATTCAATAGGAGGTTAGAAATCTAACTTTCCATATAAAAGTGTAACAAAACTTTCTGCTACCTTGTTAGCAAATGCACTGTTGAATGGATGTAATTATGTTCAGAGACCTGGCTAGACCTTGACTAAGGGCAAACATGTGGCATAGGCGAATAAAAGTACAAATTGCTGCCTGTCGCCACAATAAATGGTGGGTTGTTTGCTGTATGGCCATTAGGTGTATGATTCGTTTCAAAAGTCACAGCGATGAAAGCTACCTGTGTCTTCGTTCTACGATTTTAAAGGAACAGTTCAGTGTAAAAATCAAAACTGTAAAAATAAAAAATGTTTCTAATATAGTTAGTTAGGCAAAAATGTAATGTATAAAGGCTGGAGTGACTGGATGTCTAATATAATAGCCAGAATCCAACTTCCTGATTTTCAGCTCTTTAACTTTGAGTTAGTCAGCAACTTGAAGGGGGGCCACATGGGACATAACTGTTCAGTGAGTTTGCAATTGATTCTCAGCATTCAGCTCAGATTCAAAAGCATTAGTTATGGTCCGTGTGGCCCCCCCTCAATCACTGATTGGATACTTCCTGGTCACCAGGGTAACCAGTCAGTGGAAAACAAGAGAGCTGAAAAGCAGGAAGTTGGATTCTGGCTATTATGTTACACATCCACTCACTCCAGCCTTTATACATTACATATTTGGCTAACTAACTATATTAGAAACATTTTTTATTTTCCACAGTGTCATGCCAAGGCAGCATTGCACTGGCATTTTAAAAGTTAATACTGTAATCACTCAGTCTCAGGCTCACACAGAGACTCTTTATTGCATATGTCACCAGGGGGGCTGTGGAAAGGTGACAACCATATCTGTCCTTTGAGACGGTTTGGAGCCACACCATTTGGGCAAGGAAGCTGGGCCAGTCTGTTCTTTGATCGGCTGAACAGAGCTGTGGACCTAGAGCAGCAGGGGGGATAGCTAGTAGAAAATTATGGATTAAATGAAAGGATCCATATCTCCTGTGTCATAGGATTCACAACCTCAAAACTTA